>OX439047.1:29695309-30405131 GCA_949317995.1 Acholoe squamosa | reverse complement strand
GTGCTGGCCTGGAGAGTCTACCCAGCAGCAATACATTGGTGTACCATGACAACAAATGAATAAGACCCTGGAGGCATCCTGCTGCACTTAATGGGTTAATACAGACCCTATCTAGGAGCATCTCCAGTGTCTTCACTCCACAGTTTCCATTCACCTCCAGTACCTTTTACTTCATCCCTACCCTTCACCCCAATGCCACTCTATGGGCCTACTCCCTTTAGGGCTATATCAGGGAGATAACCCAAGTGCCGACATGTCCACACAGTGCCTCCCCTTCTCCCTTTCTTCCATCAGAAACCCCTTACTCTTCCCCTCACTCACTACCGTCTTCATTCCAATGCTAGCCCTTAAAGGGCATTCATGGCTTTAACTCACTATGCCCTTTCCATGCATAGTGAGTGCAATAACAAAGCTTGGTCTGAATAACTTAGCAGTGCTTCATTGATGATGCTGAAGGGTCTGCAGGATGCAAAATAACAAGTCTCGGTGAGTTACTCACCAGCAGGTTGATATAGCAGGATGGCAATTTCTCCTGAAGAGAAAGGGGGAATCGTGTGCACGCTCTCCTCGACGGGGTTAAAGCCGCCATAGAGAATATCACCCATAATGCACTGCGACAGGCGCACACGTTCATTATACATTTAGCCTATACCTGCAGGCCTCCTCATAGACCCTTAATGCACCTAACAGCCTCGCTCCGGGCACCTAATTTGCATAAAACGTCAGCGTCTGCGTCCGAGGCGGTGATCTGCTCGTAACGTCGGTGGCGCGTGGACGTAAGCTTGTTGCCCTAACAGTAAGCCTGTGATGCAATCGTCGTTATGCTAACTGTCGTCTGCTTTGACGATAAGCGCGCCAAAATGGCCGTAACGCGTGCTGTCTGGCAGGACAATGAGCAAATTCAACAATGTTGACAGTGCCTTATGTCATCACTAAGTCTCCAAGTTTGTCAGACAGGAAATGACGTCATATAAGCAGTTGTTAACATGAAACTATCCCAAGTGATCAGCATGACGAGGCATTAAACCATTGTTTGAATGGTATTTGATTTCATTATCCATTTGTTTGTATTTGATTTACCGAGGAGTTTGCCTACCCCCAGCACACACCCAAAATTTAGACATAATATTACTTTTTATCATTGCCTTTTGGACTTGCCTACAAAATTTACTTCCGGTGTAAGGCCCTCCTTTTCATGGAATCATCAAGAACCTCTATGGTGGTTTGCGTTTTACTCCTCCCTAAAATCAAGTTGGACAAAGATATTAGTCTTGTAACATGATGATGTACTAAGCAACCCTGTGCCCCCTGAGTAGCGTGGGGCGGGACTATACAACAAAGATATATACGATAGCATTCAAATGTAGAGTTTTTTCATAAGTTGGACAAGAGCTACATTTACCCAGTTGGAGTTTTTTAGGCAAATCTCCTACGAATAAAAATAAAACTCTCAATTAAGATAGTTTCTAGTAAATTAATTTATTCATGTGATTACCTGTTGATTTTTATCAAGAAATATTGCAAAAAAACTAGTCTCATAGCGGTATTGAAGATGTGTTATTGGGATTAAGATATCCCTATTCACGGGCGTGGACTGGTTACCAGATTTAGTCTGTGTAGGTATTATCCATATGCTATAGTAAGGGTGAGAAAGTAAAGGGAACAGTGCTGCCCTTGCCAAAGTAACCACTCACCTCTGTAATCAAGGTCTGTGCATAGCAAATAAAGGCACCAGAGGGCAGCACTGTTCCCTTTACTTTCTTACCCTTACTATAGCATATGGATAATACCTTCACAGACTAAATCTGGTAACCAGTCCACGCCCATGTCCCTATTGGTTATCCACTTAAATTCCTCATCAATTCCCGTTGGGGGGGGGGGTCTGTTATAGGTGTCTTAATACATTATAGGCCTACTGTACCATAATTTGAAATGATAAAAGTCTGTGTTTCCAATACACATGTTGAAATGGCCTGTTTTACTCCCCCGGGGTGCACTGAGCCTCGGTTTGGGTACCAACTGTGGTTCTGGCCCCGTCTACACATTGATAAGGGAAAAGAAAGGGGGGCTGTCAATTGAATTAGACTATAGGATCATGGCCTTTTGATAGCTGCTATAACTTGTATGGAATCAGAATAGCCTAAACATTGCATAAAAGCATCCCAGAGCTGTGAAATCCCTATTTCAAATGAGGAAGGGCCCCGAAAAGATAGGCTGTTATCTGACTTACCTGAAAAAGAGGGCGGCTGTAAATTTTCAGCTGTTTTTAAGGGGCTGTCAAATGGCCAAAAAGGTGGGGGGCTGTAGTTTTGCAGTTGGTACAACCTATCAAAGAGTGACTCGCCCCCCCTGGGGTTTTACTCCACTCATAAATCAGTCACTTCATGCCCCATTGGAGCATTCCAATCGTCGGATAAACTGCAAGATATGTTGCATTTACTGTACCCAGGAGTATCAGATACAGGAGGAACTCCCGACCCCTCCTCCATACCCCCATGGAGGTACACATGTAGTATATATATATATATATATATATATATATATATATATATATATATATATATATATATATATATATATGGCATACACGTAGAAGTAGTCTGTGCAAGTTTATCCATGTTCCTCCAGAGAGCCTGCGGCCCAACACCCTGGAGGTATGAGAACCTAATTATGACCTAACCCGCATGTTGGGTAATCACTCCCGGTGTCTGCATCACTGCTAATAGGGCATTCCGATGAGCAGCTCACCACCGGGATCCCATGAGCTGCTCGTTGTAGAGCAACTCAATAGGCTGAGTCACTCCCATAAGCTGAGCCATTGACTCTACAGGCAGATAGAGCCTACCAGTATTCACCAGTTGATTCCCTCCTCCTGCCTGAGCTGGACCATAAAATGAGTCTTAATGAGCTGATCTATTTCTGAGAACATCACTGGCCTCAGATTTTAAGGAAACGACCTATCAGTGACCATGTGCCAATATTTAGAATGTTATGATCGATGCAATACAGTCCCCTTCCTCGTCTGCCTTTCGCCTTGGGGGTACTAGTGGTATGGTATGCACTTAGAATAGTGTAGCCACTTGAATGATGGCGGAAGGTTCTACCTGGTAAATTTATTATTCACATGGTTGATATTATATTTCTTTTCTTTTCTTATTTTTTTTTTGTTTATTTTATTTTATTCATTTTTTTTTTGGGGGGGGGGAGGGAGATCCAACATAACCTGAATCACAACCCCTTGCCATCAGTAAGTGCTGGTCCCACAATGAATTCTTTGTAATGAATTGTAAGTGGATCCTATACGACAGGAGTGGCTCTTAATGCAAACAGGACTCCTTACACCAGCACTGAGCCCTTTTGGCAGGTGATTATGATTCCATCTTGATACCTGAAAGGGGCTTCTGTGGGGGCCCATCATGGGGGCAAGGTGGTATTCATTACATTTTACCTCTTATCCAGGTGTGCTTTTGACCTCTAGCTCTCCACACCTTTCACTGATGTACTATAGGGTAGGGATTAGTGCCCAAGTATCCACAATACCTTATCACTTTCAGATTCAATGATTAGAATCAGAGATACCCAGGTCTATATTGTGTCCTAGACAGGTATCATTGTGATAGCCCAGACCTTTTCTCCATGGTTGAGGGGGTCGGCACAAAGGTGTTGATTTACCTGGATATTGCCCCTGGTGACCCAGGTGGGGGTCATGCCTATAGAGGCAGAGCTGCCTGTTCCAACCCTTTCCCCGGGGCCCTTTCCACTGGAGGAGACTGTATTTACAAAAGCAGCAAAAGAGGTACAAAGGCAGCGACCACAAATCTGAACTCTTTCATGTCACATTGGGAACTTAATCCTCAGTGTTTGGGTTTTGTCTGCACCAGAAATGTGACTTTTACGTATGGAATCATTCCAAAGCAGCCTCCTGCTCTTTTAAAATCATCTTGCTCCCTCCAACTTGTTGAGCATCTGAGCATCTGTGATATATATATATATATATATATATATATATATATATATATATATATATATATATAACAAGATATTATCATTATCTATAAGCAAAAGAAAAGAACGTGCTGCTTCACTATAAAAAGGGATGCAGCTTTTCATCTTTCCAATGACAGTGACTTCAGATAGACTGTGCGCTTAAAGAAACAGTCACTTCCTTGGAACCACTCAGGAAATTCTAGGGACATTAACATTTTGACCCAAGACTGATGGCGTGTTTAGCAGACGACAGAGGTGTAAAAATGACACCAAGGCAGTGTGGGTTTTCCCACCACAGGCTTCCAGTGCGAAAATCTCATTCTCTTGGTTTGATTATCGATTTCAGGTCGTAGGGACCACGTGGGCACACTCACATGGTAGGGCGCAGCGTGATTCCGCGAGATACCGCAACATTCCACGAGATTCCATCAACACGGGATCTCCGAGATCAGTGTAAGTCCGTCATCTATAAGAGGGTGAAAGGAAGAAGGGAGAAAAAAGAGACTCCTCTTGGGGATAAGGAATTCTCCAAAGGCATTTGGGCAATTCTCTGGATGGTTTCCGAAATCAGAGGTTTGCTGATGGTGTTGGGACCCTGACGAAATGAGACTGGATTCAAGACGACGCCAGGGTAAAATGGCCGCTGTTGGTATTCCATTACGGTGCCTGTGTGCAACCGGAAGCAGGCAGAATTTCTCTAATCAGGGCAAGGGGCGAGGGCAGGGGTTTACCGCGAGGTGGCAGGCCATGTCAACCGGGTCCAGATCGAATCAAGCGGTCAGAAGCTCTACTGTGGCGGAGGGTAGGGTTTTCCTTTTGAGGGACGCTGATCGGCATGCTATGGGGTCGCTTCTTAGAAACCAGGGGCCGGCCGTGCCGTGTAGGTGGTGAATGGCAGCGAAATTGACAAGGTGCACCACATGTCATTTCCCAAAATGTTTTCTGCCCTTTTTTAAACGTCGTCTGCTCGCGAGCCGCTGGTACCCGCGGGAGGCCTGCAGAGAGATGGCATGGTGAATAGACTCGCTTGTACCGACTATTGACAATCACTGACAACTGTTGAGGAGCATAGACATGTTGTTACTCAGAGGAGGTGTGTCAGGGAGTGTGGGTAGAGATCTCTCCGTATGGCATGTATGGAGAAGTAGGCTGCTGAGGAGGCAGACGGACGAGAGCTGGTTGGCGAGCGGGAATTGGTTCAATGGCGACAAATTACTGACTAACGCCGACAAATTGTCGTCTGCCCAGACCGGACACGCGGGATAATACCGCGCCCAGCAAATTGGTGTCGCTCTGAGTCAATGTGTGTGAGTGCTAACTCGTGCGCTCTACAGAAAAAAATTGAGCCACCTTGTGTCATTGATGACACCGACTGGCACATACTGACACATGTGTCATGACGCAGCCCCACCCATGCTGACACATGTGTCATAACGCACACTAACCCATACTGACACATGTGTTATGACTCACGGCCTCACCCATACTGACGCATGTGTTATGACGCGGCCTCATACATGTTGACGCATGTGTTATAACGCAACCTCACCAGAGCTGACACATGAGTTATGACACATTCTCACACATAATGACACACATGCCATAACACACTTTCACTCACACTCACGCATACTGGCATTTCAATATCCCTTTAGAATGGGGGAGGGGGTTCTTTTATTCAAAATCAAATATCATCAATTCATCCTGTTTCCATGTCCTTTTGATTTGTATGGGTATCTTGCATGGCCTTTCTCCATGGTTGATTCTTTGAGGTGCTCTTCATATACCTGTCAAGATATAAAACAGACAACAGACATGAACATTCAATAAAGCATAGCATAAACACATTTTCAGTACCACATATTTCTACACACCTGAATCTCCCACAGAAGAGAGTGATCCTTTTTTTAACAACAGGGGGTGGTGGATTTTCATGTGGACGCAAGGAGGGTCAAATTCCCCCTCTCCCCCCCCCCCACGTTTGGAAAATCATGCACGAACACGCCCTTTCAACCTCTGTAGTAATGCACAAGCTTATTCCCTGAAAAGAAGTAAATTATTTTGCCTCCCCCTCAAAGGGTTGAAAAAAATTGCCCACCCCTTGAGAGGGTCAACATTTCCCCCCCCCCCCCAGGACCTGAATATTGTCTGCAATTGCGCCCTTTTAACCTATAGACACACACAGGCTTTTTCACTGAAAAGAAGTAAAATAACTTTGCCCTCCCTAGAAGGGTTGATTTTTTTTTGAAAAACCATGCCCATTTAGCCTATAGTAATGCACGGACAAGAGGCTGAAAAAAATTTACCCCCCTGTCAAACCCACCAGCCCCCCTGTTGTTATAAAAATATCACTCCCTTATGTGCCATGAGATAGAAATGGAGTAAAATGTACTGCATTCTCAACCCATCCAGCCTGGAAATTACCAACATGAAATGTGCTATCAACCAGGAATTTATAGATTAAGAAAAAGACAATATGTGCTCATGTGCATCTGTAGAACTGCAGGTCTTCTGGAATTCCAATAGGAATCTGTACTAGGACTGTAAGACTACTCACCTTGTATGTGGTATCCTTGCCTCCTGTGCCTGTGTGTTGTGAAACCCAAGTTACAAATGCTGAGAACAAAGGAACTAGGAAAAGGAGGGAAATCTGAAATGGACCAATCAGGGGCTAAGAATTTGAAATTGACCAATCAGAATTCATGGAACTTGTAAGATGTGTCACTGTGAGTGAGTGTGCGTCACAATGTGTTATAACTGACATCGAGTGACGCATGGTCACGCACACACCATAAAGGAAATACCAGGTTGTGTCACTGTAAGTCAGCTTGCGTCATAATGCATGAGTACTAACACAGAGTGACGCATATTCACACATGTGTCAGAACCTATCATGTTTGGATCAAATGCAGCATACTGCCCCTATTATCACCCAATGCACAATCTTAATTGTCCTTATATCAAGAGTTCTTACACATGTTTCTTGAATACATGCCACCTTCTTGATCACTGTGCATCAAACTATTGATCATTTATGAAACCAAGACAAATCTATGCCTCAATACTACATGAGATGTTGATGATTCCAATTCAGTGTTAAGTCCAATAGACAAATGAAACTACCTTTTAATATGCCAAAGCCAAATTTAAATTCATCTTTTCAGGTATCATTAGATTCCCTACATACATATCAATGCATATCACCTATAAACACATTGATTCATTAGGCAATATTAGTTGAATCAGCATTTATCTGATTTCCCCCTGCCCCAAAGTACACACATAGAGTGAATCCATACAAGTTCTCTCAGACCTGACACCTATGTTGCCATGTGCTAACCAGTGTGACTACTGACACAGACCTACACATTCTCACACATGTGTCACTTCATGCCTTCATAAATGCGTCAATATGTGTGGCATTGAGTGAAAACTGACACCTACTGACACAGACTGACACATGCTCACATGTTGTCACCTCACACAAATATCTGTATGTGTCACTATGAGTCAGTCTGTGTGACTACTGGTATGGACTGGTGCCTGCTCATGCAGTGTCACCTCACACGGATAGCAAAATGTGTGAGCAAATGTCACTCTGTGTGACTACTGACACAGTCTGGCACATGCTCACACAGGTTCACCTCACACGAATCATGAAATGTGTCACCATGAGTCAGTCAATGTGACTACTGACACAGACTGGCGCATGCTCACCCTGCATAATCCTATTACTTTTGGAGATGAGTCACTATGTGTCACAATATGTCACACATCGTGACTATTGACATATGGTGGCTCGAGCTGACGCTCCGTGTTATCATGCGAAACCTGCTCACACTTGGTGGCACATGCTGGCTCAGACTGACACCAATTTGCTGGGGCGATTAAGCTGGACCCACGCTCCGGATTAGAGGGTCCAATCGCAGATGCAACCAGAAGAGAGAGGACTGTGGAAGTGGAAGTGGAGCTGTTTGAAAGTGGGTTGGGGGGGGGGGGTGAGTGGGGATAGAGCTTGGGGCATGTACTCTTCTTAGAATTCCTACAATGCTATGCAAGTTTGCCTTAATGTAACTTGGTGTAGGAAGACGGGCAGGCCCACCCACGCCGTGGCACCAGGAGAAGGAAGCAGGCCATTTATCTATTAACGAAGCGGTTGCCATGGTAATTTGTTTGTAGATTAGCTTGAGCTCGAGAGGTACAACACTTTAGCTGCTACATGGGGAATTGCCTGACACTACCCCTGAATAATTGATACACAATGAACTGGAGGACCAGTATACATGTACAAGATAATACGAAGGCATCAATTAATAACCCACTTAGCAGGTTGAGCACCTCCAGGTGGTATAGACCCCAAATACCCTATGAATACGTTATTCCCTATTAATCCTTGGCCATGGGTGTGACGTCATAGCTATACCTTATCCAACCAGTTGGTCATTGGATCTTTCACGGCTACAGATATACACATGCATATACATTGTACATGCATAAAAATATACAGAATTGAGTACGAGCCCCCCCCCCCCCACAAAAAAAAAGATAAGTAACGGAAGAAAATATGAAACAAAACAAAAAATATCACTGTTTGGGTATGTTCAGAGGATTCAATGAGATACTACCATCGATCAATCCGTTTCTTCTTGATATAAAATGGGAAACATTTTGGGACGCAAAGATAAAATCTACCCGCATCTAAAACCCACAGTGAAGACATGCTAATGCAGGGATTCCCCGCCGTGTCGGGAGGACGCCACTGTCGCATTATAGGTGGCCTGTCTACCGTCGTTGACGTGACGTGAAATATGCTTGGGGCCGCACCCAGGACCAAATTGGGCTTGTCGGCCGTTAGTCCCACCATCTAATCCAATCTGGGACGCGCACGTGGGGGGCAATCCGGATGTGTCCGTTTGTAACCAACATGGCGGCCGCGAGGGGATGCGCTGATTGGCTGAGGGTTGCGCGCGCAGGTCGCGACCTGTTGATGCACTCTTTTTCCTGTCGCACAGTAATCTCAGGGTATGGATGGTAGTACTCTTGGTTTTAGCTAATTATTGGGCAGATTGTAATGGGATAACCTCTTCCTCCTCATCCCTGCTTGGTCTTGATATGTATTTGTAATAATCTTATCAGTAGTAAATCTTTTAAAGCTTCTTTCTTTTTTTTTTCATATCAATTGTTAAAGAGATCTATATTGTCTCTCTTTTTTTTTATTTCTCTCACCCTGATATTTCTATGACTGCCTCTTTTGCTCTGTGTCTATGTCTTTCAGTAATTTCCCCTTTAAAGCTCTTTCCATGAATTCACTCCAATTTTCTCAAGATTCCTTTTTTTTGTGGCAAGCACAGAATCCTGTCATAATCAATATATCCTGAGAATGTATCTCCTCCTGAGTTGAAAGCTTGTTGCCACTCGTTGTCAGTCAACTTCATCTATCATGAACAGAGTCCAATGCTTGTAATGTCTGTCACCAGCTGTCTCTGCGTCTTCTTTCCAACTCCTACTCTTTGCCATGCTCTGACATTTTCTCTGGGCTTATTCCTCTGAAGTGGCCTCTCTTCTCTGGATCTCTTAGCTGGAATGTGTGAGAAAGAACCACCAAAGGTTGAGCGCCTTTACATCACATCTGCTGCTAGTGGTGTGAATGTATGTCTTGTTCACACTGACAACTATGATCAATGTGATCAAGAGGGTTGTGGAATTCTGTTGTTTTCTTTCTGAAAAATATATTTGGATTACAATACATGATGAGATGATATATTCAAAGTTCAATTTTCCCATTGAGTGGAAATGGGTAGTTAATTAAGCACGTGAACATTTTAACAAACATAAATGAACATTTTATCTTTTCACAAAGAAGGAATTCCTCTGATTGTCTCTACTCCAAATTTCCCCCAAATACCTTTCTTATTTGAGACTGTTTCCCTTGGCAGAAAGGGGCTGTTGTCTGTTAGCACTGGCTTAGCCGACCAATGCTTTGCGGCCTTTTTGGCAAGCCAGCTTGAAAATTGGAGCCAGCTTTAGGACATTCCAATTCCGAATCCCTTAATTACTTGCAGGCAAAACAATAATTATCAATTTCTTCTCATCGCTAATGAAGTTGGACAAATAAGATTCTTTGTAAGCGACGTTTGTAATTTGCAGCTCATGTCATGTGGTATTCATCTATAGAGATTGTTGTTATAATTTGGTAATACTGCCAGTACAATGCCTTATCTTGTTGCTGCTGTATAATTTTGCTTCGACCAGTGATTGTGAGGAGGTCATATTTAAGATATTTAATCGTCATGATCTATTAAACATGATTAAGCATTTCACATCGGTGAATTTGCCAACAGGAAACTATCAACTTGAATCAGTACCTTTGTGGTTTTCTACAATTATAGAAGCCGTCCCTTTTGCACGTTAAACCTTCAGAACTTGCCCCTAGTCCAAAACAACACTCTGAATCACTGACAACCCTTGGCCCTATCATCCCTCACTCCCTCCGGACATGGACACACCCTTATTCCACCAGCTTCCACGCTCCCACTTTCCTCTCAAGTGTAGCCAATCTCCATTCAAAAGTTGGCCTTTGGAATTGTGTAACTTAAACTTGAGCAGAAATAGTTGTTTGAAGGCCTTTCCCACACCTCTTTAGTTGACACTTCTTGAAACCGACGATAATTTCCATTCATTTCCAAATTATCACACTGCACATGCCTGGTGTTGTGTCCGTCTTCAATAGAGATAACAAACCCCTAGTTTTAATAAATTCAAACAAAACCCATTCTTCTACAAAAGTTGTCAAAAATTTTCCTAGGAATGGGACTGAATTCACAGATAATTGGAAGCCCCGCCAGTGTGGCCGCCCCTGGAACAATACCGGTGAACCCCGCAGCCCGGCCACGTGAGGTGGGCGATAATTGAGCCTTTTGAGGCACGAGGGCGGTTTGGTAATAATGAAAAGTTGGCGCCGATTGAGAGGGTCCCTTCCGGCCATTTACACCAATTGAAAAGCAAATCATGGCCGCATGTGTGGGTGTTAGGAGTGTGAGTCATAGCTCGTTGATATTTAGCTATACACGTCAATATAATCATGGACAATTACAATCCCCCTATCAACACCCTGGTAACTAGGCTATCTTACCATTAAAGCTTCATTTCTGCACACAAACAGTTTAACATCCACTTAGTCCCCAAATTTGACTAATTCCATTCCTGAATAGACACCCCGTTAAGAGGCAATTGCTTTTATTGTATCAAGTTAAATTCTACATAATTATCCTTAGAAATCTGAATATTCAGGAAACTTTCATACATTCCTTAAAACGACCATAATTATACCAAAGCCATAAGTTCCATTTGTACAGATTTTTCATGGTCATTCAAGGTTATTTTCTCCAAGTTTTCTTTTTTTCTACGCAAGAATCGGAAGGGGTCGATTGCAAGAGTTTACAGTACTTTACTGTATCGAGTTATCGACAAACTTTGCAGCTGTCAGTCAGCCTGATTCGCTGCATGCCTCTGAATGATTCATCGTGGCGATGCCTTTTCAGCGGGTTAATCATTTTTACATTTCTGAAAGCCGTGATTAGGATCGACATCTTCTCCCCCGCCGCCGTTTTCCAGTTGCTCAGTTGTCGTCTGCTCTTTTCGCGCCAAAACTGACACTCCGCTGATACCCGGCGGCTAGCGGCGGCGCTGCGTGACTGCCAACTGTGGTCGCCGGGGACCAGTGAATTCTCCCCGACTTCCGGTTGCTACAGGTACGCCGAATCTGCATCGGTGAGAGGCAGGGCCTGTTGAGATGGAAATGAACATTGATCCACAGAGAGAATGCGCACGCAATTATGCAAATTGATATTAATGTTGGGGTTGCATCGCAATGCAACGCATGTTTCTAGCAGCAGCCTTTTCCAACTGCAAATGCTTGTCGCAGGTTGTTCGCAGGCCAGCCATGCTAATGGATTTAAATGAGATTATTCAGAATTTCAGGAATGGAATTACGATGAATAATGTTTTATTGTTGGTACTGATTATGTGAGGAATGATAGATATTTGAAGGTTTTCTTCCAAGCCCCTTGTTGCTAATGTTATTTATATCAGAGAACAATATTTGCCAATCAATCATGTTTATTTGTTTATAAAACTGTTGTATTGATAAGTGTTTTTTTTCTTCTTTCAGGTAAGTCTTTGAAAATCTTGGAACTCTCATTCAGTGGGCTACAGAAAGGTTTGGAATCTTAATCTTGAAGAGATGATTACTATGTAATAGTACACTGATAATAAAACCTTTAGTCAAAACTGACTATACCAGCATATTTAAACCCCCATAGTCAGATGACTATATGCATTAGTCACATATTAGTCATTGAAATAGTCATTCTGACTATGTGTAGAGCTTATAGATTGATGATGTCACAGGTTTCTGTGCACAAAAACAAAGCACATGTTTGCTGGATGCTTTACATCAGGCTTAATCTTCGCCCTATCTTGTTTCATCCATCGATATTGATCATGTCTGACAATTAAGGGATAGGTAAGTCATCTATGTATAATGATATTGTGTGATTATTACAGTGTTTCAAGAGTTATTTTCAGTTTCAGCTGGGCATCATGGAGAAGGCATACAGCAGCCATCTTGGATGAATATTGGTCATGCTGACTATAATAAATAGTCACAGTGACTAAGTACTGATGCTTAGCATCAAGGCATGACTATATAGCAAGTATAGTCATGAGAGATACATTCAATTTCACTTGACTATAGAAACATAGTCTGTACTGACTAACAATTACAGGCCTGTTTTTATCAGTGTATGTTGAAAAGGCACAGAAAGAAATGGACAACTCATACATCACCAGCTTTCTGTTTGTATTATAATAGTTGATCACCCACAATACTTAGCTTATATTCCACACTAGAACCAAAATCTAAAAAGTGTGATTTATCACTACAACAGATTGGCCGTCATCAGCTCTGACAGCAGGAGAAATATAAATATCATAAAATCTAATTTTCTGAATCTGATATTAGATTACACCTGTCAAAAACTGACAATACAAAGTGAAGGCTTGCAGTAGGGTTGAATAATTGAGTGTTTTGTTGAGTTGATAGTTCACCGGCTGTAACGAGTCAGATGGTCAAAGGGAGGAGGCATGGTTGTCTTGAATAGATAGAAGGATTGATAAATATCAAGTCTTGCCCAGACACCCCGTAGACCCCATAAGTTGAATCATTCCCAAAACAGCTATAGACCCATAGACTCAGTGGTACTAATCAAGTGCTAGACTCCACAGACTTTAAACTATTTGTCAACACAGCACAGAGAGAAGAACACTGATCGCTTTGATGCATACTGCACAGGTCACAATTTGTCTCCAACATGACATGTATGAAGGCATGTCAAATGAGGTTGACACTCTCATATTTGGTTCGTCAACTCCACTTGACATGCGTAATGAAGACACGTCACATATTTCTGATCCATTCACCTGAGTGCTAGGTAATACTCCGAGACAATTATGTAAGGGTCAAGAGCAGTCAATAGCTATGTACCAATGGTTCAATCAAGGCAGGCCTATAATAGAAGGCAGGGGATATCCCAGAGGCCTGCAACACTAAGGCATTTTTTCCTATCTACAAAAAATCTACTTGACTGAGGACCTCTATGCAGTCCATAAAACAAAGGCATGGAGGTGCATGGCAATGCCATCTGTCTCCATGCAATGAAGATACTGAGATTATAGACTGTGGGTTAGCATACAATCTTTTGGTATTTTCACTGACCCACACACAAGGTGTCTAACCTCTCCAGTTAAAGAATTCAGGATTGTGGGTGTCTATTTTGATATTTAATAACAAATGCAAATTTAACAATGAAATAGAATTCACTACCATTACTTGATAGTATTTACAGAACTTAGTGATCTATTCTTCATAAAAACAAAATGACACAGATACATCAAATGTCTCATGTGTTGGTAGTACCTCTTGGTAGTGATTAATCCTGGTACAAAAATGGGTGTTTGCCCCATCTAGTGGAGTATCCTTGAACAGTTATGTATGTCAAACCATCACATGTCAAGTGCCTTTGACATGGCCGTGACCCTAGTCAACTCACAGATGACGTGGCATTTTAAGGCATGTCAAATCATAGGAGGATTACTGTGTGCTGTAGTTGTCATTGTGACATATGTGCACATGTCCCAATGAAGTGTGCTCTCTGTGTCAAATCAAGTTGACATGGGTATACTTGTCACTTTGTCAGGAAGACTTTTTTCAGTGAATGATAAAAAGAATGTGATCCTTCCAGTGAAACCAATCTTTGGCACTGAAAATCGGTGATTCACACAATAGGTGATGCTCCACTACACGATTTTATCCCTATAGTGCCTAAGGTATAGGGTGTTGATATTCCTATATTGTAAACATGAGATTCAAAATTGTAAACATGAGATTTCAGGGGTTATTTTATGGGTGATCTCTCTCCTTGTGTGCCATATTTACCAACTAACCTGCACCTGCATAGACTCTGTGATTGGGTGGGAGTTCAATATATAAACATTAACACAGCAAAATATAAATAACAACACAGCAGTCACACAGATCGCAGGGTCTTGTACTGTAAAAATCAAACCTGTCTGATATTGAGTTGCAGAGAGTCATCAGTGTGAAAGTCTGCAATATTTACATTAGGTCAACTTGATTTAGTAAACAAAAACATCTTTTGGCAACAAAAATGTGTCTGAGATTGTACACAAAGCCTTCCACACATAAACAGAAAGCTCTCTCAATCTTCTATTTACACCTTGAAATAATAACAAATACCACTCTATAATCTGTGTTTTTGTCTGCTTTTGTGAGAAAAGCTCCGATTTTCAGCAAAAATCGCGTAGTGGAGCCTCACCTAATTATTGTGTTTCCTGATATCTTTTTCCCCATAATAGCTAACAAACAGGCAAAAATCGATTTCCCTGTTCAAAAAGCATATGCAGGTGTGGTACCCACCTGGAATGGTTGAAATCAACTAGGAAACAAGCTCTGAAATTGAGGTCAATATACCTACAAATTTAGATCCTGAAAACAAACAAATCCAATTTGTGCGCTGCAAACGATCCCACCATAAGAGTCAAAGTCTCCCATTTCAGCATTATACAGTAATACACACAGATGCAGTGCATTCCAATGTTGGGGATTGTTTAATGCAGTTGTCAAGACCCCGGATAACCCACTTTGGTGACAGGATAATTACTAGATGATAATACACACCCTTAAAAACCACCCTCCTTCTCCCCACACTCCTCTCATTTGTCTTTCCTTATGCCTTCTCCTCTCAACAATGGCTCATGGAGAGTCCTTTAAGAAGTTACCGTCGCGAGAGTTGAGTTAAAATGGATTATAGGCTGTAAATATGAACGTTTATCCAGTTAGATGATGCATTAGTCGTGGGCGATAATTCAGGATTTGGTTAGGACAAACGTCATTGGAGCCCGTTCACTCATCCTTTGAGAAGATGGATGTTTGCCATGCTATCTTCATTGAGTGGCGAGGTCGGGAGGGACCAAGCATTTGTTTTAATATCAGGAGTGATGCCTTGGCAGCCATGAATATTCAAAAATGCTCTTTTGTCATACAATTGGGGCACACTTTGTAGTGCTTAACAGATCGATTTATAATCTCCATGTGGTGGTACCTTTTTTATGATTTAGTGCCTGATCTATCCAATGGTTTCTAGTAAGTTATAACCTAGTAAAAGCTAGAGCCACAACGTTTATGGGTTGGCCTGCCAAATAACATTGGTTAGGGGAGAGAGAAAAGTTTCAAGATCTAGGGAGAGATCTCTTATAGATCTCTTATAAAATATTACATCATATGTCAGAAAAAAAGAATTACATGATGATTGTAGAAATTGTTCGGACCCCATGCATCTGGTATGCATATCATAATTATATACATGTAGCTTAACTCTTAAGCCCATGATACACGGCGCGATTTCCAGCATACTTCTGCACCATAGAGATGGAAATAGTCCCTGTCTGCACACAAGACTACTGCACACATGTCTGCAGCAGTCTTGTGTGCTGAAAATGTGCCGTGTATCATGCTTCGAGACAAAAGTCTCCTGTAGTCTATACTTGTCCGCAGACATCAAACATGTTTGATATTTTCTGTCTGCTGTCTGCTCAAGTCTGGTCAAAATGTACCGTGTATCATGGGCATCTGCAGCAAACTGACCAATAAGGGCAGCCCTTGCAGTCATGTGATAAGTAGGTATCATGTGACTTTTGGCCCATATACTTTAGATATGCAAACTCCCACCAGGATTTTACTTGAGACTTTAGCAGACAAGTCTGTGATGGGCACTATGTATCAGGTCCTGAAGACTCCCCCAGACATCCCACAACACTAGCAGACAAATGTCTGTTGGTGTTCTGTGTGGTCTAGTCTGCTCAAATCTGCGCCGTGTATCATTGGCTTAAGAAACGTCCCCTTCCCTATGTTAGAACTCCCTGTGACAGAACCATTGCAGCCTCCTCCTTGGCTATGTTCTAGGTGTACTGCAGACAGGCAGTCTGGGAGGTAGGGGGAAATGGGAAGGTGAGGACAGGAGAGGGGGGCTATTTGGAGAGGGTGCTGAAAGCCTCAGCATGTTGGTCAATGTAAACCTCCACCTGGCAGCCTCCCTGGAACTATTGCCACCTTAAGAGGTCACCTCCAAGCCGATGTTCTCCTTAGACAACTACTTATAAGTGTACTGTAAACAGGGATGGTGATTGGAGAAGAGAAGATTTACTGAAACTGAGAGCAATATGGAAGATGTATGAGACAGTGAAGGAAATAAAATAGACTCGATATTTATACTATCAGTTTACAGTACTAGAAAGACAATACGCGAATGCTACACTAGAGAATACTATTTGATCTTCAATCTTGCTGCACCATGTTTTCATCACAAGAGGAGTGATGATGGATAAGGTACTTTGGTGTCTGCAAATCTATGGGTCTCACCACTATTATCTGATATGATAAAGGTCTCTCTGCAGGATGACATGATAAAGACTATCCACAGTATGATATGATAAAGAGCCCCTACAGATTTCAGCACACACCTCCTTCTCATACCCCTGTGGATACCTTAATAGCCACTCAATGTCATCTGGAGCTGCTCTTCTTAGATAGGGTATACAGCACACTGAAGTATACTCTATGCGAAGAGTTTCTCTCTCATGACATGGTTAATGTTGTGATGTGGTATGCCTATTATGGCCTATAAAGTACACACAATTAATACAGACAACACATTGGTCGAATGACATTAACGGATGCTAAGTAACTGAATACATTTCTTGTGCAGTACACCCTCTGACAACTACTAGTAGGTTCTTATCCACGGTCTCCAATACCAGCGGTGGTACTATTTGCCAATACCCTTCATCCTACGAACTTCTTTAAAAAGACCAAGGTACACCAAATGGCACATACGCTACACACACCTTTCACCCCTAACAAAAAGTCATTTGCCCACTCTGTTGCACCCTGCCAACCCAACGATCAATATGCCCTCTCTCTGCTGACATAGCCAACTGCCCTGTCCATCAAGCCTCTTTCTCGATCACCTCCATTTTGTTTCATGGGTGTTCTGGCTAGCGTCTCCGTCGTCAAGGTGATGTAGCTGGCATTGCTGTTTAACCTTGGGCTTCCCCTTCCTGTAGCCCTCCCCTGAAACCCCACTATTTCCTGTGTCCCCTCTTACAGCCCAGCCATTATAGACATCACGATCTACTGGTCTGTTTTCTTGCTAGACCTAACAGTTACCACCAGAAGAGTTGGGGTTAGGATCCTTCTACCTTAAAGGATGGGTTATGTGCTGGAGGAGCATTATTTATTGTAAGGGGTTGAAGCACCAGGTGGTAAGAGTAAGATGGGGAGGGTCAGAATGTTACACTTTATCAACTGGAGGTGGGGCTCCCTGTGGTTTCCCAGGCTACGATTTGGGTTAAGTTTAAAATAGGGCCTTATGGGAGATTTTCCACCCATCCCCTCGAATGCAGCCAAGATTCCCTTTGCCCCCTGGTGCAAAAGATTTTTTCTATTTTTTTTAACTATAATAGGGCTTGGGCTTATAGACAAGAAAATTTCTAACCTGTAAACATTTACCATATTGCCAGATTATTTGTTTTAGACTCATGGATATTAAACTGAGAGACTTCTGAGCAGATGCTTTGGGCATCTTCACCCAAAATGACGCATTTCGTACAAATCATCCTAAAGCTGACCTATAAATTCCCCACTTACACCCCTACCCCATCTCTGCACAGCTCCCAAAGGCATAAGCCCACCTGACCCCACCCAAACCTCTCCTTGGCATACTGAATGACACCTCATCCCCTTCGTAAAACATGGGACTAAAATGTTGGCCTGTCACAGAGGGACACAAGTAATTGACCTATCAATTTGCCAGTTACCCTCAACTCCCTCCTCAGCATAAACAATGACCATCCAGGGCAATTCCTCTGTGGCATCCCAAATTACCTCCCTCACTCTTCTACATAGTCGTCCGCTGCTGCCCTGGTCAATTGATTTACCCCCTATTTTAGAAAAATGGTACCATGAGGAAACAGTGTATCCTACTTTGTTCTCCCATATTACATGTGAACTATGGAAAGACCATTCATCACAATGAGTTTGCTCTGCTGAAACAGCTCTGTTGAAATTGGCAATGAATTTGTTGAGAATTTTAGAGACTGGGTCGCTGACACAAGGTATTGCATTCAGTGATTCACTATTTTTTTAACATCCCTGACTCAGCCACTATTTCCTGGATCATAACTGTCTAGTAGTTTTTACACATCCTCCTGCTGATAAAAAGGCCCTTTCCTGCTCCCGTCCAGGTGCCTTGCCTTTAGTCTCCCCACAGTTAAATATGTCTCTCCTAACACCTGCCCTCATAACCCCAGATCCACAGACACCCCACCCCTCTACTTTCATTTTTTTTTCAATTTTACTCACTTAAGCTTGCAACAATTTCTGGCCTTCCCTGTTCTAATGCTTGTAATCGCATATCATTCTGGACCATCTCTGAACACTACTCCTTCCTCCATTTGTGTCCCATCCATCTTGTCCCTTTATGTACCTCCAATCTGTCCAACTCCACTCATCCTAATGCCTCACACTGCTCATACCTATGGAGGGGGCCTACAATAACCACAGAACACTCACACTCTCATGTAATAGTCAGGAGTTGTTTGACTCCACTCAACAAATGTACATCAACAGTGTGCCAGGCAGGGCCGTGGGGGGCTCGTTCGTCTTTGCTGCTCGCCAAAATATATATCTGCATCTTGTTATGGTGCAGTAGGGATAGGGCGTCAGGACTGCCTTGAAGTGGTGCCTGTCTGTTAGCATAATAACGTCTCAAAGGGGGGATAGTTGTGATAATAAGTCAAAACAGGCTTAGGTGTTAAAAGCACAGTCTGGACGTCGAGTTGTGGTATGAATGTAATATATAATGAATAGACTTGCACTCGTTGGCTTCAGGGGGTGATAGAAGCATGAGCCGGAGGCGAATGCTTCTATCAAACCCATGAAGCCAACGAGTGCAAGTCTATTCATTACATGTATATTGCATATATAACATGGTTTCCACCATTAATTCTAAGTATTTACCCTTAAAATGGATAGAATCCATTGTTTTCTTTTGCGAGTCAACAAGACGGCCCTCCACCATCTTGGTTTCATGTTAACATATAATTAAGCTGGCGACCTCCTGCAACTCCCATTCTTGTAGGTCTACTACTGCGAATATGTTGAGACAGAGCTGCGCCAGTCTATAGCCTAATCCATTCTGTACACACCAGGTGGTGGCACCTGTAGTGTTGACAGAATGGCGAACACACAAGGCCAGGCGCCCGATTTGAATCTTTATGATTTTTTTATGTTAAATTCAGCCATAATATCAAGTAATCTACCCGACAGGGAGTTAGAATATGCAAAGGATATACTGCTGAAATTATTTCGTCAGATTTGGTCTATAAGCTTCAAAAATGGAGGATTTACTTTCGTGTCAACTCGTTGTCAAGGTATGTCCGCTCCACTGTCAATTTTGGGTTCTTATATCGCCAGGTATCAGAACTCATATTATGCACTCGATAACCATGTTATATATAGGAGATAGAGTGTGTATAGCAGGGAGTTGCTCCTCAGCCTTGTGGTTGCCATTCAAAAAGTATTGGAGTTATATTGGAATTACCAGTGATTGATGTGCCTATTGGTGGCGAGGGATTTGTGAAATATACACAGTTCCCAATGTCCTTTCTAAATCTTTCTTTCTTACTGGAAATCAATAGCGACCCAAAGATTTCTCCTATATAAATTCAGGGAATCACAATTCGGACCCATTTGAGGTTTCGGCCTGGGGTATATACTTTTTTTTATTATTTTTTTATCAAATTATGAGTTGTTGTCTTTATACTCTAAAGGTCAAAATTGTGATATAATCAATGATCCAACATAAGAAAAAAACATGACATAGTGAGAGTGAATGTCTTAAAATTGCTTGCAATTTGATGGTATAGTACTCATTAGCCTTTTGGCAAGTAAATCCCAACTCTCTTCTCCCTACACACCCCTCCACCTAAGACCCCCTCCCTCCATTACACACATACCTGACACACACATGGAGACTATCAGTGCCATGAACACTACTGTACGACACGTGTTTACATCCCTCTGGGACACCAACCAGTCCAAGGCTTTTTTCCCTCCATCTCACAACTGATAAAAAGGACTCATTTCTGACCCCCCCCATCTCTATTTTATCCCACTACCCCCACCATTAGGGCCCCAGACAGGTAAAATCGACAAGGGACATGGGGTTGGGTAACAAGAGACAAGACACATTTCTTAAAATCGACAAGTGACGACAAGTGACATGGGACCCCCCTGTCTAGGGCCCTACCATTGGAAGGTCCGGGTAGAGACAGTGTAGGGGAGCTGGATCTCAGCCCATTACTATGTTAACGAGTGGAGACAGGCCAGGTGCATCCTAGGAGATATGAGACTACCAGTGGCTCCGCCTGTTGAGTGGAACGCTCGCCCCATCTGGTGGTCGACGCCCGCAAAAACATGGCAAGAATGAACCATCAAAGTGCCTTCCCCACACCCGAGATGCTCCCAGGGCCAAGGTCAAGGTCACCTAGGCCAAAGGTCATGGTGTGTCTATAGGGTGACCATGGCAACGGCAGGGGTTGGTCACTGGTGACGCTGTCCAGGTAACCATGGGGACTGCTTCCAGGTAACTAAGGACGCCAGCAGGGAACATGTAACTCTCTATTGGATTTGGTGCCTATCAGGTCAAGGTCACGCGGACTGCAGGGTGGGGGTCAAAGGAAGTCAGAGGAATAGAGGCCTTTGGCGCCTTGGTAGAAAGTAGAATGTAGCAATGCCCAGGATATCCAAATGTTTTATTAGATTAATCATTGCCATCATACCCTAATGAAATAAGTGTTTTGAATTGAATTCGTTCAAAAATAATAAAACTCACAATGCCCAAATGAAAAATATCAAAATGGTTAGAGCATAAGCTAGTCACGTGCATTGTAATTCCATTAATACCAACTTATGACATGGACTATTTGCTGAGGTAAAACCTAAAAGATAGGTTAAGATCCCACCGAAGACAAATTGTTGTGGAGAGATAAGGCAGTGGACCCCAAGGTGGCAAAAAGTGTAATATGTAGATTAACTGGCCTTATCCCAAAAGGTAGGTGTGGCGCCAGCACACGTGGGGGATATTGTGTCTGACAAATTGCCCCTTCTCCTGGAGGGCCTGGCGATAATCATGTTCGCTTACATGATAAATAACTGCATGCTTAGCATGAAATACGAGGGATGGCGACCCTGCCCTCCCTGCCCCACAACCGTCAGCCCCGCGGGCGTCAGGAGGCTCCTCGACAGCCCTATACCTTCCACCAATATCCTCCACCCAACTCAAATAGGCTTTACACTCAAGCCTACTGGACAGGGATTCAGGCCTAAATGCAGGCCTTGCTTCAGCCTAGTGCAACATAGGAAAAGACGGGTAATGAATGGACAGCTGATCAGTGACTTCAGGAGGAAAATGACTGTTCTGAGTAAGTCAATGTTGACTTCATGAACAATTCAGGGGCTATTCAAAGCCAGTTCAGAATTATGCACAAAATAGTGTCACACATACAAGAAATGTACTTTAAACCATAGGAAGTAAAACAATAGTCAAAATTGTGTTTCTGGGAGATCAGGTTCACCCATGCTGTGTCCAATCAGTGGGACAAATCGAAATGCACTAAAGCTGAGATCACTCTCTCCTCCCCTAGCCCCATTGCAAACCACTGCCTTATCTGCTATGCTGTAGGGGTGAGCAAGCTGCACTGATAAGCCTTCCCACTTAGGCCTACCTGCCGCACCTGTCCTATCTTGATGAACCCTAAACGACTGCTCTGAATACCCGAGCAGGACAGAGCTACTCGCCTGAGCTGCTCATCTCAATATACAAAGCTTGGATTGGACACCATCCACAAGTCATCTTTGGAAGGCAGCTGAAAGGGCCTAGGGAAAACCATAGAGGATGGAAAAAAGAAAAGAGAGAGAGAGATGCCTGGTATTTATTCTTCTTCTCACTTTCGGTTCAGGTATGGGCTGGATTATCTTTGTAATCTTATCTTGGGGAGGGGTGCTTTGTACAAGCAGGAGCAGATAACGTTGTAGGAAGCTAATGCAGTCCTCCTGGTCTGTTTGTTCCTGCTCATGAGCAATTTGTTAGGGTTGGTTTTGTAATCTATACTTCCTAGCATGCGAGACCTTGGCTAATAAATCCCTCCCACTGCAAACCAGATAAAATTCATAATATGGCTTAAATATTGAAAAATCCAGAGAGGATCAGTCGAGGTAGGGGATAAATATTCCCAGGGAATATATGTACGCACATCATACCACTTGTAGTGCTGAGTTACAGGGGGTAAGCATTCTCTCAAAACGGATTTGATATGGCCTCCCACAGATCCCATGCATCAGTACACCCAGTGGTAAACACTTTGGGTGTTATTACCAGCACTAAGTGCAAAACCTAAAGCCGTGCTTCACATGGCACCCTAGATAGGCAGTTCAGTTCTAGGAGTTGGTGCTTGGTGGTGTGGCTGAAGTGGCTTAAGTGCACAGGTGTAGGGAGAGGTGTACTGGAGGAGAGAGAGGCTGAGGGTAGTAGGGAGATGGGGATGGAGCTATGAAGGTGATGGGGTGAAGCTGCCTGGTTGAGGTTGGGACCAGAGAAACTATACTTTGTCTATTGTTTATGTAGGACCTTCTCTATAATAGCTGACCTTTAATCAAGTGATGCAGAATATAACGGAAAACTTCTGCATTACATGTCTAATCTAGTAAACCCTCAAGACATTCAGCTTGTTTTCCAGTGGAAATACTAGTTTTGAGGCCAAGTTTGACGAATTGCTCAACCAATGAATAAAATATACAAAGCCCAATTTCTGAAAGCATCAGACAGGAGTTTTTACGAAAGGATTATATGCAGCTCATTGTTTAATCAATGGGGAGTTCTAATTTGTCAACAATGAACAATCTCTACCTGAGAAAAGACCGGGGAAAACGACCAATCGTTTGATGCAAGACTGTTGGAAGACCTAATACTAGACGAACAAAAAACAGGGACCAAGGGGTATGTATAGAACTTCCAGGTCACAAGAGAGAAGAATCGTCCTGATTGTTTATTTCCGGTCACGATGTAAAGGAGCTGATTTCCAAGTGGTGTTGGCAGAGGTGAGAAAAGTGAGCAGGACTGGTGAGGGGGAGATGGATAGTTACAGAGAGTAGGGCGAACAGGGAGTAAGATACAGGGAAAAAGTGACAAAGTAACAAATGAGAGCTATAGAAATTGTGCCCTTCATATGACAAGGGCACAGGGAGTGGATAAGAAGGAATTGATGATGTGCTGATAACACATACAGGAGGAATTATATATAATGTTGGCTGTTGGGGTATTTGTCGTATTATGTAGATAAGGACCTGTATAGCTGGTGTAGTCTGGATTTCTTTTTAGAATATGCAAAAGAGAAAGTGATATCTACAGGGCTAATTGAGGACAAATGGGAATCTTCAAACTTTAATGGTTTTGAATGTTGGAAATACACTGTACTAAAGGAACACAATATGTTAATTGAACATTCATAATCATATTTCATATTTGTGCATCTGGGAACACATGACTGATTTACATACAAGCTATATCAATATGGTGGTCCAAGTGAAGAAAAAAATGTATCGCGTGGCTAAGGAAAATAAAACATTAAAAGTATAGAATCACAAATAGAGATGTTCTACGTTAAGTGTTGGATTATCAACAGAGCACTGGTGTGGGGCCTCCTACCCCTACAGCTGGCCTGGCCTCTGTAGGTGTCTGGAGGAGTAGAAAGCAGGCTACTGGAGGTGTATAGGTGAAGGAGCTGGAGGTGTGCTGGGCTACAGGAGGAGGTGTCAGGACGATAGGTAGGCCCAGCGACGCCCATCATTACCCCTCCATCATTAGCCTCGCTCCACGGTAGACGCCAGTCCTCCTGGGTAATGGGGCGAACAGGGCGCCCTCCAGAGGTATGCCGGAGAGAGGCAGGAGATGGTGTAGTCTCCTCCAGGGTCTGTTCCCATCTGCACGTGCTGGAGAACAGAAGACCCTCCCCACCTCCTCCCACACACCAACAACCACCATTGGGTATACATATGTATATAGGCATAGGCCAAGCTTTATAAATCCCTCTGTTGGCTGGTATGTACCTGGAGCTGATTGTATCAAGGGTAAAGTAGGTATACCAAGCTTAAAATTCAGGGAGGGCTCGTTGTGGGAGAACATGTGATGTGAACCGCATGTATTGTGACTAGATCCAGAGGGATCTGTATCTCAACCCAGTACAGAGCCTCCTGGAGGCCTAAGAGGCAATACTTAGAACTTAGTCTAATATTGAAGAGGGGGGACGTTTGATAGTGTTAAGTCAGTGTTTGATAGTGTTAAGTACAACTAGAATATTTCCTTTTTATACATTGTGAACATCAATTTATGAGAGATTCTATGTATTGCAGGCTGCAATGGGGACTATCACTTGACACACTGATCATTGGGTTTAGACATATAGACTTCCAGAAGCAACAACCCATCAACCACAAGTAGTTTGTCCTCTGGTGATCCAGATTCCCCCTGCAGCATTTCCCACCTACAAATTATCAGGCCCTGCAGGGGGTGGCAAATGTGGTGGATGGGTAGGGGGTACGTGTAGCCAACCTAACCCCAGTCTGGTTTGACATTAATCTTCAATGTCTGGGCCCATAAGGCTAGAGGGGGCAGTTTAGACCATCATCACAACCTAGAACCACGCAATATTCTACCCTGGCCTCGGCAATAGGAATAAGACACATAACTGGCCAGAATCCACCACCCCTCTCCATACTTGTCAGTAAATTGGCCATTGATAATGGCAGCTTTTGACATTTCTTTGGGCCAGCAAGTGGTCTACTCCTGGAGGGACTATTTATGAGTTTCCTAGGCGTTTATGATAGCGGAAATACTTGATGGCGGTGTTTACAGTTGCTTGCTGGCTCTGTGTGAGTCTATGTCTTTGGTTGTAAGATTTATTGCCTCATAACTGGGGTCGTAGCTCATATGATGTCTACCCTATCTCTTATGTGCCATACAGGTGGAGGGGGCAGAGGTGTTGGTATGTCTATGTATACAGGTTATAACATGAACATTACATGTAACAGAGCTATCCCCCAAACACTACCTATACCCACTGGATGGTATGCAATTCAAGCCACCAATTATATGCAAGTACACCCCAATATATCTAATGTGGATCTTATGTTCATAGTTTTTAATCTATCAGATTACAGAGAGGTCTTCCTCTTAGACGAGCTGGTGCCAAATATTTCCTCCCTATTTCTCAGTGGGAGGTTAGTATTAGCAATTGATATGGGTTTATGTTGAGAGCTAGAATGGTATAATATAGTGAGCAGCTCACATAAATATCAGGTCACGCTATGGAGTTTGGACTAGAGTAGATGATTGTTTGGTGAGCTGCTCGATGTACACCCTATGAGCAACACCTCAGTGCCGTCTAACAACACTATTGGACACTTTTAACCCTGATGTGAATACTGACCCCACTCTAAAGCTCTATAGACTACCATGGAAGCCACTGTGTGGTATACGGGGTAGGCGAAGGGGAAAGTTCATTTTAATTTTTCTCCTTTCTCCTTTTTTAAATTTTTCTTTTTATTTCATGTCCAGGAATGAAGGAAGACGATAATCTTTTCGCTTCTCTATTTCTACATATCTACATTCTGCTATAGATTCTTCCTGTTAATACTTTCAGATTGACATAAAAATATTGAGCATAAAAGAGCATAAAATTGGGTTTAGAGAATGTGACTTTGACACTGCTATAGTGATGGTATGGGTAGCTAATGGTTAGATATGACATGGCAAAGGATATTGTGATTGTAGGGTGGGCAAGGGTGGGTATGAGGGGGTTGCAGACGCCTCCAGTAGTGGTCTGGAGGAGGCTGTTCGCTCCAGTTACCGTGCCCAGGTCACGGCCATAGTCATATCAATGGTGGTGGCGTCCTTTTTCATCCTGGATCTTCTGAGTGGCGTCGTGGGGGAGAACATTACTCGTACACATGTATGGCGTCTGGCCGCGGGAAATATTTGTCCCCCGAAATATGACCATATACGGCAGACCCCAATCTCGTAAGGTCAGCTGTGAGTTGCTCACGTGACCCTGTGCAGGGCGCCCATTACTGATTCAAGGTATAAATGAATATGGATTTTCTTCCATTTCTTCCCCTTTCTATCTATTTTCCTGGCTTCTACATATCTGTTACTTTATATTTTTGGTGTGCAATAACTACCAGCATTGGATTGAGTTCCACCCTTGCACTGTATGTAGACACTAAGTGCAAGAACAGACTATGAAACGGCTCCATATACTAACACAATCTTTTGCAGTATTAAATATAACTGAAAATATAATTCAAAGTTTAGAGTGCACTTTACCGGGAAAAATTATTTTCCAAGAAAAGACTTGTATTTATGACGTGTCTCTTCCTTTGGTCCTAACATAACGTCTTCTATCAGAGGGCTACCAGGTAACAGAAAACACTGTCATTGACATACTTCCACCTAATCACCTTGCCTCGCCAGCGAGGACGCCCAGTGCCAACATTGCCTCCTTCCGGAGATGCTTGAGGCGGGGCTTGAGGAGCGTCGCTTCTGTGGCCTTGAGGCAATGCCGGCAATGGCGGCGTCCATGTCACCGTTGTCTCTGATTACAGATGCAGTTGTTTGCCTTCCACTGCAGACACTCTAGTGGGTTTCTTGCGGTGTTTTGCTCTTCAGAGGATGCTTACCTACTCGAGATGGCCATTACGTGGTGCCGTAGCCTCAGGCTAAATCAAACATGAATAATCACAAGTATTTATCTCTCTTACAAGATACAATTGGGTGATTTATGGGCCATTCCTGTGTTGATTTTGTCGATGCAACGCTGGAAATATATCTAAATCTGTATTAGAATATCATACAAGGTGAACTTATAGATTGCTTGACCTGTTGATCAAAATTGAGTAAGTTCTCTAGAAAATATCACTTTCCTGGTTGCAAAGTATGATACTTTTACATTGAATAGTGCTAGTAAAGAAGTGTTTGATTCCTTCCTAAAACATGTGTCCCAAAATATTATATTTCTATAAAAGCACACAAGTACACAAAAGCTTAAGCTTAAAGCGGTCCATGATAGTGCTAATGATGTCATGGGAACAACACACTGCAGGTTTATTTTGATGGGGGAGAGCGGGCTAATGGTGGATGGATGCTGGAACGTTATCAAAGCCTTCCTTTAGATGAGGGAGGGATTGCTGACATATACTAATGCACCTTAGTCCAAACGGTGAGGCACATCCTTAAGTAAGACGGCCCTCACAGTCTCCTAATGCACCCCCCAAATAACAGTAGAAAAACATCGTCTGCTCTGAACAATGAACCTTAGGGCATAAAGCGCGGGGGGGGGGGGGGAGAGAAGGAGTTACATTGTGTCCTAGGATAGTATAAGTTCAACGTGGCATTAGAATGGGCAGTGGGAGTGAAAGGAATTAGTTATGACGGACGGAAGTAGACAGACGGTTTTGAAAGGAAAGGAAAAGTGAGAAATATGGGTGGGGACACAAATGAAGGAGCGAATGCTCAAATGATTGGGTGACACACACACACACACACACACACACACACACACACACACACACACACATATATATATATATATATATATATATATATATATATATATATATATATATATATATATATATACTCAAGGGTGACAGAGGGGACCAGCGAATCAGAATAATTGGCATTTCACGTTTTCTATCCTCTCATATACAGATATCAAGAGGCTTCGATACTGTTCTTGCCGAATCTGTGCAGATGGCCTTAAGAATTCTCTCCGTTATATATCTCTGAAGGCCATTTAGCGCATTTATAGTATCAGTTAAGGGAGAGAAAAGTAGCAGGAATGGCAGGGAGCGGAGGTGGGAAGACAGATACACGACAAGCTCATCAATTAGTCAGTCAGTCTTGGCGATAAAAGGGACATGTTCTCTGAATATGAAGACTATAGTTGCTGCCAACAAGGGGAAGAAACAAAAAAAAAGAGATAGATAAAAAGAAACGAGGCGAGACTGAGGCCTTATGGAAAAGGGGATGAAGCGCTTGTCTTTCAGTTCAGTCCCAGACATGCAGCACTTCATAAAGCTTGGTTGGTGAGATGTTATTTTGAAAGAGCAGGAAACAGTATCATTGCCCCTTCCACCCATCCGCAGTTGTCATCTGCTAACCACCTTCCTTTCCGCCCTGCGCTGACCTCGCAGAAACAGACCCTCCTACAAAAGCAGACGACATTGAGGACGTCTGTGGGTCGGAGGCAACCAGCGGAAAGCGTGGCGAATTAGCCAATAGGAAGCGTGCGCTTCCGCTTGGCTGGTTCCGGGCGTCTGCCGCTCCGTGCATATTAAACCGCCTTCGATTACGTATCATGTAGCATTCCGCCGGGAGCCAGCCTAATGAATCGCGAACCGTTTGTCAATGGCTGCCCGCCCTGGAGGTCCCTAGGGTATAGGATGGGCCTTTATGCCACGGTGCTGTACGTCCCCGTAGGTGTGGGAACGCACACAGGGTATGACTGTGGTAAAGGTGCTTGAAGAGGTGGGGAGGTCGGTAGAAATGGTAAGGGAAGGAGTGAACTGGGTCCATGATTGTCCTCTCATTGATTGCTCTATGGATTGGAGCCAGTGTACAATATCTTAAGCATGCTTCATAACCGTGTATCCCTATAACATATTCACCCCCCCCCCCATATTCCAACACTCATGCCTCTAGTAGTCTCAGGTAGACTACCTAGCATCCATAGACAGATTTCCTATCTGATATGATTTAAACTATTCCCGTGACCAAACTGAAAGTTATTAAGCTGTCACCGTATCACTGTATGTGAGGAGTCCCTATTAATCTGATAGAATCAAACCACACATTGACCCTTAGGCCAAAAAAAAAAAAGTTTTGTTTCCGGTCACCCGACCGTCCTCAGCTTAAGGGGGCCGACCTCAGAAATTTTTGGGGATTTTTTCAAAATTTTCCTGATTTTTTAAAGATTTTTTGAATATCTTTTGAGATTTTTTCAAAATTTTCGAAGATTCCTTTAAAAAATCGTTATTTGACACGTATGCTTATATTTTCCAATCATTTTCCCATATCCCATGCAGGAAATAAACATTTCTGATGCCCACCAGTGAAAACCAAGCAAAAAAATTACCATATGGGACCTTGGACCAAAAAAAAAAAAAAATTAAAAAAAGAAAAGAAATTTCCGACCTACCTGCCTCAACTTTTTGGACCATGTTACCGGAAACATAGCTTTTATTTTTTTTGGCCCTATCAATTAGTGTCATGCTCGTTACAACTTGCTCATATGCAATCAAAATGAAAGGGCTAAGATTTAAAATTTTCTACCCCCCCCTCTCTCTCTCTCTCTCTCTCTCTCTCTCTCTCTCTCTCTCTCTCTCTCTCTTTCTCTCATTCTCTCTCACTCACTTTGATAATGAGTTACTCTGGTTTAATATGACTCATGGGCTAAAGTCTTAACTCGCATCATGGATAATCTAGTCCAGTCTCTCTGATTCCACCCAATGACATAACAATATACATGCATGAATATCATAGTTTCTGGCCTTATTCCCCTATCTAGCCAGTCCAGAGACACTGACCAGTGTCCTGCATACCCTGATACAAGCTTAATATGTGCATTATTATTGTACCACAGGCCAAGATCAATTCCCTGATAAATTGATGCCTAATCCCTGCATAATTATGACATAATATAGGAGATCTATTGGGAATCTCCTGCCCATATCTCCACTGGCCATTACAGAGACAGAGCCACTCGATCGACTGGTGATTACATCAATGAGGTTGTTGTAGCAACAGGGTTAACACATTAGCAAATGGTTATTCTACTATTTATATATTCATTTGTATTACTCCTATTGTAGTTTCTTAATTAAAAGAATGTAAAACTTTCATATATGAATTATGAAAATACACTCCATTTACAATATGGAAAATGAAGTAGATTTTTGCAGCATCATTGCATGCGTCAGGCACTTCTACCGCATCTATTGGTAATAATGTTGAGATAGTGCTAGATATTGATTCTGTTATGCTTTTGGAGCATAGAATAGGCAGACAGCCCATCACTTTGCAGCCCAAGATCTAACCCAAGGACAAGACAAACTGTGCTCAACAGAGTACATCCTGTATCGATACCTCCGATGACTCAGACCGGGTCACAGGGTTTGGGTGCATTGCGGTTGTACATTGTATTGAGGGCAGGTACTGGATGGGTGGCCAAAGTGAACAAGGTAAGGCAGTAGTGTCCAACAGTTTCATGTAGACTGAAGATAAATCAGATGCACCGTGCTCATGAGACACCACGTATAAGCCACGACATATAGACCTACTGTGGTTCATACATACACTGCTTAAAATAAAATAGACTATAGGAAGAAATAGATGTACATGTATATAGCAAATAGTTCACATCCATAGTGCAGCTATATCAAAGCCATCTACCCAGGCTTTCACGTGGGTGCGGCTTATTCGTGGGGTTTATAGAAGGAGCTGTCAAGAGTTATAATTCAGCTTACATTACATGTGGTACACTCATAAGGTACTGAGAGAAGGAACTGAGAGGTCATTGAAAACTACTAGACTGGCGCAAATAAGGCTAGAAATTATAAAACTTTCCTGGCACTTCATACAGTCAAAGCCCTACCATATCCCTAGTGTGAGCTGCAGACAGAGGTCCAACACGCATCCTAACACAAACACTAAGTGCACAGACGCAATAGGTGCTGAAGTAGGCCGTGCGGTTTGTCCTTTTCTCGGCTGGTTTCATGTCCTGTGAGAAGCGGCAAACCCTCTGGAGGAGGCAGAAGCCGGCATGGTGTGACCTACACAGTTATGAGGGACATGCCGGACATGCCAACCAGGCATCTGTCTCCATCTGTGGACTCCAGTGTGTGGCTGCAAAAGGTGCACAGCCAGCATTTCCCACCAAGATGTACACAGTGGTACATACATACCACTGTACAGGAGATTTAACCATTTAAAGCTCCAGGTTTATGATCATTTGCTTACCCAACAATACTGCATCAATGCATAATCCTGCTCCTTCAGGTATAATATCAATCACATAGGGTCTTATACATGAGTACATCCATGGGGAGTAAATTCATCAGTGTCATTCATGCATTTTGGCTACTAATGAGCACCATCCATTATCATTATGTAATCTAGCCTTACAAGACTTAAAACGAGATATGTAGCTTCTGTAGGCTAGCTGTATGATACCAATGTTCTCTGATAGTCTGAAGATGGAGGAGGAAAAGTTGGTTCCCTGAGTCAGAGTCCCCCCCTCAGTGTGTTTCCACTCTTTTTTCCTTGGTTCTAACAGTGTTAGTTCATTTCCTGGTTGCTAATGATGTTGGATAATCAGTGTTTGCAATGATATTATAAGTAAAGATAAGTAATGGTTAAAAAAATTACCGTTCATAATGGAGGTATACTAATGCAAATGGATGTCCAATTTCTTCTGTGATATCATGTATTACAGATGGGTAGGTATAGAGGGTACATCTGCACTTGGTGGTATGAACACAAGATTCATTGCACCCACCTAGTCTTTCCCTTTCAACGCCTCCGCAATACGTTCAGCGATGGTCTTCTGGGCGATGTAAATACCTTTCAACATCGGGATACAGCTTGTAGATGTATGATAGACTCAGGGGCTGCACCCCTCCCTAGTCCATCACCACTGCCCCCTCATATCTTTGTTATTTTTCTCATAATTTTAAGATTTATAGGTGTTTTCCTATGTTTTTATATATCCTTGGAGGAAAAAAAAAATCCAACAAATTCCTTCCCATCTGGGCTAAGTTGTACCAGCCTCACTGCGTCCCATCTGGTGGTTCCCCTTGTGGCCACTAGGTGGATTTCCACTCCTGTGCCTACGCCCTGGTATCCAGTCTTCCTCCTGTGTGGAAGCTTTGAAGCAGCAGGCCTCTGGATAAGGTCCTGGAGAAGGTCATGTTGCGACGTAGGGGCAATGAGGCATGAAGGTTTGGGGCTGAGGGTGGTGTTGAGAGAAGGGTTATAGGTTAGAGCGGCATACTGAGACAGAGGGATGGTGTTTAGATATTGGTGGATTGAAGTTAGGAGGTCCAGAGAAACGGTTTTCTGAGGGAAATGAATTCTATTGTCTGTGCATCCCTATGTACACACATGCTTTATCATTAGATTATCAGTAATATAAGGATTGGACCTATAGAGACACAGTTATCATTGACCATCCATCGACTATACAATGATCTTTGATACACAAATCCAACTCCTCAATTTGAATAGGAGATCTCTAAATGTCACTGAAAACATGGAAGATCCGAAACTAGTCAGCGGTGACCACTTTAGGTCCTCAAGTTGACGATACCTAAAACTACAACTTTAGGTTGTCAAAATGACGACTTCAAGTCATCATCCTGATGACCTGAGTCGTCAAAATGACGACCCTGTACTGTCAGTATTGTCATCCTGATGACTCAGGTCGTCAGGATGATGACCTAAAGTCGTCATTTTGACTACCTAAAGCTGTAGTTTTAGGTATCGTCAACTTGAGGACCTAAAGTAGTCACCGCTGACTAGTTTCAGATTTTCCATGTTTTCAGTGTAAGCATATGGAGAGAATTATGCATACATGCTGGTGTGTATTTATATGGGAAGCAGGCCAGTCCATGGTACTAAATAGTCTACCTTCAAAAGTAAATAAAGTAAATATCTGCTATCAAATAGCAATAGCAAAGATGAAAGCTCCCTTCATCTGCTGAATACAATGAGCTTAAGGAGATCGTGTATATCTATTGTCTGGAGAACCATAGCGGCTAAGACAGTGATTATGACCACAGTGATTATTATTATTACCACTACCAGCATAAATGGCAGAATGATATCCCACAGGTTGCTGCTCCTTTGCCGTCACGATGCACCAATGCAGTGATAGATAGTCCACTTGCTTTCTCTGCATTGGGGCATCACGGTAGTGTATAAACTCTGTAGGGCAGGGTGCTTGACTGCAGCCCTGGCAGGTTCCTCACCAGTGCTGCATTCATGCATCATGCCGACCAATTAGATACCCATAAGCGCTGGTTCCACAGACCTAAATCGGTAGGATTAGCACTAATCCGACCGATTTTTTTCTATACTTTTGATATATTATAAATCGTTGGATTAGGGCTATTCCGACCGATTGTATGGCTGTGGAACCAACGCTTTAAGTGGGTATTCCACTGCCGTCGGTCGGCCGAGATTTTACTAATCCGACCGATTTTTTCTATACTTTTGTATAATCAAAAATAATCGGATTAGCGAAATTTCGGCCGACCGACGGCAGTGGAATACCCGCTTTAAAAGGGTTAAGAAAACAAACTCTTCACTCGGGAGTAGGTAGCCCGATTGTAATGAGTATCTTGTCATCTCTGTGGATAAGGACCACCTCATCTGCTCTTCTATGGTTTGCTATCTTTTGTTTCCCCCTAAACGACCACATTTATTGGTAGAGTCTCCTGCACATGTTGATTCTCAGGGTACTTCTAAGGCAGGGCTGAGACAGTGAAGGAGCGCCATAGAGGCATTGCTCTACTATCATAAAAACACTGTTAGTAGCATAGGGAAAAGGGGGTAAACACGCAGGGAAGCAGTTAGGTGACCTCAGGATGATGGGTTTTAATAGTGAAACATTCTTCCACATGCTGCAGCGCAGACTGAGTCCTGGCTTTGGTCTAGGCGTGTGGAACTCTACAAACAGCGCCACCATGTCAGTATTGACCCAATGGTAAGGGTAGAAAAAATAAGAGAATCATCAATCTTGACGATCATTAATTCAAAGTGTGAATACAGGGGATGTGTTCTCCTGGGCGCCTCCAGTGTTTTGGTTGAGCAAATATAATCCAGTTTTACCCGGCTCCCCGCACCTAACAGGCCCTCCCTGTTGCCTATTGCTCCCCCAAAGGACTCTTTCTCATCCCTTATGATCACGAAGTCAGTGGGTAATATTTGCTCTCAGAGGGGACCAAAAAGTAAAAAGAGTTTTTATTTTCAAAAATGAGATGTTTTAAAAACAGACACCAAAGAAGTGGGAAAAGAGAATGGACCAGCGCAAAAGCCTATAGCAAACTCAAGTCCCAAGCTTCCATTAGGTTTGATGAGATTTTATGCAGTAGCCCGATTGGCAGAATTATTCGGTCATCGGATACTTCCGGCGTGCAATGAATTGGCACGGAAACGCTAGGCATTATGGGGACGCCCCACATGAGCGCATGCGCAGGGAGGAATATAAATGCGCCTAAAGCCCAGCAGGTGGCGCCAGTAGCGGTAGCGCGCAGGGCTTGCCGGGAATACTGAGCAGATGGGGCATTGTGGGTGGTAGGAAGAGGAAGAAGTTGAGGAGGCAGGGGGTAGGAGGATTATTTGAAAGAAAATAAAAGCTGCAGTGAACTGATACTTTCTGATTAAGTTATAACACCAGACCCCACGCTCTCTTTCCGCCTCCCAGGGTAATTCCCGACTACCTGGGAGTTATTAATAGTCAATTTATGAAAAATTAAGCAGGTGATATGTGTCTTGGGAGAATGCAATATTAAATTTTCATTTGTTTTGTTCTTCTTTGTAATCTATTCTACATAGTAAGTAACTAATTACCTTTCGAAAATAACACAATGATAGTTGCATTAACAAGATGTTGCGATTTCTTAATCAGATAACCTTCTCTCAGCTCTTCACTCTTTGGTGGACTGTGTGGTCTGTGTTAAATACGACTTTGATACGTATCCTTGGCAGTCATCATTAGGGTTCCTCTTGTTTTCACAATATAAATACCTGCATAGAGAGAAGAACACTGATCGCTTTGACGCATACTGCACAGGTCACAATTTGTCTCCCACATGACATGTATGAAGGCATGTGGAATGAGGTTGACACTCTCACATTTGATTTGTCAACTCCACTTGACATGCGTAATGAAGACATGTCACATATTCCTGATCCATGCACCTGAGTGCTAGGTAATACTGTGAGACAATTATGTAAGGGTCAAGAGCAGTCAATAGCTATGTACCAATGGTTCAATCAAGGCAGGCCTATAATAGAAGGCTGGGGATACCACAGTCCCACAGACCTGCAACAACAAGGCACTTTTTCCTATCTACAGAACTTCTACTTGACTGAGGACCTCTATACAGTCCATAAGACAAGGGCATGGAGGAGCATGGCAATACCATATTTCTCCATGTACTGTAGATACTGAGATTATACATTGTGGGTTAGCATACTATCTTTTGGTATTTTCACTGACCCACACATAAGGTGTCTAGCCTCTCCTGTTGATAATTCAGGATTTTGGGTATTTATTTCGGTGTTCAATAACAAATGCAAATTTAACAATGAAATAGAATTCACTACCATTCATTGATAGTATTTACAAATCTTAGTGATCTATTCTTCATGAAAACAAAATGACACAGATACATCAAATGTCTCAGGTGTTGGTAGTGCCTCTTGGTAGTGATTAATCCTGGTACCAAGATGGTTGTTTGCCCCATCTAGTGGAATATCTTAGAACAATTATGTATGTCAAACCATCATACATCAAGTGCCTTCGATGTGGCCGTGACCCTAGTCAACTCACAGATGACATGGCATTTTAAGGCATGTCAAATCATATGAGGATTACTGTGTGCTACAGTTGCCATGGTGACATATGTGCACATGTCCCAATTACATGTGCTCTCTGTGACATTAAAGTGGACATAGGTATACATGTCACTTTGTCAGGAAGACTTTTTTCAGTGTGTCTCAGTATCTACTGTACTATCTACTCACAAAGGCCCCTGTTGCATGTGCACATGATAGACTCAAAGAGACATACTCTTCTTTGACCCTCTGATATCTGATAGATTGGCCTTATTCTACCTGTAGATTGCCTTGTGATGATGGTCTCTCCTATGGATTTCTGCAATCAGACAGTAAAAGGTAAATGCTCTTCCGGAGGAGTAGTCATGCAAGAATTAAGATACAGCACAGACACATGCCGTGTAGCATGAACATGTTGCTAACTTCTGTTATGTTCTGGTACCAAATGGTAGTATAAAGTCAAGAATACATGAAATGTTTTGATATGAAAAATACTGTATTGCATATAATAATTAAATCAGTTTCACCTTTAAATTCTACATTATAATTGCTGTACATTCGGTAGTCGAATTATCATTAAATGCATTTGATATATTCCAAACAAGGATGAATATACCATTAACTTGAAAAGGAAGTTATTCAAAAACAATTACATAAGTCGTATTCATGAGGTTTAATGAAAATATATTATTTGCAATGGAATGCTTAACATAGGTGGTGGGACCTGTCTTGTCCTCACGTGACGTTGCTAGTCATTATGACGACAGCCGTCATAACCAGTGGTGCCTGATGGTTTGTCCCATGTCCCTCACACCTTGTCCAAATCACTCTTTCCTTCATCCCACTGTAGATCTCCTTTTCCACTTCCCCTGATGGCACCTGAGTCCTTCCTCACCACCATACCATACATTTAGCTGATAAGGTAATTGCAGACATCTCCATCTTATGCCACATTCCTCCACGACCTCCTGTAGTTTCTATATGTCTATTTTTGGTGAATCTGACTTGCTTTATCATTGTACCTGCCTTTTGGTATGCTACATGTATCTCTAAATGAACAGTGTGGGAATTTTGAACTTATTTGTTTTAGTGGAAGAAACCTTTTAATTGGCAATACCTGATATTCATGTGTGTGTGTACATCCTGATGAACTGAAGAGTGACATTTTTCATTCATAAATCAGATTAATGTGGATATCAAAGACCTGTCATTACCATGCAGTGAACCCCGGTATAACAGGACATACTTATCCCATCAGTATAAGACCCAGAATACCAGTCCTTGGTACAACTAGGTTTGGTTGCGGCAGAAGGAGGCTGGGGTGGGGCGTAGGTACAGGAGACAACTTAGGAGCTGTTGGCTCCGGCCCCACACGGCAATAGTTAAGGTGCACCGATTTTGGCAGCCTGGCTTGTCCTCACCACTCTCCACAAACAAAGCCAATCTAGCTGGCACAGACACCCTGCCTATGTCGTTACCAATCCCAGAAGGCTCCGATGGTGGAGGGCTGGTGACACTTCATAGTAGAGAAGCTAAGGGAGGGAGTGAAAAGGGTTGAGTAGAAGGATGGATGAATAAATGAAGAAATGTATAGGATAGCTTGATCTAGGAAAGGGCAGTTGGGTAGATGGAAATACACTTTAAATGAAAAGGATACAAATTTAGAGGGGAGAATTGAATTAAAGCAAATCAGTATGACAGAGAAGAAATAGAATATCACATAGGATGATAAGAAACGGATGAAAGGAAAAATAGCAAGCTAGAGGACAGAGAAAACCAGTGAGTAAGGAAAGTAGGAAAAACTACTTGGGTAGGAAAGTAAGAGACTAAGTATTGAATAGTGTGGGATTGTAGGGGTTGGTATATGGAGTTGTCGCGTTGGCGGCAGCTCTCTGTCTGAGGTGGAGAGTGAAGGGCTGACAAGGTGCCAGAGCACTGTCGCCATGATGAGAGGTCTGGGTGAAGTCAGACAGAACCTATAGCTACATTGTATCTTATGTAGTTCTGAGAGGGGAATTATCTGGTACAGCATAACCATGATTGTGTCTATACTTGTATCACTAAAACAGTAGCTGTCCCTAGGAATGTGGATTGAAATGGTGTGCATACATAATATAATCAGCCAAACATGAAAAAGAAACTAATGGCGCCAAATGATAAGATGCTTATTTTAGTTTGACATGAATAGCCCTTAAACATCCGGGGTCTCAGAAGTGTGTAGACATGGATCATGTAATGGACAAACAGATCTAACACATCTAGACCACCCAAAGCCCCCTTTGATATCCACGTAGATATTCTGGTATATGAGACATGAAACAGGAACAGCAGAAGGGTGCCAGCCCTACATCCAAGGGAATAATTACCAGTGAGATCAGACATGCTTATGACACATGCCCTTGGCAGTTGTACATATATGGCAATTAAGGATATCTCTGTGTATGTTTGAGCCTTTTAGGTTTTGAGCTCACAAAATGAATGAGCAATTTGCTCACCTCCAAATGGCCAATTAACAGCTCCCCCTCTGGCAAGCCTGACTCCCAGCAAAGGGTCCCTCTGGTCTGCTTAATCTTTAAAGATAGTTCATATCATATACACAGGGCCTTTTATTGGATGCAATGTATATACAGACTGGGGCTACTTTCCCCAGCCAGATACCATGGTGGGAGAGCTGCTCACCGCTAGGGGCCATGTGAGCAGCTCACAGAAGAGGGATTTATATAGGAGATGAGTAGCTCACATCACTCCCCTTATACACAGAGATGCGGTTACTGAGCTGCTCCTTCTCCCCATAGAGTGGGCATGTGGTACTTTAGTAGTGTCCTGGTTGTCATCATATCCTCCCAGTGCTCTACTTCAGTACTGGATCTCCATTTTTCACTACATGTGTAGCTATGTCTCAGGACACGATTTACACTCTCATACCTCAAAAGTGACTCTTCGTTAATTCCCTATAAAACCACACAATGGATTCCTAAGTGCTTTATATCGTGCACTCGTCTTCTCCTTCATGGTGCTACCAATACTCTCACATGGTTCTAACCCCATCCTTCAAAAGTAGAACCCACACAACTAAAATGATTCTAGTAATCACATTTTCTTGTCAGAAATACATATCATAGTGTGATAGCTATTGCATTGGTTCTGATCTAGGAGAGTCTATTGAGATGTACGACTTGCTCCGAGCATCTGTCAAATGGAGCAGCTCGGCATTAGACGGACGAGCGAACATGTGCTTGGAGTGCGTGCAGAGTAGGGTAGAGGAATGCGGCGCCACCAACGGCGTTCGGTGGTACTAATCGTAGCCCCATACCCCTTACCACGCCCTCCCCCCACGTGACCGCCCGGCCCTCTGCCGCCAGGTGGCCTATCGGGTTACTATGGCGACCGTGGACGCTGTCGGCGGTCGCCAGGTAAATCCTTTGATCTTTTCAGGTGTGGGATCCGCCGTCAACGGCCAGGGGTTGGTAGGGCTGGAGGGAGATGGAAGGGGAAGGGAGGCAGTTAAACGATAATGAGGGATATTAGTGACAAGGAAGTCGTTAATCTACGCTGCCAGAAACTCCCCCATTGTTTGTGAGGCTATCTATCAACTCACCAGTTTATATCTCCATAGTGTGCTTTATTAGTAAAGGGATCATGCCTACATTATTCAAAACAACCATTATTGCATGTTTATGCATTATTGCCCGATTTGAATGGTATTGACAACCTCCCCCTTTCCAATTTCTTCACGTGGATGCTCAGTTCATGCGGAAGGAACTGCATATTTATCACCAATCAGGGTTTGTTTCTCATGCAGGATATTAGAATCTATAAGGTGTTTAGCATACCGAAACACTTTAACTTAAGAAAGGAAGCATGATTAATTCATGATTCATGTTGAGAGTTTTTTCTGCATCATCGAACACATCAATGTAAATGAGAATGTTTCTGTATGCTAAACATGGCGAGTTAAGAGACACGTTTAGCAGTTAAAGCCAGTAAAGAACCATCAACAGAATTTTAATCAAGCCTGGAAAAAATCGGTGATAACACTTCGCACTTTTTCTATGGAGGAAGGTGATGATTTCTGTGTTTCTGGTATTTATGCATGATGTCACAATTAGGACTTGACTTCACAATTAAAAGGAAAAGCTTGCATATACGACTTATACTTGAACATGGAATTCCCAGTTGGGGTGCGCCTTATTGGCGAGGATAATTATTGTACCATAGAACATGACTAAACTTCCCTAATTCAAGCCCCGGCTGGGCCTTATAGCATTTGTATGGGGCCCGCCTTATACTCGAGGTATTGCAATGGTCTGCGACATAAATTTGTATAGCCTGCTTTGATAAAAATCAATCATGGTTAATTTACCAGAAGTCTCTCACCATGAAAAGTCACTGTTCATCCACAGTGTGTAAAGTCTTCGTGCTTTCTTAAATTGAGTTACTAAATTTGATTTCCTACTCAGCTTTTCGAAAAGTGAAGTAGGAATTGTGTCAGGCAGTGCAGACCTCACAGTACAGCCTCCTGTAATGTTATTTACTATCAATTATGTACAATTTTCTAATTTCTAATAATTTGTAACTGAATCAACAAATCAAAGTAACTTCTCAATGGGTTCCAGATAAGTTTTACTGGTGATAGCTGTGGTATGGCAAACATGAAGGTTTACATTCAAAACCTAGACTCAAGGCCTATGCACTGCCTTGCTGACTGCTTAATTATATTTGTGTTGAGACAAGTTAGTTAAATCTATTATCCAAAGACAAACGTCTTTGGAAGTGTACATCATACTCTTATCTGTATATATTATTTGTTAACTGAAGACAGAATAATGAGAAGCCGAATCAAATAACTGTAATCTAGCAGCCAGTTAGGTTGACCTTGCAAAAATACCCCCGAAGAGGTTATGACTGATTTGGGTATGGGAAGTCATGTACTTTCAGAATCTTGATGATGTCAAGCTGACATCGTTGAACATTTTGAGAAATCTAAGATGGCTGCCCCAAGGGCCACTGAAACTGTCTTTATCATAATTTTGTCAATATGTATGTGATTTCCATGTGTGATACATCAAAATCGTGTTTCATATCATCAGGTTGCATTTTGATCAATAATAAGGTATATGTCCTACTTCTCACTATCAACATGCATTCAATATTCCTGAATTCCGAGCAGACATATATATATATATATATATATATATATATATATATATATATATATATATATATATATACATAGTTATGGTGAGATGGCAGTGAGAGATTTATTGATGACGACTTCTTTATACATACATGTATGTCTCGCAGTAAGACTGTGATAGTTGTCAGCCCATGCATCGTAGTAGTACTAAAGCGTAATATTCGATAACAGCCCGAGATCTGAATATCGTTTATTGGTTTCCAATGGCTGGGCACTGCATAGACCAGATCCTGAATGATCTCAACAATACAGATATTCAGTGTGAAAGACCTGTCTAGGTTCTGGACCCTGGCTGTCGTGTAGGGAGGTATCAATGGCCTGGGGCAGGCGTGAGAACTAGCAGCTGCCCCATGCCACAATCACCCCCCCCCCCACCTGCCCCCATCCCTTCTCCTTACCTCCACCCTAGAGTTTTATTCATGGAGGTTTTATATCCACTTCAGCCAATTAATAACCCTCATTTTGCCTCTCCTGCAGGCATATCACTGGACGTTTTCGCCCTCTTGTAAAAGATTATTGGATCTGTTTCCCCTCCATGCCCTTTTTCCATCAGTGTGGGGTTATTCAGGAGAGCCTACCACTCTGTAGTGCAGCTTTGAGGACATGCTCTGGTTCTGTAGTGTGGAGATTGAGATTGCCCAAGGTCGTATCAAGCCCTGATAATGTTATCATTTGACTGGAGCTTAATGGGCAGTTTGTTATATTGACCTGGCTGCATTGCGGCTCACATGTTTGGTGAATATGTAGCTCTACAGCAGTTCATTCATAATTTCTCACTGCTTCTCACTGCCATAATGAAAATTACGTTCTTTTATGACATTTCTGCACATAAGCCACATGCCAACTACAACCTCAACAAACTGTACTTGTACCAGATATACCGTTAGGTAAAACCTAGAACATAGATTAAATCCAAATGAACCTCTTGAAATGATATAGAGCAGCATTTTATTTGGCTGCAGGTACATTGTAATACAATATACATAGAAAATATCAACTCAGTCCAATTCTTCTCTCAAACCCCCGCAAACGCCAATACCAGCCATAGTTTAGCTATTGCATTGAGCCAGCACCTTGTGAGACATGGAGTCCCAGTTCTCAGCAAAAGCAGTTTAGTTTAATTGAAAATCTTGTTTGATATCAACATTGGTTCTCACAGCCACGGTCCCTGCGCTGTGTCGTACAACAAACACGACCAGAACCGATCCCATTTAGCGCCTGCCCCTCAGGATTAAAGAAAAAGATCCTCGTCTCACTCAATCAACTGGATCTCTGGAAAAACTAAAACCCCTTCTCTCTGCCTCTGAGCTTGCACTGCATAGAAGGCTCTCATTTCACCAGGACTGTTTATTCTCACTGGTGCATGTGATTAATTGTGGAGCAGTTCCTTGAAGAAGTCTTAGAAGTGGGTGAGGCTGGTGATGGTTAGATTGGAGGTATAGGCGTTTGAGTGATTGCCCTGACAGGTCTGTTATTATTTTCCAGTTTCAGTGTTGGGTTTTGACATTAGTTTTATCCACAGGGGTTCCATGAATTAATCAGTGGAAGGCTAGATATGAATTTCACTCAATATTACCCTCTGCTAGGAATATGTGTATATATAATGTGAGCTTGTGTTGATGCTATCGTGCCAAAAATTGATGTAATATTATATTGGCTTATAAATACCACAATCTCATAGTTCATGTATAGCATATCCAAAGGTTATCAATATTTAACTATTATGATTTCCCAAATTCCCCAAATTATATTGTACATTGTTTTTAGCCCAGGTATCGCATTGTTGGAGCCAACGGTGCTCGCACTGTTGGTTATGAACTGGTTCATGCTGAAACGCCAATACCGTTATAAATACACTCCTTGTCTCGGTACTCACACTATCTATAGAGCTTTTCTTAATTTATTGACAAGCTCATAAATTCACCTCGTCCTAATATTTGTGAGTATGCCAAGAGCTGTGGTCTTTGTCAGCTCTGTATACACACTAATATTGGTTGAACGCCTCCATGGCCATTATAAATGTCAGACTCTGACCGACCACGGGTCAATGTTGAGCAGCTCGTGGTGAAGTATATTCTGCAATGAGCAATGTTTAATATACCAAGTAACTTTTGTAATGCGTCAGTCTATGGTATATTATTCTCACATGGTGGAGGACCTATTGAAGCAGTGTTTCCCATGCTGGGACCCTGGTGCAGGAGTTGGCTGGGGTACAGAAGTGGGCTCAGCTGTGCACCACTCAGATAGTAAGAGGATCCCTCCTCCACCCCACACAACACGTGTCCAACACGGGCGATAATAGGCAAAGTAACACGTGTGTTGAATGTTACCAATGTTACCTACCAGCCCCGTTATGTTATGGGTCAACACAGACCCCTACTAATGAAACATAAGTGGTGTTATGTCACCGCCGTGTCTGCACTAATTATCGCCCAGCAGCTATGGCCATTCTCTGCCTCCAACACAGAAGAATACCCTCTGGAGGTCTGCAGACAATACACTGCATTGAAGAGACTACTTCCGGCACCGACGGCCGCCACATACTCGAGCCAGCCAATCGGTGATGGCTTTACACTGGGTGCGCGCCTGTCGATTGGGGGAGTGGTGTGTTTGTCAGGGCCTCTCGCTGGTTTCTGACGACTGGCTCCCAAATACAACTGGTCCTGTCCTTCACTGGTTACATTGCAGATCGATGAACCCAATCAATATGGTCTGGATCGAATCCAAACCAGACGAAATTTATATATTATCACCGAGAAAGGTAGCATGATAAATGACTATTTTCTTGCCATGAGGCCATTGCCCTGTTGGGTGGTGAGGAATTTGATCTGGGGCAACAAGGGTGGGCGTCGAGTGTTTGTGGGAGGAAATAGACTGTGGGCTCAATGATTTCATTGTGAAACTTTTTATTTTCCACTCTTTTTTTTCATGTGGATGCAGGCGGGGGAGAAAAAGAAGTCCTCCCCTTTTCATGTGGAGAAGGCCTTTGGTTTGCTTTCTTTAGGAGGGATTGTAAATATAGAGATGACCTTGGAGAAGGGCTTGGCACCACGGCATGCCCTTGGCACGCTCAGAGGAAAGGCAGTGTGGAATATTATAGCTTCCTCGTGATAAGTAGTAGGTATACCTCCATGGAACATGTATCAACTGCCCTATTCCTATTATTTTCTTGCAGAGCAGCTTATAAAAAGAATGGATTTGATATCAAATTAGATATCACCTGCTGTCTGGACATGCAGCTCTTAAAATAGCCAGATATATTTCAGAGGATTCATGACAAAGTATAGGGAACCTCATACAATATGGTGTCAACAATGAGGTGATGCTCGACCACACCCAAAACTATATAGACATCCCCTTTTTATCAGTTCCATTTTTGGAGGATCTAGGAATAGTAAAGTTCTATTGGCAGATATGTATTAAAAATAGTATGAGATCAAACGGGAGTAATTCATACTTAGTTATTCATACAGAGTTGTGAGTTATTAATGTATCACTGCACAAATTGATTATCCCCAGAACATCTTTGTACTAACTCATACACGTATATTCAAAGATAGAAAAGACAAGCCGTCACCACCCACCTATTGGAGGACACAATTGTCGTTCTGTACTGGAGAAGCTCTTCCAGGCGGTAGTGTGTCTTTGATGAGTGGGTAGGTAGATAACATGATCAGGACTGCTCCAGGGGCATATATAGATGGCACCATGGAGGAGGTGGGGGATTGGATCAGGAGAGGACAGATTTACACGTGTACCTGTGAGGGCCACATGACCTTTGTTCTGTCACATGACTCAATTCCTGAGGGTATCTTGGGGGCAGAAAGGGGATTTCTAGGGTTTGGATCCCTCAGATATAGAGAAGGCATCCGGGATTAGATCCAGGATCTATGCCCCTGCAGGTATACAAGAGTGAGGAACAACATTATACAACTGTATAGGTTCAAACTTGTTAGATGGAGTGGCCATAGATAATATTTGAATGTATAATCTAGTAGCAGTTTCATTTACAATGGAGAAGCCTTTGCAGGGCGTCATTGAATTACTATTCTTGTGTTCATTATATTGAACTCTAAGAGTTATACCAAGAGGCACACACAATGTAATTCTTAGGAAATGGATGTACCCCTTTCCCTTGTGCTAAATGAATTAGGTGCTGTTCACAAAGATATAGACATGTGAAAGGTGGGAGATGCTAGATGTGAGAGAATAGGGTCGTGGTGGAAGGTAGAGTGAAAGCAGCACCCAGCACCGATGATTCTTTGATCCTAAACCTACCACCTTGATGCCCTCAAGACATACGCTTATGAACGAACTCAGCCTTCCTATTATCGCCCTCCTGCTCCCATAACCTGACCTCCCAGCCCACCCCACGCGCTCCCTGCCTCCCTCATTCCTTCCCGTCATTCACTGTGAGGTACACTTGCTAGTTTACTGACAGTGCTTTTTAGTGCGCATGCGCACTGTATTGACATGTGCGTTGTCTCCTTACAAAAGGCGGCAAATCGATTTGAGGGGCGGGTCTGGGTCAGGGAAGGCCAATGTTGCCCTTATTCCTGGAGATACCTGCAGACTCAGCTAGCAACCCTCCCACGCTCTAACAGCTTCTGCTCTGCCTTGCCTATTGGCCACTAGCTGGTCTAGAGCTGGTTCCAGTGACACACACCGATAAGAACTGATAAGATTGGGCCAGCATGTCCCTGGAAGTGGGTGTTAACCAGGGACAAGGTACCCATCATGGTATGTCTTATCAGTGGGTTTTAGCTCAATCAGCGAAATTCAAGATAGTGACTCCACTAGGCCTCCATACTGAGTCCTATAGTTTAGTTCACAATTCTGTCTCCACTGTCTCTCGCTCTCTCAGTCCCACCCAGCCTTTATCTTTTACATTTTCTCTGAGTCTTGATAACTATAATCTTCTCAGTATTTTGGTAGTACAAATCACAACATATTGCACCCTATATCGAGGTAGCGGATTGTTGTGTGGGCGCCGCCATTGCTTAAGCTGATTACCAGCAGTTACCCCTGATAACAACTATCAGATGGGTACCAACTGCCCCCGAGAGGACCGCAGTGAATAGTTGGTGTTATTTCATTGGCTGATAATCAAACCAGCTATGTCCGTATAGCCCTCTCCAGATCCCCCATCCTGTACGTTCACCTGGGACTTCTGAACCGAGGTACATTTTATTACACGTGTTACTGTAATCTGCTTGCTAAGATGAATAGAACAAGAAAGCGCTGCATTCATACCTTGGTGCAGACTGTTTTTCTGCACTGCAGCAATTCGGTACCTTGTATCTTGTGTATGGACATTTTGAAATCTTGCACCCTAGGGACTATACATCCTCTAGCTGAACACTGTATCTATGTCCCATCTCTAAAGAGCTCTTAACATTTACACCTCCACTAAGGTCGATTACCTGGGTCGTTGTGCTCGGGAGGAGGTCACAACTCGTGTTATCTAATCACTGCAGTCCCTTCTCAGGTGTGCCCAGTCTATGTAGTAGAGGGATCAGCCTCCCTCTACAAACCACCTTCTGACCCTGCACTGACCCAAAGGGGTCCAAAGGCCAGGTGTGAAAATCACACAGGCGTGACTCAGCAGGGTGCTAAGCGGCCCCTCAATCCTCTCTTCCTCCCCCTATTATCGTCCGCGTAAGCGATCCCGTCATCCTACTCTCCATGCTGTTCCGGTTTCGTTCCGATTGTCATTTGGAGACGTGAGGGCATTGTTGTCTACACTCTGTCCAGGATTAAATGGAGAACTATAGTTTATCCCTTGATAGGTGTGTGTCTGTGGAAAATGTTTTCTCAACAGCATTTTAATGAGGACGTTTTTCAATGTATGTTCCAATATTGAAAAGATCAACTCATTACAAAGGAATTCAAAAATAATAATATAAAAGAATTTTTTGTTTTTAGACTTCTTTCTATCTAACATTCACTCAGATGTCACGGCAAAGAGTTACATCTTGAATCACGGGAAGTGGCAGCTTTGTCTGTCACATTGCCTTTCAGTTCTAGACGATATATAGCAATATGGTGAATAAGAGGGTAGAGCTGGTTACCCCCTTTGGTGTCACGAATCCAGGATACTTTAGTTAACCTTTGTTCACTGTTAGGATCAATCAGGATCCTGTATCCAGGGATCCAAACATCCAAGGATCCAATATGCCCGCCACCTGATGGCAGGATCAAAACCTTCTGATCCTGAAAAATGGCAACTTTGGGGACAGCTCTTGGTGAGGCTGTCTTATGGTTAAAGGAGTGGCCTTAGGGCCATTGGCTAATGACGTCACGGGCTATGGACGTGCAAATATTTGGTGGGTAACTTTGTCTCGACACACCGTCAGCACCGGAAGTCAGGGCCTTTAGAATTTACTTGATTTATCGCCCGGGTTAAGGACGGAAAAGGGCAGAGATTATTTGTATCTTGGTGTCGTAGGGGAGGAAAGAAATGGCCCCTGTTGGATTTATGAAAGTGATATTTTGTGTGAAGAGAGAGCCAGGGTTGACTAGTACGTCATGATCGAATTACCAATGCCTAAAGAAGCTGTGCCATAACAAAGTGCCCTTTTGTAACTACATTGGTATATTACATGTACTTGCTAACTGTTGGTTGTAGACTGATTTGTCCAAGTATCATTAGCTTACTCATCATACAATTTGTTCTGCTTTTCATTCTCTTTGAATTTGTGATCAATCTATCTGTTGTAACATACCTGTACCAAGAGAATACGATTTACCTAAAAGAGCCATTTTATCCATCCACCAATGTATGGCTTATGCAGCACCTATAAAAGATATACTGCTGATTAGCCCAAACCAAATAAGATTTACCAGATACTCAAAGGTTGTCAGTCCCACCCTCCTTTCACCCACATATATGCACACATTCTCACAGGTGTGACAGATAGGTGTTTACCAGGGTAAACCTACACTGACAAATGGTCGTCACATTCTACTGGTGGTGAGATTAGCTTACCTTGGTCACGGATCTATACGTACCTGGTCACAGATCTGTCTCACCTGTTCACTGATACACCCTCTGTCCTTAGGCCTTTCCGGCTACCTGTGGCGGCTGTTTGCAGTTGGAGCTAAATATTTGTATATACAGGTACATTGTGGTGTAAAAGGAGGAATGTTACTCGCTTAACTCGTTGCAATTATATTTATTAAGTCCCGTGAGCCACAAAATATGTATACATCCATGTTTTTTTCTGAGTGTCAAGGTGACAGTACATGTATTTGCGTTTATACATTTTGATGTTAAGTTATGGTTCCACAGTTGAAAACTGCTAAAAGCCAGGTTGCCCTTCGTTTTAACTCTGTGAGATAACATGGGTATTACTCTCCCCTCTTATTCTGTCTCTGTCTCCGTCTCTGTCTTTCTCCCTCTCTCCCTCTCTCTCTCCCTCCCTCCCTCTAGCTCTGTTACTTTCCCTTCTCTCTCAGCAGGCCAAAGCTCTCCTCACCCATTGATCGCTCCTCATGATACATCTCCTGTGAAACCACAACCAACTCAGAGCAGCTCAGAGTCGCTCCAGGACCCGAGAACAATACCCTGGACCCCCAACAGCTTGAGGGGTTCCCATCTCGACCCCTTTAGACCGAAACCACAAGTCCATTTGCTTGACCACACCCTGAGAGCATTGGTTATGGCCTTGTTGGTTTTCACAGGACATTGTTGGATTAGTAGAGTATGAAACAGATGTGTAGATGAAAGGACTTCTTCCCTTCATATATATAATCATTATAGATCCAACTGTATGTTAAATTGGTGAAAACCAAAGGTTCTTTTCTATTGCTCTCTCATTCATTTCTCATTCATGAATGCTCTTCCATGCATTTCTTTCGTTTAGAATATACTTGGTGATACGTTAAGATGATCATTATTTTATCTTTTATGACACCTCTTTCGTTCCTCTAAACAGTATGGGACATCTCAGCTGTTTCTCTATAGACAGCCACTGAAAGGTGGGATGTGGTATAAGGATGGGTTGAAGTATCCTCCTGAAGTGAAGAGGGAATCAAATCTGAAAGCAAACCTCAGTGATTGACAGTACACTGTGACACTGGTATAATGACGTAAACTTGCACCTTTTGTGGCTGAAGTGTTTGGACGTCGGCAGTGCCTGGTTTCTACGGTCTACTTGAATGTCGGCAATGCTTTTGACAGCAAACCTACCATGACAAGAGCTCTTTCTATAGCTGTCACTGATGCACCGATGCTGTCTAATGTTTGAGAGGTACTTTTGAAAAAATAGAAGATAGGGTCCCTTTTGTGGTTTTGGAGTGACAGGTTTGAAAGGTAAAACTAGCTCTCTTTGTTACTTACGCTTGGTTGGACCCATAACTGATATGCAGCTACTTGGAGTTCATTGTTCTGTCTAGATATGCAGAGTACCAGTGAAGGTGAAATAAAAAAAAAGTTCGAATATTACATTCAAAAAGACTGAGGATATTATATATTGCTGTTCATTATGATCTTCTGTGTTAAGCCATGCATAACTACACATGTGGCCCCCTATCCATATAGAATGTCAATAACGACAGGTTATAGTTTTGCCAGCACTGACAGGTATAGGGAAAATAGATTTAGTGTCTTCCTCGTATGCAGCTCAGATGTACAAATCAAGAACTACAATGTAACAGCCCATGTAGTAACTGAAGAATAATATCTATCATGGACGGTGGAGCCTACATGATATAACCATGGAGTCTAAGCAAGCTGTCATATCTTTTCTCTTTTTGTCCTTTCTCTTCTATATATGGTTCTCTCTCTCTCTCTCTCTCTCTCTCTCTCTCTCTCTCTCTCTCTCTCTCTCTCTCTCGCTCTCCCCTTCTCTTCCATCTTCCATCATCACGACCCAAAAAGCTCTGGGGTTATTGAGAGGTCAGTGGACACTTCCGGTCTCCTCAGTCTCGTTTTGGAATGCACTTCCACGTGCCCAAGCACTTAGCCATGACAATGGAGGAGCCACCCCTTGGTGGAACAGTGCCCAGGGTTGGCATAGGACCTGAGGTAAAGAAGATGGACAGGACGTAAAGGGGTCTTAGACCCTGCCCTGCAGCCCACCCCTCCATGCTTACCTTCACCACTACCCAATTTACCTCCCCTGGTCAGTACTGGTAATTAGATAGACACACCTAGGACTTGGCGGCCGCCATATTGGATAAGCATCACCCTGCTAATGCTGTGGGGGTCCCAGGTACCTAAAGGAGCCCTGAGAGTAGACCACTGTTCACCCTGGAGGAGCGACATTTAGGTGCCTCTATCTCTGCCTTCCCCTCTGGTTCTGTAGTCTATAGTATCGCCTGGGGTCACAGGAGGTGGAAATGCAGAGAGAGTTTTATAAATGAATGCAATTTGGTCTGGAAGCTTGGTCGCTTAGGGGTTTTGTGGTCTACAGGCTTTGCATATAGGGATGTGTTATATGTGGTAGATGGCTTGAGAGGGGCAGGGTCGTGATAGACATTGATTTTGGTTTTGTCTCCAGTCACTTTTACCTGGTAGGCCTCACGTGCAGTGTTGGGAGGGGGTAAGTAACTCCCTGAGAGTCCCTAAAAGGTGTGTCCAGGCTAAATGCTGCTGATGGACTTAGGGCAAACTAAGTTAGGACCTGTATGTGATGGGTCGGACCTCTTTATCACCAAGGCCTCGGGAATTTCTGAACTTTTAACGTGAAAATCCAATCTGTACATCCCCTGAACGTGACTTGGCAACTTAAAGTTATGCAGTATTCTGCTGATCTAAATCTAATTCTATGACACGAATCACGATAATATCCTGCTCTTTCCTGCATGTTAAGCATCCATCATTGTATGATTTTGACATTACTTCCAAACTCACTTGTAAAAATGTATGTTAGATGACATCTTATACTAAGCACATCATTGTGTTTTAAGGCCATCCTTATCCACTAGGTGGCACTCCCTTTCTTCCCAAGTGAGTTCCTCGATGCATGGGACGCATCCTTTCTTGTGCTAATCTCGAGAGACTTTGCTGCATTTAGAGATCTCCTCACATCCCGTGTATGGTATGTACTCGTGGGAAAAGGGCAGACATCCCGTGAGATCTCACTTGGGACGCAGGCCCTCTCGACAACAATGGTGGGCTCATGTAGGAAGCTTCACAGCGCGTGATCTCGCCGAACGAGAAAACTCGAGAGGGCGGCCATGATCAGAGAACCCCTACCTATTGTGGTGTCGTTGGTGACTTCCGGCGGTAAACATTGATCTAGGGAGATGGATTTAGGAGGTGGAGAAATGAACGTCGGCGGCCGATATATGTATTAGATTAAAAGGACTCCTCTGCAGAAGAGAGCCGAGAGGGAAGAGTCAGTGGTGTGAAAACAACGTCTCAGGGCGATTGTAAGAGGTGTTAACTCAACGTCCAGCAGGGATTTGGTTATTGAAACTTCCCCCGGGAGAGCACCGCCAGTGTGCCTTTTCTCACTGTCGTATAGATCTAGTATGTTGGCACTCCCAGTACATGTACAATGTAGTAGGAAAACAAACACTCTACCAAAGACATCCCCTATCTCCTCCAGAAACGTTCCACTTAAATAAAGTCTATTGATAAGTTGGCTGAATGCCAGTTGTAATGTGTTTAAATAGAGAGAATAATTGAAATTCATAAACAATCTATTCATAATACCTCGTCCCTTGCACCTATGACCCCTTCACTTTCAGCAAATTTATACTGGAGAGTTCACCTTATACGTGTGGCCACTTAAGAGCACGATTCCTACATTTTTATATCAGTTCTTCTCTACATGCAGCCAATCCTTGCCTGCTAACTCCCTGCCTTATCATTGTGTCACTGGCCCACATCTTACCTCTCTCCCACCTCAATTCCCCCAGTCTTACCTAAACAGGCCCAGATATGACCCATCCCTTACCTCCATATCCATCTCTCTCCTGCACTCCAGTCTGCCTAAAAATGTTGGTAGACCTGACCTCTTTTACTTTCCTGTGCACATCCAACCACTCTGTACGGTCACATCCTACATTACACATGTTGTGGCCCTGATAAATTGCAAGTTGATGTATTATTCAAAATTGTAGACATGTTTATTTTAGAAAGGTCCCTATTTTCTTTGCTTAACATTCTACCAAAGCCTCATCCTGGTTATGAATTGCAAATCCTTGTTTGTCCACAGCCCGATCTCAGACCACCCTCATTTTAGAGTATGAATACCCGGTGTCATATACCCATAGGCATACACATGCTCAGCCCCTCTTCTTCCTTACTGTCTAGCACACCAGCCCAGGAGACCCTTCTGTGCGCCCTCTGGTCACTAACATCTTTACGCGCGGCTAACATGCCTGATACAGGGCCACCCGGAAGTCGACATGCGCTATATTAACTCGCGCCGACAGTGGGTTTCAGTCCCACACCTCTCCCCCCCCCACCACTGCCTACCAGTGCCTACCATATCCAATCGATATCAATTTCATTGGTCCTTCCCCCATCCATCATAAAGAAGTTTGTCGGCCCACATGGCCTCTCAACTGCACATGTGTAGTCTAGTCTGTAACATGTGAAAGGGGAACTGGGCTGTATTACGTGTGTGGTCGGGTGTAATGCATGCTTCAAAAGTACACCTACCCGGTACATTCGTAAATGCAAACGTGAACAATGCTTTATTATTGTATAATAATTCACCAATAAACCTAAACCCGAAATTCTTGCCAGAGCTGAGTCCGATTATATTTCAGATCATAGAGAACATCCTTCCTCCCATTTTCTTATAATCTTTCTTTCTTTTCCTTCCTTCCTTCTTTCCCTTTTTTTCTGTCACCCCCCTCCCTCCCTCTCTCTCTCTCTGCCTCTCTCTCTCTCTCTCTCTCTCTCTCTCTCTCTCTCTCTCATAACAAAAATACAATATTTCTACCAGGGGTATATAGCCTTCAACAAGATTGTAGATAAACTACCACTGTCTTTACCTTCACTGCAGGTGGTTCAATCTATTAAAGACAATACTGGTGTGTCTGGATTATAAATGACCACCAAGCCATGGGAGGCGTAGGGATATGAGCCTGTGACTGTGCTAGCCCCATGACACCTTATTGGCTGTCGCCTCCGCCACTGCCGCACTATATTGATTATACTTCCCCTTAAGACGGGATCGTGGTTTTTATTTAAGCACTTGAGTAACCTAGTGATACCTTTTTAGAAGGTAATCTGTCTTGGTACGTTTAATAATGATATAAAGCTCGTGACAGGAGCTTGTTTGCCCATTCATCGATCCACATTATAGTGCACTGGTGATATTGCAGTAGAGTAAATATACTATACAGTAAGAGGCGGTTATGGGACTCGTGTGCATGTCTTTGTCTCGATGTACATTCTTATTTTAGCCCGATAAGTGCTCCAATGAGTTGCTCTGTTGACTTTGCCATAAGTCTATCAAATTTGATTGGCAATTACCTTGTAGATGCTTTATTGCTATTAAGAAGTGATTTGTAACCGAGCGTTTCTAGTTACTCTGTAAGGGACAGTCCATTGAGTATGAGTATGTTCGAAATAACAGTTTATCGGCTTCACATTGTATTGCAATTTTAAATGTTGATCATGTATGTGTTTTGCCTCTTCTGTAATTGATCAAAAACTTCAGGTCTGGCTCGGTTGGGCAATTAAGCATTATCCCGAAGGGCGAACTCCTTGCCCGATCTCTAACCTCCAGATCCTTACCCCCCCCCCACACACACACATACACACTAACACACCACACCGCCCTTGATCATAGACCTACCACCAGGGGTCAGGTCGACGATTGCAGCGCCACCAAGCGGTCCATTCACACCTGACGCCACCTGGTAGCTTAATGAATAGTGGCATCAAGGTCAAGGACGACTACAGAGGTCAGAGGTCAACCTGGTCACATCACTGCATTGCTACTGGTTATGGGCAAGTGCTGAAAGCTCACAGGAGGAGGATCATTTGGGTCCATGGTATAATATTATGTGGATGTATACTTTTTCATGCTTTTGGAAATTCTTTGTAAAATCTGTCATTCATCTCTACGATGTTCAACATTAGGTGCAAGTTATTCCCATCTTCTGAAACATGTCCAACATGTACTTGACTTCTATATTACAAGGCCCTAAAACAAACAGGAGGAGAAAGACAACAGCCTCTTAGGAAGAAATAAAGAGAACATAAAGGAAACTGTCCAGGGTTTCTTTGCAGCTGGAGGCATTGTTTTGTGTTGAAGCAAAACAGATCAAAAGCACATTTTAAGACACAAAAAGTACTTATGGGTAAGAAATGGGAGGTGTGGGAGAAACAACAGATGACTTCAGAAGACAACCCTTTTCCCCCTACTTCCCGTCGTCCTCCCTTCTTTAGCCAACCTCTTCAACGCCCCCCTGTCACTCATCCACTCCCGCTAGGTTTGCTTTGGCACTTTCGATATTGTGCCTTCAGGAAGGACATTACTCCGAAGGAGCTGAGTGTGTCTTTTATTGCAGATTCATCACCTCCCAGTTTAATCGTGTTCATAATTAATCGCTGGTGATCGTATATTGATCAAAGGATCTGGAGGGGCCCAGACGCCCTGTGTGAATCATCCAGGATTAAGCGCCCCCCCCCCAACATCAGTTTCTCTCAACACTCACCCACTTATCCCATACACGTCTATCCACAGCTATCCCTGCCACAATCCCTCTGTGTTTAATCCACGAGAGATTAGCAAAGCCCAAATAGGATAATCACCACACGTTTGCAGCAACAGCTTCATATTTTCATAGATCTCTTCCTAGGGACTTAAGTCTGCAAATTATAGGCTTCACACCATTGAGAATCAGTTAATTATCACAGTAAATAGTTATTTTCTATGTTAAGAGTGCCAGCATTGAGGAATACTAAGATAAAGTATCTTTCAAACTTTTATAAATTTAAATTAGGTTAGCTCTTGTCCCATAGCAAGATGTCGTTCTGAATAATTTCCTCTCACATATATGTATTATTTGTATATCTCTGTGTAGTTCTGTGACTTCTGTGACATGACTTAAAGGTGACATGACCTAATTGTCATATGACACATTCAGAACAGGACTTAGCCATCACGTGACCCTGTTCTCATTGGCTCGTGCTGAGCACCTGACACCTTCAATTGTCGGATGCGCGCGCAACTTACCTCCGGTCTGACCCAGAGATGCCAGGCAGCTACCGTGATCCTTTGCTCAGCAGTGTACACCCTGACATGCGCATTAGCTTCACTTCAACATGTACAACCCCCAACTTCACTTTCAGGTCTCTAACTATGGAGAATCCCCATCCAACCCAAACCGACCTCACCCCATTTCCTTTCTTTACACGATCAGCCCTTCTGCTTCCTTAACCCTCCAGTTTTAGTTTCCCCTTCATATATTGCTCTGTCTCTATGTCTTATCTCCTTCGATAATCAGCGGGTCTCTCTGAATAATACTCTTATTATGCATCCCCTATGTTTTCATCTTAAGAATGGTGAATTGTCTACATCAACAAGTTCCCTTTCCCCTGCCTTAATTCCCATCTTCTGTTGAGATATTTTACCCCTTTTCACAATTGCCGTGTCTTCTGTTTCCATTTTTTTACTGATGCCTTTTTTCTCCCATACACTGAAAAGTTATAGCTACAAAAGTTAATCAGTGAAGATTACCTTAGGGTGCTCAATTCGATGGAGCCTGGGGAGAGTACCCTTTCATCATTTGGGTAATCATATGTGATCACCCAAGGTCATCATTTTGATTAAGTTTTTTTTTACATGATCAGGGGGAATATTTGGTAATCAGAATGATGGCTTGGGTAATCAATGTTGTCATTTACCTTTCTTTATAGCTTATCAACAGCCTTTTCTAATGGTCCCTCCCCCCAGGTCCCTCCCCCACCCAGGAGTATTCATTAGAGGGGGGGGGGCATTATAGCCCCCGATTATAGCCCTCAGAATTTATGTCTGATAAGACATAATGTGTACATATGACTAGTAATAGCCAATCCTCCTAGCTATACCTCTGATTTTAGAGACAGATAAGGTGTTTTGCAATTTAATGTATCTTTTGCTGTCGAATATTTTGACAATTTCCTCATTCTTAAATTGATTAAATTGATTAAGTTCCTTATTTGATGATTTCTGCTTATAACTTGCAATTTACAATCATTCATGATTATGATTATTTTAGATATCAAGCAATAGGCCAGCTAGAATAGTCCATGTCTAATACATTAGTGTATAGTAGAGACCTCTAGTGACAGTTTTAAGTCATCAAAATGATGAATCCAGTTCATCATTTGCAAATGATGAACAGAATTCATCTACAGAGAATTCATCTACACTGATCAGCTTGAGACCAGACTAGCTTTTCAGTGTACAGTCCTATGCATACAGTTTTGATATTATTCACTTTCCCCTGATTCCTGAGCTATTTCATTCATATATCACCCCCAGCTCCTCCATGTCTGCAATGCTACTTTGGCTTACACCCCTATATGCCTTTGCTACTTCACCCCAGACTCAGATATCCTCCCAGTGCAGCGTAGCTTCTCCTGTTGACACTAATTCGTTCCGACAAAGTCGGCGCCCCCGTCAACACCTTCCCATCATGCTCGACGACGGCCTTCCTTCCGCTGGTCGGTCGGCCATGTTTATTGGGCATATGTTGGGTACGGGTTACGCCGGTAGCCCACGGGTGGCGCGGGGAAGGCTCGCGGGAGCGGGAAGAACCAGCGAAGAGTCGGGGTGCGAGCCAACGCGCCTGCGTGCGGTCATGCGCGCGGCTTATAGCAGCGCTTCCGGTTGGCTGGCCCTCCTTTGGCGAGTGGGCCAACCTACAACCTATCGGGGCGCATCGTTGGCCTAACCCGTCGCCAAACACCGTCTTCCGGCTGCAGTTTTCACCTCTGTACACACGGCCCACCACTCACTTTCCTCACCAAGCCTTTTCTTCATGTATGCTGCATTGCCACTCCCCCCTATACTTAAACTTTCATCCCTTCCTTTCTCGTCCCGTTTCACTTTTCAGTGCCCGATCCTCTTCTAAGCTCAACCGCTACTTCTCTGTACCTCCTCAGATATAACTTCCCCCCTTTCCTATGAGATCTCTAGTTCCCTCCCTCTGCCCCTGCCCTTTGCTCGGCCTTCCTGCATGGCACCTACACATTGCCCGACGTTCACCACCCACTAACGAACGCACGCCACTTCTTCCGCAACACCACCTTTATGGCGCCATGTCCCGGATTCTAGTCCCTTCGGCCCTCCAGCTATGGTTGTCCCCTCCCCTCTCCCTTCTCTGGATATGTATTTATCCAAATACTTTGTGAAATGTCATTGTTTAGTAGGCAGAAATTACACACCACTGGGGCAGATTTCACAGAAGTTTGTTTCCTTTCTACAGAGTTCCCATCTGGTTCCCTTCATTCAGATATTATGTTTGTTTTCTGCCCAAACTGACCAGATTTATGAGATCTTCACCTATTTTCATATTCTGTCTAACCTAAGGGAGAGTCATTTCTGAGGAATAAACGCTTTCAATTCACGTCTGCCATTTATAGGTGATTATGGTACCACTATAGTTATCAACAATCGACGGTGATCTGTTAGAAGCTACAAATGATGAGATCTGGGGATCAACTTATATAAAGGTTTATCCAAAGGTATAGCGATTCCATTTTAATTGGCTATATTCATATTCTGTTGTCAGTCACCAATTGCTGTTCGACATAACACTTCATACGACTTGAAAATCATTAGATATTAATCAGAGGGCAATTAAAGAATTTTATAATTATTATTGAAAACTGTAGAATCTCTCTCAATCTGGCCTCTCTTATACAACTACGTATATCTGCAGATGTTGTCTCCACCATTTGCCTATAAATAGAATGCCCCTTTTGTGGTGTATTTAATACAGCTCTTCTTAGTGTCAGTACATCCATCTCAATCTATGTCATTCACTGCGTTGTCTGGCAAAAGCAATCTATGCTCAGGTTCCATACCAAGTAATACATCATCCTGCATATCAGCCATACACAACGTTTCTATGAACCGCAGTGTTATTTCTCCATCCTTGTTACCCTTACAAATCGTATCCTCCTTACCATCCTTACCTATGAGCATCACTGTTTCTCTCTTTGTATTGTTATAATATACTTGAATTCTACTAATACATATATTACACACATTAAACATATCATTTCTACTTCTTATGGGATTAATTATTTCTCTCCTGTCTCCTTTCATAAATCTCTCCAAATTAGATACCTAATATTACACTTCTTTTAAAACCAATCTCCTGCTTCAGATAAGAATATCATCTTTGCCCCCCCCCCACACACACACCACCATGTATTCTCCAAGTTGTTATATTTCATGGCCATGATGTGCTGCACTCGTATGGAGAGTAGAATATATCTCATACATTCTCATTTGCTGAATTGTATACTGCCAATAAAGAAGGCTGTAAACCCACATCTACGCTGACAATGTACACTCCTGACGATTTTATTTCCACATCTACAATGTCGTGACCAGGTGGGCCCTGTGTGCCAACAGACACCCTCCTTGTCCCACCTCTCACACGTTAGGGAGTGGTCATTATTCAAAAATTGCTAGGAGGGGAGGGAGCAGGGTTTTTTTGTATGTGCACACAGAGAGATGTTCACACACATTGCCAATTTCCCCCAAACACCTGATGTTTATACCCCACTAGCATCTTCAGACCATGAAAGGGAGTAGGGCAATAATTATTTTTGTTTCACCCCCCTTTAAACCCAGCATCTCCTCCCCTGCCCCAATGTCAAAAATGACCCAGCGCCTAAGCCTCACTTGGAGGTCCTCTGACCAGCACAGGTAACACCCATTGTCAATACACCCCCAGGCTATCACACAACACATACACGCTACTCGCCAAATATTTGCCCACTGTAATTGCGATATAAACACCTTATTTCTACAACCCAAAATAAAAATTGCAATAATGATATTTTCGAGATAAATCTCAGTGATTAACATTTCATATTTTGAATATCAGAATTTAAGATATTGTTCTAGCATGTCCAACTGGTGGTTAATAACTTATTAAATTAGTAATGAACATTTGTCTCAGGCAATATACGGGATTATATCGATGAATACCATGTATAATTACGTATAGTAAACGTGTATACAGCCATATCTGCTACCAATATGCTACACCTGTGCCTATGTAAGCCTTGTGAAAAGCCAACCACTTTGCTTACGTGAACTGTACAATTCATGGCTTCGATCCCACCTCGTGGATCAATGAGCATGGGGTGCCCAGTGGCTTTATTACTAGAATAGAGTATGGCTGGTAAACCCATGTTAAGTAATACTCCTCGTCATGTATGTGTTATCACGATCCAGTATGTATGGGGTCTCTGCTGAAGAGAGATACATTGTACCCTGTTCCCTCTCATATCGCTGTCCCTTTAACAGGCCAGGTATTATACTCTGCTTTCTTCTTATTTATCAATCAACATTTTGTTGCTCAACGTTCATATCATTTTGTCAATTGTTGGATTTCCTACATGATGGGTTAGATTTTAGCTTATATCAATGGCATTCTTTGGTATTTGGCACTGTATGTGTTCTAGAAAGTAACAAAGAAGTTCTAAACGATAACGTTATTATACGGACGTCAGGGTTTCATATACATAGGCTTTAATTTAAAACATGCGTAATTAGTCAAACAACACTCACTTTAGTTGCTTGGGATACCAGTGCCTCATGTGGTCAATCCAATGTTAAAATAGGCCCAAAACATACACACAAAAAAACCCATAAAAAAACAGTTCAATTTTACCTTTATAGTGAAGGTATATAGATGGGGGTTGTATGCCTGACTGCAGACAGGCTGGTAGAGGCTCAGTGGTGAGAGACTAGACCCCAAACTCGTGCCAGAATGGACCTATGCGTGCAGAGCTCAATAAGTAGGTTCGGTATCAGTCCCACCAGCGACCCCACAATAAAACCCTTCACGTCCCAATAATGCGTTCACACCTCCGACTCAATAAACCATAACAGAGGCACCCACTACCCCCTGTCCCTCCTCCAGCCTTCCCTCCTACCACCCACCGACAGTGAAACCCCACGCAAATTTATCAGGCCATATTCTTCCCGCTACACCGCGGGATGAAAAAGAGGCTGGGGGTTTTCGTGTGTGGGGGAAATCAGGCGAGCGACACGGCCGTTTCGACAACAAATTTGAGGAGTTGATGGGAATTTATGGGTCAATCATGCTGTGTCGGCCTCAGGCCGGCCTTTTGTGGCTGTGTCCGTCAGGGTAGGGACTGATTGTTATAAATCTATGGTATAAGAGGTGTTGGTGTGGGTGTGGTAAGGTGGGTGAGGGTTGTTGGATGGGGCAGTAGTACCCTGGGCATCAAGGGCAAAGTCCCAGTGTGAAGGAGACTCTGTATGGTGTTTAGGGTCAATGATACAGCCTTATATATGTGAGTCTCCAGGTACTGCTCATATGGCATACAAGTAGAGAATATATAGGCCACTGGGTGTAGGTCCTTTTCAATACCAGACTAGATTTTTGTCTATGGAATACCGACTTAGCTGGTTTGATTATCAGCCAATGAAATAACACCAACTATTCACTGCGGTGCTCTTTGGGGCAGGTGGTACCCATCTGATAACAACAACTGGTACTCAGCTTTAGTATTGGCCGCGCCCATTGGACAATCCGCTACCCCCGTATAGATTTGCATGACCCTCTAGGATGGAGTTCCAAACAGTAGCACATATTGGTCATGATTTCCCCCCTGAAATTTTCATTTGACTCAGGTAATGGTGGAGCAACAAGTCTCCACGGTCATTAAAAGATATCGAAATTTTTGCATCATTTTACTGTTAAAATTTTCAAATGAAAAAAAAAAAGCATCATTTTTGTTAAGTATATACTCCATACCCAGCATTGGCTGTCTGGATCCAAATCCTAGTCTAGACAATCATTAGACACAGCCAAGGGGGGTAGGGTTACATGCGCTTAACTTATGTAACATCTACAAAAATTTACTTAACACTAAATGCACAATTCGCCAGAGATCACATCAGCCGGCGGCGCCATCAACTGCGATAATGGGTTCGGAACCCACTTCACTCCAAAAATATTGGCACTCTAGCGACTGCCAAATATACCAGCCTAAAGCCATGGTCCGACCTTGCATGAGAAAGCATTGCCTGGGGGGTTTAGTCTAGGCTGGGTGTTCAATAATATTTGTGGCTAGTTATGTGTAGAGCGTGATACTATTTGTACAGGTTGATGTGTACAGCAAGACTGGTACTTGTTAAAAGTAACCTTCTACATGTTATACTGTGGTCGTAGATATTTTCACTGGTATAAATTTTCACGGAATTGATAAAAGGCCCTATTTCATGTGTTTTTGAATTCACGGATTTTCAAAATTAGCTATTGCTATTCTATATGATAGATATATTCACTATGGACATAAATTCACGGATTTTACACTTCCGTGAAATCTGTGGAAATATGTACAGCTTGAAATAATCTATGACCACAGTGGACTATATGTATAGCCCTTTAAGGGTGCCGTAGTGCAATGTCCAACATGATCATTGGGCCAAGTATTAGCTACATTCAAAGGTCATGGTGATCTAATGGGACTGATGCACTCCAGAATGCATCAGTAGGTGCTGGCGAGTAGGCTCGCCATTGCTGCATTTGTGCATCATGGCGACCGAGAAACATGAACCTGGAGGCATGATGCAACCACTAAAGTGATGGGCAACACCACCCACTTACTCAAACAGCAAAAACAGCCTGCAACAACTCACAAACATGAGCAGCTCATAAAGGCTTGGGGTCTGATTGTCCTCCGATCCAAAGGGCTTGACTTGGCCCATATTGATGGGTATCGATCGCTTTCATTGCATACCTACTCCAGGATTGTGTAATCTAAGTATAAGGCTGAGAAGTCTGAGTATATGGAGTTGAATGCGGAGACCAAGGCCTGGCCATTTTCAGTGATTTTATTGGTTTAGTGACAGATCATATTGGTATGATAGTAGATTTGATGGATGACTAGTGAACAACATACAGATACATCTGAATTGTTGTAACAAATCATGGAAATAATGGAGATCTAAAAAGACTGTATTGGCCACTAGCTGGTCTGGAGCTGGTTCCCGCCACACACAATGATAAGAACTGATAAGATGGGACCAGCATGTTCCTGGGAGTGGGTGTTAACCAGGGACAAGGTACCTATCATAGTATGTTTTATCAATGGGTTTTACCTCAACCAGTGAAATTCAAAATGGCAGCTCCACTACGCCTCCATACTGAGTCCTATACAGACAGTGTAATAAACTCAGACAATATAAAACGCCTATAGGAATTTCAATGAAAAATCATTAATATTGCTCCATATTATAGCACACAGTTCTGCAATGAAAACCCCCATAAAGTGGCACCAGTCTATACCACGCCCAGAGAGTTATTATCTAGTAATTGGACTATCGTGTTGATTGAGTATGCTCTGATTGCATCTGCTGCCAAGCACCCTTCTACTCATAATAATTACAGATATTGAAATTCAATTCATTAATGGGAAACTTATTGGCACGATGCTGGCCGAAATATCACCACTCAAACCCACGGTGGGAACCACGAAACGTAACCTAATTTTGGAGTAATTTTATTAGTCCTTTCTCTAGCTGAGAACCCGAAGAATTCACATGGTTTCATGCGCCTACTGAAATTATATTGATCTCATGCCAAAATATCAATATCTGCCTGAAAAAGAATACTTTCTCTGCTGTGAATCCCTGGCTAAATCATTTGTGACAGGTTCTTCTATTTGTGCCAGGTTGCATGGACGTCAGAATTAGAATAAGAAAATACTGAAATGTGATAAAATTGCTGTCACTGCCATAATGGAATGAATACATTTGTTCATGCTGGATTGTTCCAGTGAGATTATGGGAACCACGGAATAACATTACTCCTCCCTAGCTAGCACACCCATGACCCAGATTTGGGTTTCAGAAATTCAACTCAGTCTGATGAGCTCAAATGAATTTAATCTAGGAACCAAGTTAGGCAAAATCCGATGACCTTTCTGTAATGTAGCTCACACCTCCTCTCAATATGCTCGATCCATATCTCCAACATGGTCTCCAGGGTTCTTCTACGGGGGCCTAAGGCTCCATTATTGAATCATGATGACAGTTCTTTGAAACCTATTCCTTCCTTGGAAACATTTCCTGCAGGGGGTCTGATGTTTTGTATGGCCCCCAGAGAGTGTAGCATGCCTTCAATATTGCTCTTTTAGACGAGCCCGAGCACTTCCTCTGGCTATAGCAACTAACCATGAGCAGCTCATATCTCAATGGATTAAGACTTCATTTGGGTTGAGGGCAAATTAAGGTAGACTATACAATTTGAAATCTTAGATATAACACTGAATATTTTAAGATTATTTTAGTATAGATCCATAATGTAAGACTATACATTAAAGGATATTGACATCAACCATGAAAAAAAATCCTATTCTTTTCTATATTAAGCATGTGCATTGGTTCAGCAACTGGTATGGATCTACTTGTTGTAAATTGTGATCCAATCCATACCAATTGTAACCTTTATGATACCTGCATATTGTAGTTGAGGATGCGGACGCATAATATCGGTATAGCTTCTTGGTATGCCAATGTCCTTAAAAAATCATGCAAAGCAATCTCCTTTGCCTCCGAGGAAAATAAAAAAGTTAAAGAAATTACAGAGCACAACCTTTAATAATAGGGATCATAAATTAAATGCTACTCTGAGAAGATTGTATCAAAACACCAGATCATTCATTAATATCAAAAGCCTCAAGGCTGATACTGACAAAAAGGTACGAGGAAAACTACAAACCTTGCAGTATTGGTAGGTAGATATTTGGTACCTACAGTGTGTGCGATTGAGTCGAATTGCTATTGCAAGACATTCTTGCAATTCTTAGTAAGTAAGTATATATACATGTAGTACAAGCTCGGCATGCTAATGATTCCTTATTGGGTTCATGGTTCGGATTGCTTGACGGATTGGCATTTTCAAAGCAAGGAACTTTCTTTCTCTCTCACTTTCTTTTGATATCATCATTATCATTTTGTTTTCGGGGGGGGGGGTATTCATGCCATGGTCATCTACCATTCTAAAAGCACTGAAAGCTGCATCCTCTGCTCCCCACTTCATAAACCTCCAGGGAGGTACTGAGATAGCCACCACTTGCATTTACCAGGCAGGAAAGGATGTCGGGGCTATACCTTTTCCTGTTGGGTAAGTGTGAGTAGCGCCCATCACAGCACACATACACACATTTGGCTTGTCATACATGTTTCCCCAAGTTGCTGTAAACAGCACTCCACTACACCGTCACCCCTAACACCACCATCGGTGGCCTGTAACCCACCCTACATTACATTTAGCTACTCTGAGCTGCTCAGGCCGCCTTCTGGAGTTACTCCCGGATCCCCCAGGGGGCGTTATCGGGAGCAATTCGTTACAGACAGACGGGGCATAAACCCAGGCCTCTCCTCGGGACGTCTGTACTTGCTCAGTGGCTGATGTGAGCAGATATGAGCAGGTTCTTGGACCACCACATCTCCCCGAGCTGCTCCCCAGAGAATGTGGGCTCTACAGGGTCCATGGTCCTTGGGGTAGAGACCTGCAGAGGGCAAGGGCAAGGAAATAGTGGTCACTGGTAGAACCAATATAGTGGTTACTACATGTGTGTCAAGAGATCTAACCCCCAACTCTCTTATGGTGCTTGGTGAACTGGGTCAAGCCTGTGCATGGCACTGGTATCTGATATGTACAGTACTTAAGTATTATGTACTATAGTGGCAGCTGCAGCCACGTTGATGACATATACTACACCTAATTTTATATTCCAACAGAGCCAATTGTCCCCAATATTTTAGCAATCGCGAACACTCGGTTTTGTCCTGTACATGGTATGCAAAGAATGAATTGCATTCGGAAAAAAAGCCGGATTTTTACCTGCACAGAGTTATCATTAAACCCTACAGTTTGAAAAATAAGATTGGGTGTCAAATGTTCCGAATTTTCATCAAATCCAGGGAAATACCGGATGTCACCCTCCAGCATAAAACATCTTAAAAATACTTAAAACTTCGCTTTAAGTCCTTGGACGTGTTATCTCTATTGCTTGCTAGTGCCCACGATACGTACCCTCCAAACCCCAGCACCACTTGCTCCAAATTTTACCATAACCCTCAACCCCAACCCACTCCCTCATTCCGACATTCCCTGCCGCCCTTTTGCCTCACACACATACACATACCCCGCTGGGCACAAGGGGAGAAGTCGATAAAATCATTAGAGGGTATGTCTTGTGTCAAGGCGGCCCCGCCCCCTCGTGCACACTTTGTGCTTGGTCTGTGGAGAATTGGAGAATTCTGAAGCCATATATAACCTGGCTCTTACCGCACTAACCCCACCCAGAACACACTACTGTAACAGCACTAGGACACCTCAGTGCTTTAAGTAAGTTACAGTCACAACCTTGTGTAACCTCCACCAACAACTAGAATCACATTTGTCCAATATCTTGGTGTTTTATAATTGTTGTCTTACCATGAAGAGGGTTTAGAAAAAAAAGATGTTGGGTAATCTATAGAGATGTAGCAGATGTTTACCAATTTTGAAGCCGCAGTCAGTCTATAATCGAGTGAGGATTTAAAAACCGCACCTACCGGTACTAGAGTTAGAAGTCCTGAAAGGTACATGTCACTCAAGAGCCAAATGGTAGTAGATAACCCTATAGTCTTTAAAAATGGAGGAAGAATACAACACTTTATAAGAAGATATCTGTAAAACCGTGCCTTGTTTTGGTTGACCCAACCTCCAGGTTCACTGAGCTGTAAGTAGTATAAGGACATGCCTGTTTACGGCAGGCGGTGGCCACTGTGCTAGTAGTATAGGACTTTGTACATTTACTCATTCATACCTTGTTTGGTGCAGGGAGAAACTGGTCACTTGTATCCACTGAAACAAATGTGTGGATTCTCTATCATTGAGGTTCTTTAGATACCGTGATCCACTAAAATGTAGCGGGCCTAAGAGGGTGTAATCGAAGATTAGAGGTCTGTCGTGTAGACAGTTGATGATCATGGATTATCTCTAGGTCTACTGTTGATAAGGTGAGAGAGGAGGAGGATAGTGTTGTAGGGTCTAGGGGGCATGCCCTGTAGAGACCGTGAAAGGCCAAGGTTACAGGTCTGAGTGTAAGAGGGGACACGGGCATTAATCGATGTGGTGCTCAACATCAAAGGTGGGAAGGGATGGCGGTTTGATGTCAGCATTTAGTCTGTGGCTGCTGTCAATATCTGTCAACAGTCCTTGACAGGGTGCAGGCTACACATGCGGCACCTGTGACAAACATGTTAGAAACCTCACAGAAGTAGATATAAAATCTTAAATGTTCCGCTGTTTGCTACTTTTATTTTTAGCTATGTTCCCTTACCGGTATGCACTGTATGTGTACAGTCAAACCTCACTTTCTCGAAAATTTGCATAATTGCATCCCTCGTTATCGCAGACTGAAGGTTTGCAGCTGTATGTCTTAATCTTTTTATTTTGACTTTAAGACTTTAAAAGTATTACTGGTACCTCAGATATTTCCTCGCATTATTAAATTCGCGGGAGTTTGGGCTGACTGTAGTCTACTTCTGTGGGGCCCTTTATTTGTTGAGTTAAACGGTAGTCACATTGCTGGATAGCTAAACCTTGTTATTCCCTTTAACAAAATACCCATCCTATGAACAGTCAGCTTTACTCACCAAAATCCCCTACCCATTACTGTCCCCTTCTCTCAATCCCTGGGGTGGAGATGGGACTACTGGCTCTCCCTATCAGACTTGAGGGGGAATCACCGACCAGACACCAGAAGGATCGGACAGTCCTTCTTCCGGCGGAAACGGAAATAATACCTGATTGTCGCCAATGATAGCCGCTTCCTTGTGCATGTGCGTCATTTTTGTCGCCGAGTCGTTGGGGTGCAGGGTAGAGTATCCGTGACTACCAAAGTGTATGTCCGTAGGGCTGGGGGCTGGGAGGTTGTGGTCGGGAAACCACCATCGGGAACGTGGATGAAATGTCGGATAGAATGGTGCCCTGTCGATGATCGACGACCGGAAGTAGGCGGGCTCGTGGCCGATTTACGTCGGGGATTAGAGAAAGGAAGAGATAACAACGCCTCCATGAACCAGCATCTAGCTCCAATGTGGGCTGTGAACATGGGCAATGTGTACCACACGGATAAGTAGAATATTTGGATCGTTTCTCCGTCTTTAACCTTATGGGTTCGGCAACCCGAGTTCCTCTTGTCTACCAATGCTAGCCATTCTTCTGGTATTGATACTGGACTCCATACAGCTCATAATAAAGAACCCGTTGCAACAATAAGTAGGGACTGAGGTATCAGACACGATCTGCGAAAAAGGCCCTTAGTGCAGGGTGCTTTAAGGTCCCTATTCCCAGTACATGTCACACATATTCAGTGGGTGGCATTTTCTGCCTGGCTGCATCTGTAGTTAGTTAAAGGGACAACTCAAGGCACGTCGATGTCTTCTTCGCCAATGTCGCCATTGAAAGAGGCTTCTATTATGGTGAAGGGAGACCACATATCGATTGCCTATCCCTACCCCATGTCAACTCCCCCATACCTCTCCGCTGCACTTTGACCTCCCACCACCCACTTCTTTATGTATCTTACCATTATTACCCATAGCCTCATCCTTTCTCTATTTGACAAACCAGTGCCCTACACAAACCAATACTTTCCCATAAAGCATACTCTTTTCTGTGTATATAACATGACACTGTAGTGTTATCAGTGGAAAGAAATCTCATGTACCAGTATTTGCCTGGACATATATATATATATATATATATATATATATATATATATATATATATATATAATATATATTATATATATATATATATATATATATATATATATATATATAAGTGAATCTTGGGTCTTTTTTTTGGCACGCCCGGTCTCTTATCTTCCTTCCTATTCTGTCCCTTTACCAGATTGAATAGTCAACAAAAGTGATGAAGTGGAAAGTTTTAGTAACAGTAGACTTTGTATGTTTGTATTTAAGACAAAGAGGTGAAGAGATCCTTCCCAGTGGAGCTTCATTGCCAATAAAGCACTTCACCTCCTTCATCCTTTTCAATACTGTTTGATTGAAGACAATGCTCAGTCGCTGCATGATAACAAGATAATGCAGTGTAATTCAGAGCTGTTGTATTTCATCTGATTACACTTACTTAAGTGAGGGTTCACAAATACATGTATAAAGATATTTGGTTTATTTGGAAAATTGACATGTTAATACACTGCATGCAATTTGGAATTATTAGTTGCTGAACTACCTCAAGATCAGAAGTATATTTGTTTTCTCCATAAAATGTGCTTTGCAGGCGCAAATCATCTTCAGGTCTCTGTCTCATCCATTGATCTATTCATCTACATCTCTACATGGCTAGAATTTCTTACTCTACATACTGTCCTGCATATTTTCTCAGAATCAATTTCTCTTTTTCCCACTTGTCTATATGGGTATCTCCCCCTTTTTCCTGCACTACTCTCTCTTTGTACCCACTTCTTTTATTTCAAGGCATGGAGGCTATCTCCCCCTACTACCAGCCCTCCATTCACCATACCCCTCTCCCAGTACCCTCTGCTATCTGGATGGCCATTTCTCATGCTGGTCCTCACCAGATGGTCATAGATAGAACACTGGGTGAGCAGTTTCCCCTACTCGGCTGCTGGCCGATGTTATCTGCTGCTGGAGCTGCTCGGTTGGAGTCAGTACTTCTCACAGTTGTACAGAGCTGCTCTGAGCAGCTTGACAAAGTTCTTGACCATTGTGAGCAAAGTTTATATATTTGATGAGCTGCAATCCCCTTTGCATCAGTAAATGAACTCATCAAAGGTCGTTATCAAGAAAGCTCAAGGGCTTTCCTATCCTTACAGTGAGTCCATGCCTCTGCTGAATGCTGCGCCTTGCCCCTTAAACCAAGCAGTGTCCATGGTTGTTTCAATGAGGCTTAAAGCTGCCCACAGTTGTGGTCTGAGCTGCTCATTGAACACGTCTGTGTATCCAGTCACCACAGCAGAGATTACTCTCTGCCCAAGAGGATTTACTCTGCCATCCGTGGCCTTTACGTTTACCACACTGTCCGCTGAAAGCACATTGGGAGCAACTTGGAGTCGCTTCAGTCAATGCAATCAATGCTCAGTGGCTGTGAAGACATTGACTCTTTTCAGGGTTTGTGGGGTAATATAGGCAGTGTCCTTGGGTTAAGAGGGCTGGAGAGATGCTGGATGGGTGGACAGCTGGAGAGTTGTGTATGTGGGGCCCTTGAGTAAGGTTTCCCCCAGGCAAACTGTTATCTTAGGACGCATATACATACCAGTAGGTTACAATATATAGAAGCCTGAGTGTGTGGATGGATTAAAAGGGTGGGCGAGGAGGAGAAACACTTCGGAGACTTTTATTCACGTTGGTGTTTAGGAAACTGACAAAGTTCTGCCAGAGGGTAGGCTTGAAAGATTTATTCATTGGACATTAAAATCAACAGACATAACAAAAGAGAGATACATCCTTCAAATCTAAAGTTGCAAGACAACAAATGCCCCGAAAGTTTACCTCATTTAATGCAGGCAATAAATGAATATGTATGAAAACTAAAAAAGAAAATGTCCATTACCTACGGTACATGTCAGTCAGTAGAATGCTGTGAATAATGATTCACTCTTTACATACTTCAGCTGTCAAGAGTCTCTATCTGCATTAGATAGTGTATAGGTCTGTAAGCTGTCACTTCCCCTCTCACTTCACTAACAAGGTTGCTTCAGGTCAAGAGGGAAGTGAACTAAAAGAGTTGGAGTTTAGATAGGAGGCTTAAGTAGAAGGGGTACTTTAGGTGTAAACATTAGTTGTATGGCGCCTTGTGTAGACGTTTGCCAAGAATAATGATCAGGGGTCTAAAGTAATTCTTTGACAACATTTGGGAAATTTAAATATATCCGCTCGACTAAGATTCTGAGGTTTAAGTTGTAGACAAAAATGAACGTCTGCCTACATGTTTTAATAAATTCACTTTATTCAACATTATAACCATGCATAGATATGAATTTTGGCAAGGAGTCTCTTATTATGTGAATGCCACAAAGCTAGACATTGCAGTATCTCAGCAGGTGCTCTTTGCCATAGTTATTCCCACTGAAATAACCATATAAAAAAGTATTCGTTCACTGCACACAGTGTCTGCCTCATTTGACAGATACGAGAGTTTGTCTACAAGAATTCACTTTTTGTTCTTGCAGAAACTGGGAGCGTTGCAATTGCTGAACTCACAGACACGTATTACCTTCACGCGGTGCTTTGAGGATCCAGCCTGTACAGCGGTAAGTGCACTTATTATCGCCCACATCCCCTATTGTCGCTCATGATCCCCATTGTTATAAAGAGTCAGTGTTGTTACATCCATTTCTGGACTTTTAAACAGAAGTGTTGATTCAGCGCTTCATTCAATTTGATTCAATTTTTTCACTTTGTGTGCAGTTTGTTAAGTCATAATGGAGCTTGTTTTTATCTTAAAAAGTAGAATCTTATGGGGGGACAGAGGAGCTGGTTTTAATCAAAATTTGAGGCGGAAACAAAAAATTTTCGGTCCACCATGTAATTCGTCGATAACTTTTTTGATCAGAAAATAAGAAAGATATTTATGACTTTGTAGGAACACTCAATTTTGTAAACATAAACTGGTACACGGTGCACTGGTACACATTAATGCCCCTGTATACATGCATAGAAAATTCACATCTGCCACCCTGCAAATCATCTCCATCATACTAACAACGTCCACGGCCAATTGATCCCTCAGATCTAGTTTGAGCAGAAAAACAAATGTTATTTTTGGCTTTGGAACTGTCACCCCCTTTATAATCAAGTACCAATTTGGATTATGCTTGAACCCTCAGAAAACCTTCAAAAATAACACGGTGTGGTCCACCTGAGGGTATTACTGTCACCTGCACCCCCTGACATGGGAGAAGGGAACAGAGGGAGACAGGGGTAATTTCTCGGTTGTTAAACCCCTGTAGGTGACAACAAAGGCACCAAGTACCTGAGCTAATGCACCAAGCTCTAGTCCCCCAAATTACTGCTAGAGTCGTGTGGGCATGAGAAGGGGTGCAGGGTGCAGGTATTGTAGCCTAGGGGTTGGTGCAGGAAAGTCTGGAAGTGGAATGGAAATTTGATAGTAAATAGGAATATAGCATAATGACATGATTTCCCATGTGGCATATTATTCGGATGATGGTGAGATGTAGACAAAGCGAGTGACTATCAATTTTGATTGAATTAGTGAGTATGCATGCACAAACTAGTCCATTTGTTGTGAAACGAATGGAGACACAGTAAAAAGTCCATGTAATAAAAAAAGGAAAGGATTTCCCCCTAGCTGAAATCAAGTCAAATGCCTGTTAGACTCACCTCCACAACTCATAAAGGAATTGATTAATGCCCTTGGTGATAATTTGTTTGTATTACATCATTACATGTACAATAAATTTATAAAGTTCGTTAAGGTAAGGAATATCCTTGTCTTCCATTCAACCCTGTTACACAGTGCAGTGGCTACTCCACTCAGGTAGGTGGCCCTCTGGTGGTGATTTACAGAAGTATTTGACCTGTGACCGCTATAATTCTTCATCTGGAAAAGGGTAGAACTCTCCGAGATAAAGCGAGAACAGTCTGTGACTATTTTCTTTACCAATCCACCATAAAGCCTCACACATGTTAGCATCATTATCTGGTGCTGGACCCCAGTGGTTCCGTTTTCCTCCACTTCACTCTCTCCTTTCATGTGCCCCCTTCTCTGGCATTGAGCTGACCTTTGAACCGTCCGCGGGGCGTCCATATGTAAACCAGGGGTTCCTACTGGGCTATGCATGCCGGAAAGCAAGATGGCGGTTGCCATGGTGGCGGTCATTTTGAAAACAACGCCTCACGTGACAGCGTATGGGCTCGCTAGCAATCAATGGAGCCAGTTCCCTTTGATGTGCCACCCAGCGTCTCAGGTGGAACGAAAAAGAAATGTCGTCTGGTAGAACCACAAAAAGCGCGACAAAAAGGAAGAAATTGAAGAGAGGCAGACGGCTTGTGGTGTGCATGTCCCTAGGGATGGACTCTACCTTTCGGCCGATTAGACAGACAAATTGAGAGAAGCTTAACATGGAAGCAGACACCCTAACCAAGGTGTGAAATAAACTCATCGACCGTGAACTGCAGCTAGCACGCCTGACTGGACAACCTTAGGCTGGCGCCGCGTCGTCCATTGTTCAATCTCCTGGTTGGGGTCGAGAAGCGATTGACGCCGACGGTCTGTGGTGGAGATTGGGTGCCGTGAGCTGTCAGAACGAATTAAGAGTCTGAGCTTAAGGAGAGGGTGGGTTCTTAAGGTGCATGGGGCCCTGCATGGGGGCGACTACAGTTAGAGATCCGTGGACATTCTTACCTCTGGTATCGACAAGTTCTTTACAGTTACTTACCATCTGCATATTTGGCGAAATGCTCCAATGCCTATACTCATTTATAGGTATAAGAGATCACAAAATGCTAACGAAATGCTTCTTTTTTTTTACTGTCTTGGGCCCGCCAAGATTACATCTTTCCAAATCATCAAATTTGACAGCATGATTGTACTCGCCATCTCGAAATCAAGGCAGGAAGGGTTCAACATTTTGAAAGTAAGTAAGGTACAATATTCCAGGCCATTATTCTGTGAGACAAAATCCAGTTCTATCAGGAACCGACCTGTACATAGTACATGATCTCATCAGATTGTGTATGATCTAAACACTATTATATGACCTTTTGCAACATGAACAGCTATCTGATAACAGTGGCTGGAAGCCCTTGTCCTCATTAGTCAAAGAGATAAGCCTGTGTATTATCAAATCTCATCTGAAGGTGCCTTTGGGGCTGAGTAATGGGACTGTGCATGTTATCCTTATCATTTTATCGTTAATTATTAGAGCAGCTATAGCTGGTTACATGTCTGATAGAAAACATCCATACTGGTATACAAGATAGTTGAAGGATCCAATAGATCATGTTACATGATATCGCACTGAACTAGACCTGCTCGCAAATTTACTTGTCCATAGAATCATTAAAAAAGAATAGAATATAACCCTAGTAGAATTTCGTTGTCTACCACACATTTTATATCAGAGCTCACACTAACAAAGAAAGCGGAAAGAAATAGGTCTTATAGTTTTAATTCCTGAAATGGCACATACCGGAAGGTCTTATTCATAAAGACAGACACAATGCAAAAAGGGAAATAGGAAATCCCATCAAGGGGTGATAAAGGATATATGCATCAGTCTGTAGGCATATCAAGTTGGTTTTGTCTGGCTATAAAGCTTTTGTGATTCCAGTCATGTTGGTCCCTTGTATACCTGACTGTACGTTGGGGGCTGTTCCATCTCTGAAGCCTCCACTTGTCTCTTCTTTCTTAATCCAAGAAGAGTGACATCTGAAATTGATAACAGCTATATATCAAATAACATTTATCTGCCAAAAAAAAAACCTTAGATATAAAATGAAAGGTCTGTAATAGCCTTGGCCCACCCATGTAGATTGTTCTACAGAATATATACTGAACATCAAAATGTAAACAATTAAAATGAAGATATAACTTTGGACATCTGCCTCAAAATGAAGTCATGAGCATCAGGCTCATTTCCAGAATCAACTTAAATCTTCTGCAAATGTGAAGAGTGCTATCATTCATATCATGATCATGCAAGTTTATCTGGTCATGTTGTAAATATATATTTACACACACACACACACACACACACACACACACACACACACACACATATATATATATATATATATATATATATATATATATATATATATATATATATATATATATATATATATATGTTGTTGATATGTTGATATGTTATACTTCTTGGATTAATTAGGATATCCATTGTACCCCCGTACCTATATAGCAATGTACCTCCATAATTGTCACTATAAGATGGACTTTATACCATCTTAAGCTGTGTGAGGTGTGTAACAGCAGCTCTGCCCTGCTGGATGGGGCAGAGGCCAGGTATGTAGTCTTGTAGAGGTGTCAGGAAATAGGGACAGAGCTGAGGGGTAGTGTTTACAAGAGATCAGGAGCAGAGATTATCTCTAATCCACCTGCTGCCATATTTGTCGGCTACTGACCCTAGGAGATGTTCCTTTTCCAGGAAGGTGCCCCAAGATCGGCAGGGCAAAGGTGACATAGGCTTGCTGGTGGTCTTCATGTTAAATATATTAATGTATCTACATGATTCACATTAATGTGGCTCTACTCTCAATATAATAACCCACTTGAATAAGGTTTCCCTTCTCATAATCCCCAGAAATAGAAATAAATCAAGATAAAGCAAAGTAGGAAAAAGTGAGTGACAAGAAAACATCATTTTGTGAATCATCTATCCCAGGCAAAAGCTATTGTTTCTGAAAAAAAAACAGCAGTAGAAATCAAGGGGTCTTTGGTACATCTACCTGAGAGCTGATGTAGTCAGGGATTTGTTATCACAACCTAGGAATAATACGGTACGGGAGGAATAACATAGTCAGAGAGCCTGGAGAAGGCAGAGGGCACTGACAGGGTAGGGGCGGGGTCTATAGAGGTGTGCTGAGGGTTCTGATGCTAAAGTATGTCCATGAACCTCAAAGTACCATATCACATCATCTGCTTTTAATAATGTGATATGCAGTTTTCCAGAGAGAGGATAAAAGCTTTGTTCAGTGAAAAGACACATTTCTTCCATTCCACAAAATTGAATATTCCAAAATAAGTATTACATGTTGGCTTATTTATTGTTGATAAATATATTTTATTGTGACAAATTTGCTCGTCATTGTTACTGGTGGTAAAGAAACAGAACAGAATATAGCCTGCTGACAGTGCACTCTGAATTCTAACATTAAAACATGGCCGTAGTATTGTATCTGTGGGTGATGAGGGGAGTGTTTGCCTATAGGGGTATTGGCTTGTAGAGTAAGCAATACCGTGACGGGTGGACCATACCAAAGCCACAGGAGGAGGATAGGGTCAATGGGTACACTAGGGGCTGGAATGTCAGTGGGTGGTTTGGCAGCTTTAGGCTACGAAGGGGTGAGGTGAGAAGATGAAGGCGGTGTGAGAGATATGGAGGATATTGTAATTGTTTTAGTTAGGGCAGATATAACTTGGTCATCAGCTGGGAAGCTAGGCCCCTGGAGTAAGGATATCGTGGTTCCTGATAGCAAGGCTACTTGTACCAGGAATTATGGTGTCCTGTTCTGGGAATTGGTCTGGGTGGGGGATATATGGGAATAGTTACTAGTTGTTTGTTGGGATTTATTTCTGAATGAGGCCCAAGAAATTGTGAAGGGGATTTAGAGTCCCTGGTATATGAATGGACGGGATTTGGCACTGCAGTCGAATATGCCATATGAAATAGTGTTTTGGTGTTGGAAGAATCTCTTCATACCACATAAGCTGAAGTCTAGCATCCCATGAGAGACTGGAAGAACAAATCTTGGTGCTCTAGGGTTAGGCACGGCTTTTCATGGGATCAGAAGCTGCTGGAGGACCTGTCAAACATGCTCTCCTGTGGCTGATTTAGGGTCTTCTCCTGTATTGTCTTAAGTCCCTGTACTCCTATGTTCTCCTGTGTCTTTCCTTCCACTCACCTTCCCTCAGCCTCCTTTTACCCCACTTTCTCCAGCGCCTCCACTGGAGAATACAATAAAGCCTCCCATGGTGCTTGTCAACTTTATACACCTTAGATCCCGGCCTGCAAATGTTTTAGTATCTGATCAGATAGGGTTTCATTGGATGCCAGTAGCTCTGGTTCTCAGTTCTGGTGATGATTGATGATGCTCCAGTCTACGGCATTTGATGTTGAGGAATGGCCCCCCCTACCCTAGTCATGAACCCCACTTAATGCCAGTCTATGCCTTTTATACTCCCTGCCTGCCCATAGGGTGGGTTTGGAGGTAGGGCTGCTGGAAAGTTGGGCGACTGAAAAAAAAGGCACAGAGTAATATTGACTGAAGATTGGACCAATGCAATGGCACATACAATATCATTAACACTGTTGTAAGGAGAAGAGTTGGAAGAGAGAGATATTCAATTGATGTATATCATGCAACATTTGAAATGTCCACATTCAGAACATTGCATATATTAAATAGTCATTTACCCAGATCTTAAAAATAAGGTACAGGTCATTTTGAATAAAAGTGTTTTGATCTACCATAATCTCCCGTGTATAAGGCGCAGCCCGCGTATAAGGGGCACCTAGAGTTTTGGAAAATTCTCAAAAAAATGAAAAATTCATAACTTTGGTTTTACCGAATGAATTTTCAAAATTCAAAGACATAATGTGTAACTTTGGCCCCACAGACCGCTCTGGATGCAATGAGAACTAAAACCCTTAGACGCGGGAGATTACGGTAAGTAAGGGCATCATATCTATTCTAGCAATGTCCACCACACACTCTCTTATATGGACGGTCAATGAAGTCACATTGGCCATGCACAACCTCAAGCTCTATATATCATCCTATACTCAGATATCGCCATGATGAACTGCACCAAGACTACCAGGGTGTTCGGCAGAGGGTCATGAGTTATCATTGCTCGTCCCCTTTATGAATTTATATCAGTTAATTAATGGCCTTTTGGTCGGCTCCTCTTATTGATCTCATGCATTGGTAATGGCATCAACTCATCAACACCCGGTCACCTCCCACGTTAAGAGGATCTCTGATTGATATGAATATATCGCTGCATGTATGGGTGCTTTGCCACGTTTGGTGGCATATCTGAAAGGAGAGAAAGTAACTTAGGGCATGTGCGAATAGGAAATAATGGTTCATGCTATATCCAGCAGGAAATGCTGATCTTGTACATATGTATATAGTTGAAGCAGGAACAGTAGCTATAGCAATGCGTAATTTCTTGATGATTTAAAACAAGGGAAATAAAAAAGAGAGAAGAACCTTGTACCATTTGCTTGTAAAGTCACCGATTGTTTCTGTACATTACCTGACTAGTTAATCATCTCTACATTAATACTTGTAGCATCCCCCAGCCCCTGTACCCCTGACTCAGTCCTCCAGGTCCAGCTGGCTGGGGAGAGACCTCCTCCGGTGGGTGGGTGAGGATCATGAGGTGCGGTCTGAATCACACAGCCGCCTCCTGGTATCACAGGCGGTATCGATAATTCATAACGTCCCCTCCCCCTATCCAGCCAATACTGATACTGGTGACGCCTGCCGACTGCCTTATGGTGTGTCAAATGGGCAAAGGGGAGGAGGTTACAAATACCAAATAATTTACAATTTATTGCGATTACATATCCACATGAGGATATGTTAGTCAGTGTGTTGGTGTATAATCATGGGAGGCCACGTTCTTTTTACTATTTTCTTTTTCAAAATCTGCAATGGCTTGGAGCTGGTAAAAAAGTGAAACTTCAGCATTTTGTTTTTGAAACCTTGCATTCAGCACAACTCACACAAAGAATGTGCTTACACGCCTATTCAACTTATAAAGGTAGAGTCATTTTAAGTACTTGAGACCGAAACCTAATTCTTCCATATGGATCCATTAATAGAACGGCTTGCCATACCGGTGTCGTTGCGAATTGATCACTTGGACCCGTACATCCCTCCCCTTTACACATGTCTCCATTTTCCGCTGCCTGCCCTCTCTGAATGACTGGCGTCCTTTTGATGAGCCGGCCCACAGCCGCCTCCAGGTTTTCCGCAGTCTTACCGCCGCCTCAGCCAGCATTGGTCTACAGGATTAGGTGTGTTGTACCTTGTGTGTCTCCCAGCATGGGATCTGGAGGTGTGGATCAACAGTTAAAGCCACCAGAGGCTCTGCTGTACTTCTGTCTACTTGTACATGTAGCTGCTCAACTAAAGTGATGAGAACAGAGTTTGGGGAGTACCAAAAATGCAATGGTCAGAGTTCATTTTGCAAAGTACTGCATTTTATCATATAGAATGAATATTTTGTCGTGTACAGTATACTTTATCATCATGCGGCATAGATCTTCAATTACCACTGATTACGCATTCTAATGGATATTTTGGTGATCCTGCACTATTTCTGTATCTGTATAAACCCTGTCCCTTCTACCTACTTATAACTAGAATTCTAGCTCATACAGCTGCCTATTCCCAGAGCAATAGTTCTTTACACAAACCCAACACATGGTTATTGACTAGGCTTAACATCTTCCATGCTTTATACCATCACCCTCCTCTCTACACGGCAAACCCTTCTTGATACCACACAGACAACAGATTGCCTCGGGTGTACAAACCCTTTCCGCATTTGTTCCCTATTGCTTGCCTCGCAAAGACAGGAGAATAAGCAATGGAGACAAGGGAGTGGCAGGGACAAGACTGCTGGGGCCTAAGGGCAAGGGTGCACCTCTGGAAGCAAATGCTTTTATTGTATTGGGGTCTTGTGAATGGAAGAACATCCGACATCCTTCACAGTCCTGCCTTCTATATTCACCTTCCCTCCGCCCCCATAGCCCTGTGTTTCCCCCACCTCCACATCTTTCCCCCATCCCTTGCTGAAAGCTCTGCGCCTTTGTTATTGTATGGCCCCACCCCAACCCATGGGTAAAGCCCTCCCTCTGTGTACCATGTCACATCGTCTGTTGTGTTTTATATTGTTTCACTGACATATCCCGATCTTCGCTGCTACGTAGAAAGGTTGACCCAGCAAAGGGTTTAGGACCTTCACTTGGCCCCCAACGGCCCTGGAACTGTCTGACACTGTGACAGTATGGCCCTGGGGTACTACCGAGCCCTAGCTTCACCCTTCCCCTTCTAAACACAACCTTCTATGTACAGACTGAAGCCAGGGGTGGCTGGGATGGAAGGAGATGGGGAGTAGGGGGTCGAAGTAGACAGGGCGTGTTGCTTATTCAGTTGGCACCGGTGGTAATAGAATGACATGTGTCTCCTTCCACCCACGTCCGAATCGGTTAGCTTCCACCAGTTGGCACGTATAATTATATGAGGGGCTATATAGTGAAGCAGACTCCCTCTCTTGTTTTATATCTTACAACCACCTGATTCACAGTCTACTCATCTGATGAGGAAAGGCTGGCCTTCTCAAACTACAAACACTTTTAGAGAGAGAAAGGATGAGTACATACATAGACTTTACTGTCTATAGAGGGGTGAGGGGCAATATGCATCTACACTTAAAAATGGCAAAAGGTGCATTAATCCCGCCTCTATTCATAAATCTACCATTCAGATGGGCACCACTAATTGACGTGTAATACTTTTTTTTATAATGAATATCTTTGCTCATCCCAGCATTTACCCAGCTGCTCTGTCATTGAAGCCATATATGATCTATCAATGAGCAACATAGTATGAGCAAATTATGAGCAGAATGGCTACCAGTGGAATCCTTCCTTGAGAGTTACAGTATAAATGGAGTACGGAGTGCATACTGAGTCACGTGATAGTGACAGACCTTACAGAGAGGCAAACACCCTGTGAGGCCGCTGTGAGGGATATGAGTATTGGAAAATGTCCAATATGTAAGAGGCCATGACAAATCCTGCAAGCCTTACTCTTTACTCTGCTCATGGCCTTTTGGCTATGATATATTACCAGGTATTCGCTCAATGAGCAGCTCTTTGCCCTGACATACAATGAACTAAAGGTCAGCAGATTAGGTAACAACTAGAAACTAGCATAATTAATCTTAATGGACAAAATGGGGATTGGTACAAAAATCAGATCAGCTGGGTCTGATCAAATAGAATACCGGTTTTAGCAGCACGAGTGATTTTTGTTATGCCTGCTGGACCATCCACCAACTCTTTTGAAAAAGATGAGTCTTACAGGGAGAACCTCTCGGAGACATTCTCTTTCCCTTTCTTATCTTTCCACTGGTAGGCTTATACAGTAGGACCTGTGGTGGTGAGAAATCACATTTAGCTGCAGGTAACCACATCTAGTCATCATAAATCCCATCCCCCCAATCTACCTTGCCCCTAGCCTTCTCTCCCTCACCATGACATGAATGTTTCAATGCCATTGCCTCCCACCCCCTATTGTCGCCTATCGGGGGGTCGTGTTACCCTCCTCAATAGAAGGACCCCATTCGGTGGCGAATAGCTAATTCGGCCTAATGGAGCGGGGGTTCAGTCTTGCAACATTGATGACCCTTGTGAGAAGAAAAGGCATGGGGTGTCTTTTTTTTGCAGGGGTTTGATGAACCCGAGTCGACTGAAGGTGTCTGTCTCATGGAGAGAGAATTGGTATCCTTTGTATTCATTTAGTATAGGGATCTGTCCGAACAACGTGATTTATTCTTCAATGATTCATAGGGTCACTATCACATGAAATTGCATTCCTTTCTAAAGCCCAATGTGTACCTTGTCTGATAACCATTTTCACATGCAATGGCAGTGACATGTGGATGTCGCTTTGCATTGACATTGTGATGTCACGCATGGATTCATTTTATTTTAATCAATTTGAAGGTCCTCATTTGCACACATTAGAAAGCCACCCAACACCATCTGCCATGCAAAAAGTGATTTTTGAAATTCCTCCCCAAAATTCAATGTTGCACATGGCTTTAGTGGCCATTGTTTTGTCAATATATTCAGTGCCTTGGTATTGTTGAGGCTCATGCATATCGAACAGCTGTTGGCAAGGATGCACTTTAGAAATTGTTGGAAGTAGGTCAAAAATAAAGTAGAACATTCTACTAAAGGATTGACGTTATGTTCATGAATGTTCAACTATCAATTATACCATCACGCCATGTACCTTCAAATAAGACAAAATCAGCAAGGGTGTACACCTCTTGAAAATCATCCTCTTTTTCACCAGACGAGAGCAATGCTCTGTGAGAGTAAAATGTTTTGAAGGGCCATATGTCTAGAGTCAATAACATCTATCTTAGTCCCATGTAGCATGTAACTGCATAGAGAATTGCCCTATTCCTGAACACAGAAACCCAATACCCCAAACTACTTTGTTTTATTCGCTCCAATAAAACCATTGACTTGGATTCCCTGCATACTGGAGTTTTCCTCTCAGATCGAGTAGCTACAGCCAAATTAGATTTATGTAGATAAATGAGACCCAAGCTAAAACAATCATACTCAGAAATTGCAAACACATGTTGGAGACTTGCTGCCTTTTTCATCTACATGCTGACATTTGTGTGGACTTTGGTCCCTAGAAAAACACACAGTCTTGGAGTATGGCAGACATTAGTAATGTGTCTAGCCCTGGGCATACGAAGTCCCACTTTGAACCTGTATTCTCCCAAAATGGTCTGCGTTAAATTGGACCAAAATAGTGAGATTCCTCCGTTAAAATTGCTTGCTAAATCATAGTATATAGTTGGTGCTGCCTTTGAACAGTGGAACTATTATACGATACAGTCTTTACGTCCATGTTATGGGCTGGCACTTGCAATGGTGTGAACATCAAAATAAAATCAGCCTAACTTAAGTTCATAGATATCAGACATCGTATTCATTAGACTATAATCAACCTCTGTATATACACGCATACATGTATATATGCATTTTGCATAATAGTCAACATGTGAGAAATTCACTTTAGTAATGCTAAAAGTGAAGCCACTGGTAGAGTATCAGAAACCTTCCGAGTTGGTAGAAGTAACAGTAGACGATTGGAACCACATGGCTTGCAGGGATTGGGGAATCCAGTGGCCATGTTCAAGCTGATACGACGGCCTTATTAAGACCCTGTCATCTTTAGACCATCAGGCACTATTTCCTGTTTTTATGAATTATTTTTACCAACAGATGCTGTGACTATTCGAGGGTACAGATATGCTACTAATTTGTTCCCACGTCCCGCTATGTTGTGGATTGGGAGCCTTGATAAAAAGGGCATGTTTTCACGAGGGGTGGGGGCTGTTAGGGACTTGGTATACGGAAAAGGACATTCTATCATGTTTGATGAAATAATTGTGACACAATCTGCGAAAAGGGGGCTTAGTGCAGAGGGTTCTAAGACCCCTTCTCCCAGCCCATGTCACAATTGATAGGCAACATGCAGGAACGTCGATGGGTGGGAATTTGGGTTATTTTTCAAATAGTTATGTTCAATCTAAAAGAACCTTATGCCCTGTATGTCAACGTAGATATCTGTGATTTGAAAGAAAAGAATAAATAAAGATAAGAAAATGACATAAAGAAAAGAAAAAGAACATTTTATACATTCACAATTTTATAATACCGGTTCAAATCAATGCCATACAAGGGCCAACAGTATGCCTCTTAGAACAAATTCAAACTCCTTGAACTAAAAGTTATCATTCAGGTGAATGTTTCATAAAACATTTCAGAAATACCTCTTCTCAATACACACAAACAGCCATGTGCTAACTGTCAGCTACGATATTTTGCCCCCTCCCCACTACAAACACCCTATATCACACAATTAGGACTATCATCTTTATTCCCACCAGGTGGCAGCACCAGTAATTGGCAGTGAGCACCGATAGACTAGGCGCTAATTAGTGGCGCGGACCTGATAGAAAGCAGCCTAGGGATGCTGTAGGGTTTATCAATGAGAATAGGGCGTGGCACGTGCTTCCTAAAATTGGCTCTGCTACCGTTACATTATGGTGTGGACTTATTTAGGGGCCTGGTTTCTTATTGCTGGAGTTGCCGACTAACTGCCACATCAAAAGAAGTAGAAATAAACAAAGCATGGAAGTGGCTTCTTTGTGGCTTCGGTAAGGAAACCTCGGTAAGTAGTATAAACTGCGTGCATAACTATAGCCATGCACATATACAGAAAGAGACTTAAATCCTACCAAAATGTCACGTCACAATTAAAAAAAAAAATCTAACTTTTTATCTATACCCAGGCGGAAAATCTGGGGTGTAATTAAGTGATTGTCACCTGTGATTAAGTGTTAATCAATTAGGCATAGTATTTTTCCATGTTTGTTCAAGAATGCCTTATACCTGTAATATACACTACCTGGAATTTCAAACCAAATACTCAGCCGCATGGGATTGGTACTTGATGTAGAAGCCAGTAACCATAGGTTTATGCTCGGATGATAAGCATTTCTGAGTTGATACCGGGAAGAACTTGGGGATGAATAGGCAAGAGGCTGGATGCTGGACTATGGACCGGAAGTTTAGAGTGCTACCCTGCACCAGCAAGTAGAGGGCGACATGGGAGAGGCCGAATTTACGGTTATTTCTCCCATGTGGCAAAGCTAGGTGCATATTTGGCTTAGTTCGCACGCGCGGCACCAGGTTTGTGGCGCACCGGGCGATAATCAGCGTAATATGATCACAGCGCATGCGTGACCACTGTCCTATCATACAGTCCGCCTGTGTCCTCTCCGTATCCGTAATGGCCGGGCTGAAGAAGTGTTCGCAAACGAGCACCAATATCTGACAACTTGCATAAATCCATCTATCCCTACCTCCTCCCACCGCTCCTCTTACCCGCCACCACCCGTCCAAAATGGCGGCTACCAACGTCTGAGTGAGTGTCTCTGAATGCCACACGAGCGGCGAGAGTTTGTGGGCGATAATAGAGTATAGGCCTACCAGGACGTGTGAGCGATAATGGGGGATGTTCCAGCTTTGTGAATTAGTGGGGGCAGTTTGGACAGCAACGCCTCCTAGTGCGCAGTAAGAAGGTGAACGCCTCGTTAGACACGGTAAATATGGCCTAATGGGGGCGACAGATTTTGCAAGAGGGGCCCCAAACGACAGGGGAAATAATTCCAAACTCCTGGGCGAATGCGAATCACTTGGAAGTTATACGGTTGGAAAGAGACGGGCACTTTATGAGCGCGGAATCGCATCATCCCGTTAGTTGGCCGTGAAAGAGGATTTTTGTGGGCGTTTTGAGTTTGAAAGTAAAATAATGCTACAGAGCAATCTGTAATGCAAATGTTGTAATGGATTGATGGGAATGGAATCGCCTGTGTGTGTTTGGGTGAGTGCCCAGTCCCAGTAGGGATGGGATGGGACATCATCACTGTTACGTCACATCCCTCAATTTTATTCACTTTTTGAAATCATACTGCAATGTTTCCTTATCCCCGAAGATGTAAAAGAAAGTTGTACAAATATAAAATGTGTGCCGCATTGAATGCATGTTAGGCTTAGATGAATGACAATCCCGGATGAAAGTGTGGTACCATGTGCTCATACCAGATAGTAATTATTGATAATTAGACTAGGCCTATATTCTGCCAAATCTTGAGCAAAAATTTTCCTCCAAACTCTTAACTATACTTCACTCATCCCTAGCCCTCCAATGCTATACATTGATAAGACAAGTGCCCAACTCCAAATTGTAATCACAGAATCCTCCTCTAGTAGTAGTACACGCCATGGCCACCAGGGATTATGATAACAGTCCCGCACTCTTCATGCAGATCCCCCAAAGCATCCAGTATGGAGTAAGCTTTATAGCATAGACTAAGCCTCTGCTTGAGAGTGATAGACTGATGGGTTAGCTGGTTCCCTCCGCAATGCATTGACATCTTATACAGACCGACAAGCGCAAATCCACTTCCGCCTGCCACGGCTCTGGCCTAATGTCTACATACCCCACAAACATGCCCTGGCGGCGATTCCACGAACTATATGCTGGTCTCAGTAGGGTGTGGTATAGGGTTAGAGGACCTGGGGAACTCAGTCTAGAATCTGTTAGAAAGTAAATTGAATAATCTCACAGTCCAACTTCCTTCAAAACTAATTAAGTATGGAAACTAAGGGGGATCACAGACAAAAAAGTAGGCATTGTACATAGTTTTTCGCTTTGTGCATGTGTCTATCATTAAAAAATTTAAAAGTACTCCCCATGGGTCCTACTGGAGGTCTCCATATTACGGTTATAGATCCAGGTTGATTCTGCTTATGCCCTAGATTGTAATTTGTTCCTGTAATGCTGATTATGATGCATTACTATATGAGTTTCCATAATAATGATCTGAAAAGGGAACTCCGACTGCAGCTGGTAATTCTAATGGAAATTGAAAATCACAAAACACAAAACATGATCTGATGTTCCCATTAATTCCAAATATCATGTGGCATTTCTATGTGAATCTAGGTATCTAAATCTCTCGGCGACTATACTTCCAATCCTAATAATGAGACATATGGGACTCTCTGGTGGCCTTTGGGAGCAATCCATGACCACCTAGGGCCTAAGTAATAAGCTCTGGGATATTCCACAGAATATCAATTTCATCAGTGTAATCAGTGGATAGACCTTAAGGTCAGATTCTTATCAGTAGGGATTACTATAGGTGGATCAACATAGTCTGTCTGAAACTGCCAAAGTAGGAAATGACCAAAGGCTTGAACAGTGATGTATGGGATTCACTGACCCTAAATGCAATTTCAAATTCTTACGATGACACCATTCTAAGAGATAATTAGTCTTTTTCCTATACCATGGTTCGTGTGAATGAACATAGACCGATCACTTTCAAGACAGCATCAGAGTTCAGCCCTCGTTTTGGTGTGGATTATTTCACATACAAAATAGTCAAGAAAAAGAGGAATACGAATTCCATAAAGGTGTGCCGGTCACAGACACAGATCACATAATATATCATTGATCCTGGAAATATTACACCACTTGACAATATCCTATGGACAGTTTATGCTAGTAATATATTCGGCATATAGGAAGATATGAGAAACCAGTGACGGATACTAGTGATGCAGGGAAAATTGTTCGGGGGTGACACCAAATGGAATCACACCAGCTATTTTCTGACCATAACTGCATTTGGACAAATCAATTACCAACTCTCCCCCTCTATCACATATCTCACAGATTGACCAGTACATCAATATCTCCCCGACACACGAGTTCCTGCCTTTGTTCCTATTCGCTGCAGCCTTCCATCTATACATGTATGGTCTCTGAAATAGATAGATTCCAAATATACCATTGCCACCGATTCAATTCAATGGACCAAAATTATAGCCATCTCTTTACCAAGGACAGTCTTACTTTACGGAGGTAGCGGATTTTCCTATGGGCGCGGCCATTGCTGAAGCTGATTACCCGCAGCTACCACTGATAAGAGCCATCAGATGGGTACCAACTGCCCCCCGAGAGGACCGCAGTGAATAGACAGCATCATTTCATTGGCTGATAATCAAACCAGCTAAGTCGGTTGCACCGTAAATTCTTATGTTACTCCACGCTATTGCCCTGGTAGTATTCATTGCTTTTGCCAACCATCATTGCTCCTGCACCTCCTCCTCCAGCAACCTATTGGTCTTATATTCAATTTGTACAAGTTTGATATGCATGCTGGCTTGTTGGTGACATCCCCGCCCTGCTCCCGCTTGGCTCTATTTCTCAACCAATCAGAATCCATGATGGATTGAGTGCAGACCTCTGATGGCTGCGATGATAACCCGGATGTTGGGTCAACCTGTGACCAGCGTCTCGAGGACTACATCCGGTAGGGACTGTTGCCTGTACTCCATTCTCAGCATATCATATGTATTTGCAAATTCTGCGAAATTGCCATAGGCTAATAACATGCATGTGTGAATATTGAGACCTATGTATGCAAAGCCTGAATGCGTAGACTTGTGGACGGATCACCTTTAATCTCTGGTTGTTGATTCAGAACCAGCGCCTTTGGCGCTGGGATTACAGTATGGGTAACTCCCGCACCTCACAAAAAAGGAAATAGAAGAAATGGTCTTTATTCATTGAGGGGACAGGGTTTCAGAGGGGTGTAAAAACTTTTAAGCACCCCTAAGGGGGCGTAAAAAAATCTTATTAGCAAAAAAGCCTGCACACATATATATAAGGGAGTGGTCATTTTTTAACAACAATGGAGCGGGGGTTAACAGTGGAGGTGGGGTTGGTGGGTGGGGGGGGGGACAAACAAATTTCAGATCCCTCTTAGGGGGGACGAATTTTTGCCCCTTTTCAGCGAGAAAGCCCGCTCTCCATTAAAAGAATAAAAGGGGGGACGGAAAAATTTCAGACCCCTCCAAGGGGGGACAGAAAAACTTCAGACCCCTTCAAGGGGGGAGACAGAAAAATTTCAGACCCCTCCGAGGGGGGGACAGAAAAAAAGTTTTGGCATGCATGCACAGAATTTCACCAACCCCCCTTTTGTTAAAAAATTACCACTCCCTAAATAGATCAAAGATGGGCATGTGGGGGGGTGGGCTGGCAAATGTTTTGGCCGTCATCAAGCTCCCCTGTGCACACCCTGTGTCTCACTCCTACACACTCCGCACACTCTGTGCCTCACTCCTACACCGTCTGTCCACCCTGCGTCTCACTCCTACACCCACCCCACACCCTGCGTCTCATACCGCGCTACTATAGATCAAAGAGAGGCGCGAAAATTCTCCGAGCCGACAACCCACCACACCCCCCTCTTGATGAATAATGACCACTCCCTAAGTCACCAAGGTACCCTTGGGGACAGATTTGTCTGCTTCAGTACTATGCACATCATTCAATGTCCAAATTCTATAAATCTATGATGTTTATGATGTCGTCATCAAGAAAATACAATGTAAAAAGAGAGAGGATGATACAGTCCCAAATTTAGGCACTATTAAATTAGAAAATCTGCACCAATATCTGCACCAATATCTTCAATTTGCGACTTCTAATCAAAATTCTGAAGTGACAGAATGTTTTTAAATGATTTTTTACCCCTAAGAACAGTTTATTTGCTTTTTTTCTGCTGATTTTTTTTTACAACTTTTCGGCCATGTTTTGCCACAATATGTGATGGGAAACCATGTCCTGATTCCAGACATGGTCAAAACCAAGCTGCAGCACAATCTTCTTTAGACTCTCTACTCAAATGCCATTTGGGGCCAACATACAGCCTTATGATGTAACACCTAGCTTGTGACATCACACCCCGCACCATAACTTTAAATGTATTTGTAATCACACACAGTATATGGAACTCCAGGCTCCCTAAAACCATGTCGCAGAATACCTATTTGGTATACAAATGTATTATAGGTCCCTTGTAGCATATCACAGGCCACCCTAATAAACCTTAGGGGAACAGCCTGGAGACAATACTCTTCGCCACCCTAGAGCATTTGGGGTTTTCAGCCCTGGAGTAAAACCATGACCCATGATACCAACACAAAGTCCTAAATCCAATGGGAGACCAGTCCTCGCTATGGATCTCCAAAATTTAGGTACCAGAGACTGCTGCTTGGGGGCAGCACCAGCGTGCCCCTCACTTTCTGCTAAAGTGAATCGATGGGAAATTGATGTCGCTTTATTATTTTTAGGGTGCCTCATTTTCCACTTGACTCTAACTTCATCGATAAAGTATCTGTTACGTGTCCCATGGTGTGCATCAGAGGCCATGACTAGGCCAGGAAATCAAGAGACAGTGTGCCCTTATTTATCAAAGGATGTGGAATTGGGAGCGCTGGAATTTTGTGTGTGATCAGATTTTGGAACAGATGGAGATTTTCACAAAGTAACTTGTTTCAAAGTATTCGATTATCAGCTGTTTTTTTTCTCCCTCTCGTGTTGTGAATAATGCTTATTACACGGAGTGAAAACTCATATCATATGAATTAATTATGTCTAAGTACATTTGTATTATGAGGCAAAAAGGAAAGAATAAACATTAATGTTTGGCTTCTTGTAGAGGCAATATTCACCAAAGGCCAGGTATACCATGAACCATGTGAACAGCTCCTAGACTTCTCTGGTTTGAATTATTTGCTATTGTATATAGATAAAGGAAAGGAAATACTCTACCCTCTCAATGCTATCGATTGAGATCCTACCCCTCCAGGTTTGTAAACACCATGAAGGCCCCGTGAACACAAGAGAACACTTTATCAGCTTACATGCACCTATCAGACGCACTCAATGTCCCTTAATGCATTGATATAAACTCATAAGCCTCGCCTGGAGGCAGACCGATGTGGCTACAGTGCCTTATGGCTACAATGTGGAAGCCCTTTCTTGACCCAGTTTTCATAAGCAACATCCTGGATGTGTTGCTGGTTTCTTGGGAGGGGCTTGGGGTTGGGGAGGGGGGTATACTACCACACACAGCATGGGGGCAGGCCGTGTATGCACATGTTCCCTATTCAATTATGGCACTGCGCCCGCCGATCTGACCAGCCATCATAACTCCTGATGACACCTCTCTCCGCTGCCACGAGAGGGCCCCACGGTCGATACTCTATCTGTACGATCTCCATGTCCTAACCAGCTGACCTTGGTCTGACCTTGGCTGGAAGGGTGAAGGTCGGAGTGCAGGGGTCAGAGAGGTCAGGGTCGGAGGGTCAGTACCTGGAGGTCTTCTTGGTGGTCTCTGCAGGGGTGGGTGTCCAGGAGGGACACCCTGGTGGGACCAGAGGGATCGGCTTGCTGTTATCCCGGTGGGAGTAACCAGGGGAGCCACAGGTAGGGAGAGTTACATGGGGAGAAAACTAATCAACCGTGAGGGTGGGGGTCGGACCCTTCTCAGACCACACCCCTCTTTTAGCCCTAAACACCCAAGACCCCTCACCTTCATGCTATACCATTGGTTCATTCTTCTTCTTGAAGGGCGCCGACCTGGAGATAGGTACACTTAGTTAAACTAAGTATTTTCTCAAGCTGTTGGAACCCCTGTGTTTTCACCCGATTAACCTGTAAGGAATTTATTACCTTCAATATTCCCAACTTGTGTGGGAACTGACAGCACCAAGCAGGCCACAATTTCACGCCTGCGTTGAATATATTTGATTGTTTTGAGAATTGATACCTACTATGGAGAGAAAGGGAGAAAAGTGACAGGGGTGAGGGTGGTGGGGGATTCAATAGGAGACTGCCAGGTCATGATATTGGGGGGTGAAATAGTTTCCATCTGTGGAAGTTAATGAAACAGTCCGACCTGTGGTGGTCAAGACATACCTATCCAGATTCCATGAAATATACACCATGTACGGGCATTTGGAAGGGGAGCTATATCATTAACGTCCAATGCATAGACCATGACCCTATGCACATACACGTATCATGAAGAATAAGCCTTTGTATACAGTTAATTTTCAACATATAACTTAGACATTTATCAATTGGAAACCTTGGATAGTTGATTTTCTCCTGAACTTGATTCGGGAATGCTCTAAAGCAGCTCAGGTTACATTTGTTAAGAACTACACTGTATTGATATTATAGAATCTTGAAGTGGGTTTCATTGGAGTGTGAGCATTTGAGATAATCAATATTCAACTGGATATTATTGGTGTGGCTTGAGATGTTTGACATTCTTCAGTCATTGCCACAGAGTGGTGGTTTAAAACCAGACCGACTCTAGCTAACATTGGATATGAGAGCCTTCCCCTTAATTAAGGAAAGTAAATTAAAATCCTGATAGGCACCGGGTGTTTCCTGATTGTCACGCTCTCTCAAACCACAATTGGTTGAGAGAACAAAGGCATCTGACAAACATTTGAAACAAACAGTGCCAGATAAAAAGGCCTAATTTAACCAACTCATTCCCTCTCTGTGCGTTCTATGGGTTATTACTTTGGGAAACTCAATATGAGTTCCCCTTGATACACATATGGAATTTATTAGTATTTGTTCTTCTGGATTATTCATACCCCCTTGTTCAAACAAGCATGGGATATTGCACTGGAATTGTCTGTCCCATGTCTTCTTTTTTTAACTTGCAATTATGTGGCCCTGGTGTTGCATGAAATATCCTTTGAGTGCAATTGCCTACAGACCTTTCCAATTTGATATTTAGCAAATTAGGACCCATAGCTTGGGGTGAAGTTTGAATACCAGTCTGGTGAAGATCGCTATGGCAGGCCGGTATATGGCAGCATTTTGTAAGTTAATGGTTTACCCAGCTTTTACTTTGCTGTTTTGTTTATCACAGCAATCAATGATTGACGTTGGTATCTTGGTTAGAAATGTAATGCACTTTTTGGTATTGTAATATCACATAATGATATCAATTCGGCTCTTGTGCTATCAGTTATATTCCTGACGTGAGTGTTTAAATGGCCTGTAATAGTTTGCCATAACTTGGAGTAGAAACAGGCATGGGGGAAGGGTGTGGGGTGTAACTATTGAATGCTGCCCAGAGGGCTCTCCACTACTTGTAGCCTCTGGTAGCCTGGTACTGGAGTTAAACTGTCAGCTTATGACCCATGATATTTGAAGGTCACCAGTCATTCGTGTGCGCAGGATGGGATCCATGAAAACCTGCCCACAGTGAAATGGACTGGGATGAGAGGCCGATGTGTGTGGGGTGTGTTGTCGGCTGCTGAAATTGGAAAATCTGGCCTGTGCCTATAGAGTATCGATGGCTTCAATTACTCTCATATCAGGTCCTGTAGTACATTTGATGCTCCTTTTGGGGGTGTGATTTTATTTTGATGTGAACCACATGCCTCCAATCTCTGTGTTTACTCCATGTGGGAGTCTATTACTGTACAAAAATGTAGGGGGGGATTGCATTAAGTAGTTATCAAGATTATTGATTTTCATACATTTCATGCGCAGAGAGCTCAATGGATGTGCTAAGAATAGAAGTAGACAATAATGTGCATCTATAACCATATATAGTGAGATCAAGCTTTTCTCATCCATTTTAATTAACCCTGATAACCCTACTGTCCTACATGTAGGATGCCTAAGTGACATCATGGGAAGATGTCTATATTCGCAAGTAAATGTAACAGATATGGAAGTAAAATGTTGCATCCTATAGTTCTAGGCCTACGGCTTCCAAAAATGCTCCATATGGGTATTCTTAGGTACTTTTATAACATAACACACATGTCCCAAAACACCTACTACTTAGGAATTTACCTTTGATTTGGACCTTTTCAGAGAAGACAGACGCCCAAAGTCCTACTGTCCTACATGCAGGACGGTGCTGATCTCTGGATCCCCTATAGCTAAAGCTTTGAAATTTCTTGTATGGCATAAATGGCCATATTGAATTATTTTCATATATGAAAATAATTCATTCACATGTAACACCACGCGCTAGAATTTTGTCCACGTCCTTCTCCTAGCCAGTCATAGACTTGCCATGGCCTTTCACTTATTCATTTTTTTTCTGTCCCTGCATAGGTATAGTATTTAAGACCTCGCCTCAGACTAAATAGGCAATAACAAAACGGATTTATATAAGACCTATGCAAGTCTATGTTTGTCACAGGTCGTTCTGGGCCTCTTGGGGCCGCCTGATAGCTTTTCTTGTTGATTTCATGAAGCTGAGAAAGCCTTCCATTAACCCCACTTATTAGAAGGCCAGGTACCTAAACTCACCCTCACTGACCTCCCCCCACCCCCCAATCCACTTGTACAACACCAATAGACTCCTCTGAAGCTGTTCTATTGAGCCCTTACCACCCCACACAATTTAGTACCTGTACAACGCCAATAGACCCCTCTGAAGCCGTTCTACTGAGCCCTAACCATCTCACACAGTTTAGTACCTGTACAACGCCAATAGACTCCTCTGAAGCCGTTCTACTGAGCCCTAACCATCTCACACAGTTTAGTACCTGTACAACGCCAATAGACCCCTCTGAAGCCGTTCTACTGAGCCCTAACCATCTCACACAGTTTAGTACCTGTACAACGCCAATAGACCCCTCTGAAGCCGTTCTACTGAGCCCTAACCACCCCACACAGTTTAGTACCTGTACAACGCCAACAGACTCCTGAAGCCGTTCTACTGAGCCCTAACCATCTCACACAGTTTAGTACCTGTACAACACCAATAGACCCCTCTGAAGCTATTCTACTGAGCCCTAACCATCTCACACAATTTAGTACCTGTACAACGCCAATAGACCCCTCTGAAGCCATTCTACTGATCCCTAACCACCCCACACAGTTTAGTACCTGTACAACGCCATAGACCCCTCTGAAGCCGTTCTACTGAGCCCTTACCACCCCAAACAGTTTAGTACCTGTACAACTCCAATGAATTATTTGTCTTTAAAAGATCGCTAAATAGGCCTAAAATATCGCTAGGTTGGTATAATAGACTCTACACATTAATATAAGCTGAGAGACCCTTAGACCACCTGTCATTTTATTCCATAAGGTCAGCGTGATGCACCAATGCATTTATTTGTCCTTAAAAGATCGCTAAGTTGGTGATAACTTTGTTCCCATTGTGCATATGTGACCAGGTGAGTGAAAACATACCTCCTGGGGGGAAATGGCTTTTTAAGGTTTAAGTCATGGGCTTTAAAATGAGATATCTTGAGCTAAAATATCCCCGGTAGTTTTGCTGTAATTGCTTGTCAAACATAGGTTTGTATGTACAAATGAAAATGGGAAATAAGCTCTAAATGCATTATATCCTATCATAAACACTAAAAATGCAAAAAAATACAGTTTTGTTGAAAAATAACCAAAGAAATGTGATGTTTTTGTCATAAAATTGGTTCTAGAGGGAAATTTTGAGTTCTGTTTTCGGTTCTGGGTTCCTGAAGGAATTTCAAAATGAGTTGGTGGCAAAAATTCAAAATTGGAATTGGGGAGTGGTTTCCATGGCAACCAGAAATTGCCTTATCTACCAATTTTCTATGTTTCCATGGCAACCAACGTTCCAAAAAGGGAACATTTTTAGTGGAGATGGGACGATTTTAAGCATACCACTGGATTCCTTATAAAAAATTGGTCTAAAGCTTTCTTTTAGCATATTTGTCGGTGTTTTACCCATATTCTGCCCCCTGGTGGCCAAAACCAGTACTAAAAATCCCCCCCGGAGGCACGTTCTTCCCCGTTGGGCCACATATTTGAAAATAAAGACCGCCATGACGTTCGCCAGCTCGAGCTACCCTTTATCTATAGGTCACACTATGGGAAACTCCTATTATTAAGGGAGATACGATTTATTTTGTAAAACTGCCAGTTCTTGGACCTCTCTGCCAGTGCCTGGACTGGCGTCTGCCCCCGCGTCCCAAAAAAGCCTATATTTTGATTCATTCCTTCCTCAAACCTGCCCTTTTTCGCCGGTGACACTTAAAACAGATAGGTTTTGGCTGGAGGTAGGGCACAGGTGGACCAGCTCAGGCCGAAAAGGCCGCAAGTCAAAAAGATTATTTCGCTTATTCTTTTCTGAAACAAATTTTTGAGGGGGGCATGTCCTTTAGGGGGATGAAACACCCCAGATTGATACCAAACATTCCATATCTGCTCATATTATTTGCATAATTAGCATAATTATGCAGTATCTTGGAACTGTTCAATACAATATAGCTATGTTCCATTGGTCCCTTATAGAATTCATATGCTTGCAAGGATAAACTACTGACTGCACCTAGTGACTAGTGGAATCTGAACAGTAGAAAAGAAAGACCCCTCCTCTACCTTTGTATAGCATCAAACAAGTTGTTCAATGGAGGCAGCCATTGCTTGATCACATGCTTAAACCTTTTAGATCCAAATGCTAGTTACCAGTGCATTATCACTGTTGATAAGCTTCACACATCAATACCTGCGCAAGCCCTGTTTGCATTAAATGGATCTTTCCATTTCTCCATTCTCTGGTGTTTGATTGAAAATGTTGACGTCATTCTGTGTTTTAATTTGTGTTTTAATCTGTTTTTATGGTACATGTATTGAGTTTAGGGCTATAACAGGTCAGTGTTAGTGGTATTTGTCAGCGGTTAATCACTATAATTCATATGTTAGTAATTACTCACTATTTGTTAGCAATTAGTCAAAATATGTCAGTATTTACTCACAATTTGTCAGCAATTAGTCAGTATACACCTAGTGATTAAGTATTGACATTTAAAAGATTAATGGCATTTTAATCATTTGTGCATCATGCCCAGATTGATATGATGCACTCACATTTTGTCAGTAATTAGTCAAAATATGTCAGAAATAATACATGATTTGTCAGCAATTAGTCAATATATGTCAGTACTTAGTCACTGAATATCACCAATTATCAATACATGTCATTATTTACTCACAATCTGTCAGCATTTTGGTCAATACATAACAGAGAAATAGCCATTGATTTAATTGTGCATCTTACCTTGACTGGTATTTGTCAAAATATGTCAGTATCTATGGACTATTTGTCAGCAATTAGTTAATATATGTAAGTAATTAGTCACTATATGTCAGCAATTAGTCAATACATGGTAGTAGTTACTTACATTTTATCAGTATTTAGTCAATATATGTTAGTAATTGCTCACTATTTGTCAGCAATTAGTCTATATGTTAGTAATTGCTCACTATCTGTCAGCAATCATTCAATATATATTAGTAATTACTCACAATTTGTCAGCAATTAGTCAATATATATCAGTATTTACTCACACTTTGTCAGCAATTAGTCAATATACGTCAGTACTTAGTCACTCTATATCAGCAATTATCAATGCATGTCAGTATTTACTCTCAATCTGTCAGCAAAAAGTCAATATATAACAGAGAAATAGCCATTGATTCAATTATGCATCCTGCCTTGACTGGTATTTGTCAAGATATGTCAGTATCTTTGGACTATTTGTCAGCAATTAGTTAATATATATTAGTAATTATTCACTATTTGTCAGCAATTAGTCAATACATGATAGTAGTTACTTACATTTTATCAGCATTTAGTCAATATATGTTAGTAATTGCTCACTATTGACTAATATCTGATAAATTGTGAGTAATTACTGACATATATTGACTAAGTATTGTTTTATAATGACTAAGTACTGGCATATATTGACTGATTGCTGACAAATAGTGAGTAATTACTGACACATATTGACTAATTGCTTACAAAGAGTGAGTAATTACTGACATATATTGACTAATTTCTTATAAATAGTGATTAATTACTTACATATATTGACTAATTGCTGACAAAGTGAGTAATTACTGACGTATATTGACTAATTGCTGACAAATAGTGAGCAATTACTCATCCGATCATAAGTACATAAATCTAGATGATACGACTGAGCAGCTATTACAGCAATGCTGTATTTCTTTATCGAAATATAATATCCAATCATAAGTACATAAACCTAGATGATACGACTGAGCAGTTATTACAGCAATGCTGTATTTCTATATCGATATATATTAAATGATCATAAATACATAAATCTATATTAAAGAGTCATGATAATGATCCTTGAGTCATGATAAAGAGTATAGAGTCATAGGAGTCCTCGTTGGTACATCATGGCTTGACTGGTATAGTCAGTACCTATGCACTATTTGTCAGCAATTAAAATGTGTCGGTAATTATGTACTATTTGTTAGCAATTAGTCAAAACATGTCAGCACTTGCTATTTTTCTGCAGTTAGTCATTATATGTCAGTTATTATGCACTTTTTGTCAGCAATTAGTCAAAATATGTCAGTAACTATGAATGAATGAATTACTGAAAGGACTTCATCATGGCCTAAGTGGTCTAGGTCATGGTCTAATGATTTCAATAGATGACCTATTGGTCTAAATTTTAGCGAGAGGGAACCTATTCAAATATTTTGGTCATCAACTTTGGCAAAATAATTCATCACAGCTTTGCTGTGCTTTCCTCAAAGTTTTCCTCAAGTCATCAAAAACAGGCTTCCTCGTATAAGCCTCTATGTCAGTTTTCGGCACTCTTGTACAGGAATTGTGGTTTCCATGGCAACCAAAAGAACACAAATTTCAAAGGACAGCAATCCTAAGTCCTACTGTCCTACATGTAGGATGGTAAGCAATCCCTCATATCTCTGGACACGGTGCAGGTAAAGGTCTGGAATTTTGTACAGGGCATATTTGATCATATATTAGTCTACTTATCAATTTTAAGTACTCTATGACAAAAATTTCCACTTTAGGGCTATCTGGGTTAATGACATTTTGTATGATTCCCTTATAGATGTGTGTGGTCCTGTGAGTTTCATTATGCGGCACTATAAGACAAAAAACAGGAACAGATCATGCTTTACATGCGTTTTTGTCAGATATTGAAATGAGGAATTTTTAAGTGACTTAAGTTAAAATGTAGTCTGGCATAATGCACTAATAATCAGCTTGTCGTTGGGGAATTAGGATTAAGGTGTTTCCTTGATGTGTCTTTCCCTAAATACAAGACATGGCTAAGATTAATGGCACTTGTATCTTATCAGAGACCTTGGTTATCACTTCACCACTGGTGGCAGCTGGAAGTGTCTAAGGTTACAGGACCACACAATAAACTCCCTATTGATACTCTGAAGCCACAGCTAAACCCTGCCCAGCTGGACCACAACTGATACACCCCCACAAAAGGTGGATCCAATTTTCTTACCTGGCCTATCTATACCTGGCACCTATCACCCACGCACCCAGGCCACTCCAGCATCCAGGTGGGCCTGGCCAGGTAACCCAGGTAACCTTTGCCGCCCTGTCTGGTTTGACTTGAGGTCTGTAGTGACAGCAGATTCATGAGAACTTAATGCAGACATGACAGCTCAATCTGCTACAGTCACTCAGACAGGCAAGAGCAGCTCACATGATCTGTTCATGAGCAATACTGAGCATATCCTCTAATTCTAACTGCTCAACCTGATTGTATATAGGATTCCCCTATGCATCATCCTGCATGTCCAAATATATGACTGAAATCAATTGTGGTGAGTGAGAAATAAGATGTTTGTATCAAAACTGACCCAGCTCCCACTGCGCAGTAACTGATGCAGATAGGTGTTTTTTTATTTAGTTTTTAGATCTGTTTTACCACATTCTTTCTTTTCTAGTGAGTGTCCGTATTCTGTAAAATTATGGTTTCCAGCTGGCGGGTTAGTCTGTACCAGTGTATAGAGTCCAGGCTGATATTTGGATTGAAATATGAAGTCTGCTCTACTAATTTACATATTTTAGTGAGTTTTTATTGCGTTCCTTTGTGGCTATGCCCTTGGTAAATATTCCTCATACAAGGATCAGCAGCGTGAGGGGCAGCCTTGACCAGTTGATCATAATGGAGGGGGGGGGGGTACCGAGGTAGGCGTAGAGTAAGAGTTCTAAGCTCCCTTCTTTGAATTTAGAATCTATGCAGTATGTTGGAGGGAATACACTACTATAAAAAGATAGTACAATTTAAGAAATGAAAGGTTTACCCATGCCTTGGACTTAAGTGATTTACGGTTGAGAGATGTATTTGAACAATTAACCAGGGGTGGTCTCCGGCAACGAGAGGCCTGCTAGGACAACAACCACACCCCTCCGACATAAGGTGTACCCTACCTATTGATGGGTGCCTTTTTTAACTCTCCTCCAGGGTGGTAAGGGGCGTTAGATGCTGACAGGTCGGAGACATGGAGTTGGTAGCTGTCAGAATATGCATGTGGCTTCCCTACTGGAGAAGCCAAGCTTTCTGCTCTGTTGGGGGTCGCATTGCTGACATGGTTACATGACAAGTTTGCCACCTCCCTTAGTCATGCCCCTCCCCCAGCAACCACTCCAACCGCACTGGTCGTGTCCTCCTGCAGCTGATAGCATGTATAACATTGGGGCACAGGGGGAAAACACAGGAGGAGGTCAATAGGGGTGAAAAGGGAGAGATCATAATATGTACTCTGACTCGGGCCCTGGTGGTGACAGTGCATTTGCAGGGTTGATGGCTTCATACATAACTCTTCAAAACAGCATTTCAGCTCTTCAGCAATGAGTAACTTCAAAACAGCATTACTCATATTCCCATGATTAATGCCTGCAAAACATCGCTAAAACGCCATAATTGCTAATGCTGTTTCAATATTAATTCTGCCAGGAATGACTCTAAATAAACACCACCCAAACCCATCATGTTTAAAACTATCTAAACACGAGTCAATCTTGAAGCATTTAGTACAAACAAACTCAGATCTAAGCCAACCCCAAAGTGGCATGTAAAAATGGCCGACTCATGTCAGCGAGAACGATAACTCGGCGATCTTTGTCAGATTGTGAAAACATTACTCGCGGCTGTCGAGTTGGTGTTTTTCCAGTCCTGAGTTGGAGCAGTACCGGTAAGCACCTGTCACCCTGGAGAAAACCCCCTTCCTCATCCTCCAGGTTACATGCCCCACCCCTTATCCCTCCTCCGGACACACCTTCACCTGAAGGGGTTCTCCCTCTATCATGTTGTTATATGGAACACCATGTCAGATTTATTATCAGAGCCAACACTTGGTAGCTCCAGCACAGGGAGAAAAATGATCAGAACACTTTTTTAAAAAGAAATTCCTATAACTAGGTCCAAGTACGTAGAAAGAAAGCTAAAAATCGCATTCATATTGGCACACGTGTTCCAGGCATGTCCATGGAGTGCTCTGCCATATGATCGTCATATTTAAATGTGGATAGGCCATTAGTGAATTTGGAATTCTGCTGAATCTTCTTCATCGAGTGACAATCACTTATTTCTTGGGATCTCTTAACCTGGTATATTTTCTGGGAACAGTTACTGAATAACTACACTCTCTGCGTGTACACGCATATGCAATAGTTCATGGACATAGGAAAGGTGGTTATTACTAGGAATTCATCTGAACTTATACATCTATCATTCTGTGGGACTCTTTCATGTCTTACTGGGTGGGAGGGAGTAGGAACAGCCCGCCCCTTTCCTATGCCAGTGATAGTTACGATATCATTACAGGAGATGCATGGACTCCTCTTGACCGACTTCCTCCTCCGAGAATTTCCATTATCATTGAACTGGAAAATGTGACCTACCAAGAAATAGCTTCATGAGAGGGTTAGAACATAAACTAGTGGAAAAAGTGCAATCGAATAATATCCCAAACCAAAACCTTTGCCACAGAATCCCTCCTTGAGGACTATAATTTGACAAACCCTCCTTGTATCTGCGACATCTTCTTGGCTTTACCACGTTTACTTCTACATGGCACAGGAGGCCTTTCTTTGAACCTTAACTTCGTAAAAGCTACCCCGACGTCAGAGTCTCTGCCGCGACCAGTCTCTCGCGAAATCTCGTTACGCTAATGATTATGGGAAGACAAAGACGTCTTGCGCCATCTAGTGAGTAGTCTATGATTCAGACGGAAGGGGTAGTACCCTCCAGGGGAAGAGGGGGTGGAGAAGGGGAAAGGGAATACATGGTAGGGGTTGAGGTCGTCCCTTACAAATAACAAGATCACAGGAAAGGGGAGTTTGTCTCCAGTTACGCGGTAGATTCCGACAGTGACGATTTCTATAATCATTCCTCCGATAATGCGAAATACTAGACTGCGCTGCTTGCAGAGGCATCAAGGGCGTACGGGTCCTCCCCCATCCCTAACTAAACTCTGTCTTTCGTTTGCTGTCTTATGATCAAAATCTGCCCATGGACCCTCGTTTAGAAAGAACTTCAATGTTCCATATATTAGATACAACATAAGACCAGAGTGTTGTTTTTATTTATTTTACCCTTGGCTATATCCATTATGTTGGGGGAAATAATGCGATAAGAATAGCATTGATCAAGTCAATTTTACTCTCCATTCTTGCTCTGCTCAACACTGCTGTGCCACAACAAGAAACACCAATTCTATCCAAGATGGCGGCCTGATGCCAACAAGGATACAGTTGCCATAGTGACAAGTCCTTGCTCTGATGTCGTCCGTCACGGATGACTGCACTAATTCGGAGTCGGTAACCCACAGATCAAAGCTGATCTTCATAATTCGTTTAATCCCCAGTGCCCTTCTTCAAGACGTTTGCCAATGTGCTGTGAGTCACTGCTCACCTCTGCACCTCCAGGGGCTGAGGCAGCCTTTACACCACCCCCTCCTGCATGTTACAACTGTATGTGTAGATGTCTTCGTCCATGGGGATCTTCCTTGCTCCCCTTGTCCACGTTCTACTTGCTGAAAGTGTAGGAAGGGGGCATTATATGACAAGCAGAGGATTATTTATATATTTCAAATGCAAATGGCCACAACTGACCGATTTTTGTCCCATGCCTCCATTGCTGAAAGTTGTCAATGCGCTCTGCATATATTAAACTGAAGATGTTCCAGCGGTTCTGCAAGCATGCATTTTCAAATAGGGAATTTCTCCAGCTTGACTTTCATCAGCTTGATAATTTTCTGGACATATTGTTCAAATGTGGCAAAATAGCATCTTTGTGTCATTTCCTAGGGTTTCAGATAAGCACAAACGTGAGCTATAGTGGAAAGGATGAGTTGAGAAGTACAGAGTGTCAGCTAGTTAATGCTGCTAACGTTAAGTGCTTGCGGCAGGGTGCCCTGAGGGGTGGGGACCCCCTGGGGTGGGGTGCCACACCTCCAGGCGCCTCTTCCTGACACCTTCAGGGGTCTTCTCCATGGTGCAGATAGTGACAGCCCAGGTCAACACTGCCTCCAGGCGACAGTCAAGACTTCCCCTGTACCTGGACTGCTATCTCAAACCCCTGTCTTAACCCATACCTTCCTCCACATGTTCAATAAAACAGACCAGGTATATGCTTGGATCTTCTGCACAAGTAATTCACCATTATCATCATGGTTTTTGTCCTTCTGTTGACACAGTTAAACCCCACTTTTCCATTCCAATGTATTATGTTAGTAGACTCAGCATGTTGACTGTACCTATAGGGAGTTACTCTTCCTTGGTGTAGCATGCCAACGGGCATCAATTAGAATTGAATCCCTATGTGGCACTTCAGGGGTTAACATATCAACACACAAGTTAAAAGTGGGATACTCAAAGTTTCTCGCTTAGATGTTCCAACCCATTTCATCTCAAATAAGAATATTGATGCATTCACAGTTACATATAAAAAAAAGGATGCAATTTATAAACCAATCTTATCAAATATAAGTAAACAGATAACTATGTTTTATAAACCTTTACCTGTCTTTGAAATATTGTAATCCTATTCAAACAACACGAAAACCTTGGAGCTGAGAATACAACCAAATAAAGATAAAGGTATATGGATCATAAAAGGTGGGCTTTATGGAGAATCCTGGAGTTTTGAGGTATTGTAGGGAGGTGGGTGGATGGAGAGGAGGTTGCCCTGAGCTAGGCATGACAAGAATACGAGGGTAGGTCATGAAAAAGATGAAAGTATTAATAACCTATCATTGGGAGACGTATGGGTCTATTCCTCATCGGTTGGGCTGACATGATAGGCTGGCCGACTAGTACGCTGGGTATTTATATAGGGAAATGCATGCATGCATGCAAGGCAGGTGCATTTTTCCTCGCTGCCGCTTTATCATTGTAGAGGCTGTAGGGGAAGGGATCCCTCGCCAAAACATGCACATAATGTGCCCGCTTATACTGACCACCCATCATTTTGGGTGGACAGAGGAGACTGAGTAAGGCCTGCCTACCCTCCCACCTCATCCACCTCTGCCCCTCCTACTTGAAAGATGCTCCTATAACAATGCTTTTGGAGCAGCGAAGGGTTGTAGGGTGGGGACAGGAGGGGGCGAAAGGGCGTCAATTCCGCTAATCCATTTATACCCACATCTCAGCCTCGCTCCCGATCTGGAGCTGTCAGCCAATCAGGAGGCTTCTCCACGGCCTTGACCCCTGACCCTCGCCTGTCACCCCCACCACTTCCGGTGGTGACCCTGGTTCTCGCGAGTTCTTGTAGACAGGCGAGAACTCGGGGTACCTGCGAGAAGTGGATAAGATGGCTGTGGGTAGTCTAAGTGAGGTTGTTCAATATTTCCTCCCTTTTGTCTGAACCAAAGGACACATCCCTCTTGGCCAGGTCAATGGACTGAACAGCTGGCACTGTGAGGGGAGAAGGGGTGCCTCCCCTTCATAGACAGCCTCATCCAAAGCTCTTCAGTGAATTTCAGATTTCTGGATCACTGGAGAACTCTCTTTTTCTACCAGCAGTTAGAATACTATACTTTCTATATTTTCTGTGAACAATATTCAAATATAAATGGACTGGATTTATATAGTTATTGGTAGCTAGAAGGTCCCGTGGAGAAGGTTAACCTCTTTTTCAGTTTAGATTAAGAGGTTCACATCCAAAAGTACCTAGTAGAAAAGCTAGTGAGAGGAGAGTGTAACTTGACACTGAGTAGATAAAGAGGGATAGAACACGTAAATATCTGTGTTCATAGTTATTTCAGGTATTCACTGAAGATTTAAAAGTCCATCAGCGAGATAAATATTGGAGACTTGTGGCAGGGGAAGGAGTATCAGACCAACATAGCTGGGATGGTTTCACTTGTTTGGAGGGCAAAGTGTTTATTGACACCCGATTATCAATAAACTCACCCAGACTGGTCATGCCATTTTGATACCGCTCTGCTGCTACTGTGGCGCCCTCTGCTTGTATCTGTGTTTACGCGGGAAAGTCGCCAATGTCGTCTGCTCGCACCTTATTGATAAACAATGCCGACGACTGGGGTCACAGAGGGCAACAGGCGGGGTCAAGCCTAAGGCCACTAGTGCTAATGAAAATATGCAGAATGCTCCCCATGTGCACCGCCATTTTGAATGTATCGCGTTGCGTGAGATTCTGCCTAAAATGGCTGCTCTCTTGTAGATCACATGGAATGCATAAAATGGACAATGACATTGAGCAGAATTGTAAAATTGAAACTATTCCCTTGCCACAGGAAAGGGTTAAAAGAAGGGGTGTATTGGAAGTGTTCCCAGAGGGCAATGGTGTACACTTCTGTTTGCATACACGCTGCCAAGCTATCTGCTCAATCCCCAAGCAGATAACTGCTTGTCATTCTATAGATACATCTGGGGGCACATCGGCTTGGTGAGTAAGCAGACTGCAGACTTTATCGTGTTTGTATCACTGTCTCTATGCACCCCCCCCCCTACCCTGAAATGAACATGATCTTCTTCTTATGGCCGTCCTCAAGTGCTAGTATTTGTAAGTCAAATAAACACACTGGACCGACGAGGTCATTCTTTGCAACTTTGGAAGAGTCTTGTGTTTGAAAAGCGATACATGTAGCAACAAACTTTGAAAGTATGACTGCAGTTGTTGCATGAGTCTGAGTTGGAAACACAAGAAACTTAGAAACTATTACTTGTCAATAAAAGAGCACCAACTTAATACCGATAGGAATGTTGGTATCTTAGGAGTGCTGGGGAATAAAAGACGCAGGGGGTAGTTAAAAAGTCAGGTAGGCCTATGGCTCTAGACCCATAAAATCGACATGGCGACATGGGCCATTTTTGGCTTAGTGACATGGGACATGAACCTTTCTTTAAAATCGACATGGTGACATGAACTTTCCTTAAAATCGACATGGAGACATGGAATTTTCTTAAAATCGACATGGGGACATGGCCATTTCTTAAAATCGACATGGGACATGGGGACCCCCCATCAAGGACCCCAGGCCTGTTAGGTCTAGTATGAGAAGCAAGGGAAGCATGCATGGGACAGTCCCGGAGAATCTAAGGTTGTACAATGTAAAAGGGAATTGAACCTTCAAGAAAGAAATACCGTAGATCAGAGGCATACTGTTGAGACTGCTGAAATGATGGGACAATATGAAGACAAGGGTGGTATAATTATAAACCACCAATAATGTAAAAAGGAAACACACACACAAACAAACAAACTAATGAATATAACTTTTGAACACTACCATATTTTAGCCAGTATGTAGTGGACAATTAAGATTTTGTGTAGGTGCCTGTCCGAAGCCCAGAGCAGCACAATATAGTAGTAAGTAAAAAGTCCCACAGTTAAACAGTCATCCACGAGGGAGTGTTAAAATCATTTTACAGTTAGTCTCACCATGTGTCCACCATATGCTCAGTCGTGTTGCATTTTTTTAACTGATATAGACATATACATGTACACGTGTTGAGATATTTCAAGTTACAAATTAGACAGGAATACTCTTTTTTTTCAAACCATGTTAAATCCTAGTTGGATCAGTTTAGTAGGCTGTACCAGCGGGAAGGCTCCCACCAGGAACCCTGTTAGCCACATCTTCCATCATTTTCCTTCAATTTACGTCTTGCTCACAGTAGGCCGTCCCTGGGGTCCACCCAGCAGGAAGTGACGTTAACAGTCTCTCCGTGATGTCACTTCCGGTGTTGTTATCTATGGAAACATGGATGCTACAGTAGGATAGGGTACTCTTTAGTATGTGAGTAGCGCAAAGAGTATTACAAAATTGAAGCTCAAATACTTACAAAAATATGTTCACCGATACATAAGTACTAAAGTCCAACACTTCCTACTGCACGAACAATCCAGTCGCGTGAGCAGTTCATGAGCAACCGGGTCTTCTTTATATGAGGACTTTAGACAGGTTCAGTACCTGAGCAGCTCAAACAGTCTCCAACACCACTATATTAATGAGCTCACACAGTCACTCTTACACAGAACAACTCATGTTGATTCACTAGAAGTATTGTCTCTCTCTTACATCAAAATCGATTGACTTAGCAAGTATAAGCCTTTTGTAGAATACCTCCGTTTGAATTAAAGTTCCCCCCTCCCATTTACTTTGGAAGAATGGGGTTTTCCAGGTATTTGATTAAGAGAAAAAAGGTCTAGTGCATGGAAATGAACAGTTGAGAAGTAAAGAGAGTAAGGGTAGGGAGCTCAGTGTTATGACGTTTACGTCGGTGACGTGACCAGCGCTTCATTCATGTGCCTACTGCTAAAACGGACGGTAGTGGCGCCCTCTCAAGGCTTGTACAGGAATCAATGTGAGCGCGGCCGAACCCATCGTGCAGCCTGTCATGTGAGTAGGGATGGGCCAATGAAACCCACCGTAACAAACACGGAGAAGCAATCAGAGGGAGGATAACAAAACGTCTTGTCATGCGCATGCGGGTAAAAGAAACCAAGTGCCACACAGCGGCTGTTTACAGAACTACTGAGGAAGGAACTAGGGCAGTTTGTGTCCACTATTGGAGGTGGTCCTCCTTGCCTGAGATTTTGCACGAGCCCAGGAGGGGGGGGGGCGGACTTGGCCTCGGTCTGGGTACCAACTGTGATACCGAGCTCGAGGAACAGTGACTGTCGTGCCGGAAAGGGAACATTTGATCTTAAGATCAGGGGCCTTTAGATGCCTCTTATAACTTGTATGGCATTAAAATAAAACTATGTAGTGCATATAATCATTCAAGGGTTCTGAAATACCTATATGCTTTCACCAAAGTACCTTTCGTTTTACATGGAAGATGACCTCCAAAAAGAAGGCTGTGATCAGACTTCATAGAATTAGGGGGCTGTAAAAAATGTGGAATAAGTCGAATAGAGGTGAAGCATTACAACAAGCTGAGTTCAGAATCAGAGGGAACCATAAAATTAAGTTTGCCAAGAGAAGGGCTAAATCAGGTTTTTATCAGCGCTCACCTTATTACAGAGGCGTGACCCTATGGGACTCCCTACCATTTGCAATACAACGAGAACCAACATTAAGACGTTTTAAATCAGCTATTCATAAGTTCCTTGATTGACAAGTCTGGTTCTAGCTCTTCTCAATGGATATGTATAAACATCCACCAATCATTTCTCTGTTTCTCTATTTTTGGTCGTTGTGCTATTATATTCACTGGACTACCAGTCATATTTGTGTAAACATACCCCTAAGCATCAAGGTATTGATGGCCGCATTGTAATCTACCTGATGGTGAGACGCTGTTGAGTAGGCAAGAATCCTTCAATGCAGTAGTGGGAGGTGGGTGAGGGGAGGGGGGGGGGAGACAGCCAGCAGTGGCTAGGCTAAGACCAGGGGCTGGGCATGGGAGGCTAATCCATTTTGGAGCCAGTTGGGCCGGCAGCTAATCCATTGGTGCAAACTCTGCCATTCACACCGCCCGGGCCCAACCTCCATTTGGCACCTCAGTCTCATTCTGGATCCAGCCTCTCTTTGGGGAAACGTTGATTAGATACTTTTAAAGATGGCGGCTTTAATTGAAACCTCTGGGTTTAGTATGGATCTGATGGAATTGACCTACGAACTCGGTTAGCCTGACGTGTTTAGGAGGGATCTAAACTGAAGTCATGCCTTGCACAATGACGTCATTTCAACTTGTCAAGCTTCCCTGAAACTGATGCCTTGCTCATGCATACATGACATGGTCCCGAATACAATCAGGGTTTCTTGATAATCTCACTAGTTTGGAATAAGGAAAATTTAACATTTGATCCTTTTGGATAACTTGATTGAATGTTATACACAATAATAATTGTTGATAGCCATGCTAAGTCACATTCATTGGAAAATCACAATATAACATAATTAGTTTCAATGGACAGTCACCGCTTTATTCGCCTCTGTGTTTTGCCCGTCCGTATGTAGTCTGAAGAGCCTCCTCACTCTCATAATGGTCCTTATACATTCCATATAGTTTTAGAGTTGTCCTGTAAGAATGGTGACGTCACACTTATCATTGACCTGGTGAAACATGTGACCGAGTCCACCTGGGGATGACACTTTGTAACATGTCTGACGCGTTGTATCGGGTCCATCACCTCGTTAGGGGGAAGTTGACCATGCAGAGAGGTGCTGACATGTAGTGCTGAGGGGGTCACTGAATGCTGATGACCCTGACGTGAACTCCTGCTTTTTAGATTTCAATGTATCTATCGTTTTTCCTAAAGTCCCCCTGTCTATATAAATCTTCATGACTATATTACAGAAATATTTTATTGTAAAACGAAGTAAGACTATTAAGTTCTCTTATATCGATAGGATTATGATTTCCCTTTGTAGCGGCTCATCAACTGACCCTTCATGTGTATAATTTCCATTTAAATTAGAAGTTGTATATAATTTATCTTAAGTTGAAAATAAGCCCACTCTTCTCTCTCATGCAGGCAAACCTCGCAAATTCCACGAGAATTCAGTCCTCGGAGTTGTTGGTTAATTTGGGGCTTGTATAATTAGAAACCCACAGGGTGGGATAAATAAAACACTGTTTTATTGCTCCAACGGCACCACTGATGAATAGGCATTGTTGTGCCACTTTCTTCTCCTGCTTTCTTTAAATCCAGGGGATAGAACCCAGGACACGAGGAATTTGTTTTAATCTACACAAACCACTGGAGGGAGGAATAACTTAAATAGTTTTAATCAGTGGTGCTGGATAAGAAGAGAGGGTTTCGGCCAGACTTAACCATTCTTGCGATTTCTTACCTGCAGCTACATGTAGACAGATAGGCCTACTACAAGTTTTTTTTTAAAAGGCTCCTTAAGATTCCTCCAGAGGATGAAAATCCTGATCTGTCAAATCAGGAATAATAATGCCTAGCCTCCTATTCTTCCTCTTCCTGGCGACAGAATTGTACAATAAACCAACTTGCAAGGTACATGTAATATCTATTTTCCTTGATTCTCTTTTATATACTGATGCACATCCTTTTGTGTGTGTGACCATTATTTATTCTGGAAGTATGAGAGCGTTCCAGTGATCTTCTTTGGATCGGGCTCCAGACCGGGCATATTGATTGTTGGTGTTTTACAAGCAATTGGTTATTGATGAACACAATATTGGTCCGAACTACCGGAAAATTAATACATAAAACTACAGTGAAATCTTACTCAGAGTGAACTACTTTACAGGTGTGTCATCAGTTATATGGTTTGTTCAGATTAAAGGGGCCCTGGCATGGCGAATTTCAACATGGGTACCTACCAAAAGATCGTGGACAAATCCGTGGGACCCAGCGAAAATTTTTGCGACAATCTGATTGGTCAACGGGTGGTCACGTGACCTTTTAATGCGAGCATGCATTCGCTGTGCCAGGGCCCCTTTAAGTTGCCTGCCCTTATGTGAGAGAAACGAAGGGTGTATTTAAAAACAAGTGAAATCATTTTACTCTCCTCTAGAGACATTCCATGGGATCCCTGCTGAAAACGAGGCTCACTTTCAGGTCTCACCACGCTAAATACACACAGAGCAGTACCAGCGGAAGTAAACTTACTCCACCTAGTGCCCGCCGGGAACAACTACAAACGCACCAAGCGGCTACTAATCCTCTCTGTGCCGGAACCGGAACCGGGATGCACAGACAGGATCCGGAAGTTGCCGACGATGACGCGATCACTTCCGGTCGGGATTTCCCCCTTGAGAATGATCAGGTTTTTGCTGGCTTGTCACTGGTTCCCCGCACGCACCCCTTGTGCGGCACAGCGGTAAACTGGGCACCGGTGGAGTTGTCGCCGACAAATTGGTTTGCTTGTTCTCTGCCGCGTCGGGATCTCGCGAGAGGTTGCGAGGCCACGCGGGGATCTCGCGTGAGGTGGCGGCAAGATGGCGTCCTCCATATTCATGGTGGGTGGAGGGGGAAACCAGCCAATCATTTACTTCCTGGCTTCGCCTGGAACTAGCAGAGGTAGGCGATTTGAGCTGGCTGGCAATTTGAACAAATTGTTCTCGCAAATCCCGGATGACGCAGAGTGTGGACAGGGGTGGGATGTGCCCCTGTCTCCTATCTCTCTAACACACTCACCTAGATCTACCTTCCTAAAATAGCTCACAAGATGCAAGTAGACTGCACCTGTGTGAATGTGGCTACCGTAATGGCCCGTTTAAGCGCCCGGGCGCTCATTGATTTCAATCCCACTGTACCCCCGGCGCTTATATGAGACAGGCGCTTATTTGAATACTGTTTTTAGTGGTTAAGATCAATTTCAGTACCCCTCTACCCCGGCCCGGCACTTATTCGAGACCGGTGCTTATTTGAGACCCCGGCGCTTAAAGGGCCATTACGGTAAGTGGCCAGATTATGATGATCCAATTGTTTCTCCTTACCAGGATAAAAAGATGGAAGTCCACTGATGTAGTTTATATGGGAACATTGAATAAATCAACAAAGCTAGTTGTTTGTGGTGTAGCAACTTTGGCAATAACTTTGTTGCGTTCAGGCATACCTAGCTTCCATCCTTAGCCCAGTCAGCTTATAGATGAGTAGGCCTTTGAACGGCATGGGCACTTTTGGAAACTAATTTGAGCACGGAAAAGAAAGAAACCAAACAGTTGAATCTTATCACCAATTTGAACACTTACTTCCGAGCATAGACATCCAACAAAAAAGGGGGATTGCATAAAATGCGGTCTTCGTGATAGGATTAAGTTAAGGACAGCTTTTTTTTTCCTTCATTGGAATCTCCAACTATCTCTAGTAGAATAGAAAACCTAGGTGAGGCAGTTTTACAAATTAATCCAAAGGAAATTAAAACATTTCATATGTCGAGCACGCTTTCACTTCTGACTAATTAATTGGAAGAAAATGCAAATTGAGCGCCATTTGCATTTCAAAGTAGCCTGAATAGGACATTGTTGTAGGTGCTCTGTCTCCCAAACCAGCGTCCCTGTCGCAGTCCGCAGCCGTCCAATTGGAACACTGAGCAGACGACATTTCGACTCGTTCCTGCCAAAACGCTCTACGCCAGAAGCCACTGCGGCGATAAATAGTGTCGCTGTGCGTAATGAACCCTTTGGGAGATTAGGGAAGATTAGCAAAGATTAGTAATGATCCACTCCACCCTGGCAGACTACACACCTCCTCCTGGGCGGCCAATTTATCCCTAGTCTCGTTTTTGTCAACCCTGTTAATTTGGTTTAAGGGGAAGTATTAATTAGCCGTGCTGTTTATTTGGCAGACTTTTTCATACATTGCTTCTCCGTTGAGACGCTGATTTTGATGGTTATGGGGTGGTTATGTCTGGATGTCCCAGTGTCTCTGTGAAAGTACAATTTTATTAGTAAAGGTTGTGGGGCTCTTCGATTGTTACAAATTGATGCTAGTGTGGTGCTCCTTGGTAAATACATGTAGCTATCATTGGTCTTTGTACTTATATTTTGGATACCTTAGCACAATTCCTGAGATGGATTGGATGTTGAGAAAATTCAGTCCACACCATAGTCCACTAGGCCTCATTCACTAGATTTTAAATAGGGTCTGTATGGCACATTGGCTCATATGATCTATAGTGGACTATGGGTAGGCCTATAAGTATAATACAATCTATTAGCAACTAGAACGAGAATCTAAATCTTTGTAATCCATCAAACCATTATAACCTATTTGGTAAAGAAATATAGTTTCCTTTTGGAATAGATTGAATCTATTGTGCTGCTGAATTTAGAATTTGGAATACATTGGCCATATGGGGAAGTAGGCGAGCCCATTTTCTGTACATAATTAACGACAAGAACCAACACGCAAAACATGACTGGAATAAAAATGATTATATATTTGAACTGAAACACACACAATTAATAATAACACATTTGCCACCTTATTAACACTTTTGATTGGGTTGGTGGGTGGGAGTTTTCACCTCGAGATTTGAAATGGAATGAATATGGCGTCTTGGCCATGGTATATATATACATGTATGTAGGTGTTAGTACACAACTAATACACTAGGGGGCGTGTGGTTCAAGCTACAAATTAATGGCAATGGAACATTACCGGTAATTAACGACAAGAACCAACACGCAAAACATGACTGGAATAAAAATGATTATATATTTGAACTGAAACACACACAATTAATAATAACACATGCCATACCAAAGGTTCTTAATTGTTGAGTAAGTCTGCAATGGCTTTGGGTACTTTGGTAAACACCGTTTTGGGTACATAAGCATTGACTGCTGAGGATTTCCATGTACCGTGTAACTGTATGTCCGCTTCCTTAACACCATGTTTGGCACACGCTTGCGACCCAGATCTCCTCATTGAATGTATTGATATGGACCCTGCCTTAGGGTGTTTAAGTACTGTGGCTGCAAGCCTAATCAGGTTATTTGCTTCAAAAGCTGTCACTGGTTTTAGGGTCTGGCTGGATAAAAACAACGCACTGTCTGGATTACCAGGAGCGATTCTATTAGCTTCCTGATAAGCCCCTATGGGGCAAAACTTGGAATGATGAACCCTAGGGACAGGGAGTATTATGCCCTGTCGTGGTCCTAATGTCTTTGTGGAATTAACATGAACAAACATGTAATGGGGGGTGATGTTGATGTGTCTTTTACGTATGATATGGGGTACGTCACTCTGTGTGTATACTAGATTAGACTGTCTGAGAAAAGTAGCAAATGCTACCAATACTATGGCTGCTGTAATTATACCACACTCCCCCAATGTTCTGAGGGTTGTAACCAATCTTTTTATGAACCTGACTGATAGTGCAGGTGCCTGTTGCACTACATGGGTTGAAGCTTTCTCCACTCCTTTAAGCATGTTCTTAACCGTTACTGATGTAAATGGGGCACCATCGCCCCCAGCTTCAATGACCCAGTTCTTTGCCCCTGATAGACCATTCCTAACGGTTTGTGGAGATTTATAAGAGTTATTGAGTAATTGTACAAATAGCAACACGTCCAATACCGTAGGATTAAAAACGTCCGCCTCATAGGCTAACATGAATGCTACATACGTCTTAGACTGTTTCCATTTGTTTCTTGCCGTTTTTGAAGTGAATGCTGCAGCATAGGTACTTCGCATCTGTCCATAAAGCCGGGTGGCAATTATCTCTGAAATTAGACTGTATCATTCAGCACATGGTAAGCATCCACTGGGGTGACCTTGCATAAGCCACGCTTTGCCACCTCGCGGTGCACTATATCCCTATATCCTGCACCACTGTCATAGCGGGAGAGTGCATCAGCGAATTCCAATTGTGCCCCAGGCACATGTTCCACTACCAACTGCCACTGGCGGAGGGCTATGTGCATCGCCAGCACCCTAGCACAAGTAGCCAGTACCGAGTCTGTAGTTTTACCATTGGTTAGCACTGCCGCGCTAGATGTGTTGTCAGTTCTCACTAACACCCGTATGCACTTTTCACTAGAGGGGAGCAATGATTGTACAGCAATAACAGCATTGAGGGCCTCTAGGCGGGATATATGATGTGCCTCTCTAACCTCGCGGGGGTAGTTGACCATATAATAACCCTTGTCACTGTAGCCACCACCTGACCGCTTACATGAGTCACACGTTATATGTTTTGTTGGCAGAGTTATGGGAATGATGAGTATTCCGTTGAATTGTTCAGCAAAGTCCCGGAACCATTTCACATCCCTCCTGAAGTTTTCACTTATTTTGATGCAACCTGTTTCGTTACTAGCCCTAAGTGATGCCAATATTCGATTCATGAATTTTCGGGAATGAGGGATGCAGGCAGAGACGTGCGACAACTTGCCCGTTAGGCTTTGAATTTGTTTAGTTGTCGCTATCTTGCGTGCACCCCATTCTGCTGTTTCGGTAACTATATCTGACAATTTTTCATCTGGTATTCTAACAGTCATGTCCCGAGAGTTCACCTCAAATCCCAACCACTGCATCACCTGCGCCGGAGCCGCGGACTTATCTGGAGCCAATGCCATGCCCAACTCTTCGCACAGGTTTATGAAATGGTCGTAACCCTTGGTCGCTTCCGCCTCACTACTTCCTACCCCGCAGAAATCATCTACGTAAGAAAGGAGTTTGTAACCATCAGCCTGCATGAATTCACACAACGTGTCTGAAACCCTTTGCTGGCACGCCCCCGACACCCTACAGCCAAATGCCGGGCATCTGTCAATGTAGTAAAGACCCCGGTGGCGTATGCCGAGCAAAGGTAGTGACAGTGGGCATATCCGCAATTGACGAAATGCCCTCTCCAAGTCGTGTTTATACATGTAGGCACCCTGTCCGGCGCTTTTGACTTCCTCTGCCAAATCCAGAACCGTGGGTAAAGTGTAGCGATGAGGTTCCCCCTCATATACATTCTTGATGATACCTGCATTTACACCTCGCCCCCTGGGGAAAGACAGGTCCATTATTACCCTGTGCTTGCCCGGCTCCTTTTTTGGTTGTGTAAGGAGTGGGCTAACTTGACACCAGGGACTAAAAGGGGGTGCGCTGAAGGGGCCCATGAGCCCCCCCAACTCCAACTCCTTGTCAATGAACCCGTCTATTGCTTCGTCATGGGGGGGTCCGATGCAGTGATTGGTGTAAGTAGGTACAGGTGGGAGAATACCACCATAACATGTGGGCCACCCGTACCTGAGGAACCCTCCCACCCTAGGATCGCCCACCCTCTCCAGTCTGGCATCCCATGCATCACATTTTATGCCCGACTGTACCTGAAGGCGAGCCCCAAGGTAGTTGGGCTTACAGTGTTGTCTAACCGCGGTATAAACACTCATGTATTCTGGTTCTCTGTCAACAGCTTCCTCGGTGGGCCATGGCCATGTTGTACCTATATATGCCGGGTAGTCATGGGGGGTGATGCAAAGCACTCGCGCGTCTCCGCCGTCGTGCTTCACCCCCTCCCCCTGACCCCCCCCCCAGCCAGCCAAGTCCGCCAATAGGGTCGTCATGCGGGTGCTATTTATACTACTATTATCAGCATTAGGGAGGGGGTCTGTGTCCATGAGAGGGTCTACTATTGCGATCCCCCTCCCCCCGCCATCTACTATGTGACTGACGCCCTCAGCACTACCTGAGGCTGTTATATGTGTACTGGAAGCGGCCCCACCGCCATACTGTTTTGCTTTTCTTTGGTTGTTACCTTTGGTCCTGGGGTCACCTTGCGCGGCGATATTCACACCAATGCCTTCAGCCTCGTCGCGCACGCCCCCAACCTCGTCCTTAATACTAATAGATTCTATGCTTGTGTTAGTGGTTAAAAATGGATTTAAAAATCCTTCTTCTCTGCACTTTTCTGAGCCTTCTTTCGCTGTTCTTTTTGTTTTTTACCTTCACAATCATGTTCACTGTGCCGTACTAGCTCAACACGAGCATAAGAGCAATGACTACAAAAGTGTAAATGTCTATACCCTTTTACCACATGGTCTCCCTTAGCCACACAATTGCCATAATTGTACGCCCTGCATAGGGGTGCGGGGTTAGCAGCTTCTAGCTCTGAGGACATGTTAATGCCCCAACTTTCAGCGTTGCCCCCCGCTCCACCTGCCGCGCCCAATCTGTCCCTTTGTGATAGCTGAAGGCGAAGATGCTCAATTCGTTTTTCGCTTAACCACGTGAATTTTTTACCTGTGTGATCTTCATATATTTTTTGACAGACCTCCTCCGACCATGATATTACATTTTGTACATCGTATTTCATGGCATCTTCATTAACCTGTTCTATATGCTCGAATATAGCTTTATACACATCTTTGTCAGACACCCAGTATTCTGACATTTGGATAAGGGCCCAATTTAACTCTGCCAACGTGATTTTTCCCGGTCCTATTGCTGTTCTGCTCTTCCCCCTAGTAATGTGCATATGAGGTAGATACATTTTACCTGGCCTGTTTGCCCTCCCAGGATTGAGTCCTGCTTGCAGCACCTGTAGGACCCTCTTCTGTAGGTCGTCGTTCTCCTCCAGCTCCTGCACGTTGGTAGGTGGCGGTAATGTCTGGCCACCTCTATCTCTTATATCCATGCTGTGTGTCCGTGAACTCCTGCCCACGCCGTCTGTGTTCCCCGCCGGTGGCTCGGACCTTGCCCTCGGATCCCCAGCTTTCGGTGTGCTCTGCCGCCGGCGCCCTCGCCCCTGGTCCCGGTCACGTCCGTCGTCTGACCCATCCGAATCGGTAGTATCATCATTGTCCAATAATTGTATAGGGCTCTGTCTGCCCTTTTTCTTTCCTGCTGCCCGCCTTTTCTTTTCTTTCTTCTTCTGGGTTTTAATATCCTGCTTGTGGCCCTGGGCGGACTCCCCCTCCTTGTGGTCGGCCTCAATGTCGGCCTTCCGTTTGGCTTCCACCAACTCGTTAATTAATCCAGTGAGGGTTTGCATTTCTCCTCTCATGGTCTCTATTGCTTGTGCATTCTGTGCTGTGGTTTTCTTTGGTGGCATTTTGAAGCCCCACTGTTACTTGTTGCCAGTATGCCCTTTCCCACTACGGATGGGCAACCTAGGCTGAGATATTGTCGGATTGCAGCAAGCTAGTTTTCACCTCGAGATTTGAAATGGAATGAATATGGCGTCTTGGCCATGGTATATATATACATGTATGTAGGTGTTAGTACACAACTAATACACTAGGGGGCGTGTGGTTCAAGCTACAAATTAATGGCAATGGAACATTACCGGTAATGCCCAGGCCTAAGCCATTATCTGTGCTTCATGTGATGGATATCCGCACAGAATGTATGTGACACAATGGGTATAACAACGACATTGGAATGTTGATTATGTTAATTAGACTATAAGAATGATGTTCTCACTAAGAACATCTATTATCCCAAAGTCATGGCCATCTCTAAAAGTAGTTTCCGTGTAAGAATTTACAACACCCAGACCTGTTGCTACTGGGCGATAATTCAAGGATAATGGCGGATGGGGATATTGTGTCAGTACAGACTAGCGTGATGATTTAACAATGTTAATGGGACTAATCAATCTAGAGATTAACGAGCCCCTAAGACAAAAGACACAGGATGAGCGGGTAATTAAGCTATATTCTAATTACCTTGGTGAATGTACGTGCCTGTCCCAAGGCGTAATTACCATCTGAATTGGTTATGCATCCGCTGACGTTTTGTGAACGCTACGTCGGGACGCTGAAAAGAGGAGCTTAGTTCTAGTCGTCGACGTGGGGAGTCGCTATGGGTGTTTGTCACAGGGCTTGGTAATCATGTTATCTATTGTCAAGGCTTATCTTATTATCTCCTTACCCGCTGATATGCGTCAACCCTTGAGAAGTAAACATCTCATTGCTGGGATGTCCTCGCCAGCGGTAGAAGAGATAATGTGTGATTTTTGTTAGGAATATAACTTGGTTTTAATTAGATTTCTCACAACTGTCTCCCTCGGTGAACAATATAGAAACGTGCTTCTCATCATAAAGTTAGAGCTGTGAAGTATAATATTCTGTAGATGAGTTATCAAGTTGTAATATAACTTCTCAGAAACAGGGTTTGATTTATTTTTCTCTGTGATGTACTGAATCAACTTACGTTGTACTCTGAAAGTTGAATTTAATCCAAGTCTCAATATGATTTACAGAATGGTACATACACTGTCTATTGGAACTGGATAGCTTTACAAGATACCATGTGCCTTGATCTATGGTCTCAATGGTTTCTAATATCAGAGAAAGACCACTGAGATCACCAGATCAGATCAATTCTGTAGATGGCAGCAAAGTTGCAAATGCAATTTGTTTGAACTCGCTTTGGTCTCTACTGATTTAGATGTCTTATTCATGATGTCAGGATATATATGTGACATTATATATATATATATTTCTCCAGATAAAACAGTTTAGCTCTGTCTGTAAAAAAAAATCATGTATTTCCTCAAGTCCCATCTTAACTACAACAAATACATACAATGTATTCCATATGCAATACTAACCAAGACACAGTAAAATGTCACCAGCTGGACACCAACAGGGTATCCTACTTAAGCACTTCATTTACAATTTCATAAAGTTTAAGTGTGCCATTCATGGGTTTGATACCCAATGTGTGCCTGTCACTCACTTTGAGCCCAGGTCTGTGTGGGGAAACCATGCAATGAATGACAAGTTGTGGACTAAAGCGCCTCAATATAAACTGGGTCAGAGTCAGTTCGATTTCCCTGATTGAACTGTCACATGAGTTGCTATCAAACACCTAATTTGTATTCCAATCTTGTGAGAGTCCTATGAAATGGGTCTAGACCCCTAAATTCGACAGGGTGACATGGCCATTTCTTAAAATCGACATGTGACATGGAGCTTAGTGACAAGGACATGGAGAATGAAAAAGTTAGTGACATGAGACATGACCTTTCCTTAAAATCGACATGTGACATGGAGCTTAGTGACAGGGACATGGGGAAATAGGAATTTAGTGACATGTGACATGGCCTTTTCTTAAAATCGACATGTGACATGGGGACCCCCCATCTAGACCCCCTATGAACCTTTTACAAGTGTATCTTAGATGCAACTTCATTTCATTAAAAAAGTAATCCCATAGTACCCCTAAAACTAACTTTAATCATGGAATCGTATTTGAAAATAAAAGTGGAATAGTGGAAAGGGGTTTGTTTACCTAGTGTGCGGATGGGGAGCATGGTTTTGAAGGGCTCACCAGAGCCCACTTGCTAACCACAACCTCATCTCGTGAGAGATCACGTGGGTTGAAACTGGGTCAGATCTGAAATACCGATTCGTGCGCATGCTCAGGCGTCTGTCCTGAGACGCCAGACAGGTGATTGACAGACCTATAATGTTTTACCCACCAACAGAAAAGTCAGCTTGACCTTGAATTCGAACCCCATGTAACATACAGTAGTCTTTTCATTTGTACACCCCCAGTTTTCAAACTTGTGAAATCAAAAGCTAAATCCAGTCATCTCTTAACACTAACAATACAGGAAGAATTAGCTTTTAAATCGTCCATCACCACGCAAATTTATTCCTGAGTGTGAAATGGGTGGAGTTGGGTGAAGCTTTGCCCATAACTTGTTGAGGGATTTGTGTGATTTTTTTTTCTGTGACTTTTCGAGACCACATGTTGGGGTGTTGATAACGGTTGCACTTAGTGAAGGGTGCCGAGTGTCAAGATATGCTACCACAGAACAGATGCTGGTTCACCCATGGCTAAATGTCATTCCTTGCATTGTAAATTATGATTATGAAAATGTCACTTAGAATTTACATGTATGTTAGCAGTGAGGTGGAAGGGACAGGGTGTGTTGACAAATGGTCGGCAGTTGGGGTTCGGTCGTGCCCAAGTGTTAAACCCCTAAGGGCCAAAAGAGCATAACATTTATGCAACAGTATACATGTATCAGTCGGCAAGCTGCATTTAGGCATCATGCTGACTCTATATGGTTTATATACCAGGTAGTTACTCCTGAAGGGCTGGTGTGATGCTTAAATGCACCACTGGTGAGTTACAGGGATTCCTTCATGCAGAATGAGGAGACAATGGGCATGAAGCAGAAATGCATAAATGGCATTACAGGAGTTACCACTGCCCATGTTGTAACCATTACCTGTGGTTAGCCATGCCCAACGTTTCACATGACACAAAGGTTCATCATGGTTCATCAATTTATTGTCATGAACTATGTTTTAAACACCATGGAATACTTGCAACCGGTGGTTAGAAGGGATATATGCCCACTTGTTGATCTTCATAAATGCAATACCAGAAAAACAATGTATTTTATAAGAGGACGCATTGCCTGGTTTGGGAGTTTACTGGGGAACTTTCAAGCTTAACTTTGGTTGTTTGGCCATTGTCATAGTCCCCACGGTACATAATATAGGAAGCTATCCCAATAGTTAGATATCTTTCAGGATGTGGATACTTCGTAGTAAATATTTACAAATACATTTTCCTTTGATGAGCACAGCTATAAAACAAGGGGAGGGGTTTATAATGATGAGAAGTGACAGTTTCTATCCATTGTGTATTATCCATATGGAAGCCATTACATGATCAACAGTTTGGGGGGTTGTAAAAGAATATGAGGGAACAAAGAGGTTTGAAAAGCAAGGTGTTGACAGCTATCACAAAGCTGTTGAGTTGAGTTATGGATCTTTGCAGATTGGGGAATTGGAGATAAGATATCCCCTGGAAGGTTCCATCCATCAAGTTCAGACATTTATCATAATACAAAATAGCCAAAAATGTCTGCTCACAATAAAATCATGGTCAGATATTGCTGTCACAAGTGACGATTAAAGAATAATAAATAAATAAAACGGATACATAAGTAACATTTAGATAATAATAACAGCAGCTCATATGTTTTACAGTCAACCTCTGTGGATGCTCTTGCATGGAGAGGGCGCCATTTGTAGATTTAAGTTTATATGTAACTATCAGTAATCGGGTGTTTGTACCCTATTTTCAAAGGATATAGGACAGTTTTATTCATATTTAGTGAGTAACTGATTAGCTATGGTAAATTCTATTCACTAAAAGGCCTTCACTGTAGAACAAGAGAGGATTACATAAGAAGACGTATCAATCCCAATACATGAAATCATGTATATCTATAAACTATATGGCCCAAGTAGTGAAAACAGGTATAAGTGAGTGAGTGAGTGAGTGAGTGAGTGAGTAATAGATGTTTAACGCCATACCAACAGCTAAGGTCATATTCATGGCGAGAACTATATTACACAATTTCACAGAGGAATGTGTCGGTGCCCACGCATATGTGCACCACACCCATCCCGAGGGATAGGAAAGAGGAGAAATAGACCCTTTTAAGTGGGCTAGGGAAGCCCTGGTATAAGTGAGTAGCTGAATGCCATCGCGTGCTCTCCATCAAAACATAACCATGCAGTGGCATTAGAGCTGGGCCAGAAAGACATTTCTTGATCTGCCAAAAATAGTGATGCATCGCAGCTGAGAAGTTTTCCCTCTAGCCATCGTTAGGGTACCGTCCCACGTCCTCAGCGGCCAAAGAGTTACAAGGTCCCAATTTCTGTCACCCCCTTCCCCCAAAATTACAGCCTTCTCAAGCAGGGAGGGTTGTAAGAGCCGAGCATGCGCGCACGATACCTGTGATTATGTCGGCGCCAATTTCCATGCCGATAAATCACCATTATACACTGGTCGAGTTTGGGGATGAGGGAGAGGTGGGGTTTGGGGTGGAGAGGGCAGGGGATGAGGATAGGTTCTTGTAAAGGCTGAGGGAGTTTGTGAGGGGATAGAGGAGGGGGTGGGTAGATTTGGGGTGATTGATGGTCACCAGTGGATCAGGGATCTTGGGTGGATGAGTGTGGCGTTGGAGAAGGGGGGGGGGTGTTAGAAAGGCTGAAAGGCATGAAGTAGTAAGGGGTGGGACACACAAGGCTCCTGGGTGCCAACTGACCCTAATGCTTGTTAGGGGCGATCTTTGACTTGTAATTCGACCTGCCAATTTTCTCCCTTTTCTTTTGCTGGTGATTCTTATCAGCGCAGGGCAGGCTCTTGTCTAGTTATCACAAATGATGCATGTGCAACCTGAACACACTTCAGGTGCATGAGGACGGGGGTAGGTTGGGGAGGGGGTGTTCTGTACTTGTTTGGGGCATATTCACGAAAACATACTTGTTCACTGATAAATAAAATTATAGTGCCTGCTCATGTATCTAAGTGAACAGAATGTGCAATCTTAAATACATACTTAGTGATATGTAAAATTACAAAACTAAGACCTGTCTTTTTAAAACAGAGACTATTTCCATTTCTTCATAATTATTTCAATTCTGTCCGGCAACTGACAAATTCAGCTTACTATAAACCAGTTGGAAATTTCAAATGCATGTACATACCCCCTGCCTAAATATAGTTTATGTCCTGAGAGGCAAGAGTTTGGAACATCTGATCATGGAACTTATGAGGTCACTGCTAGATTGTGCGGGTGTGAAGAAAGTGGGATAGGGGATGGGGGTGATGCTGGAGAAAGTAGAAGTGGGGGTCGGGGGGTGGGTGGCCCCTGATCCCTAATGGTCGTCGCGTGTCCGGTCCTTACCTTAAGTGGGGGTCTCGTGTCCACTTCAGCACTACCCCTGCCGCCCCCTACCAGGCACCCCAGAACTACCAGGCTCTCCACTGCAGCTTACAAGTCTAGGCTTTCTTTATTAAAGTCCTAAAATTTCTAAATGCAATCCAATCCAAGCGCCATTTGTTCTCGCTACATTATCCCAAGTTAATTTCACACTATTTATTTGTATTGACTGTTAGTAAAACTGCTGGAATACATGGACTTTTGCTGTTGGGAGGAGTTGTGGATTAGGAGTGGTGGATAAATGGTGCGAGCATTTATAAGCAAAAAGAAAACATATCATCACACTCCCCTCAGTGTTCAATACATGTACAGTGACCACCTATCAAGGGCAGTGCTGTACTTTTGTTCTTCATAGCAAATCTGCCCAGCTCTCCTTCTTTTTACAGCATGCCATGGACTCAATGATGAATGTATACATGACTAGAAAGAAAGTTGATTTGTAACCCATCTATATGGCAGGTCTGGCAGTACCTTCTTATAATATTCAAAACCTAACATTTTCCAACAAGCCTCGCGGCGGCCCTTGCACGATCACGCCACCTCGTGTTCGCTGGTTGCACTATTGGTCACGTGATCCTGTTTGTCAACACTATGGAAAACAATAAATGTTACTTCACTGGGGTGCCCCCTGTTGTTGGAGATCTGTGTTTGGGGCAGGGGTCGGATATTGGGAAAGGGAGTGGCTTGAGGGGCCATAGTATTGAAGGTGTTAGGAGGGGAAAAGTAGGAAAGAGGGAGGTGGGGTGTCCAAAGTGGTGGCAGAAAAAGAGTGAAATTCGATGAGCCGAAAAACCGTAGCTTAAGGCAGTAGGGAAAGGGGAATAGGGGTTGGGGAGTGGAGGTGGGGGTCCAATCAACGCTGTGTGACCAAAGGGAATGCTGAGGGGCATTGTCGATACCTGCCCATGGTGAAATATGGAGTGAATAGAGTTATTGTTACTTGCAATTTCGACGTGGAAAATTGGAAAATTTATGCTTGTTATACCTCGTGGGTGGATAGAAATTATAGGCTGCCATGTATTGTTAACACAATGATAACACGCTTAAACCTATCTCAAAATAATAAACAAAGAAATGAATGAATAGATACAAAATAGAATAGATAGAATTAAGTCTTCATTTGGTAAAGGCTATCATGATCTACTGCACTGCACGGGATATGAAACACAACGATAGCCTCACCATACATCATTAAATTTTAGATAAGGTTGCATTCACGGAATTCTTCTGTGATTTGTTGTGCAGAGATACAAAGTTGTTGCCTTTCCAAAATTCTCAGGGAATTTACAAACTCATGAGAGATTCACAAAGATTTAGTTCCAGAGAGGTCCCTATAGATTGGTGTCCATACTGACCCTGGGGCCTAACCTGAAGCAGTTTACATTATGAGCCTCGTGAGCAATGCGCAATTCCCTGAGCAGTTCCGTGATCCACTCATGGTAACTTCTCATACAAACAGCTTTCTGTTAGTGCCTTTACTAAAGTCATGCTGATACCCATGGCAGACTGAGTCACTCATTTGGTGTCTCAGACCACTACGCTGAGTAGCTCACCCCTCACCCACTGACCAGCTCTAACTAAAACACCTCCCATTGAGCTGCTCCACACCTCAATGAGCAACTCTACGTGCAGCTCTTTGCATGGCATCCTGTCCATAGGCCCACAGCTCTTGTCACTGACATGCCTGTTATGCAACAATGATAACTCCCTTCTCCCTGCCCAACCAGGCATGAAGCCTCCGAAATAAGCGAATCTGTAACTTTAATTAGCCAGTAATTGGCTATTTAGCGCATTAATTGCCCAGTCGCTCGTGTAATTGCAATCTTTACCTGCGCCTGCAGCGCTTTTGTTTTGCCCACGCGGAAACGGCGGGAGCATGATTTGGCAATAACTGGAGAGAGGTCTTCTGGATCCTAAAACGCCGCCATCAAAAGAGGATCCCTGATCAAGTCTCCCACCGACCCTGACTGATGTTCAAGTGGCCATTATCTCGCCCATTGCACACTGAAATAGGCACTGGAGTCACCATTATTTTTTCACTGAACATGCCATTGTTACAAGCATGAACAGAGAATATGCTGTTTTATTGGGTAAAGGCTATCTGTAACATTTATTTCCAATCAATTCCCAAGTATGCTGCTTTATGAGATGCTTTCTGTTTAAAGAAAACTCCGTTACATTAGCCAGATATTATAACACGACTTCTGTGATTTTGGGTGTTTTTTTCTGGATATTCCCATTCTGATACCTGTCGATATTGCATGCCATGATGCATGCATCATGACCTTTGTAAGGTGTGCTGTTATCCATGGATAACAGGCACCCAGTGCCAGGGGCAGGGGTCAAACCCATACCCTACTGATCCCAAGAACGTCTCCCTATGCATTGTGCCACAGGGACTGACAAGAATAGCTGCAGTATAATTTGGTTAGGAGAACACTATAGTGGCCAGAGTTGCCTGTCCCATAGCCAAGACAGCGACATACCATATTTCCCCTTGTAAAGGCCCGGGTTTGTATTAGTACTACCTACTTCCTAAACCTCCTTACTAAGTGGCAAATTGACCAGGCCTTTACACGAGGATATAGGGTACTGCTGGATGCTTCAAACCAAACCAGCAAGGTGTGTGTACTGATGGTATATTGGTTAGCGAGTCGCGCTCCTAACCACAGGTGCAGGTGTTCGCGTCCCAGCCTGGTCCACATTTTTGCCTCTCTAGTGTGTGCCACTTGCAGTAGTATACATATGTTTCGAGTCCTGGTCCCACCATGGATATTTTTTTTCAAATTAAATTTATTGATATTCCATCGATTATCTATTGATTAATCATGTAATAAAATAAGTAGTTACTTGTTCATCAACATTCGACTTTGAATGTGTGGATCATTACACATGTTGGTACATGTATAAATTTTATGATGACAAAAGTATTCTATGTTACGAACTAATACTAGTAGATGATTCCCACACTAATGTAAAACATACAAGGCAATAATGTACATGCACAAGGTAAGACATGGGGACATGTGTGACTAGGTATATCAGAGACGGTGTGTATATTTGGAAATGTTACATACATTGCTTAGGGGAAAAGTAACCATAGGAAAGGGATACAATTCAGATATGGAACACACTTCTCGTTCACGTAAGGACATCCTCTCAGTTAACCATAATCCTATAGATTTCTCCTTGACGTTGCAAAAGGGCTTTGAAAAACTAAATCAAAGTAAAAACTGTTCCAAAACGAATCAGTGCAACATGCAACAGAGTTTTGTTTCTGTGGCGCAAGGGCATATGATATGATATAACCTTGGAATACAGTAACTTCTTTTAAGCTTTACATCTGACATTTTGGAATCAGGAGACATGCTACGTGCACAAGCAAATACTGTACTGCTCACCGCGCAAAGGGCATGCTGCTCAAATAGGAACTGCTCCCGAGATTAACTGGCATGTCAGGGGAATCCGAAACTGATAATACCGATCCTACGCTGAAAAAAATCTTCCTGACAAAGTGACATGTATACCCATGTCAACTTGATTTCACACAGAGAGCACACGTCATTGGGACATACATGTGCATATATGTCACCATGACAACTGTAGCACACAGTAATCCTCATATAATTTGACATGCCTTAAAATGCCACATCATCTGTGAGTTGACTAGGGTCACGGCCATGTCGAAGGCACTTGACATGTGATGGTTTGACTACGTTGATAAGCAGATCTGTATTGAAAAAGTATACATTAGTACTGCTTGCTATCAAGAATAATAGGCCTAGTTGATATCTCATCGGGTTATAAGTAGCCACAGATGGTTTCGAGCTGCTCACTTTTCAGCTTAATACCTCTTTGAGCTACTACAGGTAGCACATCGGGGTATTCTCCAGGTACACCCATCTGTCTACCTGTTGTAGTCTCATATCAGAGATGTCATGTTCTTTGAAATTCACAGATAAACATTGGCATGTACACCGTATACAAGGCCACGATATACCGAAACGTGTGCGCAGGGGAGGGAGCTGGAAAAGGTTATCAGAGAACAAAGGCATTGCATGCCTGTACCTGTAAAGTAGTTTTCATGTGGCACACATGTATAAACATGTGTATTATATTGATTCTGTGTTTCATTCCCCTTCCTGTTTTCCATTTTCCCTGTGGCAACACGTTTCATACTTTCTTATCACACATGTCTCTTCCTACACATGCTACAGTGTGTCTTTTTGTTCCTGGTTTTCTGTAGGTTACATTTGTTATGTCTTGTCATAGTGAATCCGACCATTCTCTCTCAACTTGGCACATAGTTTCTTACTGTATTTATGACAGTGCATATGCACATTTTCTTTCATAATAATGGCACACAGAAGTAGTTCTCATAATACATTATCATGAAGGCTATGCCTAAAATGTATATTCATACAGAACAAGCCATAGTCACCTAGTTCAGCATTGTATTAAAAAGTTATAGGTCGATGTACATGTGGCTGTACTGTACACTGCTCGATCACCATAGCGATACACATGGCTGCCCTTTCCCCAGATGCCGCTCCCCCAGCCTCTACCCCCCCCCCCAATTCCTTTACCCCTAGGCCGACACAGCGTCCAATTCCCATTATTAACATGCACAAGGCTGTATACAGGGTTGCCGGGGTGTGCACGTGCCCCCCCCCCCCTCTACTCCCCACACCTGCATCCATGTCTCCAGATAGCGTTGTCATGGCAACAAGGTTCTTGTTGGGACGTTGATTGAATTATGCAGTAATTATCAAGTCGTCGGTGCCAGACAAAGGCCTACTAAGTGTTCATCACTATCCCGCACAGCAGCCAAATGCTCACCGGCTCCGACACCCTCGGGGGGACTTTCCGGGGGTGTCGGGGGCCCGGGTGGACCCCCGGGGGCTCGACATTTTGTGTTGACAAAAGGGGGAGTTTGGGGTTGTGACACCCTTGTGAGGTGAGGGGAGGTGTTGGGGATTGAGGCTTGGAGGGGGTGTGGGTGGCTGGGAGGTGGTTGGCAAGGCTCAACATTGGCACTTTGCTGGTTATTAGTAATGTGTAATTACAGGCGCTTAATTGAGACAATTGGCACGCCGCTGACAGGACCGTGTGGGTAGAAGGTGGTAGGGGTGGAGTGAGCAGCTCAGGGTGAGTGCAACCATGCATGACCGAGCTGGGACAGCTTGAGCCACTCACAATACCCTCGGTCAGAAACTCATAATTCAACTTTTGTGCTTTCTCCAACGCTGTCAGAGAATTTCTCCTGATTTGGGAGCCAGTCATTTTCATTAAAGTTTGACATGAATTTATCGCGTTCAATATTGAATACAATGACTTGAACACCACAAAAGGTCCTGTGTCGCAGTTTTCTGACTGTCTTTTATGCCTACTGTCTTGTTATCGGTACTTATGTCATATGCGTGGGCACTGACACATTCCTCTGTGAAATTGTGTAATTTAGTTTTCTTGCCATGAATATGACCTAAGCTGTCAAAATGGCGTTAAACATCTATTACTCACTCACTCGATACTTATGTACAAAACAATAGATATATCAGATATCCTTTCATTATTTTGCTAAAATGTGGATTTAACTAACACGAAAATGAATTTCAATCGTATTAACTCATTTCATCGTAGAATGATGCCCATGTTTTGTATTCAATGTATCTGTCTATCACTGCGTGCTTGACGACATTTGTCGCATCATTTGGAGATAAATTACTAAGGCCTATGAAGTGCTGGCATTTAGAAATTTTTGAATCATACATTTAAACAACATTTAAAAAATGGAACACCTCTTCTGTGTGTCACCTGTCATCCCTGGATACCCATTGGGCCCTGTGGGGTTAAATACTTCCGTTACTATGGCAACCCCTGGGGGTAACGTCACTGACAGGCACGACGTGACGTCATGCTCCTTTTATCCGCCATGTGCACGTGACAGTGTACTGACCAATCAGAGGTGTCAGATTAGATCGGGTCCTGCTGGCTGGATCCCTGCCTGATGGGTCCTGATAGGTGTCTGTTGTGCTTTGCCCACATTGTCCCCTAATCCCCAATTGCTCCCAGAGCAGTCCTGAGTCACTAGGCGAGGCATATAGTGCTGTTATTTTGGAAAATATGGACAAGTCAAAGAGCTGGTTATGTAATTGCATTGAGAAATATTTTGTGATACCCACGCCATACCACTAGTTCTGGGGCATTAGCTGGATGGGGTTTAAAAAGTGCTCTAAAATCTAATAAAATTGATAAATTCGACTGTTTTAAATATTCACTCCCTCTTACTCAGTATCTTAAACCATACATGCTGTATTCCTAAGTTTAGTGACACAGGCTATGCATAGTAACTTAACTTACGGCCCAATTCTGTCTTATCTTTTACAGTGCCTAAAACCATGTGGCCAACCATTGCAGTCACTCGCTCAGTGTTTTCAACTTTGCTTGGTAAGTAAAGGACACTTTTCTATGTATGATTATTGTACATCTTTTAAATTTATCCTATACTTCTTTTCTTTAGAAATTAGCAAAGGGAGGTGTTGGAAATGTCATCTCTGATTTTTTTTGGTACCGCATTTGAGCTATACCTCAGTATAGCTTCTACGAAAACACCCCTATCTTATTGAAAGAGAGGTTAATGTTTTTATGGTGCCCCCAAAGGAGAAATGGAGGAAACCAGCTGTCAAAAGTGGTCCCTTGGAGAGTATCTGTGTATCTACCCAGTCTTCTATGTTGGTGGTCCTACGCACTAGCACTTTGCATTTTATCTGTTTGGCAGAGCAGTCCTTATCAAAATACTATTTCTGTATCTCAACCCTCAAAAGCTTTAAAGGATGTCAAGCTGTTTATTGAGTGGTTTGGCTCTCATGTAAAGTTCAGTTTCATCCTCTGTTCTAGCCATTTTTATGACTTTCATATTTTGATGATAAAAAGACATCAAACATCTGCACTACAATTCTTTTCGCACACACAAGTTCTTTTTTTATTTTCTTCTCATTTGCCAACTTCCAATTCAAATGATATTTTCATCAGAATTTGATGATAAGATCCAACCTGTTGGTTGTAGCAAGAGGCCTATAGTTGGAATATGTGGGCGAACCTTTTGTTACATTCCCTAAATTGACTAGAACGCCTGCACTTTCTGGAATCATCCCCACAATGCCTGAATCCCATTTAATGGCAGAATCAACATTGTTTTCAGCAATTTGTATACTGTCATATAATCCCCATGGTCAATTCCTCACTTTACACCAACTTCAGGGTACCGGGTGTATTCATGTCCAAGGCATTTTACTTTAGTTCTTTGGGACCTAAAGCTGAATATGCCCGAGAATACCTGCCCTAATTCGAACATTATTATGTTTTCTAAGTACTGTGATTGTGTTTTCTTGGACCAGTGTTGTAACTTTTTCTGTCATTTCATAATTTCAGGAGACTTCTAAGGTATGTAAAAGGTCTCATCTATAGAGGTTGTGTCTAAGTTTAGATCCAGGTACCCTATCCTTAACCTTGGGAATCTGCATGCTCTGAAGTACCATAGACACCAGGGACAGATTTCCTTGGATAGAACCTTAGATGCCCCCCCCCCCACCATTATAGTTAATATCACCCCAAATATAGGTATCACCACACTAGATTCCCTCCCTCAACACTTCAAAGTTCCTTTAGGAGCACATCACACCACCCTAAGTAAAGGCACACCCACCCACCATTCCCAGTATCACACTTTCGATGATTTGATTTGCTCTATCACTGGGATGAAATGCAAAACTTCTTGATTGGTTCCTGAATTATTATTTAAGTACTTCTGCTCATGACTAGATGCAAGTTCCCCTGTGTTTCCTCTATACTTCCATTGGATGAGTTCCTTTTCCTTACACTCCCTCTTTCCCGAGCACCTCTAGTTCTAAGAAGTTGTTCTATGGAGTTTGCATTTATAACTCCATTTTGTTAAATGCACACAGGACGTCATGCAACTAGTGCAAGTTTATTGTTCTCGTTTTGCATAATTAGATTTCCCTTTATATATCATGTTTTAACATTGCAGGAAAATCGTATCCCTCGGTGACGACTGCAGTTTCTTGTATTGTTTCCTTTGTACAGGCAGTTCAATGCATTGCTATCCATTACAGATCTGCTTCTTCACTCTAGATGAGACTTCCAGATATTATCTCTGTGTTCGACCTGGTATTTTGCCTCCTCAAACAAATATTGACATAAACTCTCTGAGGGGAGGTAGGAAAAAGGGATAGAGTTAGAACGGTATGAATGAGACGCAAGCTATGTGCCCCGACCCGCCCCCTATCTGCGGGAACCATTAACACTATGGGGTTAGACTGCAGGGATTCCAGATTGTCGGGAATCAAAACCGCGGAGGCGAACAAGTCGCCATCCGAGCCACCTGCAGATAAGTAATCACCTTTGGGAAACACTCAAGGAAAAAGCCGAGGATTGCCGAAGTCTCAGAGATTTTGGTTCAGAGAAACCGGACACCACTAGGGCTAGGGGTCGTTCCTTTTTCCCGCGTCACGGACAGAGATAAGCGGTTAATGCCTTGGCAGACGACATTTCGAAGCTTGTTTGCTTTTATTGTGCACCCAGTCCGTATCCGATGTTGGACACAGGGAGACGGGAAGGCGCCGCAGAATGACGGACCGTGAAATGCTCGTTAATCCGGGCGTGTCGGCAAAGCCCCCTAGTGGAGATACCTGGTATAAGGTTGGGTATAGTAAGTACTCAGATATCATTCACAGGGGGATCCTACTATGCTCAACTGTTGGCTGGGCATATCGCTCAGAGATTAGATTTTGAAATTCTCACACCAAACCCTGAATTATTCCTACACGGCCTTCTGTACAATTCAAATGGGTACATTTATCTTAGCCAAGCCAGTTCTTGCCCTAACATTATCATCCTACAATACAATAACCCCTCACAGGATTTCAAACTGGTTTACAAACGATTTGATATCCGTTGTAAAGTATTGAGTAGGAACTAAGAACAGAATGATTTTGAAATGATTAAATATCATTAGAAAGACAAAGCTAGCATATTCAGACTAGTGGGACAGTGACACCCATGCATCAGTCAATGTATATTTGTTTCTTTTATATCTGGAATGTAACATAAAATCAAATTCAAGAGGAACTTAATAATGGCAGTAGTAAGATAATTCAGACAATGGCATCGGCCACCCAGCAGTGCCACCAAGCCCACCCATACCCTGCCTCGTAGGAACTGAATTCTATTTGAATTGGCATCTGTAGGGCGAGGGTCAGTTCTCTATCCAAGGCAAACACTCTGACCAATAGGCACCCGGTCATCCGGGGATGGGGGAGGCTGGAGAGAGTTAGGGAGGGGTTAGGTAGAGGCCACAGTGCAGGTGATAGTGATATGGAGGTGTCAGAATAAGCATGAGGTGGGTGCATTGTTAAGCAAGATACACAATCTCATAAAAAAATTACAAACAGTGATTAACAGATTGTGCTTGGAGCCAAGGTGAACATTGCTTGTTTTTTGGAGGTTATTTTCTAAGGTACATGTGAGAGGAAACAGGTGATTGCCCAAAGGGCGGTGAGGTAGTATTCTTACATAGGACAATGGTCTAAGATTTTAAGATTAGAAATCACACAGTGTCTGTGACTTTGGCCATAGTACATAAATGCCTCATATATGCTTGTGCCCTTTTCATATTTCTTGACTCAGCCATGCCTACACATAGATCCATGCAACCCCCATGACAAAAACAACGACTCACTGGGAGGGAATGTAATCCCCTTTGATGTAATTGTTTGTGGGAGAGTCGTGAGGAAATGCCATGATCTGATCGTACTCAGGGCCACCCTGGAGTTTCTTCCTCATTTCTGCCTGGATTCGCGGTTACATGGGCTTTTATCACGTTGCAAAGTCATCTGATTAGGTGTATTGTATTAACAGAACTCCCAGTACTCTAGAACTTCAGGGAAAGACCATAGTGTATGAACGGAGTGGGCAGTGTAAAATGGGGGGGGGGAGAAATACGGCGGGAGAAAAGAGAAAAGTATACTTAGAAGGTGGATTCTAAAAGAACTCGTAATAGAAGGGAAATTCAAAATCGAGCATGTAGGGACAGATCCAGGATTTTGAAAAGGGTGGGGGGGTCCAACCCTGGCGACATACCTAGGGGAGTTTGGGGGCATGCCCCCCTCCAAGAAAATTTTGAAATCTAGATATCAAACAGTGCATTCTGATGCATTTCTAGATCCCAATCCAGTAAAGCATTTGTTGTACCATCAGCAGTAAACCCATGATTATGAGAACAGAGAATGGAAATCTTATTGAATTCTGATTGCACAATGGTGTTTTAGGGAGGCTTGGCATGTCCCCTAGAAAATTGTAGAAATATATATATATCAAACTCTAAATTTTAAAGCCTTTTGGTGTAAACCTAGGGTGGGCAGGTTTCCATGAAGGGGATGCAAATCTTATGTGGTAATGCTTTGTCCTTTGTGACATTTTAGGGACTGGCCCCTCAAGAAAAACTTTGAAATATAGATGTAAAAATCTTGAGTTCAAGGGCTTCAACTAGCCTCAGATGTGAATGTAGTATTTTTAGATATTGTTCCTTAAGGGGTGTGGGGCCTGGCCCCACCCCTGGGAGGTTTTTTGAAAAATGATGTTAAGCTTTGAAGTTTAAAGCATTTTGGTGTACCATCAGGAGTATGTTTATGCACTGGTGGAGTTTTGGGTCATTCCCAAAGAAAATCTTATAACATAATCATCAAACCTATATTTAGAACATTTTGGTATCGGAAAGGGATGCAAATTTATATCCTGATACCATACATTGTTCTTTGATAGAGTTTTGACAGCTCATCCCCCAAGGACTTTTTTGAAATATTGGTTTTAAACTTGGTAGTCTAAGCATCTAAGGAATTTCTGTATCATTGGGTGTGAATCTAGTAGTTTTAATTGAAAGTGATTTGGAGCCTACCATCAAGAAAACTTTGAAATTTCACAAAAAAAGATGTCAACTCATTACAGCACACAGTATTTTGATGCACCCCAAGTGATGAATAAAATTTTGATGGGATATAAATCTAATAGAAAATTACCTGGGGGACCAAACATAGTATCCCATGCATAAGGCACACCTGATGCCTAGATGCCTGGTGCATATTGGGTCACGTTAGAAAATGTTGTGGAAATTTTATAGATTTTAGATACTGTAGAGTCATAAATTGTAAAATTCACAAACAATAAAACCATATCAAAGAGAGATAGGGACCATGAATAGGGGTATACAAAGTGGACACCTTGGGTGAGCCCAAAGAGGGGATCCCCATTTGGGGACCCCCATTTGAACATGTTATGGGTGGACCAAAAGGGGGGGGGGGTCCTGACCCCCAGTCACCCCTCCTGGATCCGCCCCTGGCATGTGAATGTCAAGATTAGCATGGTGATTTTGAATACATAAATTTTTTTGCTTTCCTTAGAAGAAGTTATGATCATACAGCTATGTGAAGATGAACCCTTACACAGATAAGTCTGTAATTTCAGAGTTATTCAGGCTTTTATCCAACATAGTATTATATAGAGAGCAGAGGTAGATATCAATGAGAATTAGGACATACAGCAGACTGCAGGTCATTGGTTGGCAGACCAATGTTAGCCCCAAAGAACCAAGAATTGGAATGTAGTAGACGAAATTAGGGAAGAATGGATGTAACTGTACATTCTGACAAGCCAATACAGAGAATGAATGTGACAGGGCAGTGTTTACTCCTCTGGAGGGGTGTGAGATAAAACCATCCTTATCTCCTGCTAATCTAATTCAAGTCCACAAGGAAAACCCTAATGACATATCCACATAGAGTGAAAGCCTAGGATGGGATTGTATTTTTCCTCGCCTTCATTTGAAGTCTGATATGGCCTGCTCTGATGTTTGCCTTTCCAGCAATACCCTCGGTATGCATGGAAAAGTCGTCATGTGTAAAGTAATTTACATATTACTAATTGGCTTTTTCAATCTAGCCGTCGCCTGATCTACTCTTAAGGACCTAATCAGGCATAGAAATGGATGCAATGAAAAAGTAAAGTGGTTTCCCCAGTATATCCCTATTGTATTTCCGTTTGTTTGTACAGTAGAAAATTACTAATGACAAGGGGGGTGTGACTCAATACTCTTGAATAGCTTGAGGTGATTTTGATCGGGATATTCTCCATTGATGTTCACAAGTGGCATGGAAAATAAAGAGTTTAGAGATGGTCATAACTTAGAGGATCCAATATAAATTAAACACATTTATTGATGACTGAAATAGTTGTACTTGAGAACGTATACATGGACGTTGTGGACATACATGACTGTAATAATATAGAACCCAAAGAAAAGGTGTTATGCTAAAATGGTTTCTTGAAATAACGATTCCATCATAGCGAAATATAATTCCAAGCTAACTTAAAATTCTCTAGAGCTCTATCATTCATGATATCATCTCTCAGCCAGTTCTTACCTAATAATGTATTGTAATCTTTACATAGCACCCAAACTCTATTCCATCGCATTCTCATGAGAGCAGGTTGCCATGGAAACATCTGACTTCCATCAGCCTAAAAACCAGTCCTGCTGGGACCAAATCCTTCCTAGGGCCATCATGTCCTTGTTGATAACATGACATGATCTGACATGCTACTTGGGCCATGAAAATATGTGCAGCAAACAGAGTGCCGTGACCTGTCTGATCTCTCTGAGGGCTCTCTCGTGAGCAGCTCATGACCTTCCTACCAAACCTCTATCTCATATTCCTCCCCCAAAATGGTTTCTGTCTATAAATAATGTAGACATCAATGGGTTTATACTATTCTTGTGTTTTCCCTCAATATAGGAACGTTTTGCTAAAGGTGTAAAATATGCATGCAGAACATAGCACATTGTCATGGGGGCATTATCAACTGCCTAGTATTCTGAAAATTACTTTCACTCGCTGGTTTCATATGAAACTATGTTGCATTGGGAAATGCTTGTAGAAATGGAAATTGCATGATTTATTTTTGTTTTTTTAACACGCAAAGCTGTGTCTTCTCTTTCCGTCATAGAAAGTGTACATGATACTGGCAACTAAAAGGCCAGGGAAAAGTTCACCATTTGTAAGTGAAGTGTGTTTGTGTAGGTTCCTACATTGCATGCTACGAAATTTGAAATATAAAAAGTTCAGTCACACAAAGAAACATGTTTGGTTCCCTCGCAAGGAAGGCAAATGCTAAAGTGAATTTCTTAAACACTTTGAGAACGAAGGATTGTTTTTATTAGAACAACTTACTGTCGCTAATTGAATGGAAGTTCGCTGTAAAGGTCAGACAGGTGTTATTTATCAAGATCGATATTTCCCAAGGAGTATGTTTTGATGAAGATATCAGTATGCATATCATATTCCTATCCCTTCAGTCATCTCAAGACAACACGGCGTTGTCTGATTTAACATTTGCAAACGCTTTTGTTTCTTCTAAAAATGAAATTACTCTGGGGAAAATGTATATAAAAAGAAAGATATATATGCAGGCACATATACGGTTTTTCCTGAGTGTACTTTGATAACCATAAGGTTTGAAGAAAGTCATGTATAAGGTGCACAAAATGTGACTTCACGATGTGCAGATTACATGCATGTACAATGTACATGTAGGTCACATGAAGCTTTTACCTACAATGCATGAACATGGCATTTCACTTTTATGTAAGGCAACCATATTGAGTTGCAGGGTTACTTCTCTCAAAACGACATAGATATACATGGAGCCATGGATGGGAAACTTATAGGGACTGCCACAATGCCCCAGAGATAAATTTGAAAGACACACAGCGAGGCACATTCAGGTTTCTGCAAGGAGTAGCACATACATGCAGTCTTCTAATGGCAGTGTTTAATATTAACAGATTGTAGAGCTTGCAGTGCAGAATAAACTTAAGGTATTCATTCTTGTGGCCAGCCACTAGAACTAACCCGGCAGAAACAAATTATTGTACACCTAGGAATCTCTATTGCTGCATTTGCTTTTATGTGCTGATTTCACATTTCATATCAAGTAGCAAATGGATCCTTTTCGTGCTTATGCATACAATGTGTATTCTAAAAGTGTGTTCTGATAAAGTTCAAAAATATATATGATAAAGTGCCTCTTCACAACATACAGATGGAAAACATATACCTCTACAGGGGCTATAGAAGATACAATGTATCAGTGATGCACCTCTCATGCACAATGGATGATAAACAAAAGACCATTATCAGGCAGAAATGTCAACCCCATTTCCGCTGATAGTACAAGAGGACAAATCCATCGTGTGGAGATGCAGTGCTCGGCCTCTCCATGCTCTGCACTGCATGTTGCTATTCGCATATCCTGAGCCCGCCTTAACCTTTTATGAGTAACATAGTACTACCTAGTGGTGTGTTGCTGGGCCCTTTTCTGGTGTAAAGCAGGGATCCAGCAATGCCACTGATGAATCATCCATCAGCCAACATATACATCATATCGGCCTAATAAAAGAAAAAAAAAGATTAGTTCAAAAAGGGTTCACGTGATACACCAATACTTTTCCATGAGTTACAGTATAGGTGAGTCGCGACAACAAATGATCATAGGTAATGCCTTCAGGTGCTGCGTTGCCGCGGCCTTCTACTTTTCTGCTCTCAGATCCCAATTGTTGCATTACTACACACCCAAATCAGCTCCTTCTACACGAGGGGAGTGGTCATACCAGAGCAGTGCAGTCATAGATAAATATGGGAGGTCCAACCTTGAACAGACCGCAGGCCAAAATCAAAGATCTCTGCATGTCGGGACGATTGATATGCAAATGAGCCGAGATTCTGCACAAAAGCAACACCGTTAAGGCCTTGATTAAGCCATGCTTTCCAGCCACGTCATATTTCGCTTGCAGCCCACTGATGTCACTGCTATCAATGACTCTGGCTATTTTGCCTACAGCAGACGGATGATGTCATGGTCAATGTATTTGGTGCGGAGTTGATTTTGGGATGGCATGTGCATGAGCATTTGGATAAGTTAGAGGGTACACATTAGAAAGAAAAAGAGGGACTGTCACCGCTGCCAACCACTCAACCTCGTCGATTATTTCTGCACAGCTTCTGATAAAGGCTGAGAAAAGGAAGTAAAAGGTTGTCAAAGTTTGTTGGTAAGTTCAGGTTCGGTTGGATTCTCATATGTTGACCATCAGTTTTATTCTGAAATCATATACATATCATTTGAGAATTCATTGTACTGGTACTTAAATAAATTAAATATTGTGCGGTTATGACTCTATTAGATTGATGGGAAAGAAGCAGGGCTGAGAGGGTGATTCGTATGGATGAAAGGGTTAAAATCTCTGGATGATCCTGATGTACTGACCAATGGTGTCCAGTGTCCATTCCTCACTGACCAGCAGTCTTTTGTCCAGCCCCCATTCACCACCGGACATTACCCCCTCTGCCCCTCCCACCCACCGCCCTTCTCTATAGTGTCCATGGGTCAGTCCCTCACTGGTGCCAGCACCAACCATCGTCTGATCCGTACAGATGACCTGCAAACCCGGCGTCTGCCTCCTCATTAGTATGCAAAGTCACGTGGCCCTGAACCAGTATCACTAATTACATCTGGTGGCGCCACCTCGCGCCTCTTGTTGCCTCATGACAGATGCCCGCGGCAGGCATTACCTCGCAGGAGCAGAGGCATTGTGAGTGCCACGAATGGGGGCTGAATATCTTCACCATCCCCAGCTCCCTCCGCCTTAATTCTTTTCCTTTTCAAAGGGACCACATGATTCATTCTTATGGCAGGCTGGTGTAAAAGATGGCAACTGGGCGATGGGAACCAGCGTCCCCTGTCCACACAACTTTAATCAAGTATGGCCATGTTGCACCTCGTACCTGCTGGTTTTCCCGCCAAAAAAGCTGAATGTCGTCTGCTTCAAGGATTTTCAAGATTATTCGCTGTTTTATGCAGCAATAAAAATGGATTAACCTACGTGTGGCGTTATCCAAGGCGACACAACTGCCAAACTCACTGGTGAAGAGAGTAAGAAAGCATTGATAATACAACCCAAAAAGAAAACTGATTTCAAGTCTTGAAAAAAAGAGATACTGCAAAAGAAAAGAAGTTTTCTAACTCGTAGTCGATATCAGCACTGAAGTCATTAACTCTCACACAATTGAAATTACAACTTCAAAACTTCCATCCATCCATCCCAATTTCAAACATCAGGAATCTAAGCCATGAGAGTAGAACATATTGGAGCTGTCAAAATCTGAGTCTGAGTAAGGGACTTCTTTCTTTTCTGGACAAAAGAATTAATTCTGTGAGAGTGTTGGGCAGAGTCCATTAGGGCTAAGTAGGGCCCCGGGTGGAGTTTAACGCCTGGAGGACTCCATGGTGTTAGTAGGGAGGGCACGTGTGTCACTAGGAGGACACTAATTAACCAGACGGAGGAGTCTATAGTGTTAAATGAAGGATCCCTCCACTGCCTGAATCCTAATGGAGACCTCCCTAAAAGTCGTCTGCCTTTTAACGTACGTCTTGACATGAGAGAGAACGTGCGGCCAAACTTGAAGACGGTCACTTTTAAGACGGCCTGACTCCTTTCACTAAATTCCTTTGACATTTTCACAATATCCAGGATTTGTTTATCACATCTTGTCGGTACTATATACAGCTCATAGACTTCTAGCTTCAATGTATTTAATTCTTCAATGCTATATTTCCTTGATATCAAAATAGAAATAGTGAGGTCATAATTGCATCTCTTACAGTGTACATGTAGCCGTGTTCTGTTATTGGTCATCCTAGGGGTATGGAATAGGCCTTGTGAGGAGATAATAATAGTAATAATAATAATAATAATATATATATATATATATATATATATATATATATATATATGTGTGTGTGTGTGTGTGTGTGTGTGTGTGTGTGTACAATATCATAATAATTAGTAACTCTGTATACAATATAATAATAGTACCAAGTTTATTTTTGGGAGGATGGGAGGTAGACAAAAAAAACCTATACCTGATTGACAAAGCCTACCGATAGCTGCCAACATATTTTCACTCCTACCTGAATCAACACAAATAAGCCCCTACCTGTCCACCCGCCCTTAGGGAGTGGTCATTATTTATCAACAGGGGGGGGTGGTGGGTTTTTGTGCAGACGCGCGGAAATTTTTTACGCCCCCCCCTTGACGGCAGTCAAAATTTTTTGCGCCCCCCGCGCCTCTGGCGCGGAGAGTTTTCGCGCCCCTCTTTGATCTATAGTAGCACCCGGGCTTTTTTGCTAAAAGGAGGGTGAATTTTTTTAGCCCCCCCTCAAGAGGGGTCAAAATTTTTTTAGCCCCCCCTCGGGAGGGGTCTGAAAATTTTACGCCCCCCCCTCAAACCCACCCTCCCCCCCCCTGTTGATAAATAATGACCACTCCCTTAGCCCACCCCTATTTGTCCCCAGCTGAAACAGCTAACCAGATTCATCCTCTGTGGGATAAGGGTACTTTTAGTAACCATGGCAATAATATTGATGTCGTGTCTCATCTGGTTCCTACAAGGTGATATGCTGACAGAGGCATTTTTCTGTGCTCTTGCTACTACCAGGTGCTCAATATACAAGTTCATGGTCTTCTATTAATGTACCTGCTTGCTACTTCTGCTAATATGGTGCTGGGGTGCTACTTTGGTGTCAGATGTTTCTGTGTTTTACCTTCTTTCTAGTCCATAATAATTTGATTATCTAGATGTGTATATCAGCTATTTAACAGGGAACCAGGGATCTTCTTACTAATGCTGCGTAAGCAATATTTGCATCAGTATTATTTCCTCTTGTTAGAGTACGGTATGAATCTGTGTATTTTGTGTGGTAGGATGTTTTATTGGTATATTAATCAGATTCTGCTGAGCGTATTTCTAAAATAAAATGTATGAATCCGAAGACGACACAGGCAGACAGAGATAGAAACACGTTTTATTTCACGTTTAAAGAGGTTTAAAATCCCATAATATGTGAAGTTATTTTATGACATTCTCTCCCATTACCATTGACAGTGAGTCTATAGAAGAAAATGTGTTTCCGCAGAAGAAGCTCCATTCATAACCTTTTCTACTTTGGATGCAATAGGGTACCTCAATTGGATGCACTTTTCTTATCACCACTAACTGCAGATGGACTGGTGAACGACCAAAAAAAAAAACTAAAATCATCCAAAGGACTGAATTTTCAGAGAAGGCCAATAATAGTCTCATGTTACACAACCAGTTGAAGAAAACACCCATCCAACAGTTTTCTCTATTTATTATCCTTACTGTCACATGCCAGACCTCAAAAGACTTCTGGGTCAATGGCACTTGCATAGGAGATGTCCTATTGATTGACAGCAGTCCTGTCAATGGGTGGCCACAGGTGCAGGTCAATGTTGACAGCAGGCGCAGCCTTGATGTGACAGTAGTGGCACAGCTTAAAGTCAATAGTGTCAACCCAGAGGTGATGCCATTCGCCGCCTGGGCGCTGAAATTGACCGTAACCGAGCGAAAAACAACACTTCCACTCCCACAACCTTTAGTGATGCCTAAGGCATGGAGAACCACAGGAAAGGGGGACGAGGCACGCACGTTTTTTTTTTCAGCTTAAATGCTGGACTTATTAAAAGAAAGTCGATTTTGTTTTTATCTTTGTGCCTATCCCTAGAATAAACAATGTTCTCAAATTCTACCTTGTGCGTTCTATTCTTCCATCGTTGGAAACCTTTTCCTTTAAAGGAATTTCTTCTCTCTCTATGAATGACACACATGTGGGATTAGGTTTCTTTTTTAGTTGACACTCCATATTTTTCACCTGACAAAGACTCTTTTGGTTTTCTTACAAAACATTATCACACTTTTGACTTCATTTTCATTTTGTCCACGTTTGATAACAAGTTCGCACTCATGTTATCTGATTCTCAGCATCAGTTGTAGGCCTACATGTAATAATCAAACAGCAAATACCCTGAGAGCCATAGACATTTTTCAAAAGTTCCGCACTTGGAAGGTCCGAACTTGGAAAGTTTTGAAATCTCATTACATTGAAAATTCTGTTGCACCTAAGATGAGATAAATTTTAAAGTATCTTGAATCTGGTGTAGATTTGCATCTATTAAAATACTCTTTAATGGCCCCAATTCACATGCCTCAGCAGCTGTTATAAAGTTGAAACTGTCTGCTTTTTTTAATCATTAGCCGACATAGCCTACCACAATGATATCCTTCCCGCAGTATAACCATGATACCACCCCGACTGTTAATGCCAAACGGGCCACTCACCCTGGAGGAACCCATGAAGGTTTACCATTGATCCTGAGGGTTCTACCATTGTTTTCCTCCTGTAGGGATCGTACCTCAAGCAGTAAGTCGATAATCACTTTGGCAGACCCTGTGCACCCAAGGTTAGAAGGGGGGGCGATCTGGTTCAAAATGGACTTTCCCCCGCTGTGTCCTTTGTATTGGGGTAAACAGAAGATCTATCTCTCTGATTTATTTTGTTGATAGGGATTCCTTCTCGAATTCATATGACATATGCATATCCTACTGAAGGCAAGTGTATTGTTATCAACCTTTATATCCTTGAGGCCACATCTATATATGATATTAGCGCATTGCCTTATCGTTTTCACCTCCCCACTTTCACATTCAGGTGTACTGAGAGTCCCATAGAGGCTGGCGAAGAAGCCTGAAGACACCTTACTGTTAAGGGGAAGAGTCCATCGATTGCTACTATCGTTGAATTGTAATATCAACATAGATATTGTAGTGTACATAAAAAATAAGTGAACTTGGGTTAAACACGGTTGTGGAGCTCCTGAGTTTTATTGCCATTTCACTTTACTACTTACTTAAAGAAACCAGTGGGAAATTGGCGTACCACGACAAGGACAAGGTGTGCCGCTATAATTTTATGCTGAACACACAGAACCATGGATGAATAGCCATTCATACTGCTTCAGTCCGAGAATGGTAATGTTAACATGGATACAATAAGGTGGATGTTATCTTAATGCCACCTCCTGTGTCCTGAGTAAACTTGCAATTTCCAGTATACTATACTACTTACTTTTTGAAAATCGCTTCAATGCCGGACTGTGCACTCCACCTGTCCATCGTAAGCTGCTCAGGGTGCGCTGTGTCGATGCCACTCAAGTAGTGTTATTTACTCTGTAATACAAATGTAATAAACGCGGCCGATCAGGGTATGGCTGTGATTAGATACATTGTATATCTAACATGTTTAAGGTGGAAGAAATGTTTTAAAATGACCATTGATCCCTAGCTATACAATGTATATATATAGCAGTAACACACTCAATTGTAGAATTTCTGATACTATGTACTCCTCACAACATTTTATGGCGTGATGTGTGATGTGTCAGCACGTGTTCCACGTACAGTACATAATATGAAGCCTTTCCTCTGGTTATTGAACCCACAAACAGATGATTGTGTTTTGAACAAAGGCAACAGGGTAGTCCGTACTAGTACTACTTATGGGTAAAGCAAGTATTGTGCCAGGTAGCAGGTTGTCCCATGGGCGCGGCCATTGCTGGAGCTTGTTACCAGCGAGTTCTATTGATAACACCTTTCAGATGGGCACCAGTTGGCCCCCGAGAGGACCGCAGTGAATAGTTGGTGTCATTTCATTGGCTGGTAATCAAACCAGCTAAGTCCGTATATTAAACCCTCTAAATGCCTTATGTTACTTGGTTGCTATGATGTACCAATGCAGTGCTGCCGAGTTCACTCTCCAGTCCACTCTCCAGCACTTACTTGGAGCATCATGCCAGCCATCTGAGGGTGTGCCAAACTACTTATGATGGGATAACCCTGGTCAGTAGACTCACCATAGCTACATTCATGTTTCATAACGAAGGGGCATTAGTACACTCCATAGCCCTAAAAGGGTTAGATTTCTGACATCAAACCTAAATAATACTCTACCTATAATGGCACTGTACGTCTTCCAGTGTATTTGGTGCATGCATATTGATTGACTTAGTAAGGTAAAGTACATCTATTATTTGAAGTGAGTTAAGAACTGATAACACGTGATAGATCTCGAGTTCAACCCGAGTTGCTCAACTGCTGCTTAACTAATAACCTATGTACAGCAATGGTTTGTGTTTCTTTTCTTCTTAAAATAGAAATCAAACCGAATCTCTTTCGATTGTTTAGAAACCTACCCTATATATAGTTTTGACAGACTGTCTCTCACATTTTGCAGGGTTGGGTATGATGTATGAAATACAGAATGTGTAGTACTAAGGAGAAGACGGAGGTCCTATTATGTAAGTCTTATACAGACCAATGGAAGATTCAGGGGGCTAGGCCAATTGCACCCCTCCTTTCTTTGAAAAATGTTATTTTGAAGGGGGGGGGGTTATTATTCAGAAAATAAATCGCCCAGGAAAAGATTATCCGCCTCCTTCTCACCCTCAAAACTGCTGACAAAACAACTCGGTTAAAACCGGGCATGATTTTCAGAAATCGGAAGTCAACCCAACGTCCGATACCAAAATTAAGTGTTGGCCGCAGCGTGGTCTGTCATTAGTTCTGCTCCACGCCGCCAGGGTTTCTTGATGGTGGTAGCGGAAGTGGTCAGAGACGCCGGTAACTTGGCGCTGGTGCTTGCTGGTGTTTGAGCTAGTTGCTGTGAGCTTTGATGGATACCAGTTGAGTGGCATATCCCTATATGGGGTGTGTGAATTGGAATGTTCAAGATTGATACTCTAACCATAGTACATACAGTATCAAATGGTACTGGAGGTTAGGACACAAGGCTGATGATTGGATGATACATAAGTCTGCTCTCGATGCTGAGTTCAGTTTCCTAAATAAATTTATACCTTAAGTGATAATGTATACATATCAAAGTGGCTCCCAAAATTATCACTTTAGTAATTATTAGAAAATCCATCTTGGCAGCAAGTTATGGGAAGAGTTATTTCACAGATTGGCAGATTGCAGGACTAATCACAGGAATTCTCATATTTGAAACAAATAGAATGATATCCAAGTGTTAGCTTCATATCATCGGATAGAGAAGTTGCTAATGGCAATGGCCTGCGAAACAGCAAAGTCCATTACAGCTACAGGTTCTAAAGTAGGAAAGATATCAAACTTGATGACAGGAGTTGACGACAAAGCTGCATCTTGCGTGTTCCCACTGTGTCTCACTGAGTGGGCCCCCGCTCAACTTTCCCACAATACATCATCAATTTCCCATGATGCACTGTTCTGCTCATGCCAGCAGGAAGTGATACACTGGAGACGGTGGCCCTTTCTGCTCCTCCTCCTCCTTCTCACCTCCCTTTCCCCACGTGAAACGCCCCTTCCTATCTTGTATTTTATAAGGGCCCTTCACTATGAGCTCATCTGTCTCATGAGCGGCTCAATACTGCCCAGTTCCCATCCACTCCCCACCTATGTTTTTTCCATACATATCACCACCCTAGAGATAATCCCCACTCCCTGTCCCATAGACCACTCAACACTTGTCAATGTTTATTAATGTATCTGTCCTCCCCCAATTAACAGCGTTCACTATGCGCATGCGCTAATACAACAATGAGTGATGCCTTTCCCCCTAGTGGCGACGCAGCGCGTGAAGCAGCTAATGACGAACGACCCGAGGGGTGTCAGGGAGTGGGGGCAGTTTGCATCCGGGAACAGAGACGCCTAGTGGCAGGACATGTCGCTCCTACCCCCTCTGGCGGTGAACTGGAGATCCACAGGACCGAGTCATTTGGACTTGGCTCATTAATGGAAATTGTTGATTGGACCCTCCACTCTGTATCTTCCACACTCCTTGTTCCTACAACATTGATGTATACCTCACTGACTCCTTTTGTTAAAGATGAAAGGGAACTACTAATTAGGATTTCACGGTGCATTTGTCTGCCATAATGATATATACTGCGTCGGTGTCCCCTTCAGTAGCAAACTTGATACGTCATACAAGACTATTTAAGAGACAGGGAGAGACCATGCCTTAAGGACAGAGAGATTCCCTTGGAGAGAGAGAGAGAGAGAGAGAGAGAGAGAGAGAGAGACAGACAGACAGACAGACAGACAGACAGACAGACAGACAGACAGACAGACAGACAGACAGACAGAGACAGACAGAGAGAGAGACAGAGACAGAGACAGAGAGAGAGTAGAGGCAGATGCCAACAGGCAGATAAACTGACAGGCAAATACAAAGGCAGGCCAAAGACTACAGGGGTAGCACTCTCCCTGATGGTGTCTGTGTGGGTGTGTTTGAACTAAGAGCAACAAAGTTGTTCAATCTTGCCAACCCCCAACGGTCATAAGTGACGAGATACGAATCGAAACGACAGGATATTTTCCCAGTGGCCGTCAAGAGTTATTTTTTCTAGGCCCCAGAGTTCTACAAGAGAGCCACTGCCTGTCAGCCATGTTGGAAATTCGCTGCGGATCTGTCATAGCTGCGGAGATGAGACGCTGCATTGTTTTGTCTTGGGAATTCTAGCCAATTACCAAATAGCAGCTGTATGAAAAGTACGGTAGAACGTTTGTTGGCCTTGTGTCGATGAAAAAGAGGGGGTGATCTAGTGGTGAGTGGCATAGTAAAGGGGGCATGGCTCTGCAAGCACAACTATGGGGGGGGGTCAAATGTCAGGTAACCTACCCCTCCCATCCCCTACACAAATTTTTATAAATTGCAAAACAGAATGACACAGGTCTTCTTAAGTTTTAGTTCAACTGATGCCAATATAAATAAAACGCTATAGAAAAGACCCCCCCCCCTACACACACACACAAACACACACACACACACACACACACACACACACACACACACCATTAATTTTGATGATTCCTGAGTAAAGGCACTGGCTTTCCCACACAACACAGTTTTGAGCCGAGTGTTGATGCATTATGCGACAATTGGAAGAATCAATCAATGCCTGCTCTATCAGAGAACATCTTAACAGGAGTTAGAAATTGTTGACAAGTCAAACATTTTCTTTTCACTAAACAAAACGAGAACTCCTATCAGCCATAGCAGTGCCAGAATTCTTGTCATTCTGATGACTATCTTGAAAGCAGTTAAGATCAATAAACAGATAACTGTCGAGTATAACTTATTAATTCTTGGCACTGCACTGTCAAGGCCCTACTGGGAGCAGATATTTGAATGCCACAAACTTTATCATTTTCATTATCAGTCACTCAGCAGTTAAACAATAATTCATTTTCTTATTCTTACCTCGCACATACTGGAAAATGCTAGAGGTATATAGGTAGTTTTTTTCATACATTAATCTAAATAATGAGATAAGCTACTACTCTTTACCACAGAATCAGGTTACGGTGATGAACTAAAATTCCAACATGAGTAGTTGAAAACCCTCATTCTAAACAGGAGACCTTTGACGGTGCTGCATGACTTAGAATGCAGACCAAGCTATTGGCACTGAATGCAGATATCTCAGGGGCCCGATAGTGGATTCCACGTATATTGCCCAATCAATCATCCTCCTGGCGAACAACTGGAGGCTCTCCAAGCCCCTCCAGCACACGCCTGGAGGACTAGCTCCCTTCTCCACCTCCTCTACCCTCCACATTGGCTTGGATCACGATCGGTCGACAAGAGTCGACCCCTGAGATCAGAGATTTAATCTTGCGGGAAAACCAGGCCGTGTTGTCCCAGCTCTTGACTTCTCTTGTTGCTGTCGTCTACTCTGAAATGAATGCCACTGATGATGTGAGGGAAAAAAAGGAGAAGTTTGGCGTAGGAAGGGCCGGTGTGTGAGGAGTGAGTGCAGAGGGTGTGATGTGAGGGCTTGGGTATATTGGTCTTACTGTTTGAGGGGTAGGAGTGGAGTACGTGGGGGCCTGGGAAGAGGCCAGAGTTTTAGCCTAGGAGGACCTACAACCGGACACAATATAGTCAATGCAATATACACACCTGCCTTAGACGCCATGATTGGAACTCTCCACTCAAGGAGGTGCGAAGGAAGCCTTCCTTTGCGGCAGAAAACAGCGGAAGTCTTTAAACACGCCTCCCTTTGGGCTTAAATTGAGTGGTGCAGATCATTCTATTTCTTTAGAGCATACTTCTGACGGATCATCAGAAAATGTTTGGTGCCGGGCTACTTTAATACACCCTCATACCCGACCCTAATATCGGTTTTATTTCTCATAGAAGCAGGCGTGAAGGACACTGCAGTGTTATTGGCTAGGTTTTATTTGGGGATATTGAATGTTATCGTTTGATGGGGCGCTATAAAGAGTATTTGTTTAGTTGTCACTCTTCTCTATGGCAGATGATATGGGAGAGAGGTTGGAGATAAGAGGAGAGGGGACGATAGGCAGTTGTCATGGAGTCTTTAAGGGGTATTTCCCAACCTCCATAGCTCCCGCCCCAGGTTTCTCCACTCTCTCTGAAACTCTCATATCAGCCTACAAAACCAATGTTGGCATTTTAATTAAAGGTGCCAATGCAACCAATATATATCTCCCCCGGGAAATACATGACTTTCATCACTCATATAAATGGAGTTAACAGGGCTTAACAGCTTTAGAATGACGTATTTCCCGCCGATTAGAAGTGATACTATATATTTTACATTCCAATTCAAGATGAACTTACTTTTGCATTGTTGAATGAAGAAAAGAGTAAATTAGCGCGAGTGAATAAGTCGAAGAGCATGATACATCTTCAACTCATCACAACTCATCTTCATTTATTGGGTATAACGAAATCCATTAGTCCAAGATGGCAGTCGTTCCGAAAGGCCCCCTGTCTTAATTAATGTATTTGAAAGCATTCCACTGGCTGTCCCTAGTATAGCCACTTTCCTATGCTCAGCGCCCAGGCCCCTCTTTCCTCAGTTTGCTAACGTTGTCATTGTTGGACGTGGGTGTTTATCACATCAGTGCTCACCATTAGCATGTCATCTTTACCCCAGTACCCCATGCACATCTCTGCACCTCCTTGTTCTCCACCTGGTGATGGGGACAGCAACATCAGCAAGACAGGAAGGACACAACACATCTCCGTCATACTCTGTCTTCTTTTCCATCCACCCAGGGTCACCTTTTACCCCTATACCATCAGTCTGTATATATCTCCCTATTCTCAGTCGCTCAAATCTCATATCTAGGAGCATCTGTAAGATAGCTAGCCCCCTCTGCTATCTGTCTGAACCATTTATCTGACTTGCTCCGGCTCCTTACTACTGAATCTTTGCTGTTCCCTCCCATGCCTCTTTCTGTGGTGTCTGATATAACTTTTTTTTTCTTTTCAAATGGACTCTTTCAGCATAGAGTATTTTCTGCACCGGCCCTTTGTCATAACCTAAATCCCTTTTTTATCTGTCTATCTTCCTCCCCCTCTCACCCACCCCCCTTTTTCCTTCCCTCCTTGTCCATTTATCCTGTCCATGCGTCCTTGTTGTTTTGACCCCATTCTTGAATTATATCCATTTCTAGTAAAACTGCAGGCCCTAAAGCTTTCCTTCTGCAATACATATCCATCAAAGCCCCCAGATATGTTCCAGCGCATCCGTCGCACACTGGTCGCGTGCATGCTGCACTTTCCCACTTAAGCCTTCCCCCTTTAAGACATTACATCTTGTACCATCGCTCAGCTTTGGACCAACAGCTATACCCCCCTTTCCCCACTTCTCTTTCTCTCACCTCCTAACCTTATATCCTTTATCATTCCTCTCCTCCAGCTCCGCCCATCACCAAACACACTATCAATTACTTTCTACATGCGTCTCCTTTAACCGGAATATCTGCTCTGAGAGTGTCACCTTATTTCTTTCCTACAGCCTCGCTTTGGGCACCTTCCTTCCCAGGCTCCTCTTCTAACCCGCTAAGTAGGAAATTGGTTTGATCTTTGCAGGAATCTCCAACTGCACAGCATCTTTACAAAGAAAACATACTCCTCCCTTTCTTCTCAGAAACACTGCAGGGGATATTCCTTTCTTCTCTACCCGTTTCAACAGCTTGTCTGGGGAACTTGATGATGGCAGGCACAGAGGAGACACAAGTGAAGTGGGAAGACAATGGTCCTCCATGCCCTCTGATATGTTCTTATCATACCCCGTCAATGTGTTGGTTTATTAGATAAGAGTGTTTTCATGTCTTTGTCAGCAAAGTGTGAAGACTGCAGCTGGATGGACTATTTAGTGAGGTTAATTCTTTTGAAGACACCGTCTGAGATCTCTGTGTAAGCATCTCTAAGGTCCTTCAGCATACATTGACTGGCATGATTTATTGTGTTGCACTTATTGTCATGGCTGTTTGAATCTGGCAGCTTATCAGTGCTCATTGATAACAGTTGATGGCTGGATGATGGAGTCTAGTGCTGATGGGATTACTCTTTATGCCATTGTGTGTTGATTAATGGATGCTGGTAATGATGAAGGGACTTCCTCCCAGTCTGCAGGTGATATGAATATATGATACAATTAGGAGGTACATCTATCTTTAAAGTGACTAGCTTTCCGTATTCATTTTTGGACTCTGAAATTAAGTCACTTTTGTATGAAATAGATGTCTTGATCGTAGACCATCAGTTCAGTGCCTGCTCGCGGTGCTTTAGTATTGAAGACCAAGTACAAAGCAGATGATACTAAACTTCACATGAAGGTAGACAATTGGCCACAAGTCAACACCCACAATTACAGGTCTAAAATTATTGGCCTAAATATTGGATTTCGCCTCAATAGTTTATGACCCTACCCTCAGCATGACTCCCTTATTTATAAGGTATCAATAAACTGCTAACAGCAGTCACAATGTTGGTGTGAAATATTGGCAGTGGTACATGACTGTCCTCCAGAAGGTTAATCAACTAGTTCATCATGTGTGGGATTTATTTGGTACCATGGCACACATTGGTCTTTGATTAAGAATTGGCTGGGATCGGCAGGTGGTCCTGGCCAATATGTTCCTTGTGGGCCATTTACACCCCGGGCTATGAGCTTTGCTCAGCTGCCAGCACTGTCGACATATTTGATTGCAGTAGCTTCCAAAGCAGCTGCGTTTATTGAGCAAGGCATGATAATAAATAAGGGAAAAATAAGAAAAAAGCTGGGATTTTGTAAGAGGAAAAGGTGGGGTCAGAGGAAGAAGCATCGAATAAAATGGGTGTGGGGATTACATCACGAAGAGCTGTTTCCTCAAAACCTCAATGTGGAGATAGAAAGAAGACAACATCTTTGCATAAAGTTCAATGCTCGTTTTCAAATTGTTGACTGATTTGAGAAATTACCATGTAGCTGATTAATGTGTGGCGCTTTGGCATATAGGAGACACGATGGTAGTATTGAGACTCCTAGGGGGAACCTATATACACATGTACGTAGGGAGGTTGTGAAGCCTGGAGGCATTAGGGTTGACAGAGTAAGGACATGGAGGTGATGAGAGGGGGTGGACAGGGTTGGGGTGGTAATCTGGTAATATGAGGGAGGATCAGGGCCAGCAAAAGTCATGTCGGCCGCAGCTGGCCAAACCTTGGTTTCGATACGATCCCTTCCTGCTCCGCACAGAGTAGAGGGCGGCTAGGCAGATCGGGACGGGATGAACGGAAAGGTAAATAGCGACCTAATGGGGATGGGGGATGGATCTGTATAGGCTGGTGGTGGGTGATGGGGAATGGGGTGAGCTGCTCTATGTGGGGTAAGGAGTGAAAAGCAGCTCAACTGGATGAAGCAAGGGATGAGTACGACGAGAGAGGCTGATATCATTTTTTTTCTTTTTGCGGATTTATGTAAAATTAACAACTAAGATTGAAGATAGGTTCACACTGTGTCGGGAAACAGTGGTTTGGTTACCCCAGATCTTGACAGAAAATAAATTGTGGTCATAGACCAACGGATGTGGGCAAGGTTGTTGTTTTAAAGTGAGAGGTATGGAAAACTAATTTGTGGCCTGGTACAGAACCCTGGCATTTCCCATGACGTGGGAGAGCTCCTAGTTGTGCAACAGGAATGTTAACGACTAGTACGACTGTAGGTCAAGACAGTTTGTGACATAGACATAAAACAGTTAGTTCAGACTTGAATTCAATATCCAACATGTTGTATGGTGGTTCATACTTGCATCCAATATCTATTATGTTGTATGTTAGCTTTCTCATGACCATAATTTGATATCCAACACCCAAAAGTCAACTGGCTGAATAGTACAAGAAACAATTGAAAATACGTTTGTACTTCTCATGCAAGTCTGTTTTTTTTGCATACCCACTTAGCGGGGACACACATGCTCTACTACTACTACTACATGTAGACATTACAGAAAGGCACCTGATGGATGCTTTTGCAGTAACATGTGTTCCAGGCTCTGGGCAAACTGTAATAAGTTCCATGAGAACAAACAAATGGTACCATGTGAACAATGCCTCTGATCAGCAGCCGGCTATTATTTATTAGTGTTAACTCTTGTACAATGCTATTGAACACAGAGAGATCATTAGTTGCTGAATAAGAAAATAAACATACATAAATAGACACATTTAGCAAAGTACTTTTGGATAACCTAATATTTGTCAAAGAAAATATACACATTCCTTTGAAATCAAATATCAATAAAAATGTATGTAAGAATGCTTTGTATGTTTTATTATATATCAATAGTGTACTGTTGCACAATGCACTGATCTGCTCGAGAAGTAGCCAGGCATCATCTAAACATTTTAGAATTTTTTTTTACTTATATCATGGTGAGATTCTGATAAAAGAAACGATGTCCGGTATAAAGGGGATGATAAGAATTCGGTTGAGGAACCGCAGAAGGGTCAAGATAGGCGTGCAAGATGATCTCGCTGAGCTGCTCATGACATTTGTCTAGGAGCTGAGTTACCCTGAAGACTAATGGGTGAAGGTGGTAGGAGGGTGAGCAGATCATGCCTGCATAACCCCTGACCCTGAGCTGCTCATTTCACTGACTTAAGCTGCTGAGTCACACCCTCTGATGAGCAGCTCGTTCTGGGTAGTTATAAAATTATGGTGTGCCGCGGGCTTGTTCAGGAACCTGTGGTTATGTTGATTGTCATTGGTGCAATATGTTGTGGTAAACGTACAGAAAGCACAAGAACGTTGATATCCTGTGGTTAAGTGATTTATACCTGAATGGAGCTGTAGAGTCCTATGTGTTTTGGTAGAGTGGTCTCTGGGGTTAGCCAATGGTGTACCTACCTATATGACAGGTCACGTATACTCTCATAGAAAGAAAAGCACGAGAGAGACAAGAAAATGTCGATGTACCTGCATTACTATCTACTGAAAATGCTAATCCTGTTCCTTAAGACATTTATTCACAGCATCCCGTGGAGAAAGATATATAGAGGCCATCCCCTTTAGCCTGTATCTCTAGAGGCGTATATAGAATTCCATTTGGACCCTAAGAAAATCCCTCAAATCTAATTAAACTCCCCAGTAGAAGTAGAATTACAATACATGTATTCCAAGGTCTAAGACACAGGAGGAGGTTGTGAGGTCCTGAGGCTGCTTGTTAGTATAGAACGTCTGTGTCTGGTCTGTGAGTAATGTGTTCTCTGGGAACAAAGGAGGAATATCTATTTAGCGTGGACACATCATCTGTAGCCGCAGGAGTTAGGCTTCACCCAAACCCAGTTATCCTTGCATACAGTGGTAGGGATGGGGTGGACTGGGATCTAGCTCATCTGATCTGCTCTCTGATCACAAGCCTACTACACATGTTTCCTAATGTTGTATACTATCACAGCCGTCAAAGACCTGGTTGTTTCTTTGTCTTATAACTATTCTTTTGTTGGTGCACTACGCGGAATCCTTTTGGTTTACAAAGAATGCATGGGGGGACCTTTAGGTATGATCTTTTGATCAATATTTGAAAGGAAATCCATCAGTAAAAGGTAATATTTCAAGACCTTGAACAAAATCTGTATGTGGACATAATATGATTACCAGGTGTGATTATTTAACCACACAGAATAATAATCAATGATTAATGTTATAGTGTTGTTGGTATGTGTTCTATATACGGAAATTTCAGACAACATTTAGAACAGACTGTCACAGGGTCTCCACCAGGTTCACGTCTCACTGGCCAAACACCCTTGGGCGCACTGCTGATAGTGGCCCGGTCCATTTTAGTGTGATGAATCGATGGACTTACTGATCGACAATACCCATACAACATCAGCCAGCCTGTCGATCAGCGACCATTTGTGTTTTCAGACCTTTTTCCACGGCGCCTTTTCACATCTTTGATCGGGAGATATGATCCATCACTCCCTCTGCGCAAATGTCTGAGCATTCGCAGAGGGACTCAGGGGTCACGCTAGGGCGCATGCGCCATCAGTCGAGGCAGGTCACGTGGTTTGTGGCCAAGAAAAATAAAAATGTCCCCATGTTCTGAGCTGCTCGTCCATTCACTCATCAATTGCTCAGGCCAGGCCAGCCATCACTACTACCCATCCCTCCGATACTGCCATGGTATTAATGTCCATCTAGAACTTATTGATACAAATCTGAGCTGTCCCTTAATACGACATATTAGCTGTTTTATCTTGTACATGTGGTTTGAATGAGTTACAAATTTATTTTGCCTAATCATTTTCAGAAGCTGTTGAGGAACATACACTTTTAAGATTACAATGATGTTATTAATGGAAGGAAATGGATTATTAAAGGAGGCATGTGCGCAGAATTCGATGGAGCTTAGTCCTTGATTTACTTACCCTATAGTGTTGCTGTGCATACATTTTTAAAGTGAATGACCCATCAACTGCTCATTGAGAAGTAGATTAGGTTATCCTAAGAATCATGGACTAAATCATATCCAAGGTAGATAATTAAAAGACAGCAGGTTCTAGCCAAACTGTAGATACACACACGCGTTATCTATTCCTTTTAAACAGTCATGTAGGGGCCTGGAGACCATCTCCCCGTGAAAACGAGGGGGTGTCGCATCACTGCCCTCCCCGTGTACCAGCATGATGTGAAGTAGGCAGAGACTTGATCATTACAAATCGACAAACAGATTGAACTTGAGCCCAGGCCTGCTCTTTTTGCAACACGCATGCGTGCGGCGCACTGCCTCCTGGGACAGGCCAATTATGACGTCACGAATGGTAGTGAATCATTCAATATTGACGGATGTGTATGGGAACTTAAGGGGAAATGGTGGTGCAATTGGGGGGAGGGGGGAGTTACAGTGCTGACCACTGCATTGTTGTATAAATGCATTTTGATATCTATAGATAATGAACTTTCCATCTCCTACAATGTCTTCGGGTGAGCATCTGGCCATATTGATATCAGTTAAGTAACTGCCCCCCCGACGGCCATCTTGGATCTGGCAGAGGAGTGTGGGTCATCTCTTATCTTCCCCTCCACCTACAGAAACAGTGGGAATTCATAAGACTGATAAGCTGCCCCTGCCTCTATCTTAATCACCTTAAGTACCTGTCCATTGTTTTAGGTGTGAATGGAGGGGATTAGCCTGATAGGGAGACAATGGCTTGGTTTTACTCTGCCTTGATTATATGTGCCCTCTAGGAAAACTTTTAAAGTTCAGTTTCTCTTGTATTTGAAGTACTAAGTCTAAATAAAGCTTACACTGTTTAAGTTTAAAGTATTTGCTACCCAAATCTATAGCCTTTTAGAATATAGCTTCACATAGACTATTAGGAAGGGACAACCAAAGTAGACTGTACAAAGAGGCCAACTTCTGATCTAGCCCCCGACTACATGAGCCACCTAGCTAATTTGTTTGGTACTAGCAATGGCTCTGTCCCGTATACCAACTTGGCGGGTTGGGGTTACATGGACGTAAATGCTGCCCTCTCGTGAGTCATATGGTATTCAGGCCTGCACTGAAGGTGATCTGGGTGCTGATTGGCTTAGAAATCATATGCAAGAAATATTGGTAAAATTATGAAAAAAATCACAAGTGACCCCAAATAGTTCCTAAATGGAACAGTAGATGAGTTTTTATATTATGCCAAGGTTTGGGGATTTTATCAGGTCTGCAAATGTTCATCTGGCCAATGGAGGTTTTGAGGCCCAAAATAGGGTAGAATGGCACTTGCTGTACGTATCGCTCCCTTAGTTAAGATTTTCAGGGTTAAGCCTATCCTATATTCTAACACATTGTGTGTGAGAGATGGTTTAATCTTGCTACGGTCGAAAATATTACCAACGAACATTACGGGGGGCTGTTTTTGTGTGTTATGCTATATAGAAACATAGAGGAAATGGAATTAGTTCCACGTAACCTATAGGATGATTGGAAATTTGACCTGCCTATTTCAAATGCCCTCTTAATGTCATTTTTCTGTTACAGCAAGGATGGTTTTACAGGAATCTGGCCAAATTAGTCACAGAAATGGTGTGAAATAAAAAAAATAGGAAAACATTGCTTGCGGAGGTAGGGTAATTCACTAAATATTGCAGTTTCTATGAATCTCGCAAAACATAACTTTTTCTGGACATAAACCACCTACAGGGTGAAATTCTCAGCAGAAAATGACATTTTAGCCTCATTTTAATCTTCCTAGGGTTATTGATAGACAAATATCCATGTAGGGCCTACCATAGGGTCCATTGGAAGTTTGGTCGGGTTTGCGGTGTTTTGCCAAATTTTCAGTGAGAGCGCAATTATCTAATTAACCAGTAGTAATTTATCCCCCAGTGCAAATATTAGTACAATATTGATAACAGGTATTCTTGATGCATGTAACAGAAAAGGCATGCCTTAAAAAATGATCCCCTGGTAAGATATGATCTGTAAAAAGTGGGATTAATTATAGGCCTAATATTAATCATTTTTCACCAGTTTTATCATGTTTTTCATGATTTTGTGAGTTTTTCTGGCAAAATCCTAACAATGTTTTACAAAATCAATGCCCCCTTCATCATCAGGTGACTGAATTCAATGCAAATATGCAATTTGACAGCTCTAGAACTGCTGCTTGTGCAGTGCATAGATCTTTGATGATAAAAGTCGCTGCTCGGAAATGAGATTGAAAACTGGTAGGAATTTCAGTGTGAATTGCACACATCAATCCCCTCATATCATAACATTGAGAAAGGCAGTTGCCACCAAACTTTAGGATTTTATAGCACAGTCCCTAAGGTTTGATAGGAAAAACATTTTAGTTTTATCTGAAGACCCTACCCCTAATTAAGGTTACATGGACGTAAATGCTGCCCTCTCGTGAGTCATATGGTATTCAGGCCTGCACTGAAGGTGATCTGGGTGCTGATTGGCTTAGAAATCATATGCAAGAAATATTGGTAAAATTATGAAAAAAATCACAAGTGACCCCAAATAGTTCCTAAATGGAACAGTAGATGAGTTTTTATATTATGCCAAGGTTTGGGGATTTTATCAGGTCTGCAAATGTTCATCTGGCCAATGGAGGTTTTGAGGCCCAAAATAGGGTAGAATGGCACTTGCTGTACGTATCGCTCCCTTAGTTAAGATTTTCAGGGTTAAGCCTATCCTTTATTCTAACACATTGTGTGTGAGAGATGGTTTAATCTTGCTACAGTCGAAAATATTACCAACGAACATTACGGGGGGCTGTTTTTGTGTGTTATGCTATATAGAAACATAGAGGAAATGGAATTAGTTCCACGTAACCTTGGGGGTGGTGCCAGTTGTGTCTAGCTGAAGCTGGTTATCAGCATGTACCTTACACTGGTTTTAGGGGTGAGTTATGTAATACCCTGAGATACTGGTGGGAATCCACTCTCTCCCACCTTACACACACCAGTACTTTTAGGACTCATTCAAGTGGCTCATGGTGGCTAAGAAAATATAATAACAGCTTCAAAGTTATGCTGAGTATAGGCTATCACACCTAGAGGTTTGTAGTCTCGCCCATTTATAGAGTGTCTTCTGGCCCCTGGAAGCTCCAAGTCTCACGAGAATGCATGTTAATTAGGCCTGAGCTGGTGGCTGCACTTTAGGATACAAGCGTCCACAGGACGACCTGGAATAGCGGTATAGCTCACATAGCCATTATCAGCTGGGGGCCACCATTAGACCCTGACTCCACTATGACTAACACCTTCAGCCCCCGACTCCGCAGTTTATGCCAGGGATGCCTCCCATTGGTCAATAATACAATAGCCATGTGCCGTATACGGCCTTAGCTGGTTTGATTATCAGCCAATGAAATGACACCAACTATTCACCGCGGTCCTCTCGGGGGCCAACTGGTACCCATCTGATCAGTAGAACTCGCTGATAACAAGCTTCAGTAATGGCGGCGCCCATGGAACAACCTGCTAACTCGGAATATGATTGGTACGCGTTTTGTAGGGAAGGTAGCATGTCTTTATCTAATCGTCTTGGCATTAGTTCTACAGTTACCGATTCACCAGTATGAAACTAGATTATTTCGTATATTCACCTCTCAGTCAATAGTCAATAGTTGTAATAAATCAAATCGAGAGTGTGTCTCAGAACCTAAGATACCGTAGGTTTAGACCATGCCTGCAAATGCTAAACAGACTTGTATTATAAATCATCTAGCAGTAAGAGTCCTTAAGTAAAGTCCTAGGCTGTTTCTCCGCATATATCACCTACGGGAGAAGCCTTATCGTGGCAGTGGTCACAAACACCACCTTGTTTTAGCAGAAGACCTACAAACACAGTTCCACGCCTACCACACCTCACCTAGCAACTGTTAATTTCCTGTGTGCCCCCCTCCCCCAACCCCTTACTCCTCACCCGCCCATCTCAGAAGTTCTCTGTCCCACACAGGTATATGACAGGTAGACAGGTATGAGAATACTATGCTGCCTACATCTGAACTGATACTTTCATCATCACCATTAACCTGCCTTTGACATTTAATAGATGCCTTGGTTTTATAATTCAATGGGTAACTATTATCAGTCTTATTTTACTAAAATGGGAGTTCGTTATCATGCTGACTGCTCGTTGAAAACACATTTGCATTACAGATGCAGGTGAATAGCCGAGGTTCCGTTTGAAGAACCTCCAGACTCTACATGTTCTTTCCAGGAATTAAGTGACCCCCATCTCTGTAAATAATACCACTAACCTTAAACTATATATCCTCCTTCTACATCTGTCAAGTTTCAATGTACTGTTTGAGTGAACATATCCTGCATATCTGTGACCTGTTCTGTCATGTGTGCGTCCATATTCTATACTGGAAAGTTGTAAACTGTCCGTCTATTTGTATGTTATTCTAGTTCACTTCTTCTACCTTTAATCAAGGTACACTTTCTGCATGTATCAAAAACAGGTGTCGTCTGCAGTCCTTTTCAACATGTTATCTTAAAATCATTTATAATAGTTATCTCATTAAAATATATATATATATATATATATATATATATATATATATATATTGTTTCACTGTAACTTTAGTTCTCCATACAAGCACTTTGCATTTATCAGAATCTCTCTTTTTTTAAATACCATATATACACATTTTCATCTGTATTGTCCGCAGGCGTTGCTTTCTGTCCACAGCAGGTAGTGAAAACAGAGCAAAATTGACAACCCAACTACTTTTATGACCCTACTCTTGAAACTGATACTTTGATTTCTATTTTCTTAACCCTCTCAGAATCAGGAGGATGATTGTGAACAGTCCTGCCGCTTCCTGAAGCACGTGGAGACAGTGAGACCAGGAACCTGTCCTCCTGCAGAAGATGCACGAGCCTTTGAGGCAGCCTGCGTGGACAACTGTGACGCAGATCCTGCCTGTGAAGGAGAGAGAAAGTGCTGCGACAACGGATGTGGCTTCACCTGTAGAGAACCAGTTCAGAAAAATATAGGTGGGTGATGATTATGTATCTAGATTTTCTTGAATAGTTTTCTGAAAGAAGCCAGGAAAGTTGGGCACATTTTTTGAGCTGAAGGCTTAGAGGCTCACCTGGTATTCTCATTCAGTTGGTTGTTATATTAATGCAGGTTCCAATGCAATTCAATTAAATTTGCTTTCTGACCAACATAATTTAGAATGATAATGGGATGAGTTACAGAGTCACTATTTGATATCAACATTTGTATACATGTATTGTAACGAGGCAAGACAGTTTACATGAATGAAAAAAAGAAACCAAAGGGACCACAGTGATGAAATACAAGATAGTGGACACACATGTATATAATTATGTATACATGAATATGGGTATCATCAATATGCACGATCATTTATATAGAGCATCGGTTTCTCTGCATGTATATGCAATCCCTCATACTGTGCAAATATGCAACAAGTTATTGATTTCCCACCTAATTCACTGTACCTCGAGGTATAGCTTTTCTGGGCAAAATATACATGACAATGATTTGCAAGTTGGCTGTTCATTGTTTCCTCGCACCAAAGCGATCTGCCTGGCTTTGGAAGGAGCAAAGCAGGTGGACGCTTTATACCCTCTCCCAATGTGTTAGGAACGGGGGGCATAAAAGATAAGGGGGAGAAGACCACGTGATTTCGTGACAAATGGTTGCTCATAGGAGAGTCCCTATTTACGGGGCCATAGCCCCACATAATGTCCATACAGGATTTGCATTGTATCTCTCCCTCTCAGGCCCAGCAACATACCCACTGGATTAGGGGACATTAAAATGAGAGTAAGAATGTGTGGTGATGGGGAGACAAGTGGAAACGACTGATTAATAGGTGATTTCTTTGTTGGGTATTGTATATGTGCAGCTTTGTGGGGCGTATAATGTTGCTTTTGTTTAACAGCTTGGCTGTGCAGGAATGCCTATGCATGGATGAGTGGTGTTCTATAGTGGGAGTTATTGTTTTATGTCAGGGTTCTGGTTAGGCGTGTGCCTGCCATGGCATAGTAATGAAGGTGTGATGGGGGTATTGTTGGTTAGTTCATCAGTTCTCTCCAGCCTCCAACACAAAGTCATTCCCACACACGGCAGCTGATAGAGGGGATAATAGATAGGTAACGAGCGATAATAGGGGAATGTGTGTGCTTCTGTATCCCAACAACAGCTTCCTCCAGGGTCCTAAATCCCAACACAGGATTCCTGCACCATCCCACACCCACTGAATCTGGCTCACAACCACTCCTAAAATCCCTGATGAATTGCATAAAATATTACTTTTTTGGCCTCCAAAAACTCTCTTCTCCCCAAGCCAACTATTTTCGCCTCAGCGTCACTCCATGCATTGTCCTGCAGGGGCTGGTCACGTGGTCTTTAGGGACGCTGGTGGTTGGTGATAAGGACTCGGAGGGCGTCGTTAGCACCTGTTTACTGCGTCGCTATTCTTAATTATTGTCCTTTAATTAATTAATTAATCCGTTGCCACACATGGAGACACTTCATCCCTTGCTCATATCTCAATGAATAAGAGTCGGGCGCTACGCCCCGTAACAGACAAGCAGTGATAAATCAGTCTTAATCAGATTCAAAACAATAGTGAAGGACTGGTGAACATTATGATATATTTCCCCCAGAAAGAAAAGAACAATTAAAAGTACAGCAAGGGGATGGGAATATTTATTGTGAGGAATCTCTCGGGAAGGTACTTATAGGCATGTGATGGAATATTTAAAATGGGAGCTGTTCTTAAGCCTAATTGATGGGGATGGATGGGCATTGTATGTTCTGAATATCTTCAGCGTACATATAAGCAGTTTATTATTTTTCATTGGCTTACATTTGAGGCAGATCAGATCAGATTTCCTTTTAAGGATACACTTAGTTTGTGATATAGTTAAACCTGCTAGATGTGCACCTGTATACAGCAAAATACAGGTACTTTTTCATGGACAGTACAACTTCTTGATAACATGGAAAGTCTGATGAGACGAATACATGTCAAACCCTTCATCTAATATATATATATATATATATATATATATATATATATATATATATATATATATATATATATATATATATAACAAATTACCCATTCAAAGTTTATACAAGTCCTTACCCAGTTGCAAAACAATGGTAATTTTGTAAACCATGCCTTGAACCGTACAATCAACGACAAGTTACATATAGCCTGTCTGGATGCGCTTGACAGACATGACATTTTTGTGATGCCTTTATATATTAGACAATCCATTTGCCCAGAAAATTTTAAAAGAATAAGTCCATATTGGAAATAGCTGCAAGTTGAACATTGGCTAGTCTCCTCCTTGATGATCTCAAACTCAAAAAGTGAAACTAATATTTGGCACTTTCCTACTTGGGACTTTTTGTCCTCCTTTGTGACACCTAAAGCACTGTTGATGTAGTGATTCACCCCCAGTGTTAAAGGACTGGCATGGACTGAAATATAAGGATAAAATCGGCCCCTCCCCCATTCAAAACTAAAAAAAATGGAACGTGAGTGATCGCCACACACTTGAACAGAATGCAGGTATCAGATTCGGAGACTCAGGGAGGAGAGCAAGCTGCAGTGAGGAGTGAACTGTCCCCCATCACTTCCCCTCCCCTCAAAAGTCGACATCAGCAGGGTTTGGGCCAGAATCAAATTTCCCGATCAACACTCCATGAATAATATTAATCACCAGCGGGCCTGGGCTCTCCCTGACGATGGTGAAAGGACGCCTGATGAGACGAATCAGGCCCGATTATAAAATTGTTTGCCCCCACGCAACCTGAAAATTGCCCCTCACTGACTCTAGCCACTGGGCGATAATAGAAGAAACAAGCGGCGGTCAGAGCGGCTAACTCACCCACTGCCCGATAGGTGTCTCTACGTGTCTGGGGCGTGGTAACGGGTTAACAGGGCATTAGTGTCAAATAACGCCTCCGTGCTAGGGTTGGCGCTGCTTGTGTTATTGTTACAGGGGGCTATTGTGCATGGCAGCCATTTTTTGTTGTTCTTTTTATGAGTCTGAAATTGAAATGACTGAGTGGATGAGTGGTTGGGGAGGGTTTTGTATCTGGATAACAGTTGGGAGTGACTCAGTGTTATTCTAGTTGGGGGCAAGTGTAACAATCTTAAATGAACGATCCCCTGGGTTAATAAAAGCCCGCAATGATTGACCATCAGTGGCCGATGTTTTTGTTTGACTTTTTTTCTTGTGTGTTATTGGAGACACTGCAGTCAAAAGTCGTACTCCCGTCTTCACCCCTATAGTTTCTTTAATTGTGGGCAACACACGTATGACTCAAAACAAACATGTAGTTTGCTCTTCCTTGGGAACTACTGATTTTGTACCAAGATACTATTTGGAATGATAATTGAGGAGGTAGTGTGCATTCATAAAATATCCCCACTATTAGCTGTTCCTATGTGGCAACTAAGATATTATCACACATTGGGTGTACTCACTGGAAATAAAAATATGTATTACAAAAAAATACTGTTTTGCTCACTCTCTCAGTACAATATTTCCGTGAATACCTCCAACCTACTGCGTCAATTGCATATTGAGACCCCGATAGATAAAGGAACCTGGATTGAAGTAGCAGTCAATTACATGTATCCAATATATCCACACATAAAGTTATATTGATCGACACTACTTCATCTCTTATTTACTTCGACCACTGTAATTTCCACTGATTTCCAAAGCATGCCCTATCACAGTACCGGGGTATGACACCCCCCCCCCATCATCATTCCTCAAATGTGTCCCTTACATGGGAGAATGAGACATGGGCAAAGTCTCATATTGAAATCACATCAATGATTGTCAATTATTTGGAGGGTGGGGGGGGGGGGACTGTTTGCACTTCGTATGGATTGTGTATAGAAATATCTGTATGGATTCTCACTGCTTCAAACTTACCATCATTGACTTAGTTCATCCTGATAGTTAAGGGCCCCTAATCGGCATAATTTTATCATTGAAATACGCGTAGATCTATTACAAACATGAGTCAGTTTCATTAGGCTACACTTTGGAAGAAAATTCAAAATTAGGGGGCCTACATTTTGAATTCCATGAGGTCACAGAGTTTACCAGTATTGTAGCTGGTATCACGTTTTAAATCCATGGACTACTGCAAATGTTTTCCATTTTATTATCATGAAAAATCATTTTCCATGACCAAATCCCACCTTTGCCATAAAATAACTCAAAGTGCACTTCTTGCCTGGGGCCTTCATACAAGTCATTCGTGACAGGGAATCGGTCACTGCCCACCACCACACCTCACATTATAGGTTAGTTTGTCGGCCATTGAAACATCCCTCAATAATTCAGCCAGATTCAGCTCACAACTGCCCTACCCCACCACCCTCAGACACCTTGGACATGCAATATGAATTGTTGTTATTACGCTGGCTGGGACACGATTGCCAGCACCATCTCTCGGGCTGCGGCAGAACCCGGGGCAGAACCAGCTCACAGCTGAGGTGACAACCCGCTACAACGTCCCAACAACGATACATCCGGTCGCTTCAAAAGACCTGGGGGCCGTTGCACAATCAGCCTCAAAACCGGTTTCCTCGTTCTGCTAGTGTCTAAGTGTTGCACAAATGTTTTCTCGCTCTGCCATTTGGTCCTTTTTTGCAGAGCGAGAAAAAAAGTGTTGCACAATCTTTTCATCGCTGTGCGAAAGTCGCTGTGCTAAAATTTTTGGGTGCACAGCGAGAAAAAAAAGGCAGTTACTCTTGAGTCACCGCCTTTTTGGTTTTTAACATTGGTCCCTATGGGGACAGTCGTTCTGTTATTTGGAATGGAACCAGAGTAACATTTTGGAGGGAAATTTAAAGTGTGACAACTACACTGTGTCAAAATGGATGTCCCAAGAGACAGTCTGGGAAGAAGAAAGCGAAAGTGCAAGAAAAGAGATACTCCCTTCACTTTATTCTCTGATGAAGAGTTTACAGCAAGGTACAGGCTCAGCAAGGAGGTAGTGATGGAGCTGTGCCAGGACTACAGGCTACACAGCAAGTTCAAGGGGAGCAAACGTGGGGGAGGCCTCTCCTGCATAGACAGGGTAAGCTGAAATACCTTCTTTTTTTTCTTTGTGGTCTGGATGGGGGGGGTCCCCCTTCTGACATCTCGACTCGAAGAAATGGTCATGTCACATATCACTTGATGTCACATGTCACCTCTGTCATGGCCCAACATGTCAATTTTAATAATTTTATGTCAATAATTTTTTTATTCATGTCAGTAAATCCCATGTCACATGTCTGTTTCAAGAAATGAGCATGTCACCAGTAGAATTTTGTAGTCCACACCCATCACTAGACGACCTTTTATCAGGAAGAAAGAAATTTTCTTAATTTATTTATTTATTTCTCCCCTTTTCCTAATACTCTGACATTGATTTCCTTTTTTTTCTTTCAGTTCTGTTTAGTGTTACGGTATTTTGCCACTGGGAGTTTCTTCGTGCTGACTGGGGACTCCCAGAAGGTATCCAAGTCCGTAGTGTGTAATTCAGTGAAAGATGTCGCTCAATACTTCGTCAAGAACCGGCACAAGTATGTGAAGTGGCCCCACTCTTTTGAATCGAAACTGCTTGCGGCCTTGAAGTTATACCGCCACAAAGTCAAGAGGAACCAAAGAGAGGTCGAACAAGAGACACCGTTTGTATTTGGATACGTGGATGGCACCCACATCCCAATCAAGTGCCCCTCCAGAAACGAGAGCGCATACGTCAACAGAAATCAGTATCACTCCATCAACACCACTGTGAGTTTTTCACCTTTTTCTTACCTTCTGTGGAGTCCTCTTTATTTTTGTTACCTTAATAAAATAACGTTCATCTTCCTCTTTTTTTGTCCTGCACCTCTAGAATTATAATGAAACATATCATCTATAACAGAATATGGTTAGATGGAATTTATTTCCCTTTTCCTGATTTTTATTTCTTTCTTGGTGCAGATTGTCTGTGACTATGACAAACGGATATTGTTCATAGACCCTCGCTTCCCAGGATCGGTGCATGATGCCTACTGTCTCGCGGCGAGCCCCGTTGGAGACGAGCTCGACCAGGAGATTTGGGGGGATTTTGTTCTCCTAGGAGACTCGGGGTGAGCTTCCTTTCTTAGTCTTTGTCTCTACTTTTCTTTCACAGCATGCAAAACACTATAACATGTGGTTATCTTCTACTTTTGGCAGATATGGGTTGCGTCGGCACCTCTTCACGCCCTATAAGGACGAGACTTCACCCAAGAAGACCGCATTCAACAAGTGGCATAAGAAGAGCCGGGTTCGAGTCGAGCAGTGCATCGGTATCCTGAAGCAGCGTTGGAGGTGAGTGTAACTCTTTTCCACTCATGAGAAAAAGAAAGGAACTAATTATCTGCGCTTTAACATATTACCTTCCAATATTTTTTTTCTGTGTCATCCTTTGTCTCTGTCTAAAGCTCCTTTTTTTCTGTTTTTTTTTGTCTTTCAGGATCTTGGACTCCTCCGCAGGTTACATGAGGCACGAGCCAAAGAGGTCTTCAGACATCATAACCAGTTGCGCCTGCCTTCACAACGTGGCCATGGATCATGGCATAAGGATTGTAGATGACCCTGCTGATCCCTGGACACCAGTCCGTCTTCCCCTTCCCCAACCAAGACAGCTTTCCCGAGAACAGGAAAAGGAGCGTATCAAGTGCTTCCGGGATGAGTACTGCAACAAATACTTCTGAAAAGTGTGGCACCTTGCATGCTTCAAGTTACAACGAAAGTACTTTGGCTCTTTGTCTGTGATACCTTATAATTAGGATGTGGTACACATGTATGTCACAAAGAGAGAGTTTCAGCTTGTCTGAGATATTTACCTTAATGTACATAAAGATGTACCTGGCGGACAGGCCTCACATGAAATATTTTTCTCTGACATTTTTTCCTGTTCCTTTTGTAAAAGAAAACTTGAACACGCGCCGTGAAAGAAAAAAAGTTTTATTTATGTACATATACATAATAACCTGTAAATAAACTGTATTTTTGTCAAACTTGTATAAGATGGTCCATTTCTCTTTATCATATATATCTTTGTCACATTTAATCCATACTTCATAACTGATTTTTGGCTTGCCTTCTCTGAGCTCTTATGGCTTCCCTCTCTGCCTTCCTCCTTTTCTTCTCCTCACACAGCTGCAGGTATTCACTTCTGGTGCAAACCACAACTTTCTGCCCTTGTTTAGGTCTAACTTTGGGTAGAGCAGTCTTTGACTCGTCTTTCTTCCTCGCTGCTGCTTTCTGTTTGGATAAATTCTCCATTTTCTTCCTTAATACTGCTTCTTCTTTCTCCCTCTTTCTCTCCTCCTTCATCTTTCCCTCATGTTTCCTCCTTCTCTCCTCTTTCTTCTTTCTTTCTTCCTTCCTTCTCTCTTTGTCTTTATCTTTTGTTGGTACTTTAGTGGTCTTCATTTTGGTCTTAGCCTTGGAGAAGTCGGCAGTACCTGGTCTCCACAGATGGTTTTCTGTTATGCCTGACTGTGCCTTTGGTTTGGTAGGGTCCAGCTCCATGGGAGTAACTCCTGGAATACCTGAAAACATACATATGTTTCCTGAGTCTCAAAAGTACATAATATTTTTTTTTTCTCGCTGTGTTTGAAAAAAACATTAGATGTCTTTTATTCTAAACTCAATAAGAGGTTGAATAAGGTAGGGTACAGTGACTACGGTAGTCCATCCTCACCTCGAACTGCCTCTGGTTTCAGATATTCTAAAGCTTTCTGCTGGGTGTTGGACAAAAGCAACTTCTTTGCAGGTGGTCCGCTTCCTGTCTTTTTGATCTCCCTTCTTAGTGTATTGTACTGTAAGTAAATAGATTAGCATAAAAATTTTGTTATTTTACTTATTTCTCTTCACTAACTTTATTGTTATGTTGAAAAAGAAAAATTTCACTTCTCTCCTACCTTTTGCTTCATCTTTTGGGTGAAATCAGACGCCTTATCAGAGCACTGTCTGACAGTCCGGTGAGTGTGCGCTTCCGAGTTAACGTACACTGAAAGAATTAAGAAGAAAGTATTAAATTTATAAATTCTTTTTTTATGAAGTAACTTGCCTTGAAAAAAAAGGGGAAGATATAAGATTATTCTATCGAAGTAATAAACTTACATGCCACGTCTCTCCATGCTTGCCGCCTTATGTCCCTCCCTCCTCCTGTGCCGCTGAAGTGGAACTTTATAGCGTCCCGGTTTAAGTTTATTGCATCCATTAGGGCTTCTACTTCTTTCGTCTTCCACCTTTCTCTGGAGACAGGAAGGTCGTTTCGCATAGGGAGATCTTCTGCTTCACTTTCGGAGTCACTGGCGTTGGACTGATGGTCAGCATAAGAAGCTCCTACCAAGGTATGGTTTGCTTGCTTTTCTCGATGTGCATTTTCTGGCTGGTAAAGGACTGTAGAGGCCTCTGAGTCAACCGAGAAATCCTTATGCTTCAGTATCATTTGTGTTCTTTTCTTAGGTCTCTTATCAGGCTGACCCTGCTGTCATAACATGGAATAAAAAAATTATTTATTAGCCTTTGCCAACCGGTGTCACAACGAGAGAAGTAAGGGACAAAGCACAGCGACTATTGGCTAACTTTTAACGTTGTGCTACGTCGTACGTGACCCGCCATTATCCTCTTATAAAATTAACTTTTAGGCCCTTTTTTTATGCTCTGCATGCTCTCCTTTGTGTTCAGGACTTTCTCTGATATTCAGACTTGAAGTTGGTCAAGCTTTTTTACATACCTTGTGCTTCTTAGGAGGCATATCACCTGTAGATTTGGACATGTTGTTCCACGACGTTCTGTCAATTATGACGTCATAACATGAAATCGAGAGTGCTGCCCCCTACGCACAACGACCTTTTTTCTAAAAAGTCGTTGTGAAGGAGGGCATAGCATTAGAATAGATAAACAAAGCTTTTTCAGTCTTGTACTTCTTTAACTTCAAGCTAAAATACTATTCAGTACGTTATCAGAGGAACAACAGGTCACACAGGCTTTCACTTCAAACTTTTTATTACATATCATGACCAGAAAGTGACTAGGAAAAGTGGACTTCAATAGTGTGGCCACTGTAGCACCTTATTTCTTTTCAAATGGTTTTGTGGTCGAGGAAAAGCCGATAACTGTTTCAAAGGCATAAAACTCTTAACTACACTGTACCTCATGACTTTTCAGACTACTCAGTGAAGGGGTCATGGTATAAGACATCAGTGACTTATTATGTTAGGAAGTATCTGTTTTTTTAAGCTTAAGTACTAGTAAAGTAAACCAAAGTGGGTGTTCTCTTTTGTTCACCCGAAAGAAATGTTCCCTACATGAAAATATGTCTGTCCACTCTCCAACCGCATCATGCATTACAGAAGGAGTCTCGTTGTGGCCAAATAAAAAGATTCCTCTATGTAGGTTGAAGTCATAAAACATACAGCGTCATAGTCAGTTTGTTTCTCTCTTGAAAAATTAGATTTTCTTAATCTGAAACCCTTGTATCATAACAAAGTAGAAAATGAACATGAATACTCTGACTGTGAAAGTCACATGAAAGTAACATTTTCTATTTCTTTTTCGATCCATTCTTTGGGCCCTTCCTTTTTTTCTTAGGCTGTCCTTTGGTAGCCTCTGCTACCCTTTTCCTGGTCGCAGGACCCGGCTTAGGATCAACAGCCAGGTGAAGGGAGTGGAGAGTTTCTGCCGCTGTGATCACCTCTTTGTCAGGTTCAGGCTCTGTTAGTTCCTCTAGAGGCTTCTCCTTCTTCAGTACCCCTTCTATGTCACTGCAGTCGAGCACTACTCCCCCCTGAGATATATCTATGTGGACCCTCTTGATTTTACGCGGAGGAGGGTGTGTTCTGGCACATGTAGAAAGAACCACACATAAACCAAGTCTTCCTTCTGGAACTTCATCGTCTACGTTTATGAGAGAAACCTCGAGGTCTTCTTTAGTCTGAATAGCGCCTTGCTGCAAATGTGGCTGTTCTTTTCCAGCCTCTTTTTGGGTGTCTTGTGCTACCTCTTTCACTGTCTCTTCACCTCCATCTTCTTTAAGTTTTGGACATGGTACTACTTCGCTGTCCTCTCCTGCCTCACAGCTTACACCTTCAGTTTTATCTCCTTCTGCCGCCTCTTTCTGTAAGTCAGTTCCTCTGAGAGTTTGGCCATCTTGACCCCCATCCTCAAGGACATCATTCCCTCCCTGTTCTAGTCCTTCGTTATGAGCCTGCATGTCAGTGCTTCCCTCTTTCATAAGATCACTACCTCCCTGTGCTTCTATGTTAGAACCTGCATCACCCGCGTCACTATGGGAGTCTTTTCCAGGCTCTGAGAGGTCAGTATGCCCCTGATTGCCTTGCTCAATAAGCTCGTTATGCGGTACATTCAATGGCTGGGTGACCTGATTTTGAGGGTCATCACCTGGCGGAGAAGGAAGTTGAGTCCCTTCCTCTCCCTCCTCTTCATAAAGAACCTCTTGGTAAACAACCTCTCTGTTGACGTTGTTTCCCGCGTCTCCTTGATCGTGCTCTAGAGGCTCGCTTTTAACCACACAACCAGGATACGATCCTCCCTGCTGCTCTTCCTCTTCTTGGGCTGCAGGTTCCCCCGCTAAAACCAAAGTTAGAGGGGAAGCTTGGTTTACGGTGGGACCTGTGACTAGTTCTCCATTGCCATTGACGTGAAGGAGGTTTTGGGCCACTGTGGACTGGTCTGCAGAGGGATCGAGCGTCAAAACTGTGGAAAAACAAGGCAAAAACTTTTTTTGTGCTTTCTTCAGAACGAGAGTGATACAAAACTATACACAGGTGAGTTTCTCTGTCTTTACGGTGTTTTCTTTTATTCTGTTTTTCCAATAACTTACAACTTCCCAATCTTTTGGACTAACTATATGAAGAAGCACAGATAGGCCTGGAGGTCGTTGCACAAAGAGCGTGCCTTCGTTCTGCTTTTTTCTCTCGTCCGTACGAGATTCACAAAGAGACTTATTGGATAGGACAAGATACATTTAGACTATGAAAAAAAAAAAAAAATACTTACCTTTCAAGGCACCTGAAGACGAAGGTTTAACAACAAGGGGAAAAGTAGGAAACTCAGGAACAGGCGGGGTCTGCGTGGTTTCACACATCATCATGACAGGCCTCCTTTGGAGCCCGTCGGTCATGTGAATGACCTTACCGGAAACTGTAGGATATAAAAAGTTGAAACGAATAAAAAAACTTATGCCAACTGTATAAGTCACGCTGTGACGATCTGTCTCGTTGTGCAAACAAATAAATATAAGTATTTTTGTTGGTCAAGAAAAACTTCAGATGAGAGTGAAAATGAAATAAAAAAAGGAAATGCCAGACACCTAGACACTTACTGCTACACATATTTTTTTTCTCGATTTATGACATGTCCACCCAAATAATGCCTTACCGTTTATAAGTTGAGCCACATTACGGCTGCAAGTTGCCTGAGTGTCAATGATAGACTGCAAGTGACGGCTGGTAGTTTCCTGCGTTTTCACGATGGACTCCCTGTCTGACACTATCCTCTCAAGCACTGTTCCTAGCCTCTCATGCACCTCTGTGCATCGACTCAGGAAGGACATCATGTTATCCACGTTGTCCCGTCTGTGTACTTCCATAGTGGTCATAAAAGACTCGATATTGGCTAATCTGATTTCCTGGTTCTTAACCTGATTTGCTATTTCTTCTTCTTTACTCGAGGCATCTGTGGTTTTTGATTCAAAGTCTAATTTCTTTCCTCTGCCCCCAGAGTTTTTCTTCTCAAGAATCCGTGGACTACGCCGTACTTCCTTTTTGACTTCCGACTTTGGAGTAGAAGTGAGGGGGACTTCCTGTTGAATACCGGTCAAGTCCACTATGTCGGTGTCTGTTGACACAACGTCTACTTGCATGTCATCAGATCTGTCGTCTCCTGTCAAATCAACGTCAAAGGCAGCAGCGTTCCTGACTGCCCGAACACCTGGTTTCTTGAAAGGAGCCTTAGCGGTACCTCTTCGAGAGGGAGAAGGAGCAGGTTTAGCCTTCGCTTCCTTTGTATTTGCAGCAACTTTGGCCTTTGTCGCTTTCGGTGTGCCAGTGACCTTGGCCCCACCTGCTGCTGCTGCAGCCTTACCCGGTTTCTTGAAAGGCACCTTGACTGCCGGAGACACAGGTCCTTTCCCTTTTTTAGGCATGGGACACTGAAACTGTGCCAACAGCTCCTTCTCTGAAGGCACAACCAAAACTTTAAGGGGAGACGGAGCAGCACCTTTAGCTTTAACTCTAGACTGCACAGCAGGGGACTTCTTGGCCTGTTGCCTTCGTTTCTTTTCCTCTTCCACGGGATCCGTGTAGTAGACTATTTCCCCTCCTTGCCCTGAAAAAAAAAAAATTCTATTGTTCAAGGGAAATTGTGGTCCAAGAATATACACATTGTCAAGAATAGAACAACGTGAGGTATCGCTATCGAGGAGAGAAAGAAGAAGAAAATAGGTCAAAAGAACAAACAATGTTAGGTCTGCTGTGTTTTACTATGAATTTTGGGAAAGCGTAGACCCATCATAATATTGATGCATGTTTCTTGTAAACATTTATTTATTCAAAGGAAAAAAAATGCCTGTGCTGAAAACACAATATTCAATTAAAGTAAAATTCAGGACGCTCACAATAAGTTAAAGATAGGGCCTAGTTTCATTCTTAAAAGAAATTTCTTTCTGTCTTACCGGCAATTCTCTCGACTCCCTTATACTTCAACAACATCATGTCGGTCAAGGAGCATCCTTCACATGGTTTTCCTTTCTCTATCAGGTATAGATATTCCTCGTTCTGAAAAGCATGAGAAAATAATGAGGACAAGAAAATGAAAAATAAAGGGGAAGGAGGTCAGAAAGATACAGAAGAAATAAGACATCCATTTAAGTTACACTAACTTATATTTTGAAAGGTGTAGCAAATCACTATGAAGAGTATAATATATTTTTTGTTCGCTCACCTTTGCCTTAAGCTTAGAGAAATAATCATTCACGTGATGCTGCATTTTGTCTAACTCCCGGTTCGCATTCTTGATGCTGTTCACTGTGGCTGCAAGAGATCAAAGGAGACATAGAATATCTGAGAAAAAGAACAGCTCTCTTCATGAAAAACACACAGAAGGCACTTAGTTCTGTTTAACTTTGAGGATAAGAGAAAAGATAAACATTTTTTTCTGTCATAATGTCAAACTTAATAAAAAAAAACTCACCTAGAACTGTGTCCCAACCTTCTCTCCTCAGCTGTGCTCCATTCTTCCCCCTAGCCTTGATATACGGCTTCTGATTGAGGAGGGCAAAGAAGAGCGCTCTATGCTCAGCTTCAGTCCAGTATACGTCTCTGGCCCTCTCTGTCCCCCGGGAAGTTAAGTTCGTTTCAGGCCTGCTGGAGGGACCCGCCTTAGGTTGTCTTGCCTTAGCCTTTTTCACCTTACCCTTTCGAACAGGGCTATCTTCCTCTGAGAGTTCACTAGAATCCTCTAAAATGTATTCCTCTTCTTCCTCTCCTTGCTCTAGTCCTTCTTCCTCCTCGTCTGATCCTTCTGTTAGGGTGTTAGTTTTCAAAATTTCTGGTAACTCGAACGACCTGCTGCCCGCTTGGGTCGCAAGATCATACTCCTCTTCCTCATCGTCTTCGTCGCTTGAAGACAAAGCATAACAACGGTCGTACTGAAAAAAGAAAATAAAGAATATTTATTTTCAGGAAAAAAGAAAATTAGGGGGGAGGAGAGGGGGACTTTTTTTCAGGTACTGTTAATAATGAAAAAATGAATCTAAGAATGTCTGAATAACTCGATTTTTTCTCTTCTTTGCCGTAAAATTCGAAGAGAGGGAGAAAAAAAAAAGAAAATGAAAAGAAATAACAAGACAGAGAGAGAGACACCCTCAAAAGACGTTAGAGCGAACCAAATTACCCTATTATCGCCCGACCCGGCATAGAAAGAAAGCTAACAGAACGACGGAAAAGGAATAACAGTCTAAGAACAGCATGTCATTGTCTTCTTCTGAACAAGATCTACCTTATAGAACACTATTTTAAAAGAAAACTTACTTCTGAAGCGTAGTGAGACATGATATATCCCTCTGTTTCGTTGATCGAAGCCGGCCTCTTGTTGACATCAGCGCGGGCACCGGAAGTGACGTTCTGCCTAACTGGGTCAAAATACGCGGGTGCCCTGTCGTTTTTTCTCGCTCTGCTAGAGTCTCGCTGCAGCAGCGAGGAAAGCACAGCGAGTCCTGTTTTTTTTGTCTCGCTGTCACAACGACTCTCGTTGTGAAAAGGCAGAACATATTGTGCAACGGTCAGAAATAAGTCTCTTTGTGAATGTCGTACTAACGAGAGAGAAAAGCAGAACGAAGGCACGCTGTTTGTGCAACGACCCCCTGCACGCGCTGCCTAACACGAACATCGCATGCGGATGCGCCTGGCGGGCCTTCCCAGAAGGCACTGCGGCGACCGGAAGCGGGACAATGACCTCGCACTCAAGTCTTGCGTGACATGAGAGCGAGGCAGCTTGGAGGAGGCGTGACGTAGGCTGCAGGACGGACGGGGCTTTAATTGGCTGTCGGCAGCCCTCACAATCATTTCATTAGCGCTGTCAAGGGTGGGGAGGGCTAGCTACATATACAGAAAGCGCGGGAAAATGCAGGTCGTCTCCTGCGAAAAGCGTCTTCCTTCTATGATTGTCGTCTGCTGCATTCCCACATGTAGGGGGATAGAGGGAAAGCTCTGTTACATCACACTGTCAGAGCAATACCTATGCAAATAATCTGGTAATATGTCCAAGTGCATTTTGTAGAAAATGTGTTTCAACGCAGAACATCTCCATTATCCATATTTGAATATATTAGACCCTGCTCATTCACAGAGGCCCTACTCACCCACAGAGGCCCTATACTCACCCCTAGGCCCTACTCACCCACAGAGGCCCTATACTCACCCACAGAGGCCCTACTCACCCACAGAGGCCCTATACTCACGCACAGAGACCCTACTCACTCACAGAGGCCCTGCCCTCTGTGCGTTACACATCGGGATCCACTTGCGTCATCTCCGTGCATCAATGTTGCATCCTTTGTATCTGCGTACCAGGTATTTCATGTTTTGTAGGAGATGTAGACTGGCTTCAGTCTATGTGATAATAATTATTATATATTATCAGAAAATAGTATTCATGAAGATTCATGAAGTGAGAGTGATATCAGTGTACCCCCTCCATGCTCCTGACCCTGCCTGATGTCGTGAAATAAAGTAGAAGAGACTGCGGTCAGTCTACAGGAGAGGCAAAAGAGGTGTTCCAATCACTATAGCACACAGTTGATACAACCCTATCGCATTGAGGACTGTAGACAAATATATCATAGATAGAGCTTAAATACTTCCATAGAAGGTAGATAAGGGGCAATAGGATGTTAAGACAGAATAAAACTCAATTTTGCCAAAATATCAGTTACAACCTTGTTGCACTGAATCAACGCGTGGCTTCTATGTGCCTTGATGGCCATACATGTGTTGCATACACACCAGCTGTTTGCAATTCCCAATCGTACATCCATTCAGAAACAAATGGATGGAAACTGCAAACTCTATCTAAGAACTGAGAAATTAAAATTATTATCAATATGAATTTTCTGACGGTCCACTTGAATGCCCTCCTTAATATCCATGGTATATAGATAATGTTATTTCTAAGTTTTGCTACATTGGTTTTAGAATAACCAAAGGGGGCATTCTTACTGTGGTAGCTTTGTGGATTCTAATGGGCATACCCCTACCCCCCCCCAAGTCGATTCTGCTGGGTGATTAATTAACATAGACCAAGACGCTATCAGTGGCTCCAATATTCAGTCTCATGAACTAAACCCAGATTCCCCAAGAGCTTGTTTGAGGTATCGATTTCTGATTGGTCAAAAAATTGGGGTCAATGCGACCTCATTTTTCTCTTGAGAACCAATCTCACAACCACTCTTCATTATATCGACATTTGGGGTTAATTTTTCCTGGCAATTTTATTAGGATTGCCAATTGAGGTTAGAAAGAGAAGAAGGCGAGGGAACTCTTTCATGAATAGTCCTGACACTATTATGTCACATTAACATCCACAACATTATTTATGGCAATCATTTTGTTATTGAGAGTCTAATGAAAGAGATATTACTCCACATGTCTCAAAACGTTTTGACATCAGCGCCACTATACGTAGAATGCGTCCTGTAAACAGTACGATCTCAAAATTGTGTCTCTAGGGTCTCTAGGTTGCACCTTTGAATCTGGATCGGGGGGATGCCTATACTTTTGTATAGCTCTCTCTCTCTTTCCTTCTCTCCCTTTCTCTCTCTCTCTCTCTCTCTCTCTCTCTCTCTCTCTCTCTCTCTCTCTCTCTCTCTCTCTCTTCCCCCCCTCTCTCTCTCTGATAGGAGACAGGAAGGGAGAGAGGTAGACAAGTCTAGGAGGGAGGGAGAAAGAGAGCTTTCAATAGCATCTCTAGAATTATTTTAATAGCTATCCAATAGTCGACATTTAGGACATGTATACAAATCCAACATTTAATTTCCTGTCTGCATCCGGTAGACTTGTTACCTGTGGCAGATTCTGATTAGCTTCTTGCCTCCTACCAAGGCATGACATTTATTTTAGATATTGGAATCATAGAACCCAGAGATTTGAACATGTGCTGTGCCCAAAAAAACACCGGGAAGAGTCTTCCCAGTTATGCTATCTTGTCTGTTTTTCTTTATTTTCTCTATGGAAATATAAAAAAAAAATCTGTAAAGGACACGTTTGCGATAAACCAACAATTTCAATCGACAATATCTATCATGATTGATTGAATTATTATTTATTTGGCATGAGGTAATCACATACATAGGGGAGCTTTTCACGATTTTGGCCAAGAACTATATACATAATCGTGATATGCTGCATCATTATTGATAACAGACTGTGGTGATATAATCATGACACAACAAGTGAAACGTTGAAAAATAATTATATGATCATGATCATTATTTCAATTTCACTGTGGGAATGGGGAAATTGATTTTTTTTAAATACATACTACGGTAACCAAGTTTTTTTATACTTAATATAATTTTTCACAAAAGCTTTACTTCAATTAAAGTTCTAGGAATGCTTTCTATGGGCTTGATCACTGACTACACGATAGGCTTGAGACTTGGAAACGTGAAGGCACAATTTGCTCTGAAGATATGTGTACTGAAGACTTCAAGGCTGCAAGATGGTCCCCATTTAGACCAGGTTGAAGACGGACATTTCCCTGTCAACTTACTAAGTCAAAAGCCAAGGCCTTCTCCCGGCTCGTGTGTCAACGGAACGATGCAAACAAATCGTATTTTCCGAATAGACACGGCCACACCCGTTCTCGTTTGATTCGAGTTCTCGGGGATTCTCGCGATAGCTAGCACGTGGTCTCGTACGTCGCTCCGCTGGCAAAATAATCATTGGCCGTCTGTGCTTGCAGCAGGCTTAGTTCCGCCGATCCACACCAGATGGTTTCCGCTGTGATCTGTACCACGTGGGTACGCATGCGCACTGAAGGTGTCTGGAATCTCAAAGCAGATTCTTTACTGGTTTGAACAGTGATTGAAAGATTCTCCCTTTTCACACTCAGACTGCCCCTGAAGTTGAAATTAATTTGGATTTTAAGGTCATAGAGAGGCTAGTATTGATGATGAGTTTTGTTTGATAAGGCCTAGTCCGTGTACGCTACAGTAAAACAATTATATGAAGTGTAACAAAGAGGAAAAACGAGCTGTTCGATCAAATGATAATCAAATGATTACGTATTAGGTAGATGAATTATCAAATCTAGTGACATCAGCTTGATTTCATACGATAAATTACATGTACTCACATGGAATGTGAAAAAAATAGAGCAGTAATCAGTAGACCACATGAATGAGCAACTCACATAACCTTAGCTTGGAGAGTGATACCCTGAGCTGCTCAGAGAGGTGATGAGGTGGTTGTTATGGACTCTGGTTGTTAGCACCTCCCTCTGACTGATCTCTGCGGTCATGAAAACAAGGTAGGGCCCTGATTACCCTGGGTGTACCTGGTATTACACACAGTCTGCGCATACCTGGGACTCACAGGGTCTCAGGGAGTTTTCCTTGGCTTGCTCCTGTGCCCCACCCTTCAATAAGTAGTATATTTTGCCTATGTCTGCAAACTCCAGGGCGACTGTGAAGCTAACAGCAATATCTGCTCTGAGAGCAGACAATAGTAATAGGCAAACCTAATCATGTCGTTCTTTTGCAAGGGATGTAGAGGTTTACCAAGTACAAATGTGTACCTGGCACTTAATCAATCAAACTTAGGTGGAGGCACATTTTTGCACTCTGCAAAAAAGTATGTCATTCCAAAAGAAAATATAAGATTTTGCAATATTGTGATACAAATCACCATTGCCAATTAAAACCTTATTTCATTTGTGTAAGAACTTCTTGATACTAAGTAAGTAAGGACAGTACTTCATTTGGAATATTTTGCTATTTTTAGTATTTACTGCTACACAAAAAGGCTATTTATTTACAACTGCTGGCATTCTTAGTATAAACCACTTTGTCATCACCACCTTGTTTGTTGAGCTGTTTACTCCCTTAACCTCCTTACTAAATATTTATTTGTATTCGTTTGGTGATTTCTGTGCTTTACCATGTGCGCGTGCAGACCGGAAACACATCAGTCTCGGGTTCTGTCCTCTGCCACCAGATGGGGTGTGCATTGTTGTCACTAGTACGAAGAAAGTACCAATACATTTCAATGAATATGTGAAATATTCCTGGTGATGATTTATCTAATATATCTTCGCTACAATTATACCTGTAGTATAAGAGGCACTTTGATAAAGGTTAAACTTTGTGAAAGCATTGACTGGAGAGTAAAATATATAGCTAAGGGATTGTATGCATTTTATTTCACAATATCTTATTAAATTATGTGGCATATTTGATTCATTTTAGATTACATTTATACTCTATCATAACCCCCAAATCAATCTGCTAGATTTTAAGCAATAGACGAGTCCTCAATTCCAGCTCTTATTTCCAAATTAGTGATAGGGCAAGTTATTGCGGTTTATTCACCACCATACGCAGAGGTTATTTTCAATTCACTTCTGAAGGTCTCTAATCTAGGAAATGCCAACAAAGAGACTCAATTCCTAAATATGTACTTCACAGAAAGGCCACGTGCTGTGCAATTCTATATGAAGTTGGCAAAGACTGTGAAGTAAATGCCTTCCTTTTCTTCGAGAATAATTGTCTGGTCACGTTCTTGAGCTAAAATATAACAGCAGAGGGAGAGATGATCAGTTTATCAGTTTTAACACTTCGTTCAAATCAAAGTTTCTTCATGATTGACCCCTGTTTATCTTTGTGTTATATACATCCTGCATTATTGTTAGGGCACACCCCTGTGTTATAAGCCTTCGTCCAGTGCTAAATGAAAGTTGAGGCTAAAATGAAATAGGGTACTGGAGAAAGGTCCGGGAGTCATAGTCATAGTCATAGTCACGACCCGAGTGCCTTGGAGACCTAGCAATGCCTTCCATCCCGTATGACCAGCTGGAGAAGGGAAGCTGGAGGAACAAACAAGAGCCTGCCTTGAGTCAACACACCCTCCCTGAACCCTTCACTATCCTGCTGGTCAAAGAGTATAGTGACAGGTGAGGTAAGGGCAGAAGTAGTGGGGCAAGGGGGTGGTTGGTTGGAGAGTAGAAGGGGATGATATTGGGAGGAACTGGTGGGAGTTACTTCTGAGTGAGGGGGTTCTGCACTCGTTCAAAAGTGTGCCATAACTATGGAGTATTATGGAAATCCCCTTAGATTTCTTTGTATAGTCCTTGTAGAAATAACTGCTATGGATTCCTGGGAGTTGCTGGGTGCAAGTGCAAGGTGGGTATTTGGGAAAAGGTTATTGCTGAGAAAGCATGACCATTATGCTCTCATAGAGAGCGGACTTTCGAATGACAAACTAGTGTGTGATTATAGAGGATAATATAGAATGAAAGGACACAGAGCATTTTGTTAAGTGAGACACCGTTTGTGCGTAATGCTATTCAGATGAAACCAATTTCCACTTGCAATAACCTTTACATAAATACTACTTATGGATGATTACTAGGTATACGACATGGGTCCATGAGAAATAACCTGCAGAATTGGGTTCTTTTACTGTATTAGGTTGGGTTTGGGGTTAAAGGGTGAAAGGAGAGAAGGCAGTGGGTGGGCCATAGCCAATCAAGACAAATGCAGGCAGACAGTGGATTGTCAGTAGGGCTAGTTCTATCTGCACAATGCCTGTCACGTTCCCACCTGTGCAATGTATCCACCATGTCAGGTGTGGTCATGCTTGATTGGCTTTGTCTTTAAAGGTACAAGACAAGGCCTATGTCTATAACCACAGACAGCCTGAACCACTCACACGAATTGCTCGCAAGCTGCTCACGAGCTCAGTTCTGCTCTCATAGAGCAGCTCATAGAATACTGCCTCCAGGCTGACCTTATTAAAAGTAGTTCCACAGAAGCTGCACACATTATGTGCTCTTTTTTTGTGAGCAGGAGTTGTGTGTGATATGTGGCTTAGCTTTCAGACTCAATTACAGCATGTACAATGCCGCAGAAAACGGAGGCGGCATGATAGGAAGTTGTTCTTTTGTTAATGTCAGGCCAAAGGAAATGCTGATTTTATATAAAGCCAGGAGGTACGTAGTTAATTATACAATATAAGTGAGAGATAATTTAACATATGACATTATTTTTTCCTCTTATGCACTGTAAAAAGTTAATGTATACATACAGCAGATTTTGCTGTGATCATACAGTAGAAGTTACTGTAATCTAAAATACAGCAAGTTTTGCTGTACAAGTATCAACTTTGTTGCTGTAAATACAACATTACAGCAAGTGTTGCTGTAGATATACTCTCATATATTTGCTGTAGCCCCAAATACAGCAACACCCACTGTTCAGTTACTAAGTGTTTTGCTGTAGATGCAGGATTACAGCAAGTACTGCTGTAGACATTGTGGTTCTGTGCTTTGGCACCAGGTGGCCTTAGTATCTCTTTGGCAGATAATTTTTACTCAAAGCTGAATCTAATTTCATCTATGAAAAGGAAGTCAAATGTGTCACATAATTGAATAATATGCAAGGGTGAACATATTGTATTCTAGTTTAATAACATGTGGAACTCTTAATTAAACTATGTAAACTAAAGCAGAAACTTCTACATTCTGTCACACACACCTTTTCTGTGGCTTGGAAGTAAATATGAGTATGGACACCAAGCTTCCTAGTGTATCAGCTAAAGTGCCTGTTGCAAAGATGGTGTAATACACCACACTTGCCTGTTTTGACTTGGGTGTGATACTCAATGGCTAGTTTTACACCCATTTAGTCATAAATGATGCTACATAGCTGGCTATCATGATGGCCCAACTACATAGTTCTCCTTGGTCAGGCCAACCAATATGCAATGACCAAAACATTACAATCTTCTGTACATTTACAGCAAATTACAAATCTACTGTGTATTTACAGCAAATTCTATTGGAACAATTGTTGCCAGCAACTTTTGCTGTTGAACAAAAGTAGTATGATTTACAGTAGAAGTTACTGTAGTTCAACAGGAGATGTTGCTGTACCTTTACAGCAAGTCAGTTGCTGTAGACCTACAGCAAAATCTACTGGAACAATTGTTGCCAGCAACTTTTGCTGTAGATGTACAGCATTTACTATTTACAGTGTGTTCTTGAAACTGCTGTCAGTATTTCATCTTGACGTGTCTCTGATTTTTTGCAAGCCTCTGTGATGAAAATGCCTACTGGGCAAAAAGTACATGAACTGTACATTTACTTTAAACAATACATTTGTCTCAGAAATATATACATCATGCACAACAATGCATACAAGAATGAAACCTCATTCATGATTCCGCACAGAAAATTCCATAACTGCATATATCTGAAATATAAAAAATAGCTTTTGAAGTGGCTCAGAGTTCTATTCCATTACTGTGTGATCCAATGCATCATCTGGCTTTCCTACATTCCATTGGGAACCCGATTGATAAAAAGTAGATCTCATTCCGTCTACATGTAGTATTTCTCTTTGAACAACGCTCAGTATTTTACTTGCCCATGAAAGAAGCATTTTTCCATTATCCTTCTAAAGAAATTCATTATTATCAACCCTTGATATGTGTCATACTTTGTTGGTGTGCCTTGTTTCATAATTGTACATAGAAGGTCAAATAATTCTGGAGACATGTAGTTGGATTTACTCGTAGCTGTATAAGGATAGGTAATACACAGCTCATGTTAAAACCTCCCATTATTGATAGGATATTATTATGCATCGTATGCCCGGCATGTATATTGTATGCACATCATAATACTTAGCCATATTGCTTCTGAGGCTAAGGAGATGAACTTTTCCACAGTCAGAAGTAGGAGATTCATTACATGGATATTGAACAAGTAATCAATGGATAAGTCATGCCGAGTGTGTGTTAGTGAAGGATAATGACACGAGGCCATAGGCCGAGTGTTATTAGCCTTTGCTACCACACACGAGTCATGACTTATCCATTGACTACTTATTTTATTCCACGAAACCAATAAATAATCAATAGAATACCAATAAATTCAAGTTGAAAACAAAAATTATTCCCCCTCCCTTGGACTCGAAGCCAGCCATAGTGTGTGTGTACACAGGTACATACACCTCATCGCCCAGCAGCGGACAGCGACAGCCCCGTCTCGGCTAGGCTTGGCAGCGGCACATGGCGAAAAATAGTGTACACACACCTCGTCGCCCGGCAGCGGAGAGCTAAAGCTTTGAATGCTTCTCACTGTTATGTTTGTGTATAATACACCTCCTCGCCCGGCAGCGGACAGCGACAGTGCACATGGCAAAAAAAGATGCGTCTCGCTGTTATGTTTGTGTATAATACACCTCGTCGCACACGGTGAAGAAAGATGCGCCCGGACCAGGGCTCAATCTGCGGACCTCTCACGGCTGAGCGCAATGCGCTAACCGCTAGGCCACAGCGTCTCCTCCTTTGAATGCGTCTCCCGGTTATCTTTGTGTATAATACACCTCGTCGCCCGGCAGCGGACAGCTACAGCGCACACGGCTTTGTATCATATCCAGACATGGTTCGAACCAAGTGTTTCTCGTCAGTCCCTGTGGCGCAGTGCATAGGGAGTTGGATTTTGGATGTGAGACTGCAGGTTCGTTCGATCCCTACCCTGGCCTGGAATATTTTGTGGGTTTTAACATGTAACATATGACATGGAAGGACATGTAAGGTGTGCCATTATCCATGGATAATGGCACTGGGTGCCTGTTATCCATGGATAACCGCACGCCTTACAAAATTGATGTTACAGCCTACAGGGTGTGCAATATCGACAGATATGTGGATGGGAATATCCACCAAAAAGCACTGAGTAACCCAGAAATTGTGGAATAACCCTATTTATCTAAAGTTTTCCCGGGCTTCCCTAGCCCACTTAAAACGGTCTATCCCCTCGGATGTGTGTGGTGCACATAATGTCCGGGCACCAACACATTCCTCTGTGAAATTGTCTAATGTATTTCTCGCCATGAATATGACCTTAGTTGTCGAAATGGCATTAGACATCTATTACTCACTCACTCTAAGGTTTCTCCAAAGTTCAGGAATCTGAGGGCAGTTCTGTATTCTTTGCGTACAAACAGGAACAGAATGTATCCCATATCTATTTACAGTGGATCAAAAGGCAAACCTGTGCCATTTGCTGTTCCCTTTTTAAAATGTTGTACAACCTTGCATTATTTACACGAGAAAAGTTGTAATTATCTTATTGTCAGCAAATGCCATCAACAAATGAAACAATGTCTTCATTACCGTCATACTCCTCGTAAAAACAAAAAAAAAATCATTACTACCACAGAAGCAAGTCAATTCTGTTTTTCACTTTCGCAAAGAATCGTAATGAAATGTGAAAAAGGCAACAAACTAAAGTAAAAGAATTAGTCCAACACTGAAGCTAAAATGCATGAAACCGGGGATGGGACTACAAATTTCGGTTAAAGATTACATGAGTAAAATGGTCCATTGTTGATAACTATATATCTCAGAATGTCACTATACCTTATAAGTATATCAATTTCAACATGACTGTACCTGCGGCGCTCATACAAGACCAGGGCGTTATTTAAAGACTTTTAACCATTTCAATTACCCTGTAAAGACATCCCATTTTCATCGAAATGCCATATATAGAGTAACTTCAGTGTATATCATGAGAATGTTATGCAGGGGTAGACACTTTTTGAGCCATGGGCCACCCGGGCCCGCACCTTCAACAATTAACAGGCCCACTTCTACATCTGTGGGCCCAGAAAATATTTTCATTTTATATGAAAAGATAATCTTGAGTATTTCTAATCCAGTTATACTAAGATCTAACTAGAATGCCTTAATTTCTGGTAAATTTCTCTTTCCAATGATATATAACATGACTATATTGACCTCTGAATCAATTTTTAAAAATGCCTTCAGCAACTTCTGCGGGCAACCTGGGCCCATAGGAAGATATAATTTTGAGAAAACTGTGGGCCTAGACCAAGAATTACGGGCCAGTGGCTCCCGGGCAAGCGTTAGTGTCTACCTCTGTCATGCCTTCACCTTTTCCTTCCAAGAAAACCATTTTGTCCCACATCTGATCCTAGACTGGTTGTAACACAGTTCTTTGATGTCCTTTAATCCCTCACTGATCTCTTGCTATCTGTTTGATCTTCCTCCAGGTGTTCCTGACGTGCCTAAAGTGCTGGAGATAAGGGAGAGGTCCAAAGGTGGTGCCGTGGAGCTGACCTGGAGCAAGGTGCTGCTTAACTTCTCTGCCCCCCTCCTGTACATGGTACAGAACAGGTGGAGTGTGGGCAAACATGCCTCAGAACATCACATGACAGAGTGGCTTCAGGTGTCACAGGTGAGTGACAAGAATTATTGATAAAGTTGGCATTGCCTTTGTGAGTGTATCATCCGTGTAGGAGTGAAAGGATGCATGAATTGACCCTTGACTAGTTACTCACCAGGGCTAATTTTAAAGTGGATTAAAACAGCCTGTGTTAATTCATGGGTTAGTCCACTATTATTTTGTATATTGAATTTCATCTCATTAGAAAAATGACTTCATTTTAAACTGAGGTGATTTGAAAGAATGTCCCCCTAGCCTTAGTTCGAAAAAATCCACATAGTTTGACCCATCATGCTTTGAGGGTGCAATAGAATCCATTTTCACGCGTTTACTTTGTGGCACAAATCTCATTAACCCTCTATACTGTCTATATACATTTGTAATGGAGACACTTTGAAGTTGCCAAAGAAATCTCAGCAATTCTGAAAAGTTTTCCTATTAATTAAGTTATTTATATGAATATACTTGGCAAAAGTTCAATCCATATGGTCACATTATGTTTCACTAGCAGCTGCAGGAAAGGCAAATTATGCTCTTATTGATGTCATCCTCTGAATGGTACCTTTATAATGAGAGAACGTACCATGCAGATTTAATGAAATACAAGCTATAACACCCTCGCCAAAGGACCATGAAACAAGCTGTAAAGAGGAAATAAAATGAGCTAAATATGCTCATATTCTAACAGCAATGTGAGAAGCATTGAGATATAAAAGCACCATAAAGGCAAAGTTCAGCCACCTAAGCTAGTCCTAAAACGCAAACGGAAATCAGGTTGGAGGGCACTTTTGGAACAAGCGTCCTGTCGTAAAAGTTGAGGTGAACGATGTCGTAAAGTTTGAGCACAAACCGACATCCTGCTACCCTGTGCCTATGATATGGTCATGGGTCGTCGTTGCTGCCACCTGTCGCTGTGGTCCAATGAGCGTTGGCAGGGAGGGTCATCCCTCAGCCAATTACCTCACTTACAGGGCCCTACCATCCATCAGCTCTCCGGTCATTTACCACACCCCTAGACCATCCGCCTTTATGCCCTCCTAGCTCCATGAAAACCACGCCAGGTGATGGCATGGAAATGACAAATCAATATGCAAGAGTACCACGGCAGCGAAGTGTCGCCCCTGACCAGGGCCGATCAGCCAGCCCGCCAGGTCGACCAATCAAAATAATTGCCCTGGCGCGGCTGCGGAGCTGTTGTCCAAAATGGCGGCGCCCATGGAGTAGCGACATATTTCACGTGTTTAATGAGAAGGGACAGGTGGGTGGGCTTGATACACGGGTGTGCCATGTATATTTATGAATATTCCGAGCCTACCTTCTGGTAGTTGATGAGCAGGGGTTATTGTTCACCCCCTCCCTCTCCTCCTATAGTGCTCCTCCTTTGGATGAGGCAGCTGCTGACTAAGAGCCCTGGAGAAGGGAGATAGTAGTATGCAGAGATGAGATATGTAAGCCTATGCCCTGCAAGCGACATACATTAATGACTTGCTGAACACATGTCTATAACCTCGCTACTACACTGTATGAGGACAGGTCTCTCTGTATGAATAATTCTGAGAGTTTCTTGTACAAATTATTCCTAACGTCTATTTAAAGTGCATGTTAATAAGTTTAGTATCTCAATAAACTTATGTATCAATCCATAAGTATCTCTAAAGGAACAATGGTCCAGATTTAAATAATTGACAAGTGCTTTTACAAAATAGCTGCTAATGGTATAATTATGTTTCTAGAATGACAACGGAGCAAGCCAAATGCATAAATTTCGTTGTGTATTGGACGTCTGTTTCTTGTGAGCCACCTGTTTATTTCCATGAGCAGAACAATAATGTCTATTTGAACATAACTTTTATACAAGTCTGCAGATATCATGCTTCCTAGTGCTAGAAATGAAGGTAATTCAAACAAGGGGCTGAAAACAGCCTCCTTGATTCAAATGAAATCAATTTCAATGGTGGGAACATGGTGGGATCATTTAGATAAGTGTATCTGGTGTATTTTTCGATTTTACTGCCTACCAACAAAATAACATCCTCTAAACATCATGTTTCATCCTTAGCTGACAGACAGTCCAGTTTCCTACTGTCCATCCATAATGCCATCTCTTCATTTAATGGCCCTGTTGACAGTGGCGCCACCTTCCACATATTTGGCGCGTAAAACCTCCACCAAATGTCGTCTGCTGAAAGTAATGGCGCCGGTGATCCACAACTTCTGCTATTATCGCCCACCAAAGTGTGGCGTTAAGGGGCTGGGCACTCTGGGAACCCTGAAAACGATCACGTGACAAAGTGTCCGGCTTTTAGGTGCCCGGATGGGTTCCTTAGAATATCATACCTCTGTTCAGAGAGTGCAGTAGGGTCAAGGCCGGGGTCAAGGTCAAGGGTGTGATCATACCAAGACTAGGGACAGCTGGTGAGTGCACCAGAGAGGGAGGAGCAAGGCAAGGGAATGAAACCCTATGACACTTTACTTTAAAAATATGAACCGATACCATACATTGTAATAATTGTGATAGTTTTGTGATGATTTAAGACATTGTTCTTGTGAATACCCAAACTCCAGAACAAGAATTACAAATCAGTGCCAGTTGGACTGAGTCCCAATCGTTGGCCTACAAGAGAGCAATAGTCTTTATCAAATGTAAGGTTATAAATCAATGTAATGTCTAGGCCCCAATTTGCCTGATGCATGTAGTATTCGCATAGTGCTACAAGTTAAAACCCAGACATGGAGTTTGAAGCTTTATCTCACTGTTGCACTCAGTGGTACCTCCCCTCAGTGCTTGCCTCACTTCATCACCCCTTTACAAGGCTCCAAATGAAGACGTCAATGAAGACGAGGCTACGTCCGCTTCCGTGTGGCCGCTAACGACCTTATAAATCGCCCTGATCGTGTAACGATACCGCCGCGGAATGTTCCGCCTCGCCGTCCCTAAAAAGCTTTCGATTTTAAGCCTGTCTGCCGTCCTTTTTTCAGGGTAAATTAATAGATGGGCTGTGCTGGCGGGCTGAGGGAGAGTAGGGCCCGCAGGAGTTGGATGCCATAACGCAGCTTTGACATGCTATGGTTTGAGATTCTTTGAGACTGTACATGACTCACGAGCTAGAGGCTATTGTGACGATTGTGTGAGAGTTGGATGAGGAGGATGGAGAGGGGGAGAATGAATGCCTGTAGTGTGAATGGGGAAGTGTTCTGTTGTTGCCGTCACGGAAACACGGCGAGAGATGGGGAGAGAGAGCCATGGCAGCGGTCAGCCATGACCACCTGTTTGGAAGCAAAGAGGGATTCAATTTGCAGTTAAACAAAAGAAAGTCCTGCTGTACAGTATGAGAGAACTCTTATTCATTCCATTTGCCACTGACCACCATGTTGGTGTCTGGCAGAGAAAATGCCCCTCACAGAAGATTTGCACCTAAATCTAACATGTATTTTGTTGATGGGCGACTTTGCACTGAAGACCTGGGCTGAAGATGAAGAATTGCAAATGAAGCTAAATTCATAGAGATAGCCCATAGATAGGATCTGATGGTTATGGAGAATACGGGGGGAGTGCATTTAAAGTAATAATTCAGAGACAGAGGGGCAGTTCTAACGCCGTGAGAATGAGAGCTTCGGGACACAAGAGCATAGGGCTAAGGATAAATAGCAAAGAGGTCACAACCGACAATCACAACTGGAACTCAGCCATTGTTGGCGGATTGCAGTGACCAGTGCGCACACTGAAAGCAAGATGGTGGTCTCGCGTTGGACTATGGCCACTACATTGGGCGATAATAGGGGTAGTTTGCGGCAGGCTTCCGGCATTCCCATACACATCAGGTACTAGTGAATCTCCCTCCAAACCGACTGGAACCCTCTCCTTAATCACGTGTTCAGGGGTGACGCCATTCTGTGGCGTTGTTTGACGAGGGTTGACAGCGCCCCCTTTACAGAACCTCAAAAATGTCGTCTGCTCACGTACAAACAGCCTCAATGCAGTACCCCACGGCTTTACAGACAAATGCAAAGCATCCAGAGGACAATCCATAAGCTTGACACCTATTCATTGCCTTCCCAGACAGGATTAGCGATTCGTGATCACACACAAGGACGAGGTCATTTTGAGGAGTTTAGGGGAGTCCAAGTCAGACCTTCTTGTAGGGAAGGAAAACAAATTTGAAAGAGTAAAACTTGCTAAATCTATCTAACTTTGTATTGTGCTCATTCCCCTCTGCCAGAACCAGGGTCACGTGACCCCCACCTATGACCGATGTGTCCCCCTGGAGTCAGAGTGAATACTTATGTCTGGCTGCTTGTTCATCCTTTGTCTGTGAGTAACTTGTCTTAAAGACAGTTCACTGTTGTGTGGACCTGACCTCACTGCACAATTGCTCATTTATATTAGGCTATATATACTTAGGGAGAAATTCTAGGCATTTCAAAGACTTAAGTTTCTGGTATGTGTAGCTAGATTTATCTTCTTAGGGGGAATATTGAACTTTTGGGTAAGATAGAACAGGAAATTCTGACAGAATATTTAATCCAGCCTTGATATTTTCTGTATTCTTAAACATTTCTCCCAATCTCTCAAATTTATCAAACTAGTGTCTAATGTCGTGCAAACGATGTTCTCCCTTGAAGGCAATGCCTTTGTGGCTCAGGAGGCCGTCATTCACTTAGGGCCCATTTAGAGATAGAAGTTTCTTTTATTACCTCCCGTTTTAGAGAGTGAGAGACGAGCTAGTGGACAACTCGTCAGTCCTTTTCTCCTTTTAAGTGTGCTTTCCTAGAAACACTCTGCCTGGGTCCACCACCAGTGGGTCCCGATGCTGTCAAGTCTCGTAGATTCTCGTGCTGTCAGCGCGTGATTGGCCGCAGTTTTGGTGTCCACCGGAAGGACGCTAATTTCTGTCGCCTTGCCAACGGCGCTACCATAATGCACCCTGTCGGTAGAGATTAGCGCATGCGCATAGGCCGGCTGCGTTCCTCACCCCCACTCCCAAGCATTGAGCTAAGTGGCCACATAGGCTGGGTTGGGTTTGGTTGAAGGAAAATACATCATTATTCCTTTGTGTCCATGTTGATAGCACATTCAGCGGTTGGTGTAGGGGCTGTTTTTCCGCAGCGGCCGCGTCGTAATTTGCTTATCTGCTCTCCTATTTGGAGGCTGTAAAGCCAATTACGTGGAATTTACATCTTCTATCCTACCAACCTGGTGCCCGCTACATAGCATGAGCTGAAGGATAGAAAAGTCTCTGTGGAATTTTGGCAATTACTGTTAGAAAATACCATCAATGTCCTCAGTCTTCTGATTCCAAAATGCTACATAGTCATAGATGTATTGCAAACTTGTGGCTTATCAAGTACTTTTATTCTCTTGTTAGGAGAATTCATAGGTCCTGACAAGTTATTTTCGACATGAAAATTCTGTTCAACTACCACTGAGATTTAAATATGTACATTTGTGTACGTGATCTATGGAGGCAAATCAATTTATACACCTTCATCACTGAAAACTTATACATATATAAAAGTAATCATTGAAGATGACTTTTGTTCATCATTTGAAAATGATGACCCCATCACATCAAAGTGATGGCACAGAGTCATCACTTTGATGACATACTTCTGCCACTAGGGGCCTCCACTATACAAAAATACAGAATAGGAACTATCTAAAGGTAATCTATCAATCAATAGTTGCATTAATCCAGACAATAAATGTCTGTGAAATGAAAGGTCATCATAAAACCATCTCATAGGGACTCAATTGATTCAAGAAAGAAAAAAATGGCAAAAATTCCAATGACATTAAATGATTTAGCAATTTTTTACACATAGACACCTCTCCTGTCTCTGAAATGATAGTAACAACTGGGGGAAAATGATGTATATATATTGACATATATCATGTGACCAATCATGATGCTTAGGAGGGTCAAGGATAAAGACCTACCAGTACCAGGAGGGGGGGAGGTAATTATAAACATATTTGAAACCTGACAAAATGCCCAATTTGGCTGTACACCTATCAATCTGAGCATGTAAGCTTCATTGTAAAAGGTAATCAATATGATGACCCTTTGTAATCACTTATGATTACCCAAATGATGACAAGGTGCTCCCCCCAGACAGCGTCAAACTGAGCACCCTAAAGTGATCTACACTGATTAGTTTCTACAGCTATAAGTTTTCAGTGATCGTCTGAAGTAATTTACCGGTACTTTCCAATTCCCTTCAACACTCATGCACAAAAGAGTTAAGGAATAATACAGATGTTTAGCTCGAGCCATGCCATAAAATCCAATAGGTCTCTAAGTAAGTTTCCTTACATAATGGCTTTGATATGAAATGAAGATAAAATATTAGTTATTATATCTATATAAAACTGAGATCTGAAAGGTGTTTAATTCCTTTGACTCCTGAAAATACTTATCACATCCTCACAAAAACTATTCTTGAATCTGAAATCCAAAAGTGAACAGCTAGTCTTATCTTCTTAACTAAGCATGTTCCCTGACCGATATCAGTCACATCAGGTGCATCTCCATCTCCCTTCAAAATTATCAGTAGGCATCTTCTTGAAATCTTGCCAGTATCCAATTTCAGTTAATAAATGTTCATAAATTGTTGTCTGTAGTGAGTTCAAATGTCCTTTACTCCTCCGTTTCTCTAATCCTTAGAACTTTTCTGAAGTGTTCATAACTTTTCCAAAGGTTTAACTCCATGTATTAAATTCATTTTCTCATTTTAGACAACACAAACGTCCGCCATCCTGCGTGACATTGGCCCAGGTCGGTGGTACCAGTTCCGGGTCAGCTCGGTCAGCGTTAACGGAAGTCGGGGCTTCTCTGTTCCGTCTGACCCATTCAAGGTGTCAAAAGGTAATCAAACTATTGAAAATAGGACCCTTTCCATGGAATGTCTTGTATTGCACATATGTATGTAGCTTCGACTTCTGCGGCACTAACGGCATATTTTCTCATTAAAGCTGCAGTATTAACATAACATCTCTGATCTGTTTCATTGACTAATTCTAATATATTCTAGGACTTATAAATGTTAGATGTGGATTTTTTTCCCAACTAGAGTATTCAATAATCAGAATGTTTGCCAACCTATATCTCATTTAGGAACGTAAAATCATGATAAAAGCATGTATATGTCGTCGTGACCTACACTGTGAGTCTATAATTAGAGTATTTCACATGGATACCTTTAGTATATACTGAGTGGTAATGCATTGAATATGATAATGATAATCCGGTAGCCAAGATATGTGTTCTATGCAAGGGCGACCACAATATGTATATAGTCTTTGAATCCATGAACTCTCCAGTCCATTTTGTTCATTTCCTAGAATCTAGCCTAGTTTACATAATGTGGAAATATGCAATCGCTATAGATTTAGCCCTGAATGTGGTGTGTGGGAAAAAAGACTTTCCAACCCCATCTAGAATTGAAAGTAATAATCATGCCTCATTACTGGGTAACCAGGATGCCTGTAGTCCCACCTGAAATGGCAGCCATGGTTCTTCTATCGGCTTGGGAGGAGGTTGTTAGAAGAGAGATGGGGTAGAACGAGCAAGAATGAGCTGATTAATATTCTCGGCACAGGCTTATTTTTAAGAGAGCCTGTTTGATTGAAAGTGGAATGCTTGGAATCTTCAATAGAGGTTGGGAACGTGCTATAGTGTTGTACTCTAAGGTTTTCATTGTTAGTGTTGCCTTGGTAGTACCTAGGTAGTGAATCTATGGTTTTCTAGTGAAGCAAATTAATAGAAAAAACAGTATAGGTTGTTCCATGCTAGTTCTTTGTCACAGATCACACTCTCAAAACAGAGACTCTTTCAATGTTAATGGGCATATTATTCAAGCTGGGTTTGTTAAGATTAATCATTATCTGCCTTTATAGTCACAAGGAATGAGGAACTGGTAGGAAAATATATGTACTGTGATGGCATGATATTCAGTAAAGATAAAGTGGTCCACCAACTGATATCTAAACAAAATATTCTATACATTGTTGTCAAATATGCAATCTCATACAATCACTTCAGGTGAGGGAGGGGGGTCGGTGTGGCTTATCAGAATCAATAAGTGCGTGGGCAATTATCCAGGTCAATAAAGTCTTCATAGAATGTCTTTTGGTACCATCCTCTTTCTTTTTGCAATGTTCTACTTCTCTAAAGTAAAATGGTCTAAGAAGGCATGTGGCAAACCGAAAATGAATGGAATGAAATAATGAAGAATCAGGAAAAGTGATGTTGTGGTAGGTTGAGAATTCTTCAGGATGTGTGTCAAATGCGTATACATTATTGGAGATATGGAAAGAGCTAATTCTAAATCAAATGTATCTAAACATCAGATAAAACTGTCAAATGGATCAATGTGGATTGATGCCATAGTAAAACTGGTTTTTTTTGCATATATATATATATATATATATATATATATATATATATATATATATATATATATATATATATATATATTGGTGGTCTAGAAGGCAAGTCATGTATATGGCAGGCTTAGGAGAAATGCAGTATATGACAGCAAGAGGTACATTGGTGTAAAGCTTGTTAATCAGACATACTCTCTATCCTCTTGTTTAGGGGATATATATGAGCAATATCTGTGACCTGTCCGAAGATGACATACCAATGTAATCAGGTCCAAACATGAGACAGGTGAGAGTTGGGTGGTTGGGTACTGAATGGATGTGTGTTGGGGTTGTGTTGGCAGGTTGGTGTGGCGCGTGGCTTCAGTCAGAACAACTTGTCAGAAGCCACAACAGTATTAGCCGCGGCACCTGACACTGCCGCCCCCCTGGTGTGCCACCGCTTAATTAGAAGCCCCAGGCCACAGGCGGCCAAATAGGGGCTTGGGGTGGCAGAAGGTGAAAGGGGATGGGCAGGAGGGATCAGGATTGCAATTGAAAGGGTGGGGCGAGGGCGTATGGCGGAGAAGGTGGGGGTTGCAGTAGAGGCTGAAGCAATGGCAGGAGCATCTGCCTCTCATAAGCAAAGCAGGTTCAGATCCAAGAGGGCACCAATGGCACATCTGCAATGGTGAGGCATGGTGACTGTTGGTGGGAGGCAACAATCAAGAGAGCAGCAGGTGTCTTCTGCACGAGGCAATCTGCCGCTACCACATGACTGGATTAACCAATTAGAGTGGGCCTTCAGGAAGGACGTCGCCCCCCTGTGCCCGCGGGGCTCAGGCCACTAGCCTCCGCCTCCCATTACTCCAGGGCCGATTGAATCAAGTCCTCCTGGTATCTGGCGGATTTTACAATGTCGCCACCATCCCCCTTCAACCCCTCCCTGATGAAATTACCTCCAGGGTGTACAGGCTTTGTTCCTCTTTCATCCTCGCACTTTGTTCTGCACGGTCGTGTTGGTTTTATGGAATGAACAGAAGGAGGATGTTCGGGGTTTAGTGTTTGGGGATGGAGAGATAGCAGGAATCACTGATGTATAGGCAGTCAGAAAGCCAGTCAGTCAAACCTGCTTCCTCTCCTGACCCATCCCTAAACACACACACGCATCTCTCAATGTTAGGTCTGGAGGCAAATGCGTGTTAGCACCAACAATTATAGAGTCCTGTCCCTTCTCACCCCCACTCCTACTCATCTCTTTCCACCCAGTAAGATAAACTTGGAAAACCTTGATAAGTGAATCTGAAAAGATTGTGTCCTTCTCCCTCACTTCTCCCTCCCTCTGCAAATAGGTGCCGTCCACTGGGCCTTTGCACAACTCATCAGGAGTCCTTTGTGAGCTCTGAGAGCTGCTCCAAAGATGGAACATTCCGCTCACGCTCCACGGCCTGCACCCCGGGTCAAAACCGAGTTATACCGTTTGCCCTACACCCACTTTGAAAAAAATAACGTTCTCAGCAAAGGGTAAACTTTACTTGAATTGAGATGCCAGAACTTGCAAAGGGCAAGCAATATTAAGAGAAGCGCTCACTGGGATGTGGACCCTGAGGCGGAAGACGGTTTTGTGTACTCAAACTTGGAACATGGAAAAGTTCATCCGGTATAGGATCGATACACTATTAAGTCCCATTGCCGTCACCCTATTCCCCTATTCCGTCAGTGACGATTCCATCACAATTCCGTCCAAAATTGTGACGGAATCGTGACTGATGGAACAGCTGAGAGTGGGGTCAGGTGGTATGTCAGATGATCGTGACTTGGCAGTTATTTTGTTTAGGAATGTCATTGACATCCCCTTTTTGTCGATTCCGATTATCACGATTTTTGGTCTCGATATTCTGATTTCTTACCGATTTTGTGATGCATGTAACCCTTGATCCATTTAACCCAAAACGTCCAGAAATTAGTAGAGAAGGGGGGAGGGTAAGGAGGTGATCCAACCTTTTGCAGAGATGCCAAACATCATTATGATTTTGATAAAGAAATTGGAAAAAAATATTACCAATAATTGTAAGGGAAATCACAGCAAAATAATTATATTTCATGATGCATTTACACATTGGTATTTAGGGATACTACCAGGGTACCCATTGGTAGATTGATTGATTGATTTGTTTAACGTTCTAAGGCCCATAGGGCCTCATGGGACTGCCTGAACCCATTGGTAGGGGCTATTTCCAAGGCCATCAGGAAGGAATTAGGTCATCACCCAGAGTATATACACCGTAAGGGCCTAATCGATGGGAAGTATAGATTTAACAGGACAAAATTTACATTTTAGTGGTTTATCTTGTACTGCCCTTATAGCATTATGAAAATGTAGGTACCCTCTAGTCCATTGTATTCGGTACCCTCTTTAGAAGCTTTACTTTGATACCAAACATGCCCATATAACATCATGTCATTAGATATCAGGGGTTTCAATAGAAAGTTTTGCATTATCTTTCAATGAGACACTTTCGTGTATAGATATAAGAGCAATGTCGATATGATATTCACTATTTTAGTTATGGCGATACTTCGATATTGTGGATGTCGATGACATCCCTAATTTTGTTCTGCAAAGTCTGTAACATATCTGTTTGTACATAAAGACAAAATCCAAGACACACACTTTAAGCCATATAGAAGACTCAGGATAAAACAGTATTTCGACCACATGAAAGTCTTCTCTTTCTCCTTGTTCATTACTTGGTGACTGCAACACACTGATGGTTATTCAGCTGTACGTCCAAATTAGTGATACCCAGCAGACTGATTTTTTGAAATAACGAAGAGGAGAAGTTTTTTTCTGTATTTTTACAGTCAAATGTGTTGTGTGGTTCAATTTAATCTCAATTCATAGAGGAATTTATGTGATTTCAAAAATGTATGTTCAAAGGACGAAAAAAAAGAAATCATAGTATTTTTCAAGCATGAATACTTCCTTGTATTACCACTTATTCTACGGTGCCTGGGCAGCACCACCTGCGCCGCTAGTGTAATTATCCCCAAGTAAAGATCCCCTCTTTGGCAATGTAGCGGGAAAATGAGGGTCTGTAGTGGAGTGGGATCAAATGGGAACGCAGGCCCAGCGCATCATGGGATCTCAACCCAACTGTTAGGACGAAACAACGAACATTTCTGTTTCAGTACCGGGGTACCTATCCGCAAAGGTTCACGCATTTGATATTATAAAGTAGATGGAAATAATGACAATCCTTGCATATAGTACAGAGGGATGTTAGATTATGTCCATAGCATTTGGAATCTAGAGAGGATTGGTTATGCTGTAGAAACTCATTGATGGGGTAGAAAGGTGGATGCTAATTCATAGGGAGTTTTGTATCTACAGATGTATTAATGTCTTCTATAAGCATTGCATACATATCTATACTGGCAGTCATTAATATGTCAACAAGCGACCATAGCATACTAATCGGCAGTAGTCGCTGTTTCTAATTTAATCGCAGGGAGACTGTACAATTCTGAACTGTTGGTTTAACGTTTCTTTTTCCTTCGAGACTCCATATATTAGCTGCACATCGTTTCTACGTTTGTCTATGATTAACAGTTTCATATTTCCCTAATGACAATTATTTGGATACATAATTGTGCAATATGTGTTAGCCTACTACTAACCGCGACAGTCACAACTCTCATTTGTAGCTAATCCCAATAGCAGCAGTTTTGCTTCTTTCTAACAATCTACCTTTTTATTACTCATGCTTAGTCTCAGGTAAGGCAAATTAGAACCTAATTTTCTCCTAGGTTGAACTGATAAGTTTCTCACCTTTAAGATCAAGAATGAGTCTCTGCAATATCACACTTTGGTTTATACAACTTTTATTTTACATGTTGTGCACTGACAACGTAGAGTTAGATTTGTGGAGCACCCTGTTCAAGTTCACCCCAAAAGTTCACTAAGTCTTAAGGTCTTGTTTTACACCTGGAAATGATTTTCAACACAGTCTTGTCATACTGATTAATGGAACTAATGGAATGAAGCACAGTGATCATAGCATAAGCACCAATGATGTCAATATTTCATGAGCGATGGGGGCCCTGTATATTTTAATGCATGATTGTAAAGTGAATTTACAAAATTAACCGTTACAACTATCCATCTCCTCAGTATGTAATGTGAAGTACAAAGGTAAAGCTAAGCAGTCATTTACTCCAGCAAGAAAACACGGTGGGGTATTTTTGAACATTCTGTTGAAACCAGTGGTTGAAACAGATCTAATGAATACTGTTTAGAATTAACTTCGACTGCTCAATTGGTTAATAACTGTAAGACACCCTTAATGCCACAACCTACCTTCCCCACCCTCAACGAGAAACCCTCCTTTACTCTGTCTAGTTCCATAGGGAATGAGTTGGATATAACTTCTCAGATTACTGTCTCACAACTCATGAGACCAATTCCCCTCCGATCCATTGCAGCACATAAGTTTGACAGAGGCAATCGGCCCCTTTGGCCTTGTCCACAAGAGCTCGGAGTTGACCCAGGAGGGCAGAAACCCCTCCAATGCTCACCCTACCAGCGCCGTGCATTCCCCTGGCGACAGCGTTCGTAACATGTGACAGTTGCCATCTCGCCAGATTGACCTTGGTCACGCCTGACGCTGGGCCCCCCATTTTGGGTCGTGCCTCCTGAATATTGCCTACTGTAGAAGTCATGGCTCCTGTCTGTCCAACTGTCTGTCTGTTTGCCTGGCTCTCGGTTCCAAACCAGAAACTTGTCTTATCACTGCTGGGACATAACCACTTGGAGAAAAGTATCTAGACTTGCAGTCCTTCATATATTTCTCTCTCTCTCTCTCTCTCTCTCTCTCTCTCTCTCTCTCTCTCTCTCTCTCTCTCTCTACCTGCTATATATATATATATATATATATATATATATATATATATATATATATTTCTCTGTCCATCTACCTTTCTAGGGAAAAGGATGCTTGACATTGTACTTTGTACTTCAGACTTTCGTTTTAGGATAACCTGGGACAATTGGCAACGCCATAAAATTGTAGTTTTCCTTATCTGAAGGCTGAAGGGAATTATGATCCCATCGTTAGGTGACTTTTTACAAGCTTAGAACATAGATATGTCTTAAACTTAGCAGATAGCTGATATACAATGGGTATAAGAGGATATAAAGGGCATGTCAGCATTCAAGGTCTGTTTCTGCTAGGCAATACTGGCAGCAAGGTCTGTTTCTACTAGGCAACCAAAATGTCGTCTGCGCTGCTCTTGTTTGCTGCCGGGAATGAAAGGAAAACACAACAAATGAACAAACCGGGTGGCTGGGCCCTGCGTTTGAGCTGGAAATGGACGCTGGCCGACTAATCTACAGAGCCGTTGGTTTCTCAACGTCCGATGGAATTAGGACCAGAGTGGGATTGAAAAGGGTAATCAGTGAGCGTGTTTGCTTCGGAAGGGGCCGATGGTCGGGTCTGAAGGGGAATTTGGCGGGAACAGAGGCCATGCCCTGACCGGCTTTTCTTTGAGGAGATCAAGGGGAAAATTCCTCATGATTATTTATCAACAATTGTGATCGGCTGAGGCATCTCTGTCATTGCACTGACGACCGTGTTGCCCCACACGGTTGAACCTTGCTATTAGTTGGGTGGTCTTTGAGTTTGGTTTTATTTGGGGGAGTTAGTTGTTTCTTCTTATTCTCCTGTTTTCTAACCCTGTGGCAACTGCCTTTTCCCTGGACTTTGTTTAAGATAAAAAGGTTGATTTAAGTTGGTTACACGAACTTGCAAATTAATAGGAAAAGGGCAAAAAGAACTTTACTACAAACCTTCCTTGTCTAAATTGATTGGAAAACTTGAAACAGAAAAGAACAATTAAAAAGAAACAGAGCCAGTGCTTTACCATGGAAGGCAGTAATGATCGATGTGGAACCAATACAGACCCGTCCATGATAAAATCGATAGACAAGAAAATGGACAAGTGTCTGGGAGCTAAGTTGTTATTCATACTGAAGGAGAATTAGTTCTATCAGATCGTTAAGCACCTCAGTGTTTACACAAATCCAACCCACCTCTTCCACAGAAGGAGATCTCTGCAAGCTGCACTGTAAATGCATTTCACCATCTCACCCTATCTTCTGATGTATACAGTCTATCTATTAGATACTATTTAGTTCCCCTCTCATCTACTGCTCTGCATCATGATATCTCTGGTGACTACACTCTAGGTTTAAGGTCTTCTTTTGTACATTTGAATTTTAGTAAAATTTAATGTCCACATCACCCAATACTGTAGAAATGGAAGGTCTAGATACCAAACTATCATAATTAGTGTCCATATATCCAGGCATAGATTGTCAACCAAGGATTTAGATACCCTCATTTTTCTCTCCCTGATTTCATCAATATTTGACAGACCTGTGTATAGCACTTGTAGAAAGAACAAAGATGAATTGATAGATTACTGAGGAATCCTATACTCAGTTTTTGAATATGTTATCTTCTGCAGAGCCACAAGCACCTGGGGCACCACAGAACTTATCAGAAGGTGAAACAAGAATAGAAAACAACAAAATCCACGTTACAGTTCACTGGAAGCCACCAAAGAAATCAGACCTGCCAATATCTCGGTATAAGGTAAGGAATCCTCCCAATGAAAGTATGCCTGCATTGACAACAATTTATTCAGTCATTTGTTGAAGATTGCTTCGGTGAATTCCGATGACCTAGAATGGCATTTGATTGTATTCACTTCACATATTGTAAATACTTATGTAGATCTTGTTGAGACATTCATGTGTTGAATGTGCGAATATTCGTACTAGCAATGTAAATTGATTTATTTTGTCATCATCATAAGTATTACAACATTGTCCATTCCTTGTAGATATACTGGAGCAAACGGTTAAAGACTGTATCTGCTCAACCAGTCTCCTTACGTGAACATAAAAAGGCCCTACCAGGGGTAAGTTAATAAAGATGGTTTATAATCTTTATGGTGCATAGAATAGAAGTCACAGTATGGCATTTTCCTGAAGGTCAACAGTTTTCCTTGTTTGTGGTATCATCTGAAAAATAAGTGAAAGAAGCTTCCCTAAATCATTAACTTATCACATACAATATAAACGGTAGCTTTATGTCTCTCAATAAACTGCGACACCTGATTGGGGAGTAGGCCTACAATGTAGTCTATATTCTATATTTATACATACATTCCACTAACAAGCCAACAGATTATAGAGCCTTCCTAAATGCAAGCAAAGTCTGCTTTAGCTCCCTACGACCTGACACCATATTCTTGGCTGAGACCTCGACCAATGCATCACCGTCTTTTACCCCGAACCTCGCTGTGTCGGCGACGCTAATTGGCTGCTTTGGCCATGTTGCCATAGCAACTAAGTGCATTTGGTGTGACCCTGGTTCTGTTCTGTGACTCTGCCCCAGACGGGTAAATGTGGATTCTTGGTCCTTTCGTGTAGTCCCCCTACATATACTCCTACCCCCACTTATGCAAAAGGTAGCGATGGCTGCTTTCAGAATGTATGGCAAGTGTGAACTAGTAAAACGACTTGGGATAGGAGAGAACGCCCTACTTCCCATTTAGAAATCAATCAGAAGATCCTATTTGGGACATGGTGTGTGTATATAGGAGCTGTCCCCATCATAAACACACATTTTGATGTGTTTCATTTCTTTCTCTTTCCAGGACCAGCTTTCATATGAACTACAAAACTTAGATCCAGATACAACATATTTTGTACAGGTGAGTTATCTTTTGATGTTGATTAATTAATTCTGTCTTTTAACATCTTCTGCTCTATAAATTGTACTGTACAATAACCAACATTTATATGCATCTGATATATAGATAATAATATGCAATACTCCTTTTTGTATTGTATCTCATATCTCCTCATTAGGCCAAGAAAAAAAGGTGTGTTTTCAGTAACATGAACTGAATTGCTACGGTCGGTAGGTCAGATTTTTTTTTGTGGGGGGAGACATCTTCCTCCTGTCCAATGCAGGCATGTTATATCAAAAGAAACACAATTCCAAGGCGAATCTGAGAGGATATGTAGCCACAATTATTAGTCCGAAAATTTATAAGATAGTGGTCATTATTTTTCAAGGGGGGTTTGAGGGGGGCGTTTAAATATTTTTTTTACCCCCTTGGGGGGTGTAAAAAGTTTAGTACCTCTTTAGCAAAAAAAGCCTGCATGCTACTATCGTTCAAAGGGGAGCGTAAACAAAATCACCTCAGAGTCACCGTGACTCAGTGCGAGTGTTTGAAGTAGTTGAAAAAATTTACAAAATTAAAAATCTACCCTACCTAATTTTTACCTGCAGGGATGTAATTTCCCCTATATCTGTAGGATTCCCAACACTTTTGGGCCAGTAAGATGACCCTCGTGAGTTTCCTAGATCCAATGAGAAAATTCTGTAGCTTTTATGGGGGAGGGACTTTTATATTTTGAGGCTCTCAAGTACAAAGTTCCCTACACATTGGTTAAAAAGTAATCACATCCCAGTACCTGAAACACACAATTGTTTTGGCCTAATCCAAGTTATAATAACATGGCCTAAGCCAAAAATAATAAAAAAGTGTATTGTGAACACTGGAATATTGGCTTAATCAGCAGATAGAGATCTTTCCAAAAAGGGTTCTGCCATATTTGTACCTCTATTGGTATTGTTACTATAGTCCTGTAAAGAAAAAAAGGCCCTTTTTTTGCTAGGGTCGGTCGGGTTAAAGGAAACACACCTTTTTTTCTTGGCCTTACATTGAGTTCAATCTGACATATGCCTGCGCACCTGAGATCTATCATAGTGGTTACCATGAGGTCACCTATGGTCCTTTATGGTGATGGATTGTCATATAACTCCTCTTAGTTGCAGCAGTAATAGTATTAGATTCTCACCAATTCAAGATTGTGTCTCAGAATCAGTCATTAAGATAATATTGCAGATCCCAATCCTAATAAGTTTTCCCGAATGTCAAATTTGAAAACTGTTACTTGAAATTAGGGGCTGAGTACCGCTGGATAACGATGACTACATTTTAGCCTGTGAGGAATGTATACACATTGTGTGTAGGCAATACATTAATATACATTTCGGCGGAATTATCATGAACATTAAACAGACGTTCTAAAATCTCTGTTGACATTTGGTGATGATACAGTATTATGAAAATTAATTATGAGAAGAAATCAGCGCAAAAATGTGTTTATCCTTCAAATATAAAAGTTTAGAGTTTGCAGTTAACTTCTGAGATCCTTAAAAGTTCCTACAGAAACTAATGAAATGAACCTTTGCACTCACCAGGGTATTGTTCTTTGTATTAGCTATGAATACTTATATGGAAAGTCCAGGACTTTGAAACCATTAACTTTCATGGAATGAAATTCCATAATACATCTACCAAGTAGGCAGCCTAGAGATAATGTCACTTTTTCACTAAAACTGCCCATTTTAATTCTGCAGATGCAGAGTCATTTTATCTCTCCATAATCTTAAAAAAAAACAATAAAAGAAAAAAAAACATGTCAACCTCACTTAAATGTCGGTTTAATTATTTCACCATATCGTTTTAACATCAGTTAACCAAAGCAACAACTGTACACACAAAAGAAAGAGGAGTAAGCATTTCAGAAATGATTACCGTGGCATTGTCAGGTCTTTTAGCAACAGACAACATTATTTCCGGTTGATCCCAGCCATTTCCGGCTGGTTTGTGGCTTGTCGTAAAGAGGAAAATGGCGGCACAACAAAGGTCAGAACTGTAATGGGCGTCCAGTGATTGCTAATGGAAACAACCTTGAAGGGCTTCCCTGACCTTCCCCAAAAACAGGCAAAGAGCTCTTGATTTTAGGAGGCGTGAAAGGGCGGGAACAACTGGAAAATTAACTCGTTATCTGGGATTGATGGAGAATTAATTTATACGGCACATGCTTTAAAGATGGTGGCACTGGTTTGCCACCTGGTGGCAGATTGTCAAATCAGCTGGCACAACATTACTAGTGAGGCAGAAAGTGTGGGTCATTTCTCCCCCTGTTAAGCATGATTTCAACGAGTCACTGAGTTTGAATTATTAGTTACCTGTCGTGCCACTAGGCTTTTATAATTAGGCAAAGCTGTGTGATGAACAGCATTTCACTCCTCTGTATACATGCATAGGGAATCTACATTACTGCAAGTTTTGTTAGAACACAAGTTACAATATGCTATAATGTGTCTGCATTTTATTGCCAGGTATTTGCAACTAATCATAGGTATACACATTTGTTCAGAAAGGTATTCAGCTCTTTTTCAGTATACTACTTTCACTTTTTTGCATTTTTTGGTAAAACTTCTCGTCCCTCAGCAACTGTTTGGTCAAGCAGGGGAAGCCTTCGTGACCTCATCCGCCAGTCCGCCCAAACAGGCTACTTCGCAGTATACTACTTACAGGATGAGCGATCAAGACTTTGAAAGTGTCTATTGGCATTCAGTCCCATTTCAGTATACTACTTACGGAATAAGCAGTTTAATCTTTAAAATTGTCACCTGGCATTCAGTCCCATTTCATATACTACTCATGGGATTAGCGACCAAATGCTTGAAATTTTCACTTGGCATTCGGTCCCATTTCAGTATACTACCTACGGAATGAACAATTGAATCTTTAAAATTGTCACCTGGAAATCGGTCCCATTTCATATACTACTTACGGGATGAGCGACCAAATGCCTGAAATTGTCACCTGGCACTCAGTCCCATTTCAGTGTACTACTTACGGAGCAAAAAGGAGAGCAGTCTAGGCAAGTGGCCATTTGTATGCAGCAATGCACTAGGCAATGCGTCACATGGCAGCCACGCGAGATAACCCGGGCTTCAAAGGCTTACCATTAGAAAAATATATCATTGGTTTTGATCCTGGTATAATACCTAAGGGTGGAGTTTTAAAAAATAATTTGACTGTATTATTTATCTTTACTCGTCTTACAGGTCATAGCAATAAGTCAATATGGAGACTTGAGATTAAAGGGTGAAAGGACAAGTATGTACATCATATCTTACGCACTTACTCAAGCCACACAAAATGGTAAGTTTCCTGTCAACATTACTCACCCTTTATTTTACTTATCAAATATTATCTTATTGTTACACAGTAGATGTTGTCCATGTAATACGTTGATAAGAATTGCTAGCTGACATTTCAACAAATCTTTTTTATCTAGAGCTTCATAAATAGTTGTTCCTGTGACACGATTTATGAACAAAATATGTATGTAGTTTTATCACTTTCTTCAGCTTTATCAAAAGCTGTATTTCCTTCCATACTTTTGCTACAAATACTAATGTAACACTACGAAGTTTAATAAGTTAAGACGTATAGTATTAAGATTTTACTGACAAGCGCTTTGCTTCTTTTGAAATGGCTACCGTGTTACTATACCCTGAGTTATACATAAATCTATGTACAATATGCTTTGACTACTAACATATTGGTATAACTGATATAAGTCCTCGGTTGTAGTTCTCACTTGAAAAGTTTCAATAGATATGCCACATAATAGATTTCCCTTATGCCTTCGCTTTTTAGAATATAGCACCCAATGGCTAGCCTTCCCTGTTTATTATTCTGATTCTCATAAGATTACATTGGAACCAAGTGTTGTTCGGTCGTAGATTTTATAGACATGTTTACATTTCGGTCTCGCCTAAACAGAAGGTCTCGCGAGAACATCAGGAGCTCAGTCACGTGTCTCAGACGAACAGACAGGCACGGAGTGTGAGTAAACGCGAGGTGTCGCGAGAATTGAGGTGTTGAGGTGGACAGGGTAACAAGAGAAGAAGAGATGAATGCGTTCATATTTGAAATTCCATTTTGATGGTTTAGTTGTGTCATAAATTATGGGCAATAGGGACCACTTAACAAGCTAGAAGTATATTCCCTAGATTTTAATGAATGAACTATCTAATGTTAATTCAAATATGAACAGCTTATAAATATTGATCATAATGAAAAATTGGGAGTTAAAATCTGTTTTCTGACTTCTGGATTGAAGCAAGAAAGAAAAAAAAAACACGGAAAATCACAAGTCTTCGAAGATTGAGACATCATTTTCTGAACCTGATGACTATGTTTTGGTATTATTTGTGTCTTTTTGATAGAATTGAATTTGCATGGTCATTGTATCTAAATACACAGTGCACATCTTTTTCATAATAAGCCCACTATATCGCCCTGTGGCTCACCGACTCAACCTCTACCGTAGCTAGACATGCATGGGTCTAAGTGCGGACATAAAACAGCTAGATGGTGTCAGTGGTTGTATCAGTGACCTTTGGTAATGTCTATCTTAAATAGCAAAAAGACAATACATTGTATTCTCTATTTGCCCAAGAATCAATCATATAAAATTTGTAGATCTATACAGTATCAACAAACCCATTGTAGTAAAATGTAGTTCAAAGCACGTGCTCATCCCAACATTTCGATCTATACCGGCATCCGACTGGATTTCCTGTTTATATCATTCTAAAAAATGACAAAAGTGCACAACAATCCACAGACTGTGTATTGCTGCACGTGCACAACGTATACATCATATGATCAATATCGAAAGTATAGAGGCAGATGAACCCCCTTGAAAGTATCCTATTGCTTTATCACTTGTGCATGAAGAGGGCCGGCATTTAGTAGCTCAGAATCTAACAAGGTAGCATCAGATGAATTCAATTTAGAAGAAAAAATAGCTGATATGACCTTAGCTGTCGAAATGACATTAAACATCTATTACTCTCCCACTCTAATATTCTTTGATAACATCCAGAGTATAGAATCGACCCCTGTAATTCTGTATCCTTACCTTTGTAACCAATTTTTAGTTCAGCCAGTTTCAGACAGACACTTACTACTTCCATATTATTTTATAACCCGCCCAGCACCCTGGAATCATAGTGTTCATAAGAACTGTATTCCTTTTGATTAATAAAGTTTACCTTTAGTGTCCTTTCGGTTTGCAATTCTCACGTTTTAAGGGGAATAGCATGTAGGAAATGACAATTTTATCAATAATACAGAGTATTGTAGTAGCTCACGCAAATTCAGAACAGCATAGGGTTTTACTTACTCACCATGGAGAGCCTTTGATCTCTACGAAGTGCGTCTAATTTCAAATACTTTACTTTATAGTTTCTTGCTGAGAATATATATTAAGTGCCTTTGCAAAGTCCCTGCTTCTGCTATTATCCAGCCACTAATGCACTGTAGATTAAGTACCATCTCACTTTACATAGCTCTTATATTGACTTTTCTCCAGTCACTCATGTTGCATTAACCAATGAATATCTTTATTGGGAATATTTCATGGATGTCAAACGGCCATTTTTTGTTTCTCTTCACAATATAAATGATGTATTTCTGTATTTTCAGCTGGGCGGACGGCCCCTCCGCCTAGGTTGAGGCCCACTCCTCCCCCTCACCAGAACCTGACGGTTAATTCGCCTTACTTCAATAATGGACTTTTAAAAGCCAACGTCACCTGGTCATTACTTCCTGGTAGGTATTTGTTGTAAAGCTCAAGTAGGTTAGAAGAAGTGCAAGAGGAACCCCCTTGAATCCTATAGTGTACTACTATGGGCGCATTTAGTCACTTTAAGGTGGTTTAGCAATATCTGACTAGTTCTTTGGATCGGAAGGATAGCAATACATATATTCCTCCGTTGAATAGTTTGCCTACTCTTTAGATATCAATAATTGATACTATATTTTCTCTGAGGCAAGGTCTGTCTATTGTCCATAGATTAGTGCATTTTATTATCCATCTAACTGAATGTCTGGTTCAAAACTGCGATATCGGTATATGCATCTGTTCTGTATACTTGTTTTCCCAAATGCCGCATGGATAGTTGTTGAAGGTAAGTCTAGGCGATCTTTGACTAACCCTATTTATTAAGCTGAACCTATAATGATTTACATATTTTTAAATCAGGGTTGAACTTTCTCAATAATCTGACCCCTATGGGAGCTTGTGATGTCAGCTCATTTTCTGGTCTATTCCAGCAAAATCCGTGGTTGCTATGGATTGCTTGGAGGTCCTTTATAACTATGTTTGGCCAATAAGCTTCCTATGGGTAACACCCATGGAACATCAGCAGAGTGTCCAATGGGACCCTCAACAGAATACCACTTTGTGCTATAACACCACCAATACCTCTATTACAGGGAATGACGACTGTGCAGAAAGATCCTTAGTACACTGGACAGCAGAGGTGTGTATAGCAGACCCAGATGACGAGTCAGCTCATGCTAAGTCTATGTCTGCCACAACCCATGAGAAGTTCTTCCTCATCTACGACCTGAAGTTTGACTGTCGATATGTCATAAAGGTACAGCCCGTATGTGATGACGGCACAGTGGGGCCTGTATCCCGTGCCTCCTTCAAGACACCTTCCTGTGGGGAGGTGGAGGTCCTGGGACCCGTCCAACCAGACTGTCCAACGAACAGTAAGTGTGGGCCTTTAGATATACTTAAATTTATATTTTAGGTGTTTTTTTTATCTCATCGGTCTCAGGTTTTGCTCAATTTTTCTCAATGTATCCACATGTGGGGGCAGGTTACTTAATTATTGATATTAAAATATCACAATCCAGGATCCGACTGATGAGGGGATATATATGGTGTGATTGGCCTAAACATGGAAAAGGGGGAAGGATCGATACATTGCTAGAACAGTCCAACTGTGGAATCAATAATTATATTGGAATAACCTGTTTGGTTATTGGTATGATTGACCCCAGTATAAGAATTTTATGTCCATGGTGACTGGTTTGATTACACGATGAAACTGTCCTTTTACTAGCACCAGGATGCCTATCCTAAATAATACACCTAAAAACTCCTAAAAATATATACTTCTCACCCCCAGTGCCCCGTGTACCTGAGGAGCCGCCAAACCTGATGCACACCTTCTTGATTAAGCAGACCAATATTACAGCCAGGATCAACTGGAGGGAGCCCCAGTCTGATGCAGATATTACAGGTTATAGGATCATCTGGGGCCAGACCCTGGAGAATCCTGATGACTCAGCACAATTACTGATGGACCAGGATACAGCACTAACCAAGGTGTTGTCCAAGGGTGCCGCCCAACATGGTCAGAGTGATGTAAGTAAAAAGTGTCGATTGAGTGTGTGAGTCTATTTTATGGGCTGTATACAGTATATTGAAGGCCCAGTGAGCTATCGTGCTACTTGATTGTGTGGTCCCCAGCTTACACTTGACGTTTATCACCGGTCATCTCAAATGTAATTGTATTATTAAGTGTTTCCTCATGTGAGTCGTGTAGGGAAACAGGGACTTTAGGGAGGAGAAACCAACCTATAGCTTTCTGAATACCAACATTGGTATTAGAGATAATTATCATGTTGCTGTCAGTTCTTGAAAAGGAAATTATGTCGGGATCCAAATAGAATAACAAGATAAAATGATAAGAGTCTGTATCGCGTGTGCTGTTTAGTGTGTCTTTTCTAGTTTTCAAAAAGGAACATCTTCTAAGATTGGACACACTGCTCTGAGCTGTCAATCCGATTACGTTGATCTTGTTTTGTAGCAATTTTTCATGGATAATCACTACCTTTTTTCAACTTTAATCAGCAACACTTTTTGCTGTTTTTGTTCCTGTACTTCAGAACCTTTATTCCTTCAATGTGGGCAGCCTACGGGAGGCTACAACTTACCTGGTCCGCCTCCAGGCCATCTCCAGAGCAGGGTCTGGGCAGGTGTCCTCTTTACACTTCACCACACCAATGTTACAGGTCCCTCCGCCATTAGGTACGCATACACCCATTTTTACATAATCATGATCAATCAATTATTATACACGACATTATTGTTCAATTGGCAAAATTTGAAGAAGTAATAGCTTTGGGATATAACTATTGGTGCATGATATTTTAATCCATTTTACCCATTTGCCAATCTGATGTATTCAAGAATGCGGCGCTGGCAAAGTAATCTGCCAGATGTGTCTTCATGGTAACTCTATGGAGTTTGCGTAGTACCCTAATGCCATGTTTGTGATTACACTGGCCAGCACTGCATTGGTGTATCATGAAGACAAGGAAAGGTTTTAACCAGAAGGAACCATACGTCCTTCAAATGGTTGAAGTTTTGAATAATTTAGAAGCGCCAATTTAATTGAGAAGTAGGATAACCGTCATCAATTCACTTTTCCTCCTTTAGGGCCGCCATACAAGCAGGATCACCAAGAAAAAGGTGGCGCCCCCAAGGCGCGGGCGACGGAACTACCGGAGGAGCAGCCGGCGGCAAACGTCGTCATATTGAGTGAAGGCTCATCAGTTGCCTCAACGACGCCAAAACACAGGACATCTACAGTGTCCTATTCAGTATTGTCCTTAATAGTAGTTTTAATATCCCGATTTTTGTTAACCTAGGAGACGTGGAACATGTCTAGATACTGTAATATACGTTTTAATCAAAACAGAGAAAAATGATTTTTTTTATTGTTATAATTTTGTTGGCAAGTGAATGTTACTGGCACTGCTGATGTACTCTGAATGAATGGGGGTGTGTGATGGGAGATTTGGGATGGGTGATTGATTGTGTGGAATGGGTGATTGGATAAGGATGTATAAAGGTTAAATACTATATCAGTGTTAATGCCAGCTATATATCAAATTGACTGTTCATCAGCATAAAGTTCCATATGTACAAAGGCAATTTGAAACAAATCTTAAGGTGAAATAACTATCGCTTTACCATTGATAAATCAAGTCGGAATTAATGCTCTGTAAATTAGAACCGATTTCAATTTATAACTTGGTTGAAAAATATAGCGAAATAATAAGTTCAGGAATTAATCTGAAGGCACCCAATTTTGGCTTTGAATTGTTTTGAATATTGGGCAGAGAATTGGCTGGCAATTTAGGATAGAATCATACTACCCCCTGCTAACTGTCATATCATTTTTCATTTTGACAGATACCCTAAGACTTCTACCTTGTTGGATTGCCCAGCATTATAGAACTGTATGATAGAATCAGGAGAGAAGGGGACATTTATTGTATATAGATATATTATGATTATGTACATGTAATCTTAAGTGAATGTCCGTGAATCATGACGATGAGAAATAGGAAAATACTCACAGATGATGCTAGTGTGAATGTGTTGATTGTACTTGTATATAACTATTAATGCATATTCAGCAAGCTTTGTATTATACACTGCAAAAGAGACTATGTTCAAGGATTTACTTTGATCATGATAGATCCAAGGACCTTGACGAATAAAAGAGGAATTGTATCAGATATGAATGTACCAAAACGTGTATATCTGTCCAAGTTACAGCAGTACCAACAGGTTATATTCAGTCATTAGAGGTGTTTTTGAACGGCATTTGTGAAGCATTAAATGCCATTGATTTATTAATATATGTTGCCTTCATGTATTGGATATATATATTTCAATTACAGACTATTGAATGCACACAATGTCAATGTAGGATGCATCGAAAAGACTTTTTCTGTCAGGAACGAACTAAGTTTATATATTTGCAAAACTAGTGATATTTGGGATGGGGTTTTAGTTATATCTAAGATAAACATTACAATATCTTTATCTAGATGTTATAAGTAGTAGTAACAACCATGAATATAATCGAATAATTCGCGATGGGCTGGATGAGTAGGAGATGATTCTCCCTGTGATGTCCAAGTACTGGGAAGACATTGTCCAAACATCATCGAATATTTGTATTATGAGAATCAGAGCCATATCATATTGATAATGGTATTTTGTAACTTGATAACTCATAGGGTATTGTCCAATGGTCTTGTTATAAACTGGTATGTCAATATATATTTTATTTCATTAAAATACATATTATGTGTCAATTCTAATGTTCAGTAATTAAGATTATGTCCTTCTGATGTCCCACATTTCAAAGGAATATTGTTCGCGTCCTCATTCGGATTAATGGGGGTTTGCCCCTGTCAGTGTTTCCAAATATTTGATTGAAAATTAGATTGGCTGGTTAGTGTATTTGTGAATGTCAATGCATATTTAAGACACTTATGTATAATTCATACATATTCAGGTTCCTTTAATATCTCCCTGGTTTGGGTACAAATCTAAGTGAATCAGAATGTGAGGTGTTGAAGATAGTGTGACATCAACAAATGATAAGATTCCTTTTCATGATGTAGGTTTGTAGGTTGATGATGATTATACTTAAACTATGCAAAGCTCCTGTTTTCCTGCCAATGGTCATTCGTCCCCAAGTCAAATCTACCAATAATCAGTGTGTTCCGTCAATACAATAGGTCATTGCTAGTTAAATATAAGTCCTCCATATGGTTCATCGACCTCACCTATGCTCAAAGCCTATCATCAAAATGGATATATCCATTCTATATACCATCGTATGATAATTGAACAGTTTTTATTTGTTCTGGAAAATAGCACTTTAGTATGGGTTTCTTCCCATCATCGTGATGGTTATTTGAGAAATTATGGGAGAATTTCAAACGTTTCTATACTATTAAAGCAATATTATCTAGCACAGATATGCCAGTTAACAAGATCTATTCATGTAATAGGTCTATTAGAATACAACGTCCAATGCTTTACCCTAAGAGGATAGTGCTTAGTTTATTAAGCGATTTAACAACCAATTAACTGGCCTTGACTGTAGTGTCAAAGATTTACCTACTACCGGTAGCTTGACCTTGACGAAATATGAGTGCTAAATATACATGTATGTGCGAAAATAATTCCTTCTTGTCAAATACCACACTGTGCTATGAAACAAAACCATACAATATATAAGTATGTGGGTAAATGCCATATATTGCAATGGTGTATTTCATCTAGATGGATTGAATTTGAAATAAAAAATTAATAAAATGTAGGGAATGGGTAGAATATTATTAAGACTATACCCATTCCTGTCATGCTATGATGAAGGGTATCATAGTTGTGACAATGAAGATAATTCAGAGACCATTAATTTATGAGTGGTTTCTGCCTGTACTGGAATCTGTGTGTATATAGGGGTTCAAGTACAACATTGTATTATATGGATATTGATCAAAGACTGTAATAAATTGATTGCCATAAAAATGTCTCAACAGTTCTTTTCTGTCATACAAGTGTCAGTTTGTATATTGGAGATATGAAAGTCATGAAGACTCATACTTACCATGTGATCTGTAAATTGGGGGACTGCAAAACTCTCTAGAATAAAGAACATCAATATTTTCTAGGTTAACTTGACCATTGATTTCAGCATAATACTTAGCTAAAGGGGGGAGTTAGTTGTACAGAAGCAGATATCTATATCCAATTTGGTAGGGCCATAATTAGAAACAATCAGTAACTATATAACTGACCCTATAGCGTGAGTTACAGCTGGTCCCCTCCTACGTCACAGGGCGGTAAGCTGCGGGCAAACATTGCCTTCAAAATCTAAAATACACCTACACATTCTATGTTTGTCATTAGTACCTTTCTAATGTGTGTATAGTTTTCAGCTAAGTGAGACATAGTCACCCTACCCAGAAGTTAATTCAGTGCATTGGTTTGCTAGCATGCAGAGGTCTCTATATTGAGGAAATCAACACCAGGTACCAGGTACGCCTCCGCTAGTAAGGGACACTTCTACTATGAGTACTTTGACCTTCTGGTAGTCAAGTTCCGGTTTTAAATTGCTTAGAACTTCGTATTGGCACGTCTTATTCTGGCAATAGCCTATCAGGTATGGCCTTATCCATAATATATTACATACAGTCTTTAATACATAATTTTGTTCTTAATTAACAACGGACGATCCTATGCCATTGATCGACAAGGCAATTACTCTAGACAGTCCATGGGGTAGAAAACAACAAAACAATGAGTGAGTGAGTAATAGATGGTTGACGCCATTTTGACAGCTAAGGTCATATTCATGGCGAGAACTACATTACACAATTTCATAAGGGAATGTGTCAGTACCCGCACATAATATGTAACATAAACTGGGAAAAGGGGTCTTAAGACCCCTGCACTAAGCCCCATTTTCGCAGATCGTGTCACATATGTGCACCACACACATCCGAGTTGATAGAAAAGAGGAGAAATAGACCCTTTCAAGTGGGCTAGGGAAGCCCGAACAAAACAATGACATGCAGATATACCAAACTAGACTATATTGCCAAGAGTGTTAAGATTGTCCTTCTATGAAGGATATCAGGTGAAAATTACTGACCGTGTGTAGACCTTGTTTACCCGTACATAACCACTGCACTTCAGCTGGGAGTAGCTTCTGCAATTTCAAAACCCTCACCAGTCTTCACCTGCATATCCCCGAGGCCATATCCTTAGAGATTGTTCATATTTGTCAGCATTGTTGATTTCCCAGCTTTATTTCAGGCTTAGTGATCTTGAACGCTTGTGTCTACTACATGTATTCATTTGTGAGCTCACCTGTACAAGTGGTTGAAGGCATGGACCCGAACTCTGATTATTCACTAAATCATTCAGTAAATACTAAAATAGTCTATGGATACAAAAGGACTGCCATCCCTGTTTTCATGACATTGCTTTGGTATTTTTGTGTTATGTGACATCCATTAATTTGGATTGTTACCTTCTGACCCCCCCTCCTTCGGTCTCCCTCTACAGAATCATGTGGACATTCCCCTGTCCGTTTCTCCTTTGTCTTAGTCCACATGTCTCCCTGTCTCTGCATACTGGTCCTCCTACCTGCGCCTCTATATATCATTACTTAGTATAATAATGAACTTGTATATACGGTTTTATGTGCAACATAAATTTCACCACACATAACAACGATCAATGACCATACCATGCTCATGATATTGTCTAGTGCGTAGACGTGACATTGTCCTAGCAAACACAGCATAAATACACAAATCATCAAAGAACTTTATCAGTACTTATCAACAAGCCTTTACTGTTGGCACATAGTATACAAAATAGTAGATTAAGCAAGTAGCAACTCAAACAATCAAACGTCAATGACACAGACACAACCAGACATAAATTTTATAATGTGGGATGTATATGATCTATCCAGGAGGTATCGCTATTCGATTTCTTGATGTATGTTACTTTGTATGCTGATATATCGATATAAAACCTATTAGCACTGCAAAACAATTATCTCTTCTTTATATATTACGGATATTTGGAAGGTAATATTCATTATCATAATCAAACATTTTAGCAACACGCATTCAACCCATAAGATTTCCGACTTTGCTAAATGAATGGACATGATATAGAGAAAGCCATCTAAATTTTCGGCTGAGGTCTCAAGTCTACATAATAATTATAAGTAATGAGGAATGAATTTTTATATTTTTGGGTAAATCAAAGTGTCATGCAGAAGCTAGGTTTATAACATCATATGAAAGCATTTAATACTCTTCGTGTGCTCTTTAGGAGTTTCTTAGTCGATTTACAAGATGATGTGTGGTCACTTTCCATAAGGAATTTTAATTAGCATTAAGGATGAACATTTACAGGACAGAAAAGAGAATCAATAGTTCTGGGCGACGACGTCGAACATCTTGGCAAAATGGTCTGGAGTGTCTGATCCCGAGATGGTCCTCACTCCATTCATGAAGAAACAGGGAACACCTGCATGGGGGAGAAAGAAACACGATTAGAAATCTCTATTAGCAGCGCTAATCTTATCTTGAAAACCTCGTCCCTGATATTGACCTTAAGAGTAGAGGTGATTCTACAGTCCAGGTGTTATTATTTGGAAAGTAGTATTGTTGTAAGACATTTAAAGAAATGAGTTTGCAGCAGATCTTGATAATTGAGCAGAACTCTAGGTGTCACTACTAGTACAGTATACGCGAGTATACGGCTATCTCCTCCTGCCATCTAGTGTATGGATCTGATGGATGTACTCCTGTGAGCAAAAGGGCAATGACATAGATCGGAGCCAATGCCAACTCCTATCCAAGAAATTGACTCTCAATCATCAAAACAGCCACATACACATTATATAAATTAGATGATAATGTAGATTTTAAAGCTCACTAAAGGTATTTTCATTGAATGAAGATCCAGATGGCAGACAGGGGCATAGGGATTTTCCGTGAAAATAACGACTAATCCTTTGCAATTTTAAGACAAGGGGTGCACCACTTTTGACAACATTTCCTTCACAGTGTGGGCAATTACCACCCCTTTCCGAAGGATGAGGAATTTCAATTACATGACAAATAAGGTATTCCCAACAATTTACCTGTGATGTCTTTAGTCCTCCAGGCGCGTGCCTTGGTGGCAGTGTCCTCCAGTATCTTGGTGTCAGTCATCACCCTCATGCACTCCTCAGGGTCTAACTCTACCTGAGTGCCATAGTGTACCAGGCGGTCCACATCTAGGTACTCACCGTCTGTGAAGTACGCCTGAACCAAAGGTTGTGGAAAAGAGAATACAGACTTAGAAATATTAGTACTCATCTTGTTTGAGAACCACCTCCTGTTAGAGAAAAGAGAAATTCGCTGAAGGTTCACTGCCACTTCGCCAGGTTCATTCTGATTTAGCTGTGGCTGAATTTCCCTGAAAATGTTACCATTTTGGGGAAAAATCATGGCCTGGTCACTTTTGTTCAAAGCCTACATATGACAACAGGACATGGCTGTTCTTTCATTTGGACACTCTCTTAAAAAGACTTGTTTACCAGCTTATCATCTAACAGTTTTTCACATACTTACCTTGAATATGGATTCATACAGCTCTACAGCCTTCCCGGAACTTTCTGCATGCTCAATCAGAGCATGCGCAGTGACTGTGTATGGGTAGCGTTCTGCCTTTCCAGTGAAGTCTATCCCAACAGCCTCTCCAGCCTTCTTCAGGTCATCACTTACTCTGTAGATGAATATGAGGATTATCATTTTCATTTTCATTCATTTGTCTTCTTAACTTTGATAGGCTAATTTTAATAATATTCAGCTAGTCAAAACTAAGTCATAGCCTCCCTCTCACATATATGATCCCTGGCTTTGGTAGGACTTGAATTCTGAGTCACAGGCCTATTGCATATGAAATAATCCTATGATAATAGTATACACTTTGGTATAAAATAATCATTGATTCTATATCGTTGATACATATATATCATGGTGAGAACGAGACATCAGCTGATCAAATCAAAGTAATGTATTTTTTTACCTGTTCTTTCCTGGTGCTACAGCTGGTTTGTCCATCCCCTCAGGAGGTGTGTTGGGTTTTAACAAGAATGGTGCCAGGCTCACCTCCACTCGGAACCTGTAAATGAAGCAGTAGGTAGGAAACTCATAGCTTTTCATTCTTATTAATGTGACTGTAAAATGAATAGATACAATCTAGATCCATGCTGGTTATGGACACTTCATTCAATGTTAATGTGATTTACTGAAGTTCTCCTAAAATCTGATATCTTGACTATCACACCAGATGGTTTTCAATCACATGCACTACATGTAGGTAAAGGGACAGTTAAACAAAGCCAACAAACACATTCATTAGAGAAACGCAAACTAGATAACAGTTGGGGCACGTTTGTAGAGACACAATTGTATAATGAAAAATTTAGAAAAAAACTGGTATGAGTATTTCCCCTACATTCAGTCACAGCTAAGATCAAGAAAGGATCACTTGTGATTTTCACCCAGGGAATTTGACAATAGATAAGTAAGGAACGGAAAAATAGTAGGTATTAAAAAGGCATCGGTAATGCTTACTTGTCTTCAACCATGGTGATGGCCTTGTTAAGGTTACGTAGAGCAATGTAGCACCAGGGGCAGATGACGTCAGAGACCATGGTCACATTGATCAACTTCCTGCTGTCCTGCTCTGCCATCTTCAGGATGTAATTAAAATTGTAAAATTTTGCAATACATGATAAAATAAAATGCATATATGATGGTCAAATTGGCTAATGTGTCGAACTGGAAATCAAATTGTCTCCCGAAAGCCTGCAACTGAATGGAAAAAAACATAGGCACAAACAGCTATCAGTAACTACTTTCCTAAAGTACAGTTTGGATTTGTGCCAAACAAATCGATGCATCATACCATCTTCTACTTAGCAGGAAAAACTCTTTTTCTACCGGATTTCCAATAGAATTAGAACTGCGGCTGAATGAAAAGTTCCTACAGGATTACCAACACACTTAGAGCTGCGACTGAATAAAACGTTCATGTTTCAAGTTTCAATATCTTTATTGATTCTTAGCTGTTAGGCATCTTACTTAGGCAAGCCGAGTTGGCCACACTCGTCATAGCTCACGTCACATCATAGGAACCAACAGGTATAAACCTTCTAGTACAAAAGTCACATCATTAAGCACGCTTACATGTGTAGGAAAGATATTACTAATAAGAGGTCTATGATTAGAGATACAGTAATATAATAGGTATAACATATAAAAGACTGTTGTTAATGTATAGGTAAACATGTAATCAAAGAAAACAGAATCATCACGTATTGAGACATAAAGGGTGAGCCCAATGTGAGACAAAGTAAAATGATATAAATGATAAGCATTCGGAGGACAACGTATATGGATAATTCTTGTCATGTAGCTCAAGCCAGATAGTCTCTCTTGCATAAACTAATAATACAAACCTTATTCAAGTGTATACATGCTTGAACCTCGGTTCTTATCATATCGTATCATGAACGTCCTGAATGTAGCTGGCACTTGGATTTTTTCTTTTCTAAATTCTGAATTTCATGATTCTGTCTGAGAGGGCAGATCAAATACGTTTCATAACGCCTTTAATTATGACCTATGATACCTAGAAGTGGGGAAAGCAATAGAACCATGAAAGGTTGTAGAAGCAAATACTTTGTATAGCAATATACGTGGAGTGATAATATAAATTGTAACCACAATGATTTCTTGGCAATTATCAATCCTATTACCTCAGGACCCTCAGCTGCAGATCTTGTACATGGTATCATCTATCACATATGAAGGGGATAATATTTCATTATCTGAGTTAGCCCAAATGCTGGTTTCTCTATATAACACCAGGGAGAGTGCTGTGTGCCTCCTTGGATTGTTCCAATGGTGATTCCCTTCATGCTCACCAGGCAGCAGCATTGCTCTAGAGAGATGCCATTAATGAAAATGTACTCTGACAACTTCGAGCATACATCTATAATCTCAATGAATGCATCTCCAATGGCTTGTATCTCGAGGAAGGATTTTCAAAAGTTGTCTTAACTGAAATGTCCATATGACTTAAATAGGCCTAACCTTTGAACTAATAATGATAAAAACTCGCTTTAAAAAACTGTATGTATATTGGCGAAGTCTATTTAACTACCTGCACATCCTTTAAGGAGGAATAAAAAGCACATGCATCTTATGAAAAAAAGCTTCTGTCACATTTAGAAGTTGGCCTGAAACATATCTCACTGACATATGTGAGGACAAAGTTGACCATTACCTTTGATGGAATCATAGGCCCAAGGGATGTAATGCCGGAGAGTTACATGCACGTAGAAAACTAAACTACACATGTATGCATGTATATGTTTATAAAAGTACTTGCAAAGAGCATGAACGATAGACAACTTTGCAGTGGGCTGTTAGGTGCAGAACGTTTTTGTAGAAGTGTAGTCTCTCGTCATTGTACTTTAATACAAGTCATGCCGATCTTGATACAGGCAGTTTCAAAAGGACAAGTGCATTGCTTTCTCCTTGTGATAATGTATAAGTGGCGCTATCTTATAGACAAGTGTATTCAAAGGCCACCACAAATCTTTTTTAGTCCTCTGCCCAGCCCAGTCGTTTGTCTCACAAAAAGCATGAGATAACTCTAATCTTACAAATCTGCTTGTTCATGTAGGCCAGCTACCCCTGACCTGCAGTTATTATTTGTGGCCAGTCGAAAATTTCACCTAAAAATCTGGCAACTGTAATGAGGTAAATAGTTTCATTGACAGCAAAATGGGTGATTACAACTTTACAATTATTGTCGCTAGTTTACGTTCTAATCACAATGGCATTAAAATGGCAAGCATACTCAATGTAGTGGCGCGCTAATTTATTTTTAACATCATTTCAGACCTGTATTTATATGAGACCTGCGTTTTTGAAGTATGAAAAGGGGTGAATTTTCACGTTTCAAGACCCCCTTCTACCTGGCGCTAAAACGAGACGTGCGCTAATTTGAAGATCAGCGCTACTTATAAGCATCTGATCCAAATGGAGCTTCTCAAATAGGCTACTGGGGATACACGAACTGTACGACAGATTGCAAGTGGTATGGTTTGATAAATATTGTGCTATAGCAATACATCGGTATCGATGTATCAGTGAGTTTATCTTGCACTTGATGTATAATCAGTGAAGAAAGATCAAAGAATACATCAATCTTACCTTGAAAGATTGCAGACTCTAGCTAGCTCCAGGACTGTCCCCAAGTAGAACTGGCACTTCCGTACTGATATAATTATGTACACTATATCAGTAGTAGGCTATATCTACACTTTGTACCCAGGTAATACAAACAAGTAAACAACAGATAATATGCACTGTTATCCTCCTGGCCTACTCTAGCAGGCCAAATACAGACAGGTATTAGAGTACCTGGTTCAGTGAATACTTAATATAAGATCTAGTGCAGTTATAATTCATCATTGTTACTGTTATCTCCCATTGAAATCGGTATATCGCATACATGACAGAAAATCATACAATCAAAAGGCTCAAGTATATGTCATCACCAAGCTTCACGATGTTCCAAATATGTTTATGCTTTATTGAAATAATCGCAAGTTGATTTAATAAAACGGTATACTGGTTAGGAATATTGTGTTCGGTGCCAGATGAATAGCATCAAGTGGCACAATTATTGAGAAGGAGTCCTCTCAACCATAGATTTCGTCTGAAGTCCAATACATTTTGGATAGTATAACATTTGTATTTTCTGTAGGTAGAACATTAATTATATATCAACAGTGGTCAGTGTGTGGCCTAATGAAAACTGTTCAGGCGAACGTCAGCATAAAAGGATGGGTCTGTAATATCATGGTGATTATGTGAAATACTTGATAAGCCTCAGGGCTAAGCTAAAGGTGCACAACATCTTTTGATAAGAAGGCTAAGTAACCCAGCCTCGGCCAGCGTCTATTGATACCAGTTCAATAGCCTGAGGTCAGCTCTTTATCCCACTGGAAGTTTATTATATTTTATTGTTTTATTGCCCTCTTTGATCATGATAAAACTCTTATTGAAGATGGATGTGTATTCACTCTCTAACTGATGTTTGGACAGTACTAAATAGTGTAGCCTCTGCTGGGAGAACTAGTTTGCCGCCTGGGCGACGATCTTGTCAGATGAAGATCTGAAGCCAGCCTGTACTCTGTCGGGTTGAAGGGGCGAGCCTGGGAGTAATTTGGTTCCCGTGTGATTCGCAGGGTGTGTTCTATGGGGGTACGGAACACCCACCGTCGTACAGTGTAACTCGGGAGTAGCATCTTTTGAACAGAAAGGTTCCCTGCAAAATCAGCGGCAAAAACACCTTCCCCCCTGCCCCTAGTGGATAACAGCAGAACGCATGTTACTGTGGCGGCCCCTCATGATGAGAATCAAAACTACTCATATGTGATACCCCCTAGTGGGGAATAGCTGGACTAGACCTCAGCGTAACCCGTTCTGGAGACGTACTCTTTATTCCAACTGGTAGCAAATAAATGTTATAAATGTGTTTGCATAAAAAAAACCTAAATGTTTCATCATGCGTGGTGCAGCATGAAAAAGTCACGACTGGATAGCTTATGTAAAAGGCTTTCAAAATAAAAGGATATCATTTGTGAATCTAAACATACTTATTAAAAACAAGTCAGGACATTTCAAAGGCCTGCATTGTAGGAGTTGATAACAATAATTCACTGGCGTCATAGTAGGGAGGCAAAATCGTGAAATTTTATGGTATGAGGGATGGAATGTTAGGAGACTTGAAGTATGGTCCATACTGATCAACTATGGGGTGGATGCCACACACACAAATTGTTTTATCTCTGAAATAGGGCTCAATAAAGGTAGCCATCACCAAAATTTCTTGTTTTTGCCATAACTTTGCAGCAAATGATGCTAGAAATTCATTTGAAGTGTCTAATAGCACATTTTCAGGGTCTAGGAACTCATTAGGGACATCCCGACTTTTCTCACATGCATCCTAAGCCTAATTTAGGCTTTTTTATGGTCACCATTACCAGAATTCACTAATTTTGCAAAGCTTTGCAAATAAAGCTCATAGACATTCATTATATGTGGCTACATCCACATTATCAGGGTCTAGAAATATAATAGGAGCATTTTTCCCCCTCTTCTATCCATATCTATCAACCTATCTTAGGCCCGGACAAGGAAGCCATTACTGAAATTGACAGTTTTCATCATTATCTTTGTGACTAGTGCTGCTAGACACTCATTTCATATGGCTGTATACACATTCTCAGGGTCTTGTCACATGATAGGGGCACTTATCCTCCCCTCCTTTACTTATTTATTGGCCTATCATAGGCCCGAGGTAGAGTAGCCATCAGAGCATTTACCAAAATTTACAATTCTTAGTACATGTCTGAATGTACATCCATGTAGTAATTGTAAATGAATCCATACTTTTAGGGTTTAGCAATTACACTTGTCCTTAATAGTATTGTATCCATGTCTTGCCCGGTTCTTTGTACACCTATTAGTTGTATATGGCTTGAAATACTGAAAGCAGTGTGACAGTTTCATTGCAAATCAATGAATTTGCATCTGTAAATGATTGATAGGTGTATAAACCAGCACAAAGCCGAGGGAGGTATGCTTGTATATTCATCTTTTGATGCATGTGTCATACATGTCTTATTATAATTAATACAATGAATATCATAGCCTCACCTTTATCAGGCAGGACCTTGACCACTCCTCCAGCAAGTGACTTAACCCCGCTTATACACACACCACCCACTGGCCAGAGTAACTTTGCACCTATCTTGAAACATTGTCAATCTACATTTATTTATTCAATGTAACCATCTTTTGATGTTATGGATGGACATTATCTTACTCAACAGTAGCATAATTTGATGATAATTCTTCAATGGATCAGTTTTTAGACCAACTTGGTTGTTTATGACCATTATTGATATGGCATTTCTATGTGGTCTGTCTATCAAACTACCTGTGTCTGGTAATCTAAAATGATAAAGGGGTCCAGGGTAATTCAGCTGAATACATTTTGAGTGCATTAATGGTCATAGGTATGATGTTGAAAGAAATCTAAGCTAAAAAAGAATGTTTTGTTCCATTTTCATTCCATCAATGCCTTGTAAAATGGAACTTATTTGAATGAGACATCAACCATGGTCATATTGGTGCACATCACATGTTAATTCATCATACCTGTGAAAAATAATCCAGTAAAATGTATTTAGCTGAATAATCCTGGAACGTAAGCTCCTGATTTTGCTGTTCTTACTTGTGCCAAGGTAGGGTATATTATCTCCTGGAGAATGTGTGTAGTATTCTGTCTTTGTGTGGTATAGAACATAAAAGGATTTTGAAAATTGAGGAAAGAGGCAATACAAGTGGATAACAACAATCAATAGTTCTGGAACGCATGCCTGCTGTACCATTCAACTGGAACAGTATTTAACTTAGGATTGATGGGATGGGACAGAAACAATATGATAAAATCATGCTTCAGTTATCCATCCAAAGACCTCCCCATCATGTGTACTAGCCTAAAGGTTCTCCATCATTTTCAAATGGACTATATCAGCTATCTCAACAATATTGATAATATGGATATTATATTCAGTTGTTTGCTTGATTCTCTGCATCTTGGGTGATTGTACATCTTCTCTATTACTAGGTGGGTTACTTTTGCTGCATGCCCATATGTCACATATGCTCCCATTTAACTCTTTCTTGCTTGCTCTTTTCAATTTTGCTTTTGCCTAGAATAAGGCTTTAATGATGGGGTCACAGTGACCATAAGGAACAATAAATATTTCAGATGCTTGTTTAAATCTATTGATTTGCATTCTGCATGGGGTTTCCTATCACATTATATCATTATATCCTGTCTTGCTTGTATTAATTGATTATTGGTAATATAGTTTTTAAGACCAAAAATGCCAACTTCAGAATGCACTAATGCTCAAGCGAGATGGATGAGTCAAATACATAGAGCTTTGTTTAAGAACCATGAAAAATGCAGGACCATGGCTATGCAGGATAAATAATTAGAATTCAAACATGCCAAACAAACAACGGAAAGGATCCCTCAATTTTGTTTCTTCACTGTGAAACCAAGCATATTGACAGGTTATGCAATAAATGGCTTTCTATTACAGAGAGTGTTGGTAATGGTTTGCCTACCCAAGCCTATGATAGTGAGGAAACATGCAAAATATGTAAAGGAGTGGATGAAAAATGCCCAACCATGTTCCTAGAAACTGAGAATGTGGATACAGCCACATCAAATGAGTGTCTACCAACACTAGTAGCAAGGATATGATGAAAAACACGAATTTCGGTAATTGCTTTCTTGTCCATGCCTATGATAGACTGATAGATATGGATAGGAGAGGGAGAACAATGCTCCCATTATACTGCTAGACCCTGAGAAAGTGCCCAGCAAATTGTCGTTATCTGTCGCCATGATTGGTCATCAATGGTGACTCCTTTCTGAGTGATAACTCACTGCGTCATCTTTCGCCACTGTGTGTCAGTCTCACATGGCATGGCAATTTATCACAACAGTCACCAACATGATCTCACTCACTGCGTGAGTATGTGCCACCCCTTGTCATCCCTCACAAAGCATGCTGACTTATCACCACTATCGCCAACATGGATCTAACTCACTGCGTGAGTATGTGCCACTGCCTGTCAACTCTCACTCAGAATGGCGGCTTATCACAAGCATCGCCAACATGGATCTGACTCACTGTGTGATTATGTACCACTCCCGGTCAGCTCTCAATCAGAATGGCAGCTTATCACCACCATCGCCAACATGGATCTCACTCACTCCGTCAATATGTGCCACTGCCTGTCAACTCTCACTCAGAATGGCGGCTTATCACAAGCATCGCCAACAAGGATCTGACTCAGTGTGTGATTATGTACCACTCCTGTGCCACTGGCATCAACTCTCACACAAAATGGCGACTTATCACTACCATTGCCAACATTGGTCTCACTCAATGCGTGAACTTGTGTCACTCCATGTCAATGCTCTCTGAGGATTGCATCATCTGTCACTCACTCTCACTCAGAATGGCAACTTATCACCACCATTCCCAGCCATTGTCTCACTCAATGCGTGAATTTGTGTCACTCCAAGTCAATGCTCACTGAGGATTGCATCATCTGTCACTCACTCTCACTCAGAATGGCAACTTATCACCACCATTGCCAAAGTTGTTGAGACAGCACCACTGTTCAACATGTAGCCTATCTAGGAAGTGTGGACATGAAGTATAAGTCCCATACTTATCAAATCTGCTTTGTTGCACACTGATTTCCATGTAATACTTCAGGGCTGAATCAAACAAGATTATATAGAGAAAATATCAATTGAATTTAGATAGAGGTATCTCTAAAATAAAAGCAACTATCTATAAACACCTTTTCTCTGGTTACAGGAAAAATACATAAGGAAGTATCTACATGAACACCTTGTCTGTGGTTAGAGGGAAGATACATATGGCAATACCTTCTCTGGCAGAACATACTTTGATCTGGCAGATGTGAGGCTGCATGATTACCAATGTCGATGATCATGAGCTTTTCATCTAACAAGATGAGTGATCACCAGCATCGCCATCACTAGTGAGTCTGAGTGATCACCACTCTTGCCATCCATGGTGAACCTGCGCTATGACGTGGTGCGCATTTCATCTAACGAGGTGAGTGATCAACCGCCTTGCCATCCCTGGTGAGTGTGAGTCTTTACGATCCTCGCCAACCGTGGTGAATGTGCATTATGGCATGGTGTGCGTTTCATCTAGCGAGATGAATAATCACCTGAGTAACCATCCCCCATGAGTGTGAGTGATCACGATCCTTACCATCTGTGGTGAACGTGCGTTATGATGTGGTGTGTGTCTCATCTAGCGAAGTGAGTGATCACTCATGTCGCCATCCCTGGTTAGGATGAGTGATCACTCATGTCGCCATCCCTGGTGAGGATGAGTGATCACGATCCTCGCCATCCCTGGTGAACATGCACTATGACGAGGTGCATGTTTCATCTAGCGTGGTGAGTGATCACCTGCGTCGCCATCCCTGGTGAGTCTGAGAGATCACCATCCTCGCCATCTGAGGTGAGGCCATGTGATCACCACCATTGCTATTCCTGGTGATCTTGTGCTATAGCGACTTCGTGTTCCATCTAGCGACATGTGTGAGCCACTTCACACAGGTTGACGAGGAATCACAACAATTTGCTGGGTGGATATAGCCACACTGAATGAATGTTTATGAGCCTTATATTTGGGAAGCTATTGGAAAACCAGTGAATTCTAGTAATGGTGACATTAAATAGGCCTAAATTAGGCTTAGCATGTATCTGAGAAAGATCAGGATGTCTCTGATGAGTTCCTAGACCCTGAAAATGTGCTCTTAGACACTTCAAATGAATGCCTAGCATCATTGGCTGCAAAGTTATGGCAAAAATAATCGTGCCCTATTTCAGGGAAAAATGATTTGTGCACGGGGCATCCACCCCAAAGTTGACCAGTATGGACCATACTTCAAGTCTGGCATGGATGCCACCCCCTAACATTCCGTCCCTCATAATGTCTCTTTTGAGATTTTGCCTCCCTACTATCAATGCGATCATACCTATATCGTATTTATATTGTCACCATTCACTGTAATTTGGTGTAGATTTTCACAGTTCAATTGTATTTGTGTTAAGAACTAAATTTTTGATTAATCAACTGTTAATTGGATCTGGGAGTTCACTCTTTTAAAAGATTTCTCATTCACCCCAGACAGGAGTAACAGACACGGATATGGATGTTGGAAGCATGACATATCGTCAGGGGTGGATAACTTCATCAGGGCCTATCATCAGGGGTGGATAACTTCATCAGGGCCTATCATCAGGGGGCTTTTAATATGCAGGGCTGAAGCTTAGGGGGCAAAACATCAGAGGGGCAATCATTAGGGTGCCTACATTGTTGAGGGCCGAAGCCCCAAATACCATAAATAGGGCATTCAAAAGTTGCACCCCGCTTTGTTTGCCTGTGGTGGAATTGGTGTGTTTCTGAAAAAGGCAAACGAAACTCCATAAAATACATGCTGTCATCAACTGTCAACTGATCATTTGGTTGTCACGATAATAAACAAATCTAAGATGTGTTTAATGTAAATACTCCAACATAGGTCAATGTGTAGATGTGGTGTGGTAGTCCCTGTCACGACTTCCTTCAGACATAACGTTATATTTAGCTGTGTTCAGCGAGGCGGAGCCAGAAAGGGTACTGACAGGTAAAGAAGGGTACAGGTCGTCGGTGGTGATACTGATAAACCGTCAGGGCAAAATCAGTATAGGGAAGTAGTCATGATACTTAGAGCTGGTCATTAAATGGGGCATCTTGTAAGGGGATCTTGTGGATATACATGTGAACCATTCGAAATGGCGTTTCTATTTAAAAACAGTTTCATGCCTACATAAGGTCAATAAAGGCTTCCCTAATTTTTGCAATGGTCAGCAAATTATAATGCCATTATCTGCATGAGGTACATGTCTGACACAACTTTACTTTAGCAGTTTGTAGTTCCAGTACTTATTATATATTTCTTATAATTTCATGTTGAGAGGGTGCCTTTGAATCCCGACATGGGGTTACTTGCCCCTCATACACATATGGAACTTCATACACTTGTCAGTCATTGAAATAGTAAATAAGAACTAGGACAGGCCCAATCCATATGCCCTCTGTACAGTGTTATGACCGTGATGACAACTGGACCGTAGCGGGCAGCAAAACAGCCCCATGCGGACCTTCCTACTGCCAACATCATTGAACATACACAAACCTTCCATCCAGGATCCAGCCTGTACAGCCCATGTCTCGTCCAATACACTGATTCTAGGATTAAGTAGGAAATATCTTCCTTACTGGACTAATCTGAGGTTAACAGAGAATTACTCTGATAGGCCGGTGCGGCGGCCAATGGATTATGATCTAGATAAGAAATATGTTATAGGTTTATGACACCAAGTCCGGATTGATGTAGTGCGTTTGGATAGTTGGATCAAGTTTGAAAAGGTAAGTGTAGAACATGTATATTCAACTGGTGCTTATAGACGTGCTTGATCTCTGTGTTCAATTCCCTTAGGGAATGCGTGTATTGCTTACAAGTGCAGGATGGCACTTTCTGTTATATGTCTGGCAGTTGTTGTCTTTGTGGGACTGTCCTCTAATCAGATCAATAAAACATGACTAATTCCCTGAGGAGGTGAGGCATGCAAGATACATAACGTTATTAGTAAGAGTAGATAGGTATGGGCATAAGGGGCTCTGCTGTCATAAGAATGCTTTTCTCTTTTTAGCTAGAATTCATGAGTTTTCATCATTATGATAAAAATCGACTGCATGCACTTCTGAATATAAATATTATCAGGTGATTAAGATCTAGGCTTAAAATAGACCTGTGTCTAAAGCCAAAGTGTACCAAGGTGAAGTGATATTGTAGGTGTACATCCCTGTGTGGTTGACCGTATCAAGGATATTACACTATGGTTAAAATTATAATATGCCCTGTAATGACTACTGTTACAAATCTATTGGTCACGACTCTCTACTAGGCTATGAGCAATACCAGTACTAACACCGTTGTTGATTTTGAAAATTGTTCACATTTAGGATTAGTGTTAAGAAGACTTGGTGTGAACTAAATACTTCAAAAGGCCAATTAATTTTGTTATATCGTTTTGAATAGATATTTTATGTCACATGTACATATTTGCTTTGCTTAAATAAGTATTTACATTAAAGGTAAGCAATATATTTGCTGACCATGTGCTTCTTTTTTCTTTTTCTTTCTTTGAAAGAATGATGCTGCAATAGTTTACATCCACTATTATTTGAATATAGATCTGCTCTTACATTATATGATCAACTGCGGCTGTTCTCTATGATATGGTTGCAAGGTCGGGCTTGCCTGTCATTAAAGTTAATATAAGGCAAAGTATATCTGTCCTATCAAAGCAATGGTGTGTACATGAATACCCACTTGGCATAAAAACGTTTTTTGTTTTTTTTTAATGTTAAACAAGAAAAATGTGGCAAGGGCTACAGATAGGAGTTGCCACTCTGCGGCCGACGTGTGACGTCACGACCGACCTATGACGTCACAAATTGCGTCACAAGGTGACCGTGATGTCACTGACAAACCGAAAACATAATGAAGTTGCTACGGTCGCTGCGCTCCCGGCCACTACGCAGCAAGCAACCCCAAAAAAACGTTTCCTTATTGGTTTATTTGGTGAAAACTGGTTGAAAAAAACGTTTAAAAACGTTATTTGCCAAGTGAGTAGTCTAAAACACTTTATATGCCACATGAACAGTACAGACATTTTCCAGTGCGACTAAAGAGGAGCTGTAGTATTATATTGTTAAATAGCCTCCTGTCCACCTTTTATTTAAAAGCTTCCCAACTTTCCAATATAAACCTTCTGTGATATTCAAATAATAATGAGGCGCAATTTCCCTGATTACCAATAGTTGTCAAGGAGGGTTCTAGCACAAGTATTCAGACCATAAGGCCAAATCCCACAACGTGAAAATGGTTGGGAAATCATTGTAAAATAGGATATGTGGGTGCTTAGCCGATATTGGGGTGGTAATATCGTCTAGGGAAGACCTATAAAGGCTAAGAACCCCTGTCAACGTGCTGGTATTTAGGGAGTATAGTACATCAAAAGTTTTTGATATTTTCTTCACAAAGGGCTTGAAATCTCTGTGATAGACTCAAAATCCCTGTGATTTAGAGGAAAACAACAGTTTCTAGGAAATCAGAAGAGGAGTGTCTTTGATAAATCAGGAGCCAAGTTCCACATACTACAGTCATAATGGTGTTCTGCTTGTGATTTATGCAAGCTACATTTGTTTATGCTATACAGGAGACCATTGCAAACCACAGAAAATAGTCAGAGACAACTGTGATTTTAATATCAAATACTCTATCTCTGTGAATCATTCTAGCAACTCATCTGTGCAGTGATGAAAATCACAGAGATTCCCCTGCTACTATCAGCTATAGTCGGATTTGGAGTGGTAAGAAGTGCAGTGAGTACCCTTGTGATTTAGGAAATTGGCAAGAGTCCAATGTTGCCGATATCCAGAATCACAGACATTTCAGACCCATTTTTCACGTAGTGGGATTTGGCCTATACAGAACAAGATACAGGTCATATATTGTACTAAGATGGGTCGCAGCCAGAAAAGCTTGGATGCAGAGAGAAATGGAGTATGGAGCAATGTTCAAGTTGCAGAGAGGTGCAACCTATACCTTATCCCTGGGAAAATTCTGGTCCACAATATCTCAAGCAAGCTTTCACGGGTGGGAAACTTTATTATAGCTTAAACTTATAGACCCTCCTCAATTCGTAGCATGTATACATTATAAGCGAAAAAGGGTTCGGCGTTTCGATAGAAGATTATCTATATCCATAAACTTCTATATCTAAATACCTTGTCCCCCTAGTTGAGGATTTTGACCAATCTACGTCTTTTTCGTCCACTGTGATCCCATAAACCATTTAAACCCTTTGAGGGCAACACGATGCGCCTTTGTCATAAATGGCGAGCACAGCACGAGCATAAAGGTTTATTATGCTGTCCTCAATATGGTTATAGTTATACATGTATACCCATACTGGTTTTCCTGGGAAGGAACTTCCAAACTAAACCCATGTTCAAACATTTCTTCTACTACAGATCAGCCACCATGGAGGTGGACCAGTCTGTCGTTAATGCCCTCCCCCTGCCTCAGAGGCTTAAGTTGATGGCACAGCTGAGGAAGGAGCAGATCAGGAGATACAATGAGTGGCTCAGCCGTAACCCAGATCTCAAAAAGGTCAAACACAAGTCTAAGAGGAACAAGAGAGGTGCAGTGGTCAACTTTGATGCCAAACTCATCTTGTCAGATGCAGCTCACTGTTTTGATGACAGATTAGGTAAGGGGCTGTTGTCATGAGATTATAAATGTAAAGGCGATGCTTTCAGTTTGATCAATACATACTATCTCAGTGTAATTAAATGAGAAGGTTGGAAGATGACCAGGACCATCCGACTGAACCAAAGCGTATAATTACAGGGAAAATAATGGTTATGTAGAAAAGAATCCAAAAAGATGGTCAGCTGGGATAGAAGAGTTTCAAAATGCTATATGTGTACTGCAAATCTCTCTTTCTCCCGTCTACTTTTTAATATCCATTTGACAATTGTACCTCTTTAAGGGTGTGACACATAATTAATATTGAGAAGAGGGCCAGAGTGAAGTGATATTCTTGGCCAATAAACCTCTTTTTTAAATCATCATTTCAGTGACAATGCTGCTGGAGCAGGGAGTATGCCCGGACGTTTCCAATGCTGCTGGGCTCACCCTTCTTCACAGAGTAAGTTGTGGGAGTTCCCCACACCTATTAATATAAAATCCAATTTAGAAAGGATCAGGAAGTCAAAATAAAACATAGTCATGAATGGATAAAAGTAGGTAGTAAACTAGGTTGGGGACAACATATGACATCGTTTGGCTTGTATAACGTCTCTAAAATAAACAGAAGAAAGATGGAACAAGACAAGTGAAGGAATTGATAGATAATGACACAGTAAGGATAATCCCCTCAGAACAGTTCAATGGAAGGGTCTCTTTACCTTACCTGGGGTAGGGTAGGTTAACATAAACGCGTCCACATTCCCTAAGAGATCTATTAGTTTGGAACTGCATCAACATTGTTAACTAGTTTTTTTTTAAATTGCTGAACAACCTGATCCCAAGGATTATTCAGCACCAAGTTGATTTCTATGGCCAATAAGTGCGGTGAACATCTCAAGGTACGTGGACGGTTCAAGGTTAATCTACCCTATACCAGCCTCACCTGTAACCTACTGTACTTGTATCTGGTTGGGGTTAACCTGGTGGATCCTGGTCAGATTTTGCCCCTCTCTCAATAAAAGGGGAAAACAAGGTCATAAAGTTTGTAAAATGGAGATTGTTCAGTTGCATGGTTCACGGTCTGGTGACGCTGTGACTGTCCTGAACGGGATTTTCCCTATCATCTCCCGTCTTGGCAGGGAGAAATACCCTATGTGTACCCTCTTTGGTCTTGGCGACCAGGCCCCGGGATGTATTATTAACCAATCACATATTTCCCTCTATTCACTGCAGATTTTTTTGGGTACATTAGGTACCCATCATGCTGTTCTTATCAGTGCGTATCTGACCAGGCGCCGTATCAAGCAATGGCAGACCCACTAGGCCTCCATACAGAGCACTATAGTATAGAAGGGGCCCTTGGGAGGGGTGCTAGGTCTGTCATGATTCAGTCCAGGTCACAGATCACAGAACCCTAGCATAGAATCTGAGAAATTGGTAGCTGTTCAATGTGTCAAGATTCAGTATTGAAGATGGTATATACAATGAGTTTATAAATTTGGAAATGTGATAAATTGGAACATACGTGTCAGCTCAGGGTCACAAATATGTAAAAACAGTAATTCTATAGATATTGAAGGTCATTCTAAATCTCCAACTTAGTCATTCTAACCATACCACTGTGCTACCATTCATAAATAATCCCCTTCAACCAGAATTATCAAACATCCTGACCTAGTAATAATCTATAAGTTACTACGACTTAACACTGCTTTACACCAACTCCTCATTCGTGGTTGTGTTTCATTCCGCTCTGGTATATTTACATTTCCTGACAATTGATACTCCCTGTGTTCCACATGGAGAAGGATACATTAAGGACACCTTGCTTCAGTAGGTTTTACCTTGAGGTGGTAACTTTTTGCACAGTTCACCATGTACCACATCCTACTTTAAAGAATGTCTGCCTAAGGCCATCTTCTACTGTTGTAACCTATAATGATGTCACCTTTAAAATACTCCCCCATTTCACTCTGAACGTGACAGTTCTCGTGATCTAAACTCCTTCTTGCCGGGACCATTTAAAGTAATCAAATGGATCTTATTTGTCCCCAATACCCTTTTTATGGAAGGCCGGTGTGAGATGCTAATTGCAAGTTGACATTTGCCAGTTGCCTGTTACCAGTTTTATGCTTCTGGTGCCTAGTTGCCATTTGCCAATTGCCATTTGCCAATTGTCATGCCAATTGTGGTTTGCCCCTGAGATTTTGATGATTGCTTGTCTCAATGGGTGACCCAGTGGCCGTTTGCCACTTAATTTTGATATAGACTTGAAATGATAGCTGAAAACTTTGAAATGGTACAAAAGGAACTAATGTACAGCCATAACTGGCAATTGGCAAACCCACAATTGATGAATGGTTATTGGCGAATGGCAATTGGCAAGCTACAAGTGACAATTGGCAAACGGCAAATGAGAATAACAATTGTCAAATGGCAAGACATAAGTGGCAATTGGCTAATGGCAAGTGGCATTCAGTTATTAACAATTGGCAAATGGCAAGATATAAGTGGCAATTGGCAAATGAGAATAACAATTGGCAAATGGCAAAATGTAAGTGGCAATTGGCAAATGGCAAATGGAATTCAGTTATTAACAATTGGCAGATGGCAAGATGTAAGTGGCAATTGGCAATCGGCAAATGGCCTAGATGTAAGTAGCAATTGGTAATTGGCAAATGGCAAATAATATTAACAATTGGCAAATGGCAAGATGTAAGTGGCAATTGGCAAACAGCAAATGGTAAGAGACATTAACAATTGGCAAAAGGCAAGACATAAGTAGCAACTGGCAATTGACAAATAACAAATGGCAAATGGGATGTCACACCGGCCTTCCATACCTTTTACCATTTAAATGATACGCTACATCGATTAGTCGATAAGGTTAGACCAAAAGTCAAGGGGATCTATGACAAGTGCTTTTAAGTCCATCACCTTGATCTTTCTGAACATTTTCATTAACGATTCCAGTTTGGTAGGTAGATTCTCCCAGCTAGATATAGCTCATATAGAAATAAAGGTCTAGGTGACCAAACCCCTAAGATCCTAGTGTCTACTCCTGGTTCAAATAGGCTACATGTTTGAAGTCTAGCCAAACACAATTCAACCATATCTTTGATAGTATAATTATAGTCTAACTTAAGTATTATTGGTCTTATACTACCAACCATATCTAAGAATTATTTTGGCGTGGCATACCCTGGTAATAACGGTACACCCTTTGACCCTGTTGTACTGCAGCCATCAAAAATTAAGTTCTTAATGCAAAACAATTAACAAAACAAAAGTGAAAGAAATGAAAGTGACATGCGAGTCAAATCAATCTCTTGTCCATATGCTCTGAGAGAGCACTTTGTCAAATAATGACCATCAAATTAGTGGGGGCATCTTCCAGTTGCAAGCGCGAGTTGGGAAGTGTTCCATGTTTTGTGGTAATATTCCGTTATATTCCCAATGATATACAAGATTGTACTCCCCCAACCATCTCAAATTAATTTCTTTGGTAATCTTTAGTGACACATCCTCTATAATGGTCTTTCCAATACCTTTCTCGCCATATACACCCCCCCCCCACCATGCAGCTTGTTATTGGTGAGAAAGCTGTTAGTATTCTACATCTGGTGCATCTTAATCATGTTTTATGGTGGTTCCCTATTAGCTCTTGTAAGATTCTTAATCTCATCGTGCCTGCTCTCCCCCTGTGTGTCTTGCACAAACATGCATGGACTACACACCTCCATCTTTCTACTGATGTCTATTACAGTTTTCTCTCCATTGGCATGACCTGCTAATGCCTTCAGGGGCAGATACAGGGGGGGGGGCTAGGGGGGCATGCCTGAGATTACACTTCCCATGTTGTCTTAGTGAGGAATGTTCCAAAATTCATTTATTTGGCACAAAATTATGATTTAATGATGCTAGGGGGAATGTGTCCCCCTAGACCCCCTGAAATTGGGCCAGGCTATGACTCTTAACTATAGGAAACGTGGATCGAAAACCCGCTTGTGCCCCCCCCGACCAAATTTTCTTGGTTGTGCCCCCCTAGACCAGCCCTTCTGGATCCGCCCCTGGCTATATGAGTTTATAATGCAATATCTGCTCTCTATTTGCTCAGTGCTGTGTGACAGACAACCTGTCAGTAGCTGAGCTGCTCCTAGCCCATGGTGCTAACGTTAACATCCAGGATGGTGACCTGTGGACGCCTCTACACTGTGCCTGTGAATGTGACAACGCCGAGGTGGCCGCTCTCCTCCTAGCGGTGAGTACATGAAGTAACTTTCTTTTGTAAATGAATACAGATACGTTTATTAAGATAAGGCCAAATCCCACAACGTGAAAATAGTCGGGAAATCATTGTGAAATAGGACATGTGGATGCTTAGCCAATATTGGGGTGGTAATATTGTCTAGGGAAGACCTATAAAGGTTAAAAATTCCCTGTTAAAGTGCTGGTATTTAGGGAGTATAGTACATCAAAAGTTTTTGATATTTTCTTCACAAAGGGCTTGAAATCTCTGTGATAGACTCAAAATCCCTGTGATTTAGAAGAAAACAACACTTTTTAGGAAATCAGAAGAGGTGTGTCTTTGATAAATCAGGAGCCAGGTTCCACATACTACAGTCATAATGGGGTTCTGCTTGTGATTTATGCAAGCTACATTTGTTTATGCTATGCAGGAGACCATTGCAAACCACAAAAAATAGTCAGAGACAACTGTGATTTTAATATCAAATACTCTATCTCTGTGAATCATTCTAGCAACTCATCTGTGCAGTAATAAAAATCACAGAGATTCCCCTGCTACTATCAGCTATAGTCGGATTTGGAGTGGTAAGAAGTGCAGTGAGTACCCTTGTGATTTAGGAAATTGGCAAGAGTCCAATGTTGCCAATATCCAGAATCACAGACATTTCAGACCCATTTTTCACGTAGTGGGTTTTGGCCTATACCCCTATTCAAACAAATCATTAGGGTAGATTAAATCATTAGGGTAGATTAACCAAACATTGAGATATCCACCCCACTTATTGGCCATAGAAATCAGCTTGGTGCTGAATCGCAGCTGGTTTTGGTTGATCAGCATCAATTCAATCAGTTAGCAATGTTGATATAGATCCGAACTGAATTTCATGGCCAATATGTGGGGTAGACGTCTTAAGATATGTGGAGGTCTTTACGTTAATAATTAGTGGGGACTTCACTACGCGATTTTTGCTGTGCATCGGAGCTATTCTCTCAAAAGCAAACACAAACACACAGTGTAGAGTGTTTTTCGTTATTATTTCAAGATTGAAACAGAATATTGAGACAACTATTTGTTTATGAAGGTTTTGTGTGCAATCTCAGGCATGTTTTTGTTTTCAAAATATTGTTTACTAAACCAAGCTGATGTTATGTAAACATGCAGATTTTCAAATTGAGGTGCCTCTGAAATTTGATATCAGACAGGTTTTATTTTCACAGGATAAGACCCTGTAATTTGATGTTGTTATTTAGTACTGTGTTATAATTGTTTATACAGCAGACGAGGGTTGACCATCAAACCCTATATGTGGTCAGTGTGATATCTCAGTCTCAGGTTTGGAGTAAATGTAAACAGAACTCCCTGTTGTTAAAAGTTACCCCTCAGATCTCATATTTACAAATTTATATCTCATGTTTACAATTTAGGACTGCAACAGGCTATATCTTAGACACGGTCGTGGTAACATTTTGTGAGACTGTTTAAAAAAATCGCTTAGTGGGGCCTCTACTTATCCTATCATGTACGAAATAAATGTAGGGGCCTATATGGATTGAGTTTGATTATAGTCATTTCAGATTGACAGAGCAATTATTTACCAGAGATGCACTGTATTTTTGCAATCGCTCGTCTATATCTCCCGAAAGGTGTCCTCTCAGTCAGTCATGGCCTCAGCTAATCTATGAATTTTCTGCCTGGTGTTATCGGTATACCTTCTTTATACTCGATCTCTCTTTAGTGCCCCAATAAAGAGGTGGATGTCTGTCATTATGGCTATCTTCCCCATAAAAGAATTGGAATTCTCCGTCAGCTCAGTAAAGGATAAAGCAAAAGCGAAATTTACCTGTTGTCATCACATCGGCATGGTGGTATATTATAAAACCTTGATGTCAAAATAAATGAAGACATCTAGAAGGAACCACTGTAATCATTCTTCATCAATTTATTTTTTTAGGTATTTAATCATGTTTGGGTGGGGTTGGGATTAACATCGTTAATAACTAGAGAGAAGAGATATTGCAGTTCAAAATCGGTCAACCATACAGAACCACAACGTATATACTCCTACATCCTAGATAGGTGACATCCACGCTTCCCTCTGATTTTTACTTCCTGGGTTAGCCTGTTGAAACAGAAAACCCCATAACAGAACTGTAATCCAATAGTTTAGCAAAATATTACTGTTTCTACCGTATGACGAGCCCAATTATAGGAACACATTTTTTTAAAGAAAGGGTTCTCAATGAAAGGGTTCTCAATGAAATCTATCACCTGTCTAAAACCTACAAGACGACTCAAAGTCTACGGTCTATATTGATATTGATTATAAATGGCGTTTATTTTAAAAAAGTTCTATGTCGTATTAGGTTTGGGATAAAACAAAAAGGTAAAGGAACACAACGAGAAAATTAACAGAATTCATTATTGGTATTGGTTTAATCAAGATTTTCCTGTGGTTTGATAACAAAATTACGTACATCATCTATCATGGTTGTTAGAAAGCAAATGGTTAAACGCAAATATCAAAAGGTCATTGTAAGAGCTGTGCACAATTCTCTTTCTATTTTACCACCATAATACACCTACCTTTTAATGGGATTTGATTGTGAACACGAGAATCCATGGTAGTACAGACATAAGTTTTAACGGTGATCCAAGCAAGGCAGCACCTTTTTTTTACTAGCAAACAATTATCTACCATTCAATATTAACCCCAGGGCTTCACCTGATTGCTAGTTAATGTCTTTGTGTCTCACGTATTTGCATCAGTAGCGAAATGTTTTGCCTCAAGGTAAAATGAGTCATATATGAATTATTATCACTTTACATTATTAAAAAGAGATAGGGGAAGTTCGGTGTCTTAAAAACGGAGGAAATGTTTCACATAGAACCTTTATAGTTCTAAATCATGTTCTTATACTAATCAGCCCTATGGGTTCGGCCTATTTGCCTATGTGTCTATTACTCTATAAGGTAATTATTTCAGGAAATTAACCCATCAGGAATTTAGGGAACCTGGCGAGTTCATTGCTATTCTTCTCCAAAGAGTCAATGCGTGAAACTCAAATTTGTGCATAGAAATAGGCCTATAGGAAGTACAAAAGGTGAAATAATTAAATACATGTTACACTATTCACTAACAAGATTGTACCCCTTACATGCCTCTCCATACATGCAACTCCTCTCACCTCCTGGCCCCTCGTCTTCAAATGTATGTCACACCTATAAAGCATATACTGTTAAACCCCTTTAACATTATTCATACATGTAAATCTCATTCAGTAACACAGTCAAAGTCAATATTGTCCCACTACAGACACTTACATAGATTTATCTAACAGCTCTGCTCCCAGTACTTTTCACCCATCCTTCACCATGTTCTACTATACTGAAAGGATGGTGCTGCAGCTGTATCTACACAGTACACAGAACCAGGGGTACACCTGGAAAGGTAGTTAGTAACCCTAAAGAGAACCCTGAACAGGCCTATACAGGTGACACGGCCTATAAATAGCAATACTGCTGGTAATAGCAAGTCCCAAAACAAACTCCAGCTCTGGTCTTAGCCCCTGGTGGGACGCAAACACCAGCAGGGAGGCACCCCTCACGAGTCTAATAAGCTTTTCCTCCAGTGGATGTCACTCTCTGTGACCTTTAATATAGAGACTTGCAGTTCATGCCACGACAAGCTTAGGGAACTTTACTGGAGTTTATATCTAGTGGATTATACCAAGTATACTCGTTGTATAACACCGCTAAGGTATACGACAACTGAAGGTAAGCTAGGGAAACTTTCTTGTGAGTTCTCTTGCTTTCTGAATCTGTGAGCGATATTGGGAAGGGGTATGCCTGTATAGGTGGGGAGGGTGGTTGTTGTGGTTATATATACATGTGTACAACGTACATTGTTATGTGCATTGGTATATGGTATGTGAGAGGAAGTTTCCTGGTTTAGATTCTCTACATGTATACTTAGTTCTGCATTTGATGGCAAAAGAAAGGTGCTTGTTGCCCAGTGGAGCATGTCATGCCCAGGCAATTGCTCCTTTAGGCCAAATCCCACTACGTGATAAATGGGTCTGAAATGTCTGTGATTCTGGATATCGGCAACATTGGACTCTTGCCAATTTCCTAAATCACAAGGGTACTCACTGCACTTCTTACCACTCCAAATCTGACTATAGCTGATAGTAGCAGGGGAATCTCTGTGAATTTCATTACTGCACAGATGAGTTGCTAGAATGATTCACAGAGGTAGAGTATTTGATATTAAAATCACAGTTGTCTCTGACTATTTTCTGTGGTTTGCAATGGTCTCCTGCATAGCATAAACAAATGTAGCTTGCATAAATCACAAGCAGAACCTCATTATGACTGAGGTGTGTGGAACTTGGCTCCTGATTTATCAAAGACACACCTCTTCTGATTTCCTAGAAACTGTTGTTTTCCTCTAAATCACAGGGATTTTGAGTCTATCACAGAGATTTCAAGCCCTTTGTGAAGAAAATATCAAAAACTTTTGATGTACTATACTCCCTAAATACCAGCACTTTGACAGGGATTCGTAGCCTTTATAGGTCTTCCCTAGACGATATTACCACCCCAATATCGGCTAAGCACCCACATATCCTATTTCACAACAATTTCCCGACTATTTTCACGTTGTGGGATTTTGCCTTTTCTGCCTGTAGCTTCCCTGAGAAGGTGTTCGTCTAGTGGGCTCTATATCTGACTCCAGCTACCTTCACTCTAGTTATGTTTCATAATAAGCCTGAAATGAACTATCATAAAGAAGGACTGTAAGTTTACAACCAACAAACGACTGTCAGATTCATTTTAGTCCTCATGCTATCTGCATCCGCATATCTTCTTAATGAATATGCCTGATTATCTGAACATTTTTGGAATACACTATCATAACTTATGTCTCAAAATCGTTAGTCTTTTTCAGTTCTGCCACTTAATGCATAACTGAATCTAATACTTCCCTTTGGCATGCCTGTGTTGTGGTCGGCACAGTATGTCGTCCCTTTCCGCTCTCGTGTCCTCAATTCATTAACATGTGAAGCGAACTCCTTTGTCTGACAGCTCTGCATTTTACTCTTTTTTTTTTATCTTAAATTTATGTAGTATAGTGTTCGTGGTGTAGGAAATATCGTCCAAGAACAGAACTTACCCTGTGATTGAAGTATACATGGCTGCGTGCTTGAACTGAGTAGGTGAGGGACAATGATCAGAAATTACTAATTTGAATTTTAGTATTCCTAGGAAAAGACAACAACTCAAAGAGAGAGAACCCAGGTTAGTGTGATAAGTGTGGCCTTATAAGGTTATCTTAGAGGCATCTCGGGAAAGAATGAAACTAAAATCGACGCAGGAAGAGATTCCCAAAAGGGGACGAGTTGTATGGTGCAGGTTTTTTCCCCTGTAGTCTTTACTTTAGCAGCATGTACATAATATGGATCCATGGGAAAGTGAAACTTGAGTAAATATCATCATTTACTTATCCATACATGGATAAGTAAATGAAAACATAGAGGTGCTTTGCCAGATGTATCACTAGCCACTTTATGGTAATTCCCCCTGAGTTTCTAGGGTCCTCCTCAGTCACAATGCATTCCATGTAATGCAAGAAGCATTCTCCAATCATTTGTTTTTGTTTGCTCTTTGTTGCTATTTTTCCACTGCCCTTGTTGTTGATGGTCATGGCATCCTAAAATGAAGTAAAATATCCACTATATGTTGATGACCAACAGAGTGTGGGTTCAATGTCGAAATCATGTCACGAGAAAATATGTTTATCTATCTGATATAGTTAAAATCACAATTTCAACGCAATTATTTTACTTCAGACAAGCAATTCAATCTGCATGTATTCGGGCTATCTTCACATAAATGCTTAGGCTTTGTGATGGATTCACTCCAACCTTTCTAAATAACTGTCTTATAGTACAGGATCCTCACCTAAAGGACACACCTGAGCTCAGGTAAATTATACAATACGCATCTGAGGCTATTCTTGTGTATAAGCCGCGTCTTTTACACGAGGACTTACGGTATGAACTTATATAAGACTAATAATTATTACTAAACTCTTTATTATGACAGAACGGCGCCGACGCCCTTATACTAGACGTGGACGATAATCTACCCATAGACCACGCCCCTGCAGGGTCAGCCACCAGACAGGTACTGGAGGAACACCTGGAGGAGAAAGGTAAATCACTTAATCAGTACTTGACCCTTTTAGTGCAGCATAATGCATTAATGTTGTTAGTCTAGACCTTGCTCTTTTGTTCACAGCTATGATATCTCGGCATGGGTAAATTCAGATTGACTCTTCATGTAAGCAGCACTGGAAAGATACTATCCAGGACTTTATTCGTGAATTCCAATAATGAATCATTTTTGAACACATAAAAAGGTGGGGTTTTTTTTCAAGGTCAGTCCTTATTGTTATTTTGGAGCGAACAAAATGAAGTAATAGGAACCCTAGCTCCTTCCCCACACAAGCGTGAATGTTTCAATGGAATATGAACATGACGTTGTTAGCATGTGTCAGTTTTACAGTGTACACTATCATATGGAATAGAGCCACACATAAATGCAACAACAGAACTATAGCTCTGCTTACATTGCTGAGTCATTAACGCGGGGGTCGTTTGTAAAAGGTCAAAACACGTAGGCAAGTTTGAGATCTACTCAACCATAACGTCACGAACCTAGCCTATCACCACCTTTTGGTAAAAAAGGACACTGTGGTGAATCGGGTCACGTCTGGGCTCACTGGCCAAAATTCATTAAAGTTTATCTGGGAGGAGGTGGCGGGCCCCTCACCGGGAGGTGTTTATGGATGTTACCTGAGTGGGGGACAAGCTACAAGAGAATACAGAAGGGAGTCAGCCTCATCCCTTTCATTTAACAACCATGGAGGGAGGGTGTCATAGTGTCAGAATGGTCTTTTGCTTGATATATTGATATAACCACTGACGTGCACAGCTATAATACCTCTACAGAGAAATAACCACTGACATGCACAGCGATAATACCCCTACAGAGAAATAACCACTGACATGCACAGCTATAATACCCCTACAGGGAAATAACCACTGACATGCACAGCTATAATACCCCTACAGAGAAATAACCACTGACATAGACAGCTATAATACCCCTACAGAGAAATAACCACTGACATGCACAGCTATAATACCCCTACAGAGAAATAACCACTGACGTGCACAGCTATAATACCTCTACAGAGAAATAACCACTGACATGCACAGCGATAATACCCCTACAGAGAAATAACCACTGACATAGACAGCTATAATACCCCTACAGAGAAATAACCACTGACATGCACAGCGATAATACCCCTACAGAGAAATAACCACTGACGTGCACAGCTATAATACCTCTACAGAGAAATAACCACTGACATGCACAGCGATAATACCCCTACAGAGAAATAACCACTGACATAGACAGCTATAATACCCCTACAGAGAAATAACCACTGACATGCACAGCTATAATACCTCTACAGAGAAATAACCTCTGACATGCACAGCTTTAATACCCCTACAGAGAAATAACCACTGACATGCACAGCTTTAATACCCCTACAGAGAAATAACCACTGACATACACAGCTATAATACCCCTACAGAGAAATAACCACTGACATGCACAGCTATAATACCTCTACAGAGAAATAACCACTGACATACACAGCTATAATACCCCTACAGAGAAATAACCCCTGACATGCACAGCTATAATACCCCTACAGGGAAATAACCACTGACATACACAGCTATAATACCCCTACAGAGAAATAACCTCTGACATGCACAGCGATAATACCCCTACAGAGAAATAACCACTGACATGCACAGCTATAATACCCCTACAGGGAAATAACCACTGACATGCACAGCTATAATACCCCTACAGAGAAATAACCACTGACATACACAGCTATAATACCCCTACAGAGAAATAACCTCTGACATGCACAGCGATAATACCCCTACAGAGAAATAACCACTGACATGCACAGCTATAATACCCCTACAGAGAAATAACCACTGACATGCACAGCTTTAATACCCCTACAGGGAAATAACCACTGACATAGACAGCTATAATACCCCTACAGAGAAATAACCACTGACATACACAGCTATAATACCCCTACAGAGAAATAACCTCTGACATGCACAGCGATAATACCCCTACAGAGAAATAACCACTGACATGCACAGCTATAATACCCCTACAGGGAAATAACCACTGACATGCACAGCGATAATACCCCTACAGAGAAATAACCACTGACATGCACAGCTATAATACCCCTACAGGGAAATAACCACTGACATGCACAGCTATAATACCCCTACAGAGAAATAACCACTGACATGAACAGCTATAATACCCCTACAGGGAAATAACCACTGACATGCACAGCTATAATACCCCTACAGAGAAATAACCACTGACATACACAGCTATAATACCCCCACAGAGAAATAACCACTGACATGCACAGCTATAATACCCCTACAGAGAAATAACCTCTGACATGCACAGCGATAATACCCCTACAGAGAAATAACCACTGACATGCACAGCTATAATACCCCCACAGAGAAATAACCACTGACATGCACAGCTATAATACCCCTACAGAGAAATAACCACTGACATAGACAGCTTTAATACCCCTACAGAGAAATAACCACTGACATACACAGCTATAATACCCCTACAGAGAAATAACCTCTGACATGCACAGCGATAATACCCCTACAGAGAAATAACCACTGACATGCACAGCTATAATACCCCTACAGGGAAATAACCACTGACATGCACAGCGATAATACCCCTACAGAGAAATAACCACTGACATGCACACCTATAATACCCCTACAGGGAAATAACCACTGACATGCACAGCTATAATACCCTTACAGAGAAATAACCACTGACATGAACAGCTATAATACCCCTATAGGGAAATAACCACTGACATGCACAGCTATAATACCCCTACAGGGAAATAACCAGCGATAATACCCCTACAGAGAAATAACCACTGACATACACAGCTATAATACCCCTACAGAGAAATAACCTCTGACATGCACAGCGATAATACCCCTACAGAGAAATAACCACTGACATGCACAGCTATAATACCCCTACAGGGAAATAACCACTGACATGCACAGCTATAATACCCCTACAGAGAAATAACCACTGACATGCACAGCTATAATACCCCTACAGGGAAATAACCACTGACATGCACAGCTATAATACCCCTACAGAGAAATAACCACTGACATGCACAGCTATAATACCCCTACAGAGAAATAACCCCTGACATGCACAGCTATAATACCCCTACAGGGAAATAACCACTGACATAGACAGCTATAATACCCCTACAGAGAAATAACCACTGACATACACAGCTATAATACCCCTACAGAGAAATAACCTCTGACATGCACAGCGATAATACCCCTACAGAGAAATAACCACTGACATACACAGCTATAATACACCTACAGGGAAATAACCACTGACATGCACAGCTATAATACCCCTACAGAGAAATAACCACTGCCATACACAGCTATAATACACCTACAGAGAAATAACCACTGACATACACAGCTATAATACCCCTACAGAGAAATAACCACTGACATACACAGCTATAATACACCTACAGGGAAATAACCACTGACATGCACAGCTATAATACCCCTACAGAGAAATAACCACTGACATGCACAGCTATAATACCTCTACAGAGAAATAACCACTGACATACACAGCTATAATACCCCTACAGAGAAATAACCACTGACATGCACAGCTATAATACCCCTACAGGGAAATAACCACTGACATGCACAGCTATAATACCCCTACAGAGAAATCATTAGGAAGGCCCCTTGTCGGCCTCGCCAGGTTCTGGTGGACAAGGTATACCCGGTTTCCATGACTATTTGCGCACAATTCACCCTATGTTTATGTGGACCTATTCAATAAGCTAAAATATGGTGTAGCTAGCTAAGCACTATGGGAATGTTCAGTTTTTCTATTACGGCTAGTTCAAATGTGGAAGAACTTTTGGACTGCCACTAGGTTCTGGGGGTGGCACACCAATCGGTCTCGGATACATTAGCTTATACACTGTCTTTTCCCCTCTAATATTCATATAGGTTTCATCATCCTTATTTTTATATTATAGGCCTTAGGCACTATACTCTGATATTACTCTCTCTGTTCCTGGCCATTTCCCCTCTTGTATGTGCGATCTAATATCACGAGGATGTGAGGAGTCAGTGGAGCGTGACCAATACCACTGAGCAGCTCAACCGTGTCTAGAGCTGCTCATGTGTATTCTGCAGCCCATAGTCTGGTCTAAGTCTATGCTATATAGGCTCCTAGGTAACATCCATTCCTTTTTTTCTGAACTCACTCCTACATCTAACAGACTAAAGCACTTTATGTGATGCTGTCTAGTGAATTTGATGTCATTTTCTTTTTTTTCTCATCTGAAAGTTACTGTTCCTTCTATGATATGCTATACTCATGCTAATTGTTATGATACAGCAGATTATGTGATATCAAGGTATCTATTATGTCTAAGAGTAATAAATGATGTCCCGTGTATTTCCAATGTATTATGAATAATACATTACTTCTCGTTCTTCTACATAGCACTTAAGTACTTAAGTGCTCTGTTGAAATGTTAAATAGCTATCTGCCTACGCTCTCTGGCAAAATCACGATATACCTCCGTGACCACTAGATCCCTAATATATGATATCATCATCATGCACATTCTAATCGAATATACTTGCAGGAGCTTTGACCAGGAAACTTGTACAATTACCTCAACAGTTATATGACAGCAGTTATGCGTGGTTGGAATTATCTTGTAAAACACAGAATGCCCATTCTTTTTCAAACTCAGCTCTGTGGAAGAACAAGGCCACATCTATACCTGGTGATCCTCCTGGGATGTTGGCTTGATATGGGATGAACCAGTATTGATTGCCTTTCCTCTGACTGGCTAGGCTGGGGAGTTTCGGAGTATGATGTTCCATGTGTCTGATGATTTTGAGGCGTAAAACGTTATGGGCTACGAACCAATAGAAAAGCCCATAGATCTGCCTAAGAAGAAGTTCATTTTTTAACGTGTATACGTGTACTGTAAATGACAACTGTGTATACTCTTTCACAGTGTTGGCATTCATTGACTAGTTTAGAGTAAAAAATAAAGAAAATAAGGACCTTTGTATATCTTCTAATCCTCCCCAGCAAATACCTCCAAATAGGGGGGGGTGGGCAATTGATGTTCATAAACATAAACATTAGATATTAGGGGTGTAAGTCACATGTGTATTTTAATGTGACAGTCTGCACCCCATAGTGTGTGACGCGCGGGGTGTCTACCAGTATGGCAGAGCATCATAACAGTAGGCTGATCAGCCCCAGTCCCAGTAGGAGAGGAAATGATGCTTAACAACTTGTGTTTACCTGTATGGAGAACTTATCACAAACGAGCTACAGTCAGAGGAAAAGATACCACTACAGATGTGGATTGTAGTAAAGCTACCATAGGCGATTTTACAATTTTACACAATGAGGGAGCTTCATGCTCGGTCTGTATGCCCTCTGATTTCACTGCAGTTGGCTTTATACGTATTGGTTAATTCACCTAGAGGATGAAGGAATTTTTATTATAGAATGAAAACAAGACCATGCTAATGTTCATCTGATCAAGCACTAGTGAATGCAAGCCTACATATGACAGACTGAAGGAAGTTCTACTCTCAATGAAAGACACCATGTGCAATAATATCAATAAGGTATTTCATACCAAACTGAAGGGAACTATGTACTGTACATATCAACCATTGGCTAGCAATAGTATCAATATTATGAATTTTCTTTTGCTATTGAAGACCACATAACCCTTGGTAGATCTCTGTTTGTTGGGGTATGTTGTGCTACTGGGGTAAGCCAGGATGTGTTACCTCATTGGAGTACTGCCACACACACCTGGATACTAGACTGTGAAGGTGCATTGATGAACTATCATGTCAGACACCATGTCTCAACAATGGACCTAGCTATGTAAGTACACTGTATTGACTTGGACTCACACAGCTGCTAAATGACGATGGTTTGTCATGGTAAACCCATTGAGGGCTAGCATCGACTATAGTCGACACCATGGTAGGCCTAGCGTCGACTATAGTCGATGCCACGGCAGGCCTATTGTTGACTATAGTCAACGCCCGTAATATAGGATTAGTATTGGAATTGAAAATAGGCTCGTCCTCTAGGAACTATACTTTTTTAAGAGGCCGTCCCCATAGCCAGGGCAACAACTTTTGCTCTGCCCTTAAAGGGTTGGGAGGATAGAGGGATGGACCTTTAAATTTGAGAGTTTCACAAAGTGACATACATAAGGAAACAATAGGTATTATTATATTACTTTGATGGACTGTTATTTTTGGTTTCTGCAAATCTCTGGGGAAAGCATTGAAAAGTTTAGGCTTTGACTAAGTAAGGATATATCATTGTCTATGCAGAAGTCACTTTGATTCAGAAAGAATATAATTTCCTTTCGGAGAGAGTATATTTCAAAATGATACAACAATCTGTAGGATGTGATGAGTGATTCTGATGAATTGAGTTGTGACTCCTCCAGAGGTCAATATCCATCTCCTCCACGAGCCAGCCCCCATTTCTCTGTCTCTCTCTGTCTCTCTCTGTCTCTCTCTGTCTCTCTCTGTCTCTCTCTGTCTCTGTCTCTGTCTCTCTCTCTCTCTCTCTCTCTCTCTCTCTCTCTCTCTCTCTCTCTCTCTCTCTCTCTCTCTCTGTCTTGCACTCATGAATTGCCGGTACTTGCCTCCAATTCCAGATGTCGTAATTTCCAACTTTTTTTGAGGATCTGTCAGTCCACTCTGCCGTGGGCGATGTTGTATCATTGGTTGTATCTATATAATCTAGCTACTTCATTTTATTTCAGTTATAACCCTGTATTACCAATTAGTTCATCTAATGTTCCATTAAGGTCATTTTATCTATAACTAGTTTATAGCAAGAGGATGGATGCCATAGGTTTTGTGCAGACCATTGTGCACCTACACCTAGGAGCACACCATCAATATTAACACAATTCACATTGTTTGCTAGTTATTGAACAGTCAATCGAGCCGATGCACCCATTTTCTAACTTTCATCTTATCTGTTTTTCAATATTTGTGGTTTATTTACATAGAGTGTGACCAGTTGTTAGCCAGGTGTTTTGATATTGTGTTACTCGTAGGCTGACCTAATGGGTGTGGTAGAAACCTGGTCGGTAAATCATTTATTAAGTACTCGGTACATGGGCTTTTTCCGGGTCAGCTGGGTGCATGTAATTATACATAGCTCTTAGCTGTTCAGATGTGAGCTTGCGTAAACCAGTGCGTAGTGGATGTTGCCCCTGTGAATTGCATACCTCATAACATGAGGAATTAATAAGTTGATACACAAATCTCTTGCTGATGGACATGGTCAGAGAAATGAAGAGAGAAAATGGCATATAAGACGCATCCCCTAACTTGAGAGACCGCTATAAGGCTCGCCTAGGTTAGATTTCGATTTAGTACTGTTCTATGGTATAACACCATCGCCTATAAGGCGCACCTGATGCTATAAGTCGCAGTAAGGGGGTCTACACTCACATAAGGCAATCTACGTCTTATACAGCGGTATTATGATACCTTGCTTTAGCACCAAATAAATTTATCATTAATATTTAGATGTACTGAATGAATCATATGAACCTGTGTAGGGGTGGCAATTATCATTTGCCATTATGATCGCTGGGAGCTCTAAAGTAGTTGACTCTATGATTCATAAATGTGTACTGTACTCTAACCGATTTCAAATTTTGATTACCATGGATATGATTACTTCAATTATGTTATCCTGAATTTAGACAAGCCTATCAATTTCAAAAGGACATCTGGGGCGTTTTCATTCACATGTATATAGAAAGAGAAATAGTGAAATAATGTATTGACCATTAGGGCCTATTAATAAGTCATATGATTGTCCACACAATAATGCTATTATGCCAAAATTTATGGTTAATCTTCGAAATCTCATGAACAAAATATGTAACAAAAAACTCAGTACTACCGTTTTTTGTTTACCCGGGCTACTCAGTATGCCTTATCGCCATCTTTGTTTTCCTTGACAACCTAAAGGTATACTATCCACCCACTTGGCGGCGCTGCGGAAGTCCCCTGCGCGTCGCATGATCGAGGATATCCGGTCGCTGGTGGAGACCCCTGGTGCTGACGTTAGTCTGCAGAACGAGGAGGGAATCACGCTGGTACAGGCAATTAACTGTTAATTGTCTAATAATAAGAGATAATGGGGGAATTTTGGTGGTGTATAATGGATTGTGGTTATGAATGACTCAGAAAAAAAAGAGTCCACTAACAGTTCTGTTCTTTTATTTTTATTGCAAATGCTATTTTAATCTAGGCAGTTTTATCATGGGGGAGGGGGTCAAACCTGTACATGTACTATACTGCTAGAGATATTTCCTATTAGATTTCATATTTCCCAATGGTGGTCGATGTTAGAAACCCGAGAGTTGTAAGGGATTGGGCGGAAGCATAGGTGGAAAAGGCTGATTGGCGGTGAAATGCCTTTTTTCCCATTCCAGAGTTGACTGTAACATTTTTAAACGTATCCACTGTAAACATTATTCCGCAGTATTCTAATATGCCCTTTTCTGTCCCCCTAGTTGCATGTGGCAGCAGTGAACGGCTACAAAGAGGTGGCTAAACTGCTACTGATTAAGAATGCCAATATCAATGCACAGGATAACGAAGGATACACCCCACTCCATGTCGCCGCCAAGTTTAACCAGGTATATATAGGAACTAAGAAGTTCGATCATTATTTTTGCAGTTCATGTACTTGCATCTTACAAGACCACCCTGTGGGTTATTAGCAAAGATGATTTTCTTGCAGTAAGATTTTGATTTTCTGATCAGGTTGTTTAATGAACAACATAGATGGTCAAAATGGTACTTTGCAATATGTTGTAAAGTTTCTTAGACAGTTTCTGAATATTCCAAGGGTCATGATTATTAACACCCTCCTTAAGTTCTATAGGTAATATCCAGTGTGTTTTCTCTTATAATATATTCAGCACAAGATGGTGCAGCTTCTAATCAAGAACCTGGCAGACCCTACCATGGAGGACGACCTGGGCAGGCGGCCTGTGGACCTGACCTCCTCTGGGCCCATAGCTGCCCACCTGGTGGAGTATGAGAAGAACTACAGCCCCGAGGACCTCCCCCAGACACCCCTGGAGTATGAGGAAGGCATCTATGACTTTGAGTTGGAGGCACCAAGGGAACCAACAAAGACAGTGTGAGTAGTATATTGAATTGGGCATGGGAGTACTGACATGATGTGGAAATGAAATCACATGTGCAGCTATGCAGTAGAAAAGCATAATAAATATTCCCAATAAACTTTAAGATATAAATGAATCGCTGGTGATGCAATTCAAATCAACGAATATGTGTTTTGCATGATTATTGTACACCTCATGATACGTCACTTTGTTTTAAAACAGTAAAACAATATGTCTACTCCCCATATTATTGTTTCATTAAGCAATGATTTGTATCTCTATCAACAGGTCCCCATTTGATAACATATCCAAGACGGATGCTTTATTGGAAGCAAAGTTCAGGTTAGGAGAGGACCTCATGGATACGGAAGACGAGATTGATGGTGGAACACTAACTTTCAGGAAGAGGTCTATGGACACTAAAACAAGAAAGGTACAGCTCTATTGATAACCACTGTTTGTGAATAACATTTTAATCAGTATTTTGATGTGGAAACATTTTCCTTGCAATTTTGTCACTGTCCTTTCTTCATGCAGGTTGAATTGCCTGAAGTCGCTAACAACGATGACCTGTGTAAACTTCCAGAGATTTCTGAAAGCATAATAAGTTCAGAACTAGAGCAGAGGTACGCAGAGGACCGTATCTATGTAAGTAAAGTCTCTCTCTCTCTCTCTCTCTCTCCCTCTCTCTCTCTCTCTCTCTCTCTCTCTCTCTCTCTCTCTCTCTCTCTCTCTCAATGATTTAGATGTGATACAAGCTGTTCGTATTTTGGTAGCAATAAGTGAAGATATTTCCCTCACAATATTCCTTTAACAGCAGCAATGTGTTTCAAATCTCTCAAAAAACAGCTATTACCCCCATTTGATAATGTATTCAACTTTTTTCAGACATACATTGGGGACATTCTCGTGGTGGTTAACCCTTACAAGTCAATCTATCACCATAACAAATCGGTAAGTTTGACAATACGTAAAACCGAGAAACATTTTATGAAAATTATTTATAAGTCAGTGAAATAACCTATTCGGAGGCACACAATCATTTCAATTTTAGAGATATTCCCGTCACAGATTTTATAAAACAAGTTTGTTACTCCATGGATAGAAACATGCTTCACTGGGTTGCCATAACAACAAGAATGATAGTAGAATTCATCTACAATTCTTATGTAACTGCACTCAAAATAGAAATATTTTTTCTTTTCAGAATTGCTGACAAAAATTGTTCTACACATCTATTGGTTAACTGATATGAATGATATAGTTTTCATCTTTTCCGCCAGGTGTCCCAGCAGTATAGTCAGGCTGCAGACCGCTCCTCCATGTCTCCCCATGCCTATGCCATGTCAGAGGCCGCCTACCGCCTTATGAAGGTACTGATAAACTATACAGCTTATATCTATCCTGACCCCTATTCACCCATTTTTCATTTATTTGGCACCTACTGTATGCATTGAATTCAATAGAATGAATGGTTTTCAAATAAAATGGTAGGATTAGAGAGATTGGCATGTAATAATATTACACCTCCATAAATAGTTAAGATAAAAACCAAGCTCATGTTCACGCTCCTTCTACAGAGGGAATCTAAAGTTCTCAACATATGGGTCACTACTTTGGGAAGCACTGATGCTGTGTGCATGGACATGACATTGATGTCAGCATGCACGTGGTGCTCCCAGGAATCAGTCAGGTCCCGTAACCTCTCTATATGAAATAGGTGGAGCGGGAGGGCCAGTGTTTTGTCATAAGCGGTGAGAGTGGGGCAGGTAAAACAGAGGCAGCTAAGTACATCATACAACACCTACTCATTGTGGCCGTGAGTGATGAGACCAACCTGAACGCCAGAATAGAACAGGTTAGTATATACTCTTTTTATTCCATGGCAAAAAACTAGCATTATTTGATCAAGTTTTTAATATAAAAACCGTCTGACTGTATCAAGGAAAAGAAAGATATTGTCGATCGCAAGTGAAACAAAATCCTAGTGGCAATCGTTTGTGGACAGCATGATTTTGAAGACCATAATTATATGCCATACGATTCATGTGAGAGATATCTTTTTGTATTTGTTTCCAGGTTAATCCTCTACTTGAGGCCTTTGGTAATGCTCAGACCGTTATAAATGACAACTCCAGTCGTTTCGGCAAATACCTCGATCTGCTCTTCAATGATGAAGGAATTGTTCTAGGAGGTAATGCTAAAGCTTTTACAAATTGTACATTTATTCCTAATGATGATCGCCCTGACCCACTGCAGTTAATGGAAGCAGATTTCAGGGTGGCCTGGTCCATTGGTCGAAGGAAGGCATTGCACTTCCCTCGACCATATAATGTGGGAATATCACCACAAATAAAAACGTACAAAAAATACACAATCCTGATGTCACATGGAGACAAACCATATCGTGTAGCCAAATGTATTTTGTTTGAAATGTAGGTTTAAGGCCATATTAAATCCCACATTTTTGTATACTACTATTCTACTCTCCTGACTTCTACTATACTACTTATACACAGTGAATAGGTTAGGGATATCAGTTTGGTAAAGGTACATCATACGTGTCCTATATAGAGCATTAACACATCCCCTTAATGGTGCTTAAGATAATGTCATACATGTATCTCTGTTCACAGCTAGGATCTATGAGTACCTACTGGAGAAATCACGTGTTGTCTACCAAGCACAAGGAGAGACCAACTTCCACATCTTCTACCTCATGTTTGCTGGTCTCTCCCCAGATGAACGCAATAGGTATAAGCTGGACAAGGCTACCTCACATAGGTAGGGAAGTACTTTTACTTTGATATGTGGAATGAAGAGAATTCATGCATTGATTCATTATGATTAATTGCGGCTTATCTTTATTGAACGTGATAAAGCTATCACATTATCATACCTCAAAATACCTTTTTACTTAACAAGTATCAAGACCGCTTGAACCGAGCTCCCTAATGATCTATCTTATTTGCCTCTGAGACAAAACTTTTAAATCTAATATATCCTTGCTCGCAGGTACCTTCGGTCTCTAGGGGATAAGATTCAGTCCAAGTTGGGAACTCACAGCCTTGAGAAATTCGTGGAGCTTAGAGACTGTCTGAAGTTTATAGGATTCACAAATGATGTAAGTATGAATGGAGTTCCTTTCTAACTGCCAACAGAATGTTCGTCTCTGAACATTGTACCACTTTGATTTTTACGATTTAATATTTAGCTAACAAACTTGAACTCATGTCAAAATACGAGTTGCTGAAAACTACACTCACAAGCTCGGTCAGGGACTGTCACAACAAATTTCATTTTCTTTTTGCTTTTAATTAAAAAATACAGAATATGAAATAGGTGTACATAATTGCCTGATGCATTTCAAATGATATTCGAATCAATACACCTAGAAATTTTTAAGCTTTCGCCAGTAAAAAGTCACAATAATATAACATTTATTCAAGGACGTGGAGTGTCTGTTCGTCTCTTTGTCTGCAGTACTTCACCTTGGTGACATCAGTTTCAAACCTGTGGGTAACAATGACTCAGCCAAAATAGAAAACCAGGAAGCATTGGAAAAGGGTAAGGCCATTTAATGAATATGCATACAGTTATATAGAATCTGTGCTCTAAAGAGATTTAATATGTGAAGTCCTTTCTTTTCGTCGGTCTGATTAATGCGAGAGAGAGAGAGAGAGAGAGAGAGAGAGAGAGAGAGTAGGGGAAGGATGGGGGGTATAGTGGCGTTGGTTACTCAGGGACTGCAGCCAGTCTAGTGAACCCTATAAATTTTTGATACATCTAATTTTTGTTCCAGCCTCAACGCTTCTACAGGTTCCTGCAGAAGACCTTGGGTCTTGTATGGAGGCTGAAATCACTGTCACAAGAGGTAACAATTTGCATATTAACTGGAGACTTTAAAGCAATTTGCCAAGAACATGTACCGTAATCTCCCGCGTATAAGGCGCAGCCCGCGTATAAGGCGCACCCAGAGTTTGTAAATATTACCAAAAAAATAAAAAATTCATATCTTTTGTTCTACTGAATGGATTTTAAAAATTCAAAAAGCTACGTGTACCTAGGGTCCCCCAGACCCCTCTGGCCCACATTATGTCATATTAGGACTTAGGGGAAGTGTAACATATCAAAAGAAAGGTCTTGGTATCCCCCTTGTGGATTTGGGGATAACTAAAACCCCTCGTATAAGACGCACCTTATACGCGGGAGATTACGGTATACTAACATGACATTAACTGTCTCTGCTATAAAGTAAAGCTCATTCACTGAAAGTCTGAAGGTAGTCATTCTGCCAAGTATAATAATAAAGGCTGGTTCTTCTACACTTAACAAACCTTCCCCATGTATTACAGGGGAGTACATTAGGAAGGAGAGGTCAGTGATTCAGGCTGCAGACTGTCGAGATGCTCTAGCCAAGTCCCTGTATGGCCGACTGTTCAGCTGGATCGTCAACAGCATCAACCAGCTTATTCAGCCCTTAGAGGGAAAGTAGGTGTAAATTAGGCTCATTTTAGAATCAGGCCTGAAGTAAAGTTTCACATATAACAGAGTTCTGTCTGCTCTATATAACTAGATAACACCTGGTGTACATTATGTAAGTACTAAACGTTTTCCTTTCACTATTCAGGCTGTGTTGGTTTTCGCAGAAAACTGACAACATTGCCACCTCCTATCCTCCTATGTTTCTGGTTTTCGTGTGAGTACCTGTTGAAAATAGCAACTAAACCAATGATTTATTCAGGCCTATTTAATGTGTTCCTGATGATACATCAAGGTTATGAGTTATTGTTCTAATCCTTTATTTTCCAGGCAGGACACAGTACAGATGGGCATCCTAGACATCTTCGGCTTTGAAAACTTCCCAAAGAATAGCTTTGAACAGGTAGAATTCTGCTTTGTATCATTTCAACTATATGTTTTAAGCACAGCTTGTTCAAAACAAATTACCACTTGAAAGTCACACCTGAGTGATCAATTTCTGGGATACATTATGATACCGATCATGTAATTTAACATTGAATACCTATGCATCACACATATCACTAACCACAATTGTATATTTCTTTGATTCTCCAGCTATGCATCAACCTTGCCAATGAACAGTTACAGTACCACTTTAACAAGCACATCTTTGAGATGGAACTACAGGATTGTGCCAACGAGGGCGTCTCTGTGGACAGTATCACCTTTGTAAATAATGTCTCTATCATTGAACTCTTCCTAGGGGTAAGTAAATCCATCCTTTTAAACTGCATGAAATCAAAATAGTTTAGGGCATAACAGGGGCCACTAGCACGACCTATGTGTATCTAGGTCCATTGGTTGATCCATTCCTGATTAATGTGACATTTAATTGCAAGAAGAAGAGAATATCATTATCACATTTTCTAGCCTTTCATCCACAGTGGAAGTATGTGGGGGGGGGGGGGGGGAAATGAGGCTTTTGTGGGGGAAAGCTACCCATAGATATTCTCCACATCGGTCATTCCCTGGGTAGTATATGTACTATGATTCTTGTGTCTAGCTCTATTCATACAGATTGCCATCCATCTATTATATTTTGTTCTCTACTTATCTCACTTTCACAGAAGCCTCAAGGTATTCTTGCCATATTGGACGAGCAGAGTAGATTCCCCAAAGCCACAGATCAGTCTCTTGCCACAAAGCTGCACAGTTCGTGTAGCAAGCAGCACCCGCAGCGGTATTTTGCCCCCAAAGACAAAGGCACCACATTTAGTATCCTACACTACGCTGGGAGAGTGAACTATAGCCTGGAGGGAGTACTGGAGAAAAACAGGGAGACCTTGCCTCCTTCCATCCTCTTCACCATGAAAAGTAAGGAAGTTCATTATGTACATTTGCTTTAGTCTGTTGTGCTTGATTAGTCACAGTATACAAGATTTTTTATAATGTTTTGTTTTTTTAAGGTTTTGAAACTTTTTTAGTGACAGATCACAGGTTACATACTTGTGGTATAGTTATGTCAATAAATGGGTGATACCTTACTTGTCCACTTTTTACAATCATTTCAGCTACACATAGTTATGACGAGGAAGATGAACTTACAGAATAACTTTACAATCATAGCCGTATAGCGCTATAACATATAGCTAGTTCATTATCATCCCAATATAATGCTATTCCTAGCACTCCTATTTACCAGTTCCAGCTTGTCTTTCAGCAAGTAACAGTCTTGTCATCAAGGAGATGTTCAGGACTAGGTTGACCAGGACTGGATCTTTGGCACCCAGTACAAGACAGAGGCGCTCCAGGACTGGTAGCAAATCTGGCACGTTTGACTTCTTCATGCGCCGCACATCAAAGGAGGAAAAGAAGAAGGTGTGTCCTGATTCTACTTGTTTGATAATAATTATAGTTTTCACCTGTTGTGCAAAACCTTCATAGCATAATTTTGGTTTTTCAGTAAATCCTAAAGCTGCATACGCCCCCTTTCTAGGTATGAATTACATGAACTCTCCATGAACTTCATGCTCATCTTTCCTAATATTGTTCAGCTCCCTTCTCCCATAACATTTTTTACAATCACTAGTCTTGTATCATGTACAAAGTTGTAGTGGGGAATAAATCAATCTTTCGTCCTCTGAAAACTGTACCACTTTACCCATTAAGCAGGTATAGCACTTCTATCTCTTTTATATATTTCCCCTCATTTTCAATTAGTTAATTTTAGACTGCTCCTTTGGTATAGAGTATAGACTGATCATATATTTCTGTTTATGACTTACATTGTATAGGGAAAGAAATCAATACTCACTTGGGTAACCAATTAACTAGTTTCTCAAATAATGATCTTAATTCCAGTCATCTGCTAAATTACGAAGCATTGCGTGCGAGTTGCAATTTCAAATGTAATAAGATTATACTCATAATTGTGTTGATTTCGTTTTATGATAAATAGGTGATAGTGGTTTTTGTGGTACCTATGGTCCCAGTAAACACACTACACATTTCCTACATAAATATCATACTTGACACCTAGTAACACATTATTTGTGTATTCTGACTCCAGTACATAATTATTACACATTTGATATGTTGCCCTTTTTGTCATCCAATATACCCGCTCTACTAAAAGAACAAACAACTTTATTCAGCCGGAAGGGATTTGCTGAGTCTAATAGGATACATCAATCAAACTTTAATTCTAATGAATTTTTGAACTCCCACCGCCCCACAGATCGAGAAATATTCATAATACAATACTGATGTTCAAATGCAACTAATGTGTTACCGGTAATGCAGTTAATGAGAAAGGGAAACCCGGGATCAGAGTGGATATCATAAGCATAAAATGTATTCACACAATCTAGCTAGGTTTATTCACTTCGTCCTTTCAGCCTAGGAGAGCAAAGCAAGATAACTCAGTAGTTGGTACTGAGAGGAAAGGACCATCAACAGTCGCATTCCACTTCAAGGTGAATATGATATTCTTTAATCCCTCTAGATCTATGTCTTCTTAACTGTAGTTGGTATATTTTGAGGGTGTAAACGGTGAATAAATTGTATTCCTGAATCCCCCTTCATGGCAGAACAGAGACTTTGCATAGTTCTATTGACAAATGGATACTTGAATTTGAATGCAGCACCAGTATGTTAGATATGCTGTCTTTGTATACTATTCAGAATTCTGCATTCAAATTCTGACACCGCCAGGGTGATTTATTATGAAGGCAATGCCTACAAGATATATCTTGGTATCATTGCCAACTATTCAAATGAAGATGAACTTTAGTGTCCTTAAAGGGGTTACCTAAAAGTAATATGCCTTTCATATTTTTTTGTGAGATTCCATCTATCAGAAATTCTCATGTGAGAACTTTCTTTATCTCCTTTTTTACCTTCAATCACAACTATAATCTGATAATAAGTAAGACTGAAATACATTCTCTATTACAGAACTCTCTCGCCGATCTCATGTCAAAGGTATCAGGTTCTACGCCTCACTTTATTCGCTGCATCAAACCAAACCCCAACAGATCTCCAGGCATATTCAACAGCTCCTACGTAGAAGCTCAGCTCAAGCACACTGGGGTACTGCAGATGGTGAAAATAAGGAAACAAGGCTATGGTCTTAGACTCCCCTTTGAGGAGTTTAGGAAACGGTATGATATCAGTTTCAATGGAAGGAATTACTATGGCATAATTTACAAATCCAAATACGCGAGCAAATGACAGACCTACTTAACAACTACTCATTCCCACTCTGACACCTATTGCATGCTTGTAAATTAACATAAATTATTTATGTCCAAGAAAGATTATTTACACACTTTTAATTTGTCTCAATCTCTTTATTCAGATATGAGTTATTGGACTCTCTCTATGCACCAACAGCACCAAAGACCAAGGATTGTGCAAAAGTGAAAGGCGTCTTAAAACACTGTAACATCACCGATTACCAGGTAATTATAACCTTTTGATAGCAGCTATGCATTTTATCATTAGAATGGTTTAAATAAAATTAAATAATGGTTAACCCCATTTTGTATTGGCCAGTTGGTTGTAGTAAAATAATGGTTTAGATAGCGGATGATATGATATTAGGGACGATTATCTGTGGACAGAACCAAATCCTAAAAAGCATTTAATCTCACCAATAAAATATTTTAGGTGGGCAAAACCAAGGTATTCCTGCGGGCAGGACATGCTGAGGACCTGGCTAAATTAACAACGGAATTGACAGACAAGATCAACACAATACAAGCAGGTAGGAAATATGCTATCCATAAGTGCATGGACCATGGATGCTTGTTGATAGGGGTGCCTTAACAATGTTTTATCTACAATAATGTGGCCAGATGAGGAAAAACATGCCTACAGGGGGAAATTGCCTCTAAAAGGTTAAGACACAAGCTTTAAATAAGATATCTTTAGCTAAATATCCCAGGTAGTTTTTTCTGTAATTGCTTGTCAAACCTAGGTTGGTGCGTAAAACTGGAAATAGCAAATAAGCTCTAAATGCATTATACTCTATCATAAATGCTGGTAATGCAAGAAATACAGCCTTACTGAAAAATAAGAAATGTTTTTACCTTAAATGTTTGGGTCTTTTTTTCAGTTCTGACTTCCTTATGAAATCTACAAAACGATTGTGGCCGAATATTTCCATTTTGAATAATGGAGTGGTTTCCATTGCAACCAAAAATTAGCATAATTATGAGCTAAATTTCTATGCGTCCATGGCAACAAATGTTCCTATTGGATTCCATTAGTAGAACGTTTTCAGTGGAGATGGAATAATTCTGATTATATTATCTGGATTCCCATTCAAAAGTTGACTAAAGCGTTTTTTTTTTTTTGTATATCTTGCCCATATACTGCCCCGTGGTGACCAAAACCAGTACTAAAAAACCTGGCGGAGCGTTTCTGATAACATTACTGTTTCCAGAACCTGTAAAGACAGACGACAGGTATGTTCAGTGGAAAATCTTTAATATCTCATATGGTATTTGTCATCTCTACAGGGGTCAGATACTGGATAGCGTCAAAGAACCTAGAGGAGCTGCAACGTCAAGCAAGACAGGAGAAGGAAAGTATGACAAGTTTCCTCGACGACATAACATCCAGATCAACAGTGGTAGAGATCTCAATGACAACAGGTCAAAACCATGACACTCAGAGAGAGGAGGAGAGGATAGCAGAGGAGAAAAGGGTAGAAGAGGAGAGGATAAGAAAAGAAGAAGAGGAGAGGAAGAGAAAAGAGGATGAGGAGAGGAAGAGAAAAGAGGAGGAAGAAAGAGAGAAAAAGGCGATGGAGTATGCAGAGACGTTTAGCATGGAAAACTCTCGTTTCGGTGCATCGCGCAAGAGCATTGGACTACGCAGGTTAGATCCTTAGATGTTTTAACACTGATCTAGATTAATCTTTTAACCTTCCTCAATGTTTTCTAACTTCTTTTTGCTTTTCACATTATAATTTACCAATTATCTTCTTACCTTTTTTCTATCTTCCAACATCTCTTCTAGACTATGCGCCATAGTCATTCCTTCCATGTGAAGCATTCCAATGATTATTATTATTATGTAAAACTGTAATGTTTTGTCTGTTCTGTAGTGTGGTGTCACCTTGCTTTGGGTGCAAGAGAATGCAGCCACTTTCCTGGATTATAACACCCATTTTCTTACTTGCAAAAGTTAAAAAGAAAAGTGCAACTAAGATGCATAATACAAGGTTTCAATTCCACGAGTTGGTTAATTTTGCAAGGTCCGGGAAAGGGCTATCCCAACAGCTTTGGAAAAATAATGGCTTGTTTTATGATGTTGCTATCATCCCACAACTGTTCTCTAACGCCACAGCCAAACTGGGTTTTATTTGTAGATTGGAGGGTCTAACAGATTCCCCAGCTGTGATGAGTGAGAGGTAGGCTAAGTGTTTTACCCCTGCATGTCTGATATATATATATATATATATATATATATATATATATATATATATATATATATATATATATATATATGCCTGCTTTACAGATTCTAGGCTATACAGCATTCTATACAATATTCAAATAATGTCAACTTTGGATACTAATTTCTATGTGGTTCTACCCTTTTTCCATCTGTTTGTTTGTTTACTTCGTCATTATGATTCTAATTGGCGATGAGAATAGTAAAATTAGATTCATTTTCGCCTGATGCCTTGATCCGGCGTGGTCAGATGAGTCAAATGTTATCGGACTGCCCAAATCGAGAGCCTCTGGTACTCTGGGAGGTTAAGCAGAATATACTGGAATAAGTTATGGGTTCCTCTTTAGATAGGTCCTTCGACAGTAATTAAATTGGTGAGGGATTCAATGGGTTTTTTAATATCTGATGAAACTGACATGACCAATGCATTTGTAATGCAGTTAAGCTTTAACGTATATTGGACATGATATACCAACTTTAGGAGAGACCTTCGATTTAAAGCTTTTATCTAGTATTGCTTCAGCTATACAGTGCTTTTTTAGACGGCTTAATCAAATGTTGTCTTTTTTAAATTGATCTCGCTAGCTTATTAATGGCTGGTAGCGTTGCTGGGTGGTTGCAGTAATGGAATGGATTATGAAAAACAAGTTCCTTATTTGTTTGATATTTTGGAATGACGATGTTATATCGACGATTAACCAAGGCATACAGGGTATAAATACAGGGTATAATTTCCTATGGTTGTATATATATATATATATATATATATATATATATATATATATATATATATATATATATGATCTTTTTTCTGACGCTTTGTAGTTGGTAGACCTATATGATATTCACTCAAGCCATGTAGTGGCTCAGTGCTTGGTGTGTTGTTTCTCCAACAGAGGGCAGGGCAGTTGCTGCACACTGTGGGATTGCAATAGCTATCCCTCACGCTTGTTGAACTTTTGGGTATGGCAATAGGAATTGCAACAAGTGTGCCTCATGCCTTTGTATGATCATACATCGTGTATACGTCCTGAATGTCAGTGGAGGCATTGGTTGTTGTTTTTTAAAGAACATCAAGACTGTCTCATCAGTCCTCTGATAGGAAAATAGGGAAATAGGCACTGAACTGAAGTGATACAAAGGAATAAAAGAGATGAGCTGAGCTGTTAATTTATAAGATGACCTAAAGGAGCCGGTATCAATGGCGTCCACATAAAAATTGCATCTGGATCTTCACGACACTTTGGACACCCTAGCCTTGGACACCCGAGCCCTGTTCCCCCCCCCCCATGGACTAGGGCCAAGAAGTTTCGATTCCCAATGCGGGGATTGTTGTTGCAATGTAGGTTGGTGTAAACAGCAGTGGCTACTCCTCCTCAAAGAGCATTATGAAGACTTCTGAGGAGAGATATGTTGACTTGTCCTGAGCATTACATTTGAGCCACAGAACTCAAGTTTGACAGCTAACCCTTCCTGAAGTGGATATATATCTCACCACTGTGGTGAAAATCTCATTGTGAAGGTTTCTGACCCAGTTCTAACCGGGAGCTTTCTGACCAGTGTCTGACTGGACATAAAGGTGCAGGAAACAGCAGAATTAATTTTGATAAGAAACTGACTGACTAGGTATTCCTGCACATGTTTTAATTAAGTAAGAATTCACTGAATGCATGCTATGGCTAATTAATAGGGAAGATGGGATTTTAATGACAGCAGGTCAGTAACCTCCGGTCAGAAAACTTCATTTCTGAGACAGAAGATAACTAAATGTTACATACATAAAAGACGTGGAAAAGAATCTTTCATTCTGTGCCCTGAAGGGACTTTGTCGACAGGAGAATCCAAATTTAGTTTATTGTCCATTACTAAGGAACGTTGATGAAAATACTATGGTATCAGTATCTGAGTATTTCTACCCCCTACTTTCATAACGTTGGGAAAGAATTGGCCAAACATTGTTAAAGGGGTAAGGTGATATATGTACAGACCTGAAGCATTTGAAAAATCTATACTTTTCTGTGATAGAATTCAAACTACCGGGGTACAGCCCAATATTGCAGCCGGTCAGAAACCTCCAGTAAGAAATGGTCAGAAACCCCCATGTTGTATTTGTATCACTTATATGAGGCATAGCCTGTTTGAGTGGATCCACTGTATAAGTGAAGACCTAAATCGGATAACACTAAGTGAAGATAATTACCACCTTGGACTTTAGTTTAGTCTGAGCTCTAAGTAACATTTTTCCATCCTGGTCTTTTTCTTTTGTTATTATTGCTTTTCTTTTCTTCTTGTTCAAAGGTGTTTGTAACCGAGATTTAGGACAGAAACTATGCGTTTCTATCATTGTTCATGGATCCATTTTCTTTATGGCCAAGACCTACCTAACTTGGATACCCAAGCACTTCTATGTGAACAACATCAAATTTTATGATCCTAGGCCCATGTCGGCCTAACTAGCTCACCCCACCTAGACCATGTCCAGCACCCTTCCCACATCTACATAATAACCATACACCATGACTACAACACAGATATCACACACAGTTGGCACCGATTCAATTCCCCAGACTCGTAAAACAGACAACTCTCCCTGTCTGCCACTTCTGATGTGGAAATAACTCGTGACCTTTTCTCTACTGACCCATGGCCCTACTGACCCGTGGTCTGCCTGCTTGCACGTGTGAAATATTGTTGAGGTTTATTATGATACAGACTGATATTGTAGTGCACACAAATTCCTCATTTACAGGCATTTCTGGGGAAATCTGGGATACTGATATATGGGTCAGGTCGCCAGAAAGCAGTAGATTTAGTGTTTTTGGGGTTATTTTGGACTCTTATGGCTCTGGAGAAAGAATTTGTGAACCAATCTTGTGTTACATAGACTCATTTGATAGAGGACACTTAGGGCTATCAGAAAAATGTTAATTTGTGGTCATGCATTAAAAACTCTCAGACTTGTAGCCTGCCAAAGTGAAAAAAATGGCCAAATTTGTTCTTTGTTGACTTTTTGTATTTTTTACAAGGGTCCTGTATTGAATAAAGAACATCCGGAGTATCCCAAAGTTATTTTTTATATTGTATATGATTATAGGTATCATTTTCATGAGGTTTGGACATGTTACTAAATGAGAATTTTCATCATGTGTCTTTGAAAATGGAAATCTGTAGTTTGTAACGTCCGGTACCTAAATCTAAATCAGTTATATTACATGGAAAAAATAAAGCTTCAACATTTTTGTTATTACCTATATAAAGGGACCTATTATCCCCTACTTTGGTGAAAAAAATTGTGTCTATCAGCATTTGTCTCCATGTGAGAGCAGCTTATGTGAAATAATTCTAATAAAAGTACCGGATGTTACGTAAAGTCCGGTACTTTTATCATCATGTAAGAGGCAGTCTACTGTGCATGCATAACTCAAATTTTGTTCCATTTCGTAATTGAAGTCAATAATAGACATATTGGCCTTGCTATTGCATGTGTTTGCTATGCATAATGGGACATTCTCTATTACTGACAGCAACTTTAATTACCTCCATATTTCATCATTTTGGTTCCGGACGTTACATGACACAAAACAAGCAATAAAAATGGAACCGGATGTCCTAAGTCGGTATTTTTTGGTTTTCTGAGCTGAGGGGATGTCCCTTCACAAATGTGTTAGGTGTTATAAAGCAGTTAGAAAATTATTTTTTAAGGGCCTTCAAGGGCAAAATCTTACATTTTCTGACGATATATAGGCCCTAATATGTATTCTGTAGACCTTGATCTTTATGTATAGGAGTCACTCTGGATTAAAGGAGACCTATAAATCCGTTTTTATATGGATATGGAATTTTTATATTCTTATAATCCAATACTAGTCGCCCACACTCAACTTCCTTTTCGTGCTATTTAAAGCTCTGCCTTTGCCGAAATCAATCTTTGCATCAGTTAACAAAATGTGTGTGACTTTTGAAGCACTTTTATAAATTGTGGAAGCTGATCGTTGAGAAAGGAAATGGATGATGGTTAAAATGTTTATAAAGCATATCTCAAAAGAATGACGATTAATTAATTCTAATTTTAAGTCTCTATCGAAAATATTCCTGACCCGAAGACTTTTCATAGTCTTTAGTAATCTTTAAAACAGAATCAACTGAAAAGGAAAAAGATTTCATAATTAGATCATAAGCAAAACTTGCACCTTTACAATGCATGTCAGTTTTTAAAACTTGGACAACACTGGATAATGGCACAGAGGGAACAAATAATCCCTGAACCAAAACTATAAAGCAGTTTATCATGAGTATGCTACTATGTAAACAGCCACCTTATCAATACAATACATTGCCTTCTCCAGTGTAGCCAATACCTCCCAGTGCGACATGTTACATTCCTAGTAGTAGGCACCAATCAACCATCCCCTTACTCTAACGTCTTCCCATGTCCTACCCCTTATCTAGTATCGGGCCTGCATCGTTAATAGACCATCCATTCAGTCACGTCTCATTCCCCAGTCCTTCTTGTCCCTGAGAATTATTGATTCTGCTCAAGACAAGAACTGCTGAGTCCAATGTTTTGCATCTTTTGCATTTTTTGCCTCTTATTTATAATGGTTTCTTGCATTGTGCCCCATTGTGAGATGGGCTGGTAGCTGGATTAAAGGCATGCATGTTTGCGTGATGCATTGGTCAGATGTTTCAGTCCATTTTGTATTGCTACATGTGGTAGGAGCTGTTCAATGGTACCATGAGCTGCTCATCCTTCCACCAACTGCTCATACTAATGCAGGCTATTGACCACTGCACAAATCGGTATGCAGTACACCAACCTCTAGGCAACCTATTAGGGACCACCAGCTACAATGTATAGGCATTCCCTGTCCAACCTTAGTATTAACCAGACAAAATCTATACCACTATACACTGGCAACTTTCTTGAGAGGATCTGCGAAAAGGGACCTCATTGCAGGGGGTACTAAAGCATCTCTTCCCCCAGTATATTTGATCTGTCTATACTATTTTTGAGACAAGTGTGTTCTTAATACATGGATGTTGAGGCAATTTAATTATTATCGAGGATTTCTCTGTCAACATTATACAAAAAGGTGTAATTCAGGAAGTCTTTGCCTGGACCTCTTTCCAAGAATTGAATTGAAAATAAATATGAAGCTAACTTACAATGCAAGCAATTTCTCATCAATTTCCTATATTAAATGTTCATCATTACCAGTGATCACGGAGTAACACAAGTATTTCCCTGCCCCTAGTAGGTCCAGATATATTTTTTCCCATTCACTAATTAATTCTCCTAGTTTGGTCCCATCTGCCATTACCTATAGGAGCTCAATACACCAGGGGATTTAGGGCTTCCTTTTAACAGTCAGGGCTACATCAGTAGGACTGCTGTAGGGCTGAGTCCTCCCTTGGCGTGACAGCCAGATTTGCTGCTGAAGACAGCGCTGCGGGCACGAGCCAGACTTCCTTGTCAGATCTATGTGTTGTAAGCAGACGTGATATCCCTGTAACTAATCCCGGCTAGGAGGTGCTTCTCGATCGGTTCTCTCGATCTATGACTTTTGCTGACTCAAGATGGGTCTCTCGATCTATGACTTTGGCTGACTCAAGATGTCTTCTTGCAATGTCAAGTTCCTCTCCTTCTATTGCTAACATTATGATATGATATTGTCATGATACCATTTTTTTATAGAATTACTTGCCTTATAATTTACTTTCTAAGGATTCTCTAGTCCCCTTAAAAGGGTCTATATCTCCTCTTCCCTATCCCCTCGATGTGTCTGGTGCACATCTGCACGGGCACCAAACATTCAACTGTGAAATTGTGTAATGCAGTAACTCACTCACTTTCTGCAGTTTTATATATCACCATACATGTGTCACTTTGATCCCCTGTTAATCCTCCACATCACCTATATAATATTATGTCAACATCTAAATACCCGCACCTCCATTGAAACATCATTACATCGTTCCAAATCTTGTCCCAACTGTCCAACAATCCTATCCCAGCCAAAGAAAACCAACCACGCATGTCATAGCCCACCTTTAAGTAATACTAGTAGTCTGGGCTGGATTGAAGAGTGATGGCTTATCACGGAGGTCTGGCCTGGTGGTTGGAGAGTGTAACTGGATCCCAGTCACTATCATCCAACCAGTCGTAAGCTGCTGGCAGTACCACTGCTGCCTACCCGGCCACCAGCTGCTGGAGGAAGGCCGAGACCCATGAGACTAGGCCTCCTACAGTAATACAGCGGCCACCAGGCTTACCCTTAACACACACCCTCCATACCCTGCTTCTCCTGTGGGACCAACCAGGGTGTTCTCTACTCCTGAACCTCCATATACAGCACACTGGAGGAGGGGATTTAGACCAATCCTCCAGACAGCTAGACATAGTCCGGCAGTGGGATGATCACCTGGAGGAACACTGGAGGCATTAGGTTACTTCAGGTTGGGATGGAACTATTACTGGTGCACAGGAGAAGTTTTGGAGCTATTACCTTGCATGGTTCGTAGCTTAAGGTCACAGAGGCAGGATTCTCTCATTGTGAGCGACACCTGAAAGATCCTGTCACTCTTAATGTGGCACGTGTACTTAAAAAGGGTTCCAATGATAGGCGCCTTATTAGGACATCAAAGGGTTCAAGTACTTTGATCTTTGCAGCACCTGGCAGGTACTTGAAGGTTGGACTGCCATTAGAGGGCTCATCCTGCCATGTGATAGCATGTTATGTAGCATGAGAGAAGGGACGTCAGGCGAAGGAAATCACTCTCTGCTGAGCAACAGAGAAAACCTCTGGGACCGGTTTTTTGTAATGGGATGTGTAACTGTCAGTTGGAGAGGACTGCAGTAGTTTTTACTTTCCACTCCTAGCAAGAGCACGAGTATATAAAGTGTAGGTGGATCTGCACTGCTGTAGCAGTTGTCACGGTACCAGTGTACCTTTGTGGATTCACTCTGTGTAGGCACACACCTCTCTCTTTGTTGCTTAACCACAACATTTATATATAATATAGGTCGTGCTCCAGGTATTCTTTCTTTAATTTTTTTAGCTTGTTGATTATATTCTACCTCAAGACGTGAAGACAAGGAAGAACTTGTGTCTAGTTCAGCAACTTTTTTTTCTCGGTTGGGTACAACAGGAAACAGAGCAACACTTTTGCATGGTCTACCAATAAGTTTGGTCAGGCCTATTTGAGTACCATAAGGAAGTGCAGGTCACAGGAGAGGAGTATTGTATCTAGGATCGGTATCTTTTGCACTTGTATACACTGGGGCAACACACATATATTGACATACTGAACAGGCCTGCTGCTGCGATTCTTTCCATTTACAACACTACTTTTGTCCTTCACATCCACAGAGAGGGAGAGGTGACACTGTTACAAAGTTATGATATATGGTGACTCACAGCAAGGGGCATTTTATATTGGATCTAGTCCTACTTTTCATTCTATAATCCCTACATTTATACCTCAGATCTAGTGTTCACCACACTATAGTGGATCCACCTCAGTTCCCTCACCTGACTTTTGGATTATTTGTCACTGGATCCTCTATACCTGGATTACCTGATTTTACGTGGGTGGACCTCTGGCTCTGCTCAGATGATCCCTGAATGGATCCCAGATCATCCAGTTTTAGCCATGTTAATGTGACTAACTGATTTTTATGCTTCATGCTTGCACATACAGGGAACCTACCTATGAAGTTGACATGTGGTGAGTACAATGCTATGGTTGGTTGTGTTTAGTTTCTAAGAATCCCTTCCTAAGAATTCTTCCCTTGTTAATTGCACTAAGTCTTCCTTTTGGTGTCTTTCCTGTTTAGTTTCAGATTCGATTTAGTGTTTGTTCTAACCATCACTTTTGGATATGTTTAGTTCGAACTGTTGTAATATGAATATTCACTATATAGCAGTGGACATAACTTGTTAGATTGGGCAATTCTACTTTTGTACATAGGTGATCTGACAAATTCGTGATAACCGTGCATGTTTAAAACAATAACCATAAACGTTTAAAGCATTAACAAAAATGATTTGACTGCAATAATTAGTAACAATTTGATCACGGTCACTAACCTGGGCTACAGAAATATACCCAGCAAATTGTCGTGATTCCTCGTCAACCTGTGTGAAGTGGCTCACACATGTCGCTAGATGGAACACGACGTCGCTATAGCACAAGATCACCAGGAATAGCAATGGTGGTGATCACATGGCCTCACCTCAGATGGCGAGGATGGTGATCACTCAGACTCACCAGGGATGGCGACGCAGGTGATCACTCACCGCGCTAGATGAAACACGCACCTCGTCATAGTGCATGTTCACCAGGGATGGCGACATGAGTGATCACTCATCCTCACCAGGGATGGCGACATGAGTGATCACTCACTTCGCTAGATGAGACACACACCAAGTCATAACACACGTTCACCACAGATGGCAAGGATCGTGATCACTCACACTCACGGGGGATGGTCACTCAGGTGATCATTCATCTCGCTAGATGAAACGCACACCATGCCATAATGCACGTTCACCACGGTTGGCGAGGATTGTGATAACTCACACTCACCAGGGATGGCAAGGCGGTTGATCACTCACCTCGCTAGATGAAATGCACACCACGTCATAGTGCAGGTTCACCATGGATGGCGAGAGTGGTGATCACTCAGACTCACCAGTGATGGCGATGCTGGTGATCACTCATCTTGTTAGATGAAAAGCTCATGATCATCGACATTGGTAATCATGCAGCCTCACACCTGCCAGATCAATGTATGTTTTGCCAGAGAAGGTATTGCCATATGTATCTTCCCTCTAACCACAGACAAGGTGTTCATGTAGATACTTCCTTATGTATTTTTCCTGTAACCAGAGAAAAGGTGTTTATAGATAGTTGCTTTTATTTTAGAGATACCTCTATCTAAATTCAATTGATATTTTCTCTATATAATCTTGTTTGATTCAACCCTGAAGTATTACATGGAAATCAGTGTGCAACAAAACACATTTGATAAGTATGGGACTTATACTTCATGCCCACACTTCCTAGATAGGCTACATGTTGAACAGTGGTGCTGTCTCAACAACTTTCGCAATGGTGGTGATAAGTTACCATTCTGAGTGAGAGTGAGTGACAGATGATGCAATCCTCAGAGAGCATTGACTTGGAGTGACACAAATTCACGCATTGAGTGAGACAAAGGCTGGCAATGGTGGTGATAAGTTGCCATTCTGAGTGAGAGTGAGTGACAGATGATGCAATCCTTAGAGAGCATTGACATGGAGTGACACAAGTTCACGCATTGAGTGAGACCAATGTTGGCAATGGTAGTGATAAGTCGCCATTTTGTGTGAGAGTTGATGCCAGTGGCACGGGAGTGGTACATAATCACACAGTGAGTCAGATCCATGTTGGCAATGCTTGTGATAAGCCGCCATTCTGAGTGAGAGTTGACAGGCAGTGGCACATATTGACAGAGTGAGTGAGATCTATGTTGGCGATGGTGGTGATAAGCTGCCATTCTGATTGAGAGCTGACCGGGAGTGGTACATAATAACACAGTGAGTCAGATCCATGTTGGCGATGCTTGTGATAAGTCACCATGCTTTGTGAGGGATGACAAGGGGTGGCACATACTCACGTAGTGAGTGAGATCATGTTGGTGACTGTTGTGATAAATTGCCATGCCATGTGAGACCGACACACAGTGGCGAAAGATGACACAGTGAGTTATCACTCAAAAAGGAGTCACCATTGATGACCAATCATGGCGACAGATAACGACAATTTGCTGGGTAGTTTATTGAATTGCTTTTATCATATTTTGGTGATATAAATAAATAATCTTGGTTTGATGATTGTGTAAATTGAAGTCCAACATGTATACGACAAATAAATGGTTCTTTAGTATTTGTATCTGATGTTCCCTCCCCATATTAGGGCATGGGATTTGCAATGTATGCTAGTGAGGTGATGACCTCGAAATGCGTGCATCTATTCAAAATGACTGGCAAGTCTCGGTCTATATACACTCTCATACCTACCCATTCATTCGGTGCTCAGAAACCAAATAGCCCACTCATGATTACCTAGGTATTTCACGTCCATGTGTATTTAGTGCCCTCTGTACCTTACATTACCATGGTAGTTTTTTCCCCTGTTTCATTACCTGATAATTTAGGTAGACTTGTATCATATCTTTGAAGGTGATTATACACCCTCCGGCCGGAGGAAATGCCATTATTTGAGGGCATATCTATAGATGTACACCTTCACTAAATCAGGACACTTCTGAGAGGGTGTAATTTACAAACAGAAAAAAGTAATCAGTCCACACTTTAACAAAAAACTGTTACCTCTTCACATTCTACTCGACAAACTGTGAACGTGATGGTATGCATGTTGTATCCGAAAGTGGAAAAAATGAAAACGATTTTAATGACGTATAAAAGTAATATTATTGCAGTAAACCAGCCTTGTGTCAGAAACAGAATCTAACTAGGATTTCTAATAGAGTGGTTCTAGTAGATTATTCTCTAGCTTTCAATTGTGTAAGATGATTTTTAAGGTACTTACACTGGATGAAAGATAGAGGCATCATTATTTGTGCACAGGCAGTATACAATTTCAATAACGTTAATTCATAAAAACTAATATGTAAAACTAATGACTTGTAGCTCCAATGGAGTCAATATAACATGATGAAGAACTCTCCCTGCAGGAATCCATCGACAATGGTGAATAGTACCTCAAGGCTATCAGTATCAGGTCTAGAGGATTTACCGTCCCTGGGTTTTATGGGATGCAAGCTAGTTGTCAGCCTAAATACAGTTGTCGCCTCCGAACCAGAAAATGTGTGTTAAGTGTCTGTGCAGTCCACCACAGAATTTGATATACAGACTCTAACTCTGCCTGCCAAGGGAGCAGAAAATTAGGAAACACATGATGTGTTGTAGGATGTATGGGTTCTTTGAGGATGAGTCTAGTGAATGAAATTAGATAGGAGGTGATGACAGGCTTTTTAAGGGTATGACGCTGGCACTGTTTTATAGCCGATTTTTCTTTTGGTTTTGTTCCCCCCTTTGTACTTGTGTGGGCTCTCACCTTTTTCCACCGATCTCCCACCTCACACTACAGTGTTAAAGTTACATAAGGACATATTTTAAATTAAATATTGGCACGTTAGTTTTTAGAACAACAGAATGTAAACGCAGATCTTATGATCATATTGGTTCTTGTATAATTATGAGTAATAAGCGAACCAGATTCTATATCATCCTGAATTACAAAATATTATATTATCATTGATATCACAGCAGAAGTTCTAGCATCCTCGTTGGTACGTGGAAATGACAACAAACTTTCTAGATAGAACCACCGAGTTATTGTGTTCATTCACCAGCTGTTCTATAAGAACACATTCAATGTCTGTAGGAGTTTCACAAATCCTGAACAAAGGCAGAAAATAAGAGGATTCTGTAGAGGTCAAAGTGGCCTGTTATTTTTTTTTCTATCAAGAATATTCCGTCTGGCGTCAATTTCCATTGATGCCGGAGAGGTGTTATTTTAAGACCAATTATTGTTCTTTGTTATTGAGGAAGGTGTCCCAAATGAGCGAAGCCTAATTAATAGAGACCAACTTCACCTATGTGACCCACCCTTTTAGACGAGTGTCACTGGAATTGTTATAACATGTCTGGTGGTTGTCACTGGGTCATAGTTGATTTGCTCTTGAGTTGCCTCTTTTTTTAAACAGGTCTATTTTTCGCATGCCTAAGACAATTTAAATCAAGAGGAGTTTTTATTATCCCTCTGGCCTCATTTCAGATTGTCTCATTTTAAGCCATGATGATAGGTACCAGATGTCAGTTACTCCCATTCTAGCCACCCCATGCATGGTTCCTTGTTGAGTCTACCCACAGATCTTTCATGTTGGACATGTAACACCTACTTCCCAAGTCACATCCCATCCATTATCATGTAGTAATGTTCATTCCCACTTGGAGGTAAATAAAGATACAATAGAGTCGCACTTAATTCATGTGTACTCTACATGGCTAAACATTATGTCACATGTGTTCACACCTGCATAAAATACCCATCGCATGTGCTGAATAGAAACATGATGAATAGCAAAAAAAGCTAAATCTTAGATTCGATTGACAGACAAAGCTTGTGACCTGAGACCTCATTCATATTTGCTTCAGTGGGACGCCCCCTTGAGCGTGAAATCCAGTCAGTCATTTTTTGTCTGGTGCTTTTTGTACTCTGCAGTGCTATTATCCTCCCCTGTTTTCTTGGGTCCCTTTCTCGTTGTCAGAGACCATGACTGTCTCTAGAGTTGGCTCTAGAAGTTTCCTCCCCCGATTTCTACACTGATTCCAATTAGACCCAACTTTCACTTGTAAAGAAGATACAAAAATGTATTCTGACATTGGATAACTTTGACCAAATCCCTGTGTTATGTTTAAATATAAACAGAGATATCTGTGAGGAGGCAAGTTAAAAGGACAGTCCGAGGGGGATTAGTACCAATTCTGGCCACCAGGGGGACACCACTATGGCCTAAAAGGGGGAAAATATACCAAAAATAGTTATATACTACTTTTTTATGTAGATTACAATCGTCCTAAAGGGAAATTCCCATTTTTAAGGAAAACCTTCCAAATTTGGAATGTAAATAGAACGTTTTTGGGCATTTGAGGGCAGAAATCAGTGCTCTTGTTGATATTGGTTGCCATGGAAACATTATTTTCACTCAAAATTGAGGAATCAAAAAAGCCTATTGGTAGCCACACCCACAAGGATCGGTGTGTTGAAAAGATGGTAAAAATCTGATAATCAGATCAAATTTTATGAGAAAAAGAATGTGAAGAATATGACAATTTCCCTAATTTGCAGAATTATGCCTAATTGTATATATCTCATGAAATATACAAGGTAGACCTTATTTGGGATTTGAATAGGTCGGTAACCTTCTAAGTTAATAGAACCGTAACTCTGAAACTAGCAGATATATTTTCTCATGTAATATATCATTGGAAAGTTCATGGCCTGAATTTAAAAATTGACTTTTTCCCTGGGGGACCCTTTTTGCTTGGCTATACACATCTATGGTAATATCAAGACTGCCACACCACCTCAAACCCCTGCCTCTCTTCTTAATCATAATAAGACGTACGTCTAGCCACATGAGGCAATAGTAGTAATGTTTCTTATGTGGAACCTGTGATTAGGGGATAATAATAGTCTGGTGGTGGATAAGTCTGTAGTGTTCTTATATTCCTTGAGTTGGACCCTTTCCAAAAGGAATTATCAGGTCATTGATTAAGTTAGTCTGCCCTAGAATATTTATTATTACCAATGGAGACAACTATTCATAGTGTGTAGGGATATCTAGCATCAGCCAACATCAAATTGTTATCTTTAGTTCTATGTGTGTATGTAATGATATTGGCATATGTTCTACAGTATATACCCAAAATATGAATCACCAGATGAGATTGCTTGAGGCCAATATCATTTGGATACATGTGGAGTATGTTCATTGGGAATATTGGCTATTCATGAGTCTGGACAGGTGTGTGAGAGCTGGATGAATCAAAACCACAAGGCGGGGAATGTATGGAATGATGTGAAGGTCGTGACAAAAACATATGTAGGTCTTAGATAATTAAGCAAAAAACAAACCAAAATAATTTCCGGCCTCGATGCACTTAAGGAGTTGCGGAACTAATTAGTGTATAGTGGCTGGGGGCATGAAGGATATTAAGGAGACTAATGTTAATAGTTAAAAACTAGAACTCAAGAGATGGAAGGAGGTGACAAAAGGTGACAGTCGTGTTACGTTTTATGATGAAAGTCATTTTGATTCAAATACGGAACACAAAATATGATATCAGAATCCATTGGATCGCAACGTGGACGAAGGTCTTTTTCACTCCCATGGAAATTTTGGAATCGGTTGTTCATAAAAAAGCAGACGTATAGCTCCTGTTGAATCAATAGCATTTTCCTTTTTCCTCATCGAGAATCTGGTAAAAAGACCGCACTGCAAGGTTTAAAAAATCCATCATCAGAACGGCATTGGTGACATGACTTTGGAGAGTGCAAAAGTGGTCAACATTTGCTCTCAATACAATTTGTGCATCTGGGATGATATGTATGAATTGGTAGGCCTACTGCCAATTTGATTGAAACAAAGAAATTGTCTGTCTATCTTGAAGCCATGTTCTTACTATATGGTAAAACAACAATCAGACTCTCCTCCAGTCAGTGATACTGAACCATATATCCTGCCAGTGAGAATGGCAATATGCCACCTCTAGCTCACAACACTGCAGAATGGTGACTACTTGTCATAGATTATTCCCCTTGATGAAACCCTATTGGGACAGAATCCTCAACATAGACCCTATGGTGGGCCAACTGTGCAGAAACAAACAGTAGTTGTCCCATTACAACTTCAAAAATTATATACGCTTTTCGCCGTTTAAGTTGAAGGCCATGAGGTAATATTAGTAAGAACTATAGTTGTCTATCCAATGCTGTTCAAGAACATGCACAAACGCTGTTAAGCATTAATTCAAATGTTTGACCATGTTGGCTTACCATAGGTGTACATCAGTTGGCAGATAGCACTAGGATTAAGTACTAATGCATTGAAAGCTGGAAATCCTCCAATATGGCAGACCAACAAAATATGTGTTCCTTATCCTGGATTGTAGCAGCTGCCTCTTTGATGCACAACTACTAAACTAGAGAATGAGGAATCCTGCTTCATTACAATCCAAGCATTGCAAAGTCTTTTCAGATTAGAGTTAGTACTGTACTAGAAAAATTTTTGTAAAATTTCTGGCACATGACACCTTTAAAAATGAAGATGTAGAGGATGGTATAAAAAGAACAGTTATACACATTGTGCATAACATCTGGCCTCAGGCTGTAATTGTTATTTTGATATAATGTAAAATAACTGTAATTATTATCATACACTGCAAAAAAGGTGTTTAAAGATACACACCAAATTTTCTCAACACCAATATTTAAACATCTAAACACTTGAAGTGTTTAGGTGTTTAGCTTTTAAACACTTATTCTCAAACACCTAAACACTGAAGTGTTTAAGTGTTTAGCATTTAAACACTTGGTTAAACACTTCCTAGTTAAACGCGTTTAAAATTAGACGCGTTTAACACTTAAGAAGTGTTGAAAAAAGTGGGACAAATAAGTGTTTAACCAAGTGTTTAACTTCTAAACACTGGTGTTTAATCCTTAAACACTGTTTTTACAGTGTAATATCCTATCAACCACTGACGTGGGTTGGCTTAGAGAGACAGGTCAGGTACGGTGAGCTTATCGTCATACTTTAACTTAATTCAAGTTTTAATTTCGCTGGTTACTTAGTGGTGGGAAGAGTGTTTCTGGCACAATGGCTAGGCCAACCCACATCAGTGGTTTATAGGATTTTATGATAATAATTACAGTTATTTCATATTACATTAAAATAACTTAACAATTATTACCATTAGATATCCGTATACGACCACTGACATTGTGGGTAGGCTACTTCAACTCATTCGTGAAATTAAAACTACAGCGGGATATCTAAATAAGTTGTATTATATATTAGCAAAACTACAGTCATCACTTTATATGTAGACAAAACATTATAATAGGTCAGGAACTTTATGTTCCAATTAAACAGGTAAAATGTTATATATTGCATAGACATTGTATGACATAACAGAATTGTCAATGACTGTAGGGGTAATGTACCTTTCCCCCCTTTTTTCCTTAAGGGAAAATAGTTTACAGCTATCTTGCTGTAATAGCGTCGTGCCTGTAACTGTCTTGGAGGCTGAAAGTCACCAAAACTTACCGCGTGTAAATGATATAAGTGATACACAACGTAACCTAAGCTGATACTTGGATATAAGTGACTAAATAGACTTATATGTAGATATTTCTACCCTAAAATAAGTTCATCTGCAGATGAATTTGTTTGCAAACAAGTGTATGAGTGTTTATGCATCATAGATACAGCAGGAATGGGATAAAGTCTGTAGGTTGCAGGACAAGTGGTACATACAAGGGTCTATTATAGAACCGAGCAAAGGTGGTTTTATTTGGCCACCCTGCTGATCTGAGGGTCTCATGTACGGGGACTTGTTTTCTTGCTGCAGCTGACATTGATGCATGGCGAGCAGAATAAGCTGTATACTACTCATCTACTCCAGCAACCTTCAGTGCTGATTTTACTTGTCTGGATATTGTCTTTGCACTGGCCCTGGGGGTGGGCAGTTTCACTGTTGGCATGGCAGATTGTGACCTTTGGTCAGCAATACCCTTGTATGTCTATTATTTACCTTGTTGCTCTTGCTTTGCATTCAGTTAATTGGCTTATGGCTACAAGTGGCCCTGTAAGTACAAAGCCATCTCCTATTTAAGTGATGAAACCACTGATACTATACCAATTTCCCACAATGCAGGATAGAGCTGTATGTCAGAATAGTTCTGCCTAATCTACGTTATATGCCTGAAGGACTGGAATATATGCATTTTCAAGGATACATCTAGTGTATTGGATAGGGGTTATATCGAAACACAATGCATTTTATATTAAAGATGAACTGAATTCACGTTTCCTTCATAAGTCGTTAGATTATTCAAATCTAGTAATCCTAGACCTAAAAAATTCATAAACTTGGCACTCCATATAGCCAAAGAATATTCATCTGAGATTAACCTCCTAAGATTTCTAGCAGCTATTGGCTATTAAGGCGGTGCTCCTTGCGACTAAAATAGGACTTATTACTTTGCGGCTCGTCCTACCTAGACTGTGAATCTGTAATCAATATACAGATAAGAGCAGCATTTAGTCCCTCTATAGAACCTGTATAGTACACGTAGAGTAGTATATAGTAAGGACTTAACCTTTCCCCTTTACCAACCAGCAGGTGCTAAAAGGGTACGTACAACATGGTTCTTTTTAGCTATACATTTATCTATATAATAACTTAGCTAGCCTTAAACCTTCTGGGGTTAGGGATTATGTTAGTATGACTGCCTTTCCTTACTGCATTCTTATGCCTAGAATGATTAATTAATTCTCTATAGACTACTCAATTAAGCTTTTTATTGTTTTCTAGGCTAGAGCTACCAGGATGAACCCATAGTGTACCTAAAATAGCTTAATAGTATGATAGTGTTCTAGTAGATTATCATTATGAAAATAAAAGTATATATATTTAAGGGAATGCAAATTTAAGAATACCTAAAGGGGTATATTAAGAGCCCTTTGAAGCCATCAACAGTCCATCCTAGAATAACTGTCTTTAGAAATCAATGTTAAGTGATACCACCACGTCTTCATCAGCATCGATTTCTTTGACATTGCTGAGGTAAAACCAAGAAATCATTGATCTATCTCTTCAGCTCTCTATCTATTCAAATATTGATCATTTATCAAGTTCATTTGAGGGAGGAAATCATTCTTCAAGCTTTAGCATCTCATTTCCCTTATTGCCTTTTAAAATTCATGATGATCCATCAGTATTCTGCTTGACAAAACAAAGACTATTACCCAATGCGTGGTCGGACCTCATCCCTTTACCCTTCAATTTAATCACCGTTTAGTGTTTATGCACATCAAACTATTGGCAATTCCCAAGCAAATGGCTCTCGACAAATGAATTGAATTCAGTAACCTGTTAAAATCTTGCACAATAGCAAAGACCTGCTGACACGGCACACACTGTGCAATGAAGAGGGAGAAGATTTTCACACACTTCTGCTGGGTGCAGGGGAAAGTTGCCTAATTTGGACCAGCTCCTAAATTGGACCACCCTTGTTTCCCCTAGTGGCAGAAATAGGAACTAGGTTCCAATGCTGTCATTTTTATAGTCAATATCACTTAAGTTCTTAATAACTTCCAAAAGTGTAATTTTTCTGTAATTTTATGCACATTTTCCGTGAGAAATGGTTTTTGGACCTCTTGATCTTATTTGAGTCACTGCTTACTTAAGCCCTTCTGGTTGCTAGGCAAAACTTTTTGGTTCAAAATCCTTTCAGATTTTTAGATGTAATATTATACTTTTAGACTAAAATGAAATTTGATAAAAACCATTGTCATGTTTTAGAAAACAAACTAACAATGAGAAAAATGAAAAGTTGCCTAAATTGGACCAGCTGAGTTGCCTAAATTAGACCATAGTTGTATTATTGGGTCCAATTTAGTTGCCTAAATTGGACCACTTAGTGGGGCCCTGGCCTATTTTTCTAAATTGAAACAAAGTGTAACATTTTCTTACTCTAGTACGGAGCAAATTCACATGATATTGGTGGAAATAAAAAGAGGACCTGTGATATCATATATTAACCCTTAGGTGCCCAAGCGCGCATTTAAGCGAGGTTTTGTGCTTAAATGCATGTATATTGAAGGAAATTTTCATCCAGACACTTCTACTGGTCCAATCTGCAAAGTTAGACCCTCTATGGAATGCTTATGACCTCCCGATTATGATACAACTATTCATTTGGCTGTATCTGCTTTATATCAGGCACAGTGTGTCAAAACTTGAAAATGAGTTGTCATTTTATGTGATTCATTAACAGGAAACCCTCCGGTTAAAATCTGATATGGTAACAAAATGCTGATGGATCATACACACATAGGTTCCACTATATTTTACAGCAAGTGCTCATATCCTAAACATAAGCCATGCATTGTTTCTAGTACAACATATCATGTTTCCTGTGTGCCAGTACATGTAGATGCATGCAGGAAAATCGGCTTTCAAAGGTCTCAGGATTGGAGGGATTATGGATATATATAGAGACCAAATACCACTAAATGACAACAAATGGAATGTTTTGGTAACTATGGTTACTAGGCCTGACCAGTAGTATCACATCCTTCACTGAAAGTCTTCACTGAGTTATGAGAATTAAGAAAATGTAATATGCCAAGCCCTTATCAAGGAAGAAGATCGAAATTACACATGGTCTTATAAAACAAAAAATGAAATCATGAAATAATGTAAAATCTTCAAATAATTCTGGGCACAAAAAGGTTAAATGTTCCCTAATTTCATATATTTTTCAATATAATGAAAATAGAAGGGAATAGAGAACAATAATGCAGATTGGTCCAATTTAGGATACCAACTGGTCAAATTTAGGCAACCAGTGCCTAAATTGGACCATTAGACTTTGATTTTTGATTGCACACCCTAAAGAAATTCAAATTCCTAGATTTTTATGCTATCACCAGAAAGCTATGAGGTACCCTCACAAAGTGTATAAATTTTACATTCAGATTCATAGAAATAATCACTGGACAGTGAAAAGTTCTTAGGGGGTCCAAATTAGGCAACTTTCCCCTACTACTCATACAGACTATGCCTATATTATATTGGTGCTCTTGACTAATTTCCCAGGGGTGGATCCAGAAGGGTTGGTCTAGGGGGGCACAAGTGGGTTTTCGGGCCACGTTTCCCATACTTAAATTAAAAAATCTCCTTCACCCCTGGATTTCTGTTACTCTATGGGATTTGCTGCTAATCCTGCTTTACGGGGTGGAAGGGGTTCATAGCATGGCCCAATTTCAGGGGGTCTGGGGGGGGGGTACGTGCCCCCTAGCCCCCCCCCTGGATCCGCCCCTGTTTCCCCTATATCCACTACAAAACCGTAATGTGAACGAGGCATGGAGAAAGAGTAGATATACATGTATGCAGTCATGGTATATTTTAAATCCCAGTACTACAGCAAGGTCATTTTAATCCCCATCATTTCCACCAAGAGAGGAGTTATTTTTGTTTTCATTAAAATGATAATCATTCGTTCCTCTCAGAGAGCATAGACCTATGTTAATCATTACTCCAAGAAAAGTGTTATGCGAATCTGGACATGACTTGTAGAGGCTCTGTCTGCACTGTGTCCAAATGCAGCTGGCATTTTAGCTTGGGTGAGTAACGAGTTACAGGGCAGCACGATGTTGTGACTTTTCTCATGTGAGCCAAAAGGCACCTAATTGAGCTGTCTGAGACGTTGCCAGCAATTCAAAGCAAGATATAATAGCAGACAAGTAGCAGGCCATAAGTGCAAAACTCATTCATGATTAATGTATGCTCAAGGCCAGCCCTGCAATAAGCGTAAAAAATGATGACGACTATGATCCCTATGGTAATTTCATGTATATGACATTGGACTGAGCTGCTCAGAACAGCGCAGTATATTTGAGCTGTTTGTATGGATGCCATTTGCTCTGAGTAGCTTATTCCTTCCCCACCGACCACCGCTGTGGCTTCATCCAAGCATCATGCCAGTTGTGTTGTAATGCATCAGAACGATCGGTATGATCTACAAATGCAGTGCTGGCGAGCACTTACCAAAGTTAGATACTTGCATCATGATGACAAAGTTGTATGGTCCTGGAGGAAACATGCGGTCCCTCAAGGGCTAAGATTGACAGTGTCGGCACACATATATGGATCTCCAGGGCAGTAACACAACACATCGCACTGATATAACTGTCTGCATTATTCAGATATAAACAGAAGAGCTTGGTGCCTATGGTGAGAGTTACGGTTAGACAAGGGTTACTTAGACTGGGAATATCGACCTGTTGGGTAATGGTAATTTATTGTGGTGTGCCTGCGTGGTATATTTGGTACTTCTGCCACAGTTAGAAATAGCATCAACGCCACTGGAAAATCATCTTGAAATGGTGATAGCATCTGCTATAGCCCTCTATGTAGCTATCCCTTTTATATTAGATTAAGGTGATACAAAACGCAGTCCATTACCTATAACCTAGGGCAGAGAGACAGGTAGATAAGTAATGGAGGGGGGAGTAGTACATCTAAGGGAGATAACCGGGAACGCTTTTCATCATGTCTTCGAGAAGGGAGGAAACAAAGTGTCTTTCTGCTAGTAACATCATTTGACTACATTAGGGAATCCTGCCATAAAGAGTCCAGGTTGCTCTGACTGGGCCCTGCCTCCCCTTTCAGAGCCCGAGGGAGCTACTCGTCCTATGCCACGAGGACTGTTGAGCCTGAGGCCTGTGCGAAGTATTTCATGTGATGGCAAAGTGTTTAAGATATTACAGATATTAGCCTATGTGATCATCCATACTTTGTTCTAATTTTGATTGTCTAACCTTACTCATTAATCATTATGTCCATCCGTACGATTCAATAGTAAGAAATCCTCAAATTTATACATGAGTAACAGGTATAATTTCCCTAATCAGAAACCATCTTGAAAGTCAGGTCACCATAAGAAAAGGTAACCATAACTAGTCCAGTATTAACGTGGTAAATAAAAACAGACATCCTGTTAGTACAAAGGAATGATCCATTAATGCCATCAAAATGCACTTCCGTTAGGGCACCCTTTGCATGTTGGGAGTGGCGTCCATTAGCTGGTCACTAGGGAGCCTTTACAGCAGGGAGCGCCATTTTGGAGTGGGGTCACCCAGTGCACTTCTCAATTGGATCCTAACTACTGTAAGCCACTGCTTTCCTCTGTGCGCAAATCCCCTGCGTTTTCAATTTCGGTTTTTGGTGGATGCTGCCTCAACATTATTACCACAAAGGTGTACTGATTTGTATAAAAAGAATCAAAGGCCCTGTATGTTTGGCTGCCTGTCTATCTGTCTCTATCTGTCTCTGTTTGCTTGTTTCTCTCTCTCTCTCTCTCTCCTCTCTGTCTGTCTCTGTCTGTCTCTCTGTCTGTCTCTGTCTCTCTCTGTCTCTCTGTCTCTCTCTGTCTCTCTCTTTCTCTTTCTGTCTCTCTCTGTCTCTCTGTCTCTGTCTCTGTCTCTCTCTCTCTCTCTCTTTATCTCTCTCTCTTTCACTGTTTCTTATTCCCAGCCATGGCCTGATCCTTGGTGATGTGCTGGCCAATGGGCTGGTTCTTTTGGAGATACCTGTGCAAGACCAGGCTGTCTCATGAATGCATGTCATTAGTACTGGTATGACAGGATTACCAAATTTAGGCTCCTAGTTGTAGACATGTTGGGATAAGCCTACAAAGGCTGATTAATTAAGCCCATTAATGAACAGCTCAATCTCAGGTTCTGCTACTCTCATGGTGACCTGATTAAATAAGGCACCGATAAGGGACTGCTTAACCATCTCAAAACTGCATGATAAATCATGCAGAGTATCACACTAAATGGTTGATACACCAATAACAGGTCAACATGATGTTCTATCATCACCAATACCCCCAAAGGAACAAACACTGGGGCATTGAACATGCGGTCCTTAAAGGTCCTTAATGAACACCGCCTTGGCAATAAAATGAGCACCTTGAAAGAAAATCAATATTCTGTTCCCTTTTATGCATAATTCTCTTTTTAGGAGGGCGTTATGTTAGATAAGGGTAATCAGGAAAATGTCTCTGTTAATGGGTGTGTAAAAACAAGGTCCACAAGATGTTATCTTCTGGTCGTTCTGTCATTTTCAAGGCGGAGTAGACTAGATAATACCTCGTGCAGCAAACTGTTATAAAATGTAATTCAAAACTACTATTCAAAACTATGAAAAGCAATGTTAGATATTTCTCTGTTCACAGTTTCTTTTATCATCGCCCCAAAATTAAGGTTTCGACAGACCATGAGCAATCCATGTAGTGTTCAAATTCATTGTTCATTTTCATTAAAGATCAAATCATTCTGGATAAATAAGCAGGTAGGGAGGTGGATAAACGTATTGAACAATGATTTGTATCAAAGACAAGTAAACTCCATTTCCTTTCCATTAGTACTAAATTACAGTTGTCAAGAGAAGAGAGGTTTCCTGTGCATTATCTCTTAGCTCAGATCCATGCCAAACCCAATCTCGCAGCAAACAGCCCAAAACACCAGAATCCTGACCACACATCTATCCTGAGGTGCATTTTCCAGATTTGGGAGAGGCTCCACGGGGGTTTCCGGTTGGCATTAGGCAGTGTGATGATCGTGTTAGGCTGACACGGAAGTGGTGGGCTGCCGGTTACTGATCCAAGAACTGCCTGCAGGGAGAGGGGCCAGGCTGGGTCTTGGTAACCAGCTGGTAACATGTTCTATAACAGACTAGACTAGCCCTCATCACACCACTTTGAACATCACCACAGGACATGTAGCGCTCTCCCAGCTCAGTGCTCTCCTAACTCAGCTTTGGGCTGCACACACCTACCTAACGAGGCTACCTATTTTAGGGCTGTGGTTGGAAAATAAGCACTTCCTTGTCTTCTTCTAATCAATATTTTTTTTACCTTCTTTGACATATTTTTTTCATCTGTGACCTTTCTCATATTTTACCATTGCTGTTTTATAGAACGTTTTACCACTGGAAAGTTCTATTTCTCCAACAGCTGGAAATACAACTAGGTCAAGATGCAGTTCGAACGTCTGGATCTTTTCCCTCACTCAATGAGCCCCTGAAGGGATGTACTTGACCTCACGGGTCATAGCGCATGCGCATGGGCCCATGAGAACACCTGCCGCCATAGCTACTCAGTTGGGCAGATTATAGATGTGTATAGGTATCAGAGGTCAAGGTTGCAATGATAGGGGTGGAACACAGGAGTATAGTCAAGGTTACCTTTAGGCCTCCTTAGTGAAAAACAGATTTATATAATGGGTGAGTTAGGTGTAGTATGGGAGCAGAGCATTGCAATTGACAGAATAGGTCTACCGTATTGACTCGTATGTTCATCTGGTTCCTTATCAATAAAACCCAGCACAATGCCGGATCTTCTATGACATAGGCAGTCACCGAATAGTCACTTAATTTGTAGTACATTTATCAGCACTCATAAATACCAATAACATTCAGCACCCAATACTTGATCGAGGCATTTATACGAGCCAAATACGGTATTTTTATGGCGCACACATACCCTTGGTCGATTGCAAAAATCTTTGCAATCCCTTGCTCTTAAACCACACCCGTATAGATGACATTGCGTGCACACATAATGAAAAAGTATCCTCATACGTGTGCCACGTACAAGAATGAAGAACACGGGGTCGCTTGTATATGCCTCTATTATATAGTACATTTTACAGTATACATAATTGGCCTCCAATTTCGACATAGAAGAATGCTCTAGCCATTTACCCCCACTACCCTATGGCATTACTTTATGTCAGAGATGGTATTTTTCAAGGACAGTTTCACAATATCCCCCACATTTGAGTATATAGACAGAGGGCACACCTACCCTGCAATAACTAGATCTAGGCCACCTTGGTGTGCTGACTATTTTTCTCGGAGAATTCACCTGGATTTGTAAATAACCCAAGGGTAAGGGTTGGTGGAGTGATGGACAGCCAGATCATTAGGAATCCTTCAGTGTAAAGGATACAGACAGAAATGTTTGCATATTTGCACAGAGACACCATTGATCTAGTGTTACTGGGTGTATTTACATCATCTTGCAATTCCCAGTGATACCATGAATAGGAAAGGGGGTGCAAAAGGTGCTATATCGCCCGAGGAGATATGGATGAATTATGATATCAGGAGGGGGATCAGTTGAAAATCGAAAGTTCTATATCATCATCACGCTCTCTATATGACTCCAACGAATGTCCAAATAGCTTGCAGCATTATGTATTAGTTGGGACATTTCAAAGAAGTTAGAATCAATGGGAAAGCTTTCGACATGGGACATCTGGCGACAAACACTAGGGTTCCTATATAAAGCTCTGGGCTCAGTCACTATATAAGAGGCCCTCCAGGCCTCTGTGCTTAATATACCTATTTTAAGTAGAACATCAGCTGCCCTTTCTATACCTTCCGGGTAGCCGTCGTGCTATAATAAAAACCGTTGGCATACACTCGAATTACTGTCGTGCCTTCTCCTTCCTGATTGTAAGACCCAAACCACCAAACTGGTAGAACAAACCATTACACAGGCAGTACTGGAACCTTTCATCTTATTGAGGATACAGGTTGTGAGAACGTTTTCTGTCATTGATACGATATTCTAAAGTTCCTTACCCGACAAATTTAAAACCTTGATTTTTTCCTGATTCTGTCTGATTTGACCATTCACAATTATATGGGTATGCTGCATTTGGCAAGGTCAATAAAATGGTACTTACATTGTTCCCCGTTCCCCACCTTCTGACACCATCCTCGTTAGAAAAATCGCGAATTTAGGGTAATATTTTATCAGGTTCAGAGGTAAAAAAAAGGGGTCTTTTTTTCAAAATTCGTGGAATCTGGAAAAAAGGGTATGTATTCCCTCCAGCTTTTATGGAAAAAATGATAATGTTAATATTGGTGATTTCATAAAACATGTACAATTCATTATCAAAGGGTAGTGTTCACAGAAATATCAGCATTTTCAAGAAAAAGGGGTCATTTTGAGGTCCCCAAAATCAGCAATTTCAATTTAAAAAGGGTTTGATTTTTGCCTCTAAATTTTTCTTGGCCTGGTTTAGGCTTCATCGACTCAAAGAAAAGAGCTTATGTTTCAAATTAAAATTACAATTAATAGAACTAAAATAATGAAAAGATTTAGGTTCGGAATATAGATTTCGACTTCTGACAGAATATTATATTATCATTTTCTTGCCAGTTTGAACTGTGAAAAAGAAGACATACATGTAGTTTCCATTTATTAGCATGGCGACTAGTGAGTACTACTCGTGAGATGAGTAGACTAGTGTATGGTTCACAGTCGCCACGGTGTAAGGGATAGGGAGGCCTTGCAATCTATTTTTGTTTGTAGCTCCTCTGCTATGGACTATTCCTGCTCACTATTCTAATGTAATAACAACAGTGTGTGTACTTCACTTATCAGTGAAGGAATTTTCAGAATATATCTCATACTTTTGATTTTATTCGCAGATAAGACATTTCATCATTTGGAGCCCTATGGCAGATTAGCATTAGAGCATTTTAAGATTCAGAAATGCATCTCTGTAGCCTTTGTTTTAGAATTGTTTGTTCTGAAACTACTATATATATGTAGTACAGGTTTCATCTCAGTGGGTTATTGTACAATTGGATCATATGTTCTGTATTGGAACAAATTATTTACTGTTAAAGATCTCTATGGAGAAATCAGTGCTAAAGTGTGTGTTTCCATATACATGTGCATTTTTGTAAATCAGAGGAGGTTGAAGTGTAAGGACACCTTGTGGAAATGCTACATTCTTTTCTGTGTAAACTTTTTTAGTTTACATTGAAATAATGCTTTCTGAGAATATGTATCTGCTATTGGTGATGAAATATTAATTTAATTACTCCTTTCGTCATATAAACAATTTTGTGGAACACTGAAAACATACATGTACACAGAGGTACTCACACTGTGCTCCCCCTCTACAGAGAGGTAGAGTGATCTGGCCGGTTTGCTGACCACTGGCCCGTGACGAGGTACAGACTATCACAAGGTGATTGGCAGTTGGGGAGGGGAGAGGCAGAGCAGGCTCCTGGGGATCTGAGACAGTGTACACTCATAATGACACACCTGTGGACTATGGCATTGAACATTGAATAAGACAGGTCCCTGTGACAGCTGAGTGAGGTGCATGCAGAATGGACAGTCTACAGGCCATTAGTACTTAGCTGCAGTGGGTGGTTCGGGTTGAATTTGTGCTATATACTACCAAAAGCCCAGATGACAGTATGCCCTGTCTATCAGTCTCACCAACTGAAACTAGACACAAGATTACAAGTAGCCGCGCCATGTCTCACAGGAGTGAGTGAGTGAGTGAGTAATAGATGTTTAACGCCATTTTGACAGCTAAGGTCATATTCATGGCATGAATGACATTACACAATTTCACAGAGGAATGTGTCGGTGCCCGTGCATATGTGCACCACACACATCCGAGGGGATAGGAAAGAGGAGATATAGACCCTTTTAAGTGGGCTAGGGAAGCCCGTGTTTCACAGGACTATTCTCTACTATTGTGTTAAAATCTACAACACTATGGTTTTATATAAGGTCGATGCCCCCCACCTCCATCTACAAATGTCGTTCAGAAAAATACTTGATTTAGCAGTAAGTAGTGCGTTGCTTAATGGTTGCCATTCCTATGACGTAACGTCACATGACAGATTGTACATTATGACGTCACAAATCAACCTAGGGCGAGGTAACGATGTCTTCCATGACGTATAAATTTCCTCAACGAGTAGCGCTAATGGTAATATTGCTTCACAGTAATGACCCTCTGCATAACAGCAAAATCTCTGATTGGATGTTGTGACGTAGATGTTGATGCCATGACATAAGGCGAAGGCCTCTCACCTAACCTTGGTCTTCTACGTCATGGCATTATACACCAGTTATTTGAAAAAGGATTAGAATGTAGTGCTCTGGCGAGACACGGCTCAAAACCGCTCTTGATTATGGATATATGAAGCAGATTCAATCTGTCCTCCCTTTGTCATGTTGATTCTCATATGGCTATTGAAATTGGGCTTGGCATTTTAGTTTATTAGAAGCCACTTACAGCCATGGCATGCCATCCTTCATATAAAGGACACTATGTCATGGGAATTGGTTGTCTAAGGCTATTTTGAAGGGCACTTCATTAGAGTAAGTACATTTACAAGGAAAATGCCATTTACAGGGCATCTAGGCTGTAACCGGAACTTCTCACCAGACATTGGGAAGCAATGAAAGTGACTCTAAGTGAGAGTGGAGACAGCAAGCTTTTTTAAATAGAACTAGCCTTATATAGAAAGAATCAGCCATCTGACTATATAGTATCCCTAATGTGGTTTAGAGATGAGCTACAGTAATGAGAACCTCGCATGAGTGTGGGAGGGGTTCTCCCTCCGGGTGGGCTGCGTTAAAGGCTTTGGACATGGTCGGCGCTCTATGCTATCTATTTCCCTAGCGAATCTATTTGGTTCCATTTACTTCTTTTACTCAAAGACTCCTGTCATTATAGACCTGATGCTGTTTGACGAAGGTCATGACTGATTAGATTGTGGCCGAGAAGAGGAGGTAAACTGGCTTCTGGTTTGAGGTAATGGGGGGGGGGGGTGGTGCGTTTGTTACAATCAACTAAATGATAATCTTCACTATGTCCTGGGACTTTGCACAGGCTTCTACATTAAGATGGAAAGCAACAAACGTACCCTCCATGGCAACACTATAACAATGTCATAATTATATATCATGAAGTTTGCCCATCTATATTCTGCCCAACTTCACCCAGACATGATATGCCAAGACATACAAAAGAAAATGAACACAGTTAATGATTGATCTGTTCAGTAGGTATACCGTTATGATGGGATATATTGTAATAAGTACCAAGCAAGTCATGTTTGATACATGTGGTATAGGAATACGCCATACCATCAATGCACTGCTTGAACATCCAAGACACATGTCATTTTGATCCAACCACTTACATATTATGCAGGTAGCATCTGTAGTATGCCATCAGGCAATTCTGTCATCACTGAATCATACACCCTGCCTTTGAGCCTGGGGCTACCTACCAGTGATGAGTCAACCCCGTCCCCCTACTGATCCCCACACACCACTGGTACCGGTGTCCAACCTGGAGCACTCCTCCAGTGTGCAGCTGTCCCCAGACCCTGGAGGAACAAGAGGATAAACACAGTCTGTGTTATCTAGAGAAAGATATACAGTCTAGGTGGGATGCACAAAGGGATAAATGTTGGATCCTGTATCTAATATTTGGATTATTTCATCAATGGTCTATTTCAACTTTAAGTCTCAGTGATAAAGGTAGGCGGTCTAATCTCTCGCTCTATATGCATACACCCTACATGTAATCTTTAAACCAACAGCTCCACTTCCTTGCATTGGTGGTGCGGTGATTACCTCACTCTACTTATTATTATTTTTTATTATTTGTACTTGGTTATTTCCATTAAGCATTGATGGCTGTGAGATATGACAGTAAATACGAGAACCTAACATAAGGGAGGTAGAAGGCAATAGTATGTATTGGCTTTGGCATTTTTGCCAGGAGTAAAATGGTGAGCAGAAGGTAAATTGATGGCCTCGCGGGAGCAGCGGATGATGGTATAGAGGCTTAGAAAGCACTAAATATGCATTGGAATAGTATATCCTGAGGTAGACTTTTGATGTATATTCATTATAAATGTCCATGTCCCCAGCTCTGGGCCACTGTCTGGATTGAATGATGTAGTATAGTGGAGTGATGATGGGTTAGGATGGAAGGTTGAAGATACACGGGGTGCCCCTGAGGGGCTATGGCCAGGACTAACACTATGTATAATGTTGTACAATTCTTGTGTACAAAAGGAGCGTACATTTACAGGACAATTTGCAATGGCGTTTTGGTCCATTCAGAACATAACCTATTTATTATGATGCATTCTCCCTTGGTTCTCAGCTGTATACATGCAAGTCACATGTTTATTCAAACCATTCATATCTTTCAATAGTTTCAGATAATGATATTTCTCACATGGGGTGGGGAGCTTGGGTGAATGAGGAGTGTGTAAGGGAAAGAACATACATATAAAGAAAATACTTGTAAATTATTGACATTATATTTATCACCAGGGGTGGTGAGAATTTGCACCTACACTCTTTGAATGAATTGATTGTTTGTTCTGCTTTTTTTTGGTTTTTCTTTTTTTTTTTTTTTTGGGGGGGGGCGTTTGCTCTACACTTGGGCTCTACCCCCGTAAACGTGTTGTTTAGTGATGTTAACCCTTCCCCATCAGTCGGGTCAGATTCTTATGCCCTCCCTAATATTAACAACGTCACATCCTAATGGCTCCTAGCACTAAGCCTAAGTTTAGAATAGTAATAAATGAGTCTAATATAATGCATAATGAATGTACTGGTACTGCATAGAAGCCAGTCCCGGACTTTCCCGCCATATGTCCGGTGGGGCAGACGACAGCTAAACTATGTAGACGCTGACTAATAACAAAAGACGAACCACCGATGCTTTGTTTGGTCAAAATTCTACCATTCCATCCATGTTTTTTTTCTGAGGTTGCTTGATAACAAAGCTGTGCAGAAGCAAGACTGCCATAGTCCCTTCTTTTTTTCCTATACCATTAAATGATTGCAATATTGAGAGCAATATAAGATTAAAAAGAAACAAATTCAAGATTAGGATCAAGAACAAACAAATTCACTCACAAATATTATATAGAAGCCTCTTGACACAGATGATCTATAGGTTAGAACTAGATCTGAAAATGGTAACTTTAGTGAACATGTAAAGCCTCACATACGCCACCAGAAAAGATGAGTTTTGGCAAAATACTTTCAACACCGTTTTTCTCATTTCCATCCATTAGCTTTTCGTCTCCCTCCATGATGAAAGAAATGGCTATGTAGTGAATCGGTTAGTTCTGGCAATTCTCTTCAGGGAGGTTGGAATTTCCTGTAATCTTAAAAGGGCCATGGCAGTTCCTGTGTGAAAGAAATCCCTTTTAACTGAATAAGAGGTAATTCGACCGGAGAAGGCATTACAGTGTAATGAACCACGACATTAGGGCTTTCTAAGCACATGTTTTGAGCTGGCCTGTGATAGTGATCCCCTTGATGTTCATTCTTTAAATGTACACATGTAGGTTCCTCTCAAAATAGACGAGGTACCAACAGTTATGTATTTTTGGCGAATGTTATTGTTAAAATCTCAATTGAAATATCCATACTTCATTTTAACCCCTGGACAGGTTTAGTCATTAACTCTTCGGGAATAGCTTCTCTGCTTCTGAAAAGATCTGTGACATTTGTGTTACAGATACATTCCTATAAAAGTCATGTTTTGAAAGGCTACAAATCGCTGGCATTTAAAACTTCTTCTAACCACTACTTCAGTACCACTATCAAAGACATGACAGTGCCCTCCGTGTTGACCCTGCCCCGGCCTCTTCTCTGCCTAGATCACCCCTAGCATTGTCTCGCCCATGGTTCAATGACTTTATCACCAACCTTAAAATCCCAAATAGCTTTCCCTAAAATTGTCGAAAGCCATTAATCAAGTTGTCGCCGTGCCTTTCTCCGATGTCAGTATAAACTTAGGGCGTGAGCCCGAGTGTGAGAGTACATGGGGACAGTTTTATCTACTACTATTATAGTGGTCTTGATTACACTTCCCTTCTTCGTACCTGTCACGTTCAGAGCAATAAATATATATATATATATATATATATATATATATATATATATATATATATATATATATATATATATATTTAATATACATGTTTCCCTCGACACTGCCACCGGTATACCTATTCCCCCCACAAAAAAAAATCTTTTCTGTATCTCTATTTGAACCCTCTTGCTCCTCACTTTATTTCTTTTTGAACCCTCTTGCTCCTCATTGTAGAAAATGTCATTTTAAAACCATTGGGCTCTTGCAATCTTATTCTCAAAGCATTATAGCAAAACTGGCCATTGATTGCAGTGAATCATACGTAGTTAAAGCCCCCCCCCTCCCGACTGTGGCTGGTAAAGCAGTAAAGGGGTCATTATGAGCGGATATAAGTCATATAGTCCCGTTATATCAACCTGAGGCTCAAGGTTACGTGGACGTAAATGTTGCCCTCTCGTGAGTCATATGGTATTCAGCCCTGCACTGAAGGGTGTTCTGACTGCTGATTGGTTTAGAATTAGACAGAAGAAATATTGGTAAAATTACAACAAAAAAATCACAGGTGTTCTCAAATAGTTAATAAGTGGAATAGTAGGTGTCTTTTTATATTATACCAGGCCTTGGGGATTTTATGTGGCATGCAAAAGTTATTCTGGCCAATGGAGATTTTTAGACCCAAAATAGGGTAGAATGACACTCACTGCACATATCATTACCTTATTTGAGATTTTCTGGGTTTAGGCTATCCAACATTCTGTCACATTGTGTATGAGGGTTGAGTTAATTGTGCTATGGTTGAAATTTTTACCAACAAACATTTTAGGCTGTTTTTGTGTGTTACGCTATATAGAAACATAGAGGAAATGGATTTAGTTCCCTGTGACCTCAAGTCATCACGCCCTCTTGTGGTGTATAGGAATGAGCGTCTCTGAGCACTTCCGGTCTGGACTGAGTAGCTCACATAGTGTTAGTGTCTGCATCTGACGTTAGCGGCGCCACCAGGCCGCCCGACTTGGGTGGGGACAACTTTTCTGTGGACACTGCCCGACGTCACTTGTTTGGCAAGGGACTCTTTCTGTTGACAGAGCAGCGTTTTCTCTGCCACCAGACATGTTTGGTGCAAGGATGGGACCAGAGGGTGGTGGGTGGAAGGGGTGGGGGTGAGGTTAGGGTTGAGTGAGTGGGTGGAAGGCATCAGTTCTTGTTATCTGTTGGTCTTGCTACTGCGTAGAATCCATGTTTGAAGAACCTAGGGTTAATATCCTGGAAGGTTGTGCTGCAGGTCGATAGGTTTTGTCCTGCGGATATTTGGGAGATTTCCATATCAGAGTTACACACGGGAAGCGATATTCACACGGGAATCCCGTGCAAATAACGCGCTTATTCGCACAGGATTTTCTAGTACACAGGACATAACAATTCTTGGAAACGGGACTCCATTAGTATTTCTGGTAACGGGACTGCACAGACATTCTGGGAAACAGGACAAGTCATTTGGGGAAAAGCACAAGTTATTTGGGAAACGGGACTAGTTATTTTGGGAAACAGGATTAGTTATTTCGGAAACAGGAATTGTCTTGTGCACATGACTGTCCCGTGTATACTAGAAAATCTGTCAGAAGATAAGGGTCCCGTTTCCCAAATTTCTTGGTTTTGTCCTGTTTCTCAAATGTACCATTTCCCAAATATCTTCCCAAATTCCCATTGTCCCGTATACCAGAAAATCTCGTGCTAATAAGATTCTTATTAGCACGGGATACTCGTGAAAGTATCATCGGCCGTTACACACCGAATTTCACCTAACAATCAAGGAAATGGGTTATTGCTCTACTTTTTTAATATCATCAGAATAGTATAAATCATTAGCAAAGACATGTTGAAAAAAATGCACTACATTGATCGCTGTTCCAAAATAGAAGTTTCATATCTTAACTTGAAGCATCTTATCTGTGTACGAATACATAGCTCACATATCTATATAATCGCTATCCTAAGGCAGACCAGCTATGACAAATGAAGAAGCTGGTACCAGTCCCTGACTCTGTTAACCCCAATATATATGTCAGGCAGTGTGATCAGGGACACCATTGTTGACTAGACCTACAGTCACCTGCCATCCGACGCCTGCTCTTCTGCCCCTTTTCAATATGCTTCTCACAACCTTCTCCTGTGTAGGGCTCAGCCATCACCGTACAGACAGGTACTAGGGTAACTGCAGTTACCCGATCCAACATGGCAGATGCTGTCTGTCCTATACAGAAATAAAAGGGGAAATTACACTGTCTTCATATGGATTTGAATGATGCCCAGCTATATAGTTGCTGTTCAGGAAATTCTCAATTATCTGAACTAATTACTGTAGCATGACATGGTCTAGAAAAGCAGTAAATAGTGCTTTCAGATTTGGGTGTACTGGGGTAACTGATTTGGTCAACAATAACAAGTACTAGGGTAACTACAACAGGGGTTCTAGGGTAACTATACTCTGGTAAAAGGGATGGAAGCAACTCAGATCAGTAGATGGGCGAAATATGTGACATCCATTCATGATGTTGATGTTATCTTAATAAGTTCTGGTAATAAGAACTGCAAAATCCAACAAGAATGGCCAGAAATGAGAGAAGTAGTTCATCATAAGGACCATGTGTCAGGTACTAGGGTAACTACAAAGTGCTGGTATGGTGTTCCATGTACTAGGGTAACTAAAGCCCTCTGATATGCAGAAATGCCAACTAGTGAGTACTAGTAATGGCACTATAATTTCCCTAGACCCCTAAATTCGCCCCTGTGATATACACACGAGGAGGTCTTGCATATATTGTATATTATATAATGTATTCTTATACACACAAAAAAGAAATCTTAGAAACGGGACAAAAACTAATCTTAGAAACAGGACAATTGAATGTCCCATTTCTCATATTCAGGAAAATGTCCTATTGTAGCATGTTGTCCTGTAATACCAAGATTATCTTAGAATTATATGGATCAGTTACCCTGGTACATTTTCAGCCAGTTACCCTAGAACTTCTCATGTCACAGGAAACCAGTTACCCTAGTACCACACAATCAGTTACCCTAGTACCAAATTTCACTTGTTGGTTGATTTTTATGTAATCACAGTGCTTGAATGACTCCAGGGCCTGTCTCCATCAGTACCCATGCCTAAACTATGATTATACAATATATCATTAAATACAGCAGAGTAATAACAGTATATAACGAGAAAAAGTTTTAACACTGGTGGACTTAGCATCTGCAATGTTGGATCGGGTAACTGCAGTTACCCTAGTACCTGTCTGCATGGTGAGCCATTGGCCAGTAATGACCCACGTGATCGCTAGTCCACCACAGCCAGCTGTGTCAGAGAGTCTCATTGGATGGATGCGGATCACGTGAGGATAGCATAGAAGTGTGGATTTGTATGGTGTTTGGTATTGATGCTGTGCAGGTACCAGAAATGAGGAAGGAACAGGGAGGCAGACTCGAGGGACGTAGAAATGGCAGAGAGAAGGAATCACGTGTAAGTGATAAAGAATGAAGACAGTCATGAAGAAAGATATAAAATAGACAGATAACTATAACAGAGAAGAGACAAAGAAGGTTGGAAGAGGAGGACTAAATAGAGCTCCATTTACATTTAAATGTAAGATGGTTCTAAATCCCATCAACTACTCTATAATTGAATATTAAACCTAACAATGTGTAGTTTAATATGAATTATTCCTAAGAGTTATGGCATTAAGCCATAGGGGTAGCTATGGTATATAGCAAGACCTCGCTTGGAGCTTGTCATGTATTCCTCATAGCCGTTTTTGAGTTAGATTATCCCGTGAAATAGGGTGGGTAGAGAGTATAGCAAACGGGTGGGCTACCCCTATGGCGCAATGCCATAACTCTTAGGAATAATTCATATTAAACTTCACATTGTTAGGTTTAATATTCAATTATTTCAAAGCGTGGCATTTAATCCAGGGGTAGCTAGTTTGTCTCGATCGATAATCTAGTTCAGGGCGGATATCCTAACTGAAGGACCACAAATCAAAGATTCATATTAAGTAGACAGGTTTTATTTACACCTTGTAAGTTGTCTGCTCAAGCAGAGTAGGTATACATGTTTGTATGGCTTATGAGCATAAATGCTTAATGCATCTTTTACGTAGATCTCATGTATAGCCTTTAATCTATGTTTGTGGGACACAGTGTTTCCACTGTTGATGTCCTTCTTCATGAAGAGAGGTGGTCGGGGCCACCTATTGCTGGTGGTTCCCCCCCCCCTTTCTATGTACATGCTAAGTGGCATTATTTGAGAAGGGTATCAAGGTGTCCATGTTTAGTTCAACATGTGTGTCTCTAGCTCTAGAGTGCATAAATATATTTGTATTCTGTGATAAATATCTCGATAAATATATTGTAATATGTATGGTTAAGACTCTCTAGGAGTATTGAGTGTGTACTGTCTGGTTGGTGGTCTAAGAGTCTGTTTCACAGTTCATGATGGCAGTTATTAAGTTGGTCTCATGTGTGTTGTCCTCTATATCTTCCAGTAGAGGTCTGTTGTAGTACCTGGCCTATTGGTTCTTGCCCATCCTGCTGAGTTGAGCATGTCATTTATTTATACATTTAGCCTGTCCACTGCACTGGTGGTGGCATGTCTTGTGCTCTATGCCCCAAAGTATTCCTGTATGCCTGTGTCTCTTAGGGTCACTTTAATGTACCTTGACAGGGTGACGGAGCTGGCTAGGGTAGAAGGTGTTTTGATGGTGCCAAACACTCTGGGGTGTGCTCCCTTTGTGTCCTCCCTGTCCAGGTAGGCCTTCAGGTGTGGACACATATTTGTGTGTCTCCATGCTTATCAAACCTGAGCAGTAGTGGGTTCTTTCTGGGGTGGTTGGACTTCAGTTTTGTGGAATTTTTGATCCTGACAGTATCATCTGATAGTCTGAGGTCAGTTCTTAGTAGGGCATAGGCACCCTGTATTCTCTGACCTGTTGCTAGCATGAAGAGCAGTAGCGTTCTCCTTGTTAGCTTATCCAGATATAGCTCCTCTATGTAGCCCCACTGTGCCAGTTTGTGTATTACTGATTTACGAGTTTTTGGGTCAGTGCATGTTCCCTAACGGTCTGCCTTTTATGTGGATGAAGCATGACATCAGGGACCTGGTGGTGGCTACTGATGAGTGTCCCACTCCACTGTATTACATTGGTGTATGGTGGGATGGGGATTTTTTGCTGGTGTGTTTTAGCCACTTACTTGCTGCTGTTGCATAGCAGGCTATGGTCAATTTTGACCATGAAGCCATGAGGAACTCGCAGGATGCATTGGATATTCCTATATGGTCGCACCAGATGATTTCCAAGGGGTGCTTGTCATTCATAGAGGCAGGCATAGGAGTCTCATCCTGTTGGCCATGGGGAAGATTTTCTTCTAATCCCCTGGCCACTGCAGCGTTGATGTGTTGACCCTTAGGGTCCATCTGTCCTTGAAGGTGGGCAGTCTCTTGAGGTCGGGGTACCAGGGTTGTGTCTTCTACTCTGGTACGAGTAGCAGCCCTCTGGGTCTGTCTTCCATCAGTTTCCTTAGTGTTTTGCCGATGATACCAAAGGGTGAAAATATGAGTACAAACAGGCCTGACCAGGTTATGGAGAATGCATTGGTTGCATATGCATTTGGGTAGTGATGTAGAGATACAAAGTTTTTGCATATTGCATTGGAGGGTGAGGCAAATAGGTCAATGTCAGGTTTTGGAAACTTTTTGAATATTTTCTATTGGCTTTCGGGGCTTAGTGTTCATTCTCCCGCCGTGGAGAAGGCTCTTGAGGCCCTGATTGCCTCAACATTGTCTTCTGAGGGAATGTATGTGGTTTTGAATGTTATGTTCATTTCCCAGGCCAGTCTGAATACACTTTCAGTGGCTCTATCGCATGGAATTGATTGGCTAGATCCCCCTTTGTTAAGGCAGCCGATGGCTGTGGTGTTGTCTATGAACATGTGTATGACTGTGTTTTCCTGTTAGGGATTTTTTTAAATGTAGGAGTGCCCTGTGGACTGCTAAGATTACTTTTATGTTTATCTGAAGGGGTTCTATCCACTACATGAGTACCAATATGCCTATATTTATATTTAATCTAACCCATTACGAATGTCTCCATTAATTCATATGTGCAGTAATTACTAAGACTAATAACAAGTTCAGGGGGTGGCAAGCTGATCCAGAATATGTATTAATATCCAAGTAGGTTCTGGTGCGGAGTCCAGTTTTTACAGCGTTTTGAATTGGGGTAAGTTAATGTATGGGATGATTAGGTCGGTGCAGAATCCTTTATTCAAGCTGTTTTTTTTTTTCTTGAAAAGGGAGAGGGATGTTGGGAAATATGGGTGGCTCAGGAGAGTAAGGCTGCAGAAATTATACTTTTAGACACTAGAAGTAAGGTCCGTGCTATGAAAAACTCCTCAGAGGAGCTGGGTAGGGTCCAGTCAATAAAGGTGCCCATAGAAGTCTTGAAGCTGACCACGACTGTGGTATTTTGGTGAGTTCCTAGAGTGATTGGTTGCAGGTGTCTAGTTGGATTGAGCAGCTCAGTGTCCCAAGAAGGGTTTGTATACACTGTTAAAATTCTACCGTAGAAAAAACGGGGATTCACTGGCAACAATAGATGCCAATTTTTCACTGTTATTTTCACAGTGATTCACCGTATTGAATAACTATTTAGGGGGTCCCGTAAAATAAGTTAACAAAGGTAATATGTAAAGTGTAAGGTACATCACAGATAGTCACTGTTATTTATAAGAAATTTGCCTAAACTTTTTCATAAAAATACAATAAAAACGATTCTGCTTACATTGTATTTGCTTTCACCCACTCACAGTACTTCATTATCAACTTTTATTTTAATTCTGAATTAATAGTGCATCCATGCTAGTTCATAATGTAGATCAGCTTTACATAACCATATAATATAACATAGATAACAATTTGATATGGCTAAACGTCTTAACAATTGTGTTGTAGATGGTGTACACTCTAACGAGTTGGGGTTATATAACAGGATTGTTCTATGTAAATCAACAGAGGAAAGAGCAGTATTCTCAAATACACTGAGTGTCACTGTTTAGTGACAAGCTTCTACCTGTAGGCACATGTGTACATTGAGTTGTCCTGTATAATTACTCTTGCATACCCTAGGCCAGCCAGTAACTCTGCACCAGAGTGACCCATAAAAGCTTTAACAAAATAGCCTTACCTGTAGGTTCTGCTACTCGGGGGCAGCAGTATCCACCGTTTGTTAAGACTGTATATGCTGATAGTGCCACCTCAATCCAACAATGTCCCCAGAGCTTACCAATTAATTGTAATACAATAATAACCTCAATGGGTTCAATCTAACATTGTGCACAATAGATAATGTATAAGGTTATCTGAGAAGAAACTAGGAACCACCAGTAATATACACCAAAGACACCATACCTGTGTTTAAATTGTATATTCATAAGTGCCTAGACTATGAACTTGAAGCTAACATAGGCCTACCTGCCTTTAGGTTAGTCCAGTGTTAGAACTAACTGCCCATGAAATGGTTTGGGAGAGATATTGTCTCCTTCTCTCGATCTCAATTATGGCAATTCACTGGGATTGGAGACATTCTTGTCTTCATCAGGCATGCATGGTTTATAGTATTAATGCATGCACAGAGTGCACACATAAAAAATATTATGGCCTTTAATTCTACACTCCTAGTTTCTGTAAATGTACAGCAATAGTTATGGAACCTCAGTTGCCAGCAAACATTTCAGTAAATTTACTGTATATTCTGCTGTTCATTTACAGCAAATATCGCTGTTATTTTACAAAACATATTTATGTAATTCTGCAACATATCTTGCTGTTAATTTACAGCATATGTTTCTGTAGATCTGAATGATCTTGCTGTATGATTACTGACAGACACAGAAGAGACGTCCTAGGCACACCTTGGATGGAGTAGACACGTCCTAAGCATGCAAGGGGGGGTGGATGGGGGGTCCCCCATGTCACATATCGATTTAAAAAGATGGTCATGGCACTTGTCACTTAAATCCCCATGTCCCATGTCACCTCTAAGAGCCTATCATGTCCCATGTCGAATTTAAGAAAGCACCTATGTCATGTCACTAATTGTTTTGCCTCATGTCACTAAGGCCCATGTCACATGTCGATTTTAAGAAATGGCCATGTCACCATATCAAATTTAGTGGTCCATACCCATATGCAATGGAGGTTGAAGACATATCATAGGCACACCCTAGAGGGTGTACATCTATAATGTATGTTGTAGGTACACCCAGAAGGGTGTAGATACATACACGCCCTGGAGGGTGTAAAAACCTCATATGACTGACCTGGAATTTGAGATGGGATAAAAGAAAAACATAGTAATTTTAATTGTAAATCAGATTTTTTTCTATAACTATCAAAGCTATAGTGTGCCCACTCATGCCTTTCAGGGGCTTTATATAGGCTCTCCGCTTCACGTCGTGCCTATATCATCCCCTGAAAGGCATTCATTCAAGTCTATTCATTATATATTACATTCCTAGTATTAATGCAATATAGCATAAATATGACAGCCCAAGGTTTGACGATATCGCACTTGCCTTCGGCTCGTGCAATATTCATCAATATACAAACCGTGGGCTGTCATATTTATGCCATAATGCATTTATACCACCTTTTCCTCCATAATAACATTAATTCCTTACCTGATATCCCCAGAATAAATACAGCAGAAGACGTTTTGTAAGAGACAGCGATAGCCCCCGGTTCTCCCTGCTCGAAGCCATTGTTATTCTCGGCGGGTGCTCAACATTACACCCATTTTTTGTATTGAATCCAACCATGACATGTCGATATGTTAAAACATACACATCCTTAGACATACTAAATGATCCCTCCATGCTTGATATGTCCGGTATATTCAAAATAAAGAAGAATCCATTGATTTTTCTATTGTAAGCGAGTCGCAGTTCACCATTCCCACCCGCCTCCATGTCCGATGAAAGTGTGTCAGTGGCCCGGATGTGGATGCCGGAGTTGAAGAAGACGCACAGAATGGCCGGACCGCGACTCGCTTACGATGGAAAATTCAAGGGATTCTTCTTTATTTTGAATATATTGGACATAATAAGCATGGAGGGATCATATAGACTATCTAAGGACGTGTACATTTTAATATTATAACATGACAAGCTTGGAATCAAGACGAAAACTGAGTGTAAACATAGGACTAGGACCACAGGTTAGGATTTATTTACTTTCGCATTGGGTATCATCACCGTTCAGTGTGGTGTAATGGCTAAGGCCTTTGCCTACCTCCACTTCGGCCGGGGTTCAATACTCCTAAGAGTTGGGACGATTTTTCACATTGAAACAATGGCGAGAATGAATTTGTATGTCTCATCACTCTCCCAACTTGACCTCGATAAAGTATATCCAAAAGTCCTGAAAATGAACATGTGCGTATATGCTCTGGTAAGGCACTGGTAGAGGACAGCATAACAGTAAGGGAGGTGGCAGAATAGCGGTATAAATCATGATATATCACCGTTTTTAGGGTAAGATTTCATGGGATTTCATCGTTGTCTACAGTGTTTTACCATGCAAGATCACGGCTCTCTGCTGTTAAATAATCAATATAAACGGGGAGTGACCACAATTGAAATAACAGTGAAACACTGTAATATTTTACGGGGAATCTACGTAAAACCAACGGAGATTTTTAACAGTGTAGTGAAAGCTGTATAGTCAGTTGGTCAGATCTGAGGGTCTGGGCCTAGTATTAGATAATAAGAGTACCAGTGTTTAAAGAGTTAGGTCGGGGATCGGACTATAAGAACTTTCATTCAAAACTATGTTGTCTATAGATATGTCTGTTGAATCAACTGATGGGGAGTGAGAACCTTCAATAAATAGAATCAAATACCTATTAAACATTCATTCTACACTTCATTAGCTGTCCCTTCTATTTACCATCCCCAACCAGGGGATCATACAGTTTGTAAGACTGCCAGACAGACAGACAGACAGACAGACAGGGGGTGGGTGTTCTCTTGATGGATGAGCCAGGTAATATGTGCTGACATGGAAGCTGGCCGGATGTCTGGTGTATATGCCCACCACTAGATGGTAGCAAGGTATGGGCTATGAGATAAAAAAGGCCGTCTGGTCTATGACATAATTATGGTTTATGTCCAATAGACATGCTTTATAATGCATTATCACTGGCAGTATACGATTGGGTCCCGTCTGATAATGCTAGATTTTATTATATATCAGATTGGCTATATTGGCTGTAAGCATTGTACTGTTGTTGGAATATAATTAGGCACTAAAGCCAATTGAGGTAAAATTCAAAATGATTCTGATATTGGTATAAATAAGAGTCTAAGGGTTGATACCGATCTCTGAATATATACTATGTGTACCATTAGTTTTAAGATCAGAGAAGATACATTGAGACTAGCTTGGCTCAGTGCGTGCCCTCTTAGAAAATACTGCCACCATTACTTCTGATTTAAGATCACCGAAGATACATCGAGACTAGCTTGGTTCGGCCTTTGGAGTTCTTTATTCTGCACACTATAATTAATGATAGCCTACTCTATATTCCACCCATTCAGAGACCATGTGGACTTCATCACTTTTTAATACCATTAAATTACACAACCATATCCTATTCACCTTGCCTTGTACATTTACATAATCACAGTTACACGCTCAATATGCACAAGGGATTTCCCATGCTTTTTTCCTAGTTGCCATGGTAACAAAGATAGTCTCGGTTTGTACCACGTGACCTGTGAAGAGGAAATTGATGTATGACTGTCCCAGAGGGAGCACTTCTTGGCTGGTGCCTGTTTTGTCAATAGAGGTTAGAGCCCCATCGCACTTTAGAGCCAGCAATGCTCTGGGACTACTATCGTTCTGGTCTTATGCCCACATGATATAACAATTAACACGGAGGCGCTACTAGCCATATTTCTATTCGTTATACACTTATTGATGTACTGTCCCATATCCCATTCATATCTTGCTCCATTACAGATTCTGTCTCTAATTTGTATCTCTTTTTTTGTACTTATGTCCTTTTGGATGGACAGCCTAATATATTGTGATAGTATTATATGATAATTAGATGGTGTAGTCCCCGCAAATTTGGGTGGATGTTCCAATGATCCCCAGGGAAATACCCAAGACTCGTCAGTATGGCAATACTGACAACACATTATGACAACTTAGGTGGTCAGGATGACGACCTAAAGTCGTCATTTTGACCACCTAAAGTAGTTATTTTAGGTATTGTCAACCTGAGGACCTAAAGTCGTCCCCACTGACTTGTTTCGGATCTTCCAGGTTTTCAGTGTAAGGAAGACGGTCTCGCAGCTGGGGCAATGAAGCAGAATGTCACTCAATATACAGTAGTCACACTTAATTTTGATTTTGCAATTGACATGCAATTGAAAAGTATTGCTGAATTCCCATTCAAATCTCCACAGCTCTATCTTCAAGTTCCACCCCAAACTTCCAATAGTGGTAGTGGGACCATGACTTGGTTTAGCCATGAGAAAGCCAGTTATCCAGCACATGCATACAAAAGATCAATATAGTAGTTTGGCATGCACACCAGTCGAAAAGAAATGGATCCTTAAATCATGGCACCCATTTTACGACTCCCATTTTACGACACTGCTTCCTACACCCAAATGCCTCCGTTGGGAGACGCTAAGACTATTAATGACTGTACATGGAAAATACAGCAAGAGCACAACTTTTACCCACGTTGGGTTGCTTCATGCTGGGTTTTGCCGTCGTCGTAAATCACCTTCATAGTCCGATATCACAGATAACACTGGCTAGCAACCCTCTCTTGCAGGCGTAATATTTCGATTCCTAGAGACGGAGAAATGCATATCTAGATAGGATTTTCAGATATGGGTTCCTGGGATATTTCAGATTCAATCGTGTTCATCATTTCTATCTTGATTACACGGTATGAAAACTCCATAAGGGATTGGCACACAATACATAGTTAGGGTACAGTAGGGTGCACTGTATAAGTTACCATACAGGGTTGGCTGGTTTGATTACATGTATGTATAAAATTATCACTGCAGGATTCAGATTTGGGTCTCTATGGGGGCTGGGGTAATAATGAAATCATTTTTCATAGTGTACAATAGGACCTAGTTTAGAACCATTGAAACGTGCCGAAGGTGGCGATATCAACACTGATAACATCTCCTATAGTATTCCATTGCACCTCTTCCATCGCAAGGGACATATTTACCGAACATGCCACCTAAAAAGGAAGATTAATTGGTCTCCTAATATTCTGGTCTACATCTAATGCACTGAAATATTGTGACCATACACGTAGATTCAGAGGGAGGGGAGTGATTACGCGCTCGAGCTTAAAATGAATGATAGGGGAGGAGGGCAACTGCAAAATCATCCACCTGAACTTTGCATGAGATTATCAATATTGTTACAGTCCGTTTTCCATTTGATCAGATATAATCTGTGTTTTCTAGGTATTATTTGGTTAATTTCTAGTCTGTGTTTGCCTTTTAAGTATGGAATGTTCTGCCCACTTCAGATTTTCCCTTGATGGCCACCTCTTATTCTCAATAACGTAGATATTTATAATCACATATCGTACCTGTTTATGGAACCCATGTATGTTTTTTTCAGGATTCTCTTTGAATTTTCTGCACCGTCCAGACTCTCACTTCCGGTCTAGTGCTCAGTTGGAGTCATTCTGACCTTAACCTTTCACCTCACTGCACACGTGATCAGATCTTGACCAATCACTATGCAGCACCTCTGCCATGTTTCGTCGGCGCAGCCAGCCTTCTTCTAGCAACTTCCGTTGTCATGACAACCGAAACAGTTGCCCCCCACTGACCACTTTCTTAGGAATCGGGTACAGTGATTTCTCTTCTTGGCATGAGCTGCTGCAGTTTTTCCCAATGTTAAGAAGTCATTGGAATCCAATATTCAACTTGTGAAATCATTGCATGTGTTGTGAATGTAACTTCTATTTCACTCGTATTTCATTAATATCAGTATTATGGATGGTTTCGGAATGTTGTAGTGATACATTTAATCAGATAAACCCTTGCATGAGAACCTGGTTGCATGGTCATCCACAGAAATGTTAAAACACACAATGCATGTGCCTGTCTGTCCATCTGCATCACTGTGACTCTCTCCAATTTTCTCTGTGCCCCGTGAAATCCACATTGAACATTTCAGTTAGCATTGCTTTATGGCCAAGCCAAAGTCTTACCAAAATGATCTTCCCTGTCCTAAAATAGGCTTGCTTGAATCTATCCAAGTACAATGTATGCTGTGTACAATGTCCAGTGTTGTGGTATTTTTGTCCCTGGTCCGATGACACTTGCATGGGTTTGTTTTTCCTCTATTTCTGTCTCCGTGTCGACTGTGCAAAGCATGCATATATGATATCAATAATTGTCTATTTCATTAAAGACTCACTGATATTCGAGGTGAAGTAGCTACGATCATTTAAAATGTTTACTATGAACAACAATTTAGGTTTATCTGCTGATTGTTAAAAGATAAGCTCACAACCCATAGCGGGTTATCCAGGGCCATCGCCTGTCTCATGAAACCTTCTCTTGACTTAAAGCATACGAATTGCAAAATGATCTCAATACTGTTAATTCTGCCTGTTTTTTTCTCTCTACTGCTGGCCTGCTGACTGTTTCGTTTATTGTTGAACCTATCATCAATAATATCTCATTTTCACCAGTCAGTGTTCAGTCTCCAACAGGTGTTCCAAGACTCCATCGAACTGCACATCTCGGCGGAAAATTTAAGTATCTCACTTCTTTCTCATGTGTCTCCTCCTGGGCAATTGGAGGTTATTTTGGTCTTTGGCTGCCAGCAAAGTGCTACATTTTACCATAGAGTTTGATATCTGTGGTGATATGAAATAGCTCAAAGGATAACTGAAGTCAAAATGTGAACGTTTTGATCAATATTGGATTCTGCTTATCAGTGCATGTGGTTTGCTTAAGAAAAATCAAAAGTTTTGTTGGGTACAAAATGCAGAGTTACAAAGCAACTCCTAAAACTATAACTGTCCATCTGCGAAGGAAACGACGTGCATAGTTTAAATGGAAAGCACCAGGTGGCAGTGGCTCCGTGGTTCTCAGTGTCCCGACCTGAGGGGATCAGTTTGTTCCCGGAACGGGATCAATTGATGCATTTGGTGTCTTTCTGTGACGAATGCTGTAGGAGCTTTCTGATTCCAAATGAGCATAGCTAAAATTCTATACTTCATTAAATCCATATATACTGGACAGTAGTATGTACCATTATTATTTTAATTGGTTATGCAACATGACAAAGAGAGAGGAGCCCTATACTTTTGTAATTGTAAAGTGAATCCAATCTGCCCAGGTAGCACACAAAAATTTGCCAACGTTGGCCCGACTCATCGGGCCAACGTTGGGCCAACGTTGGCTGCCCATCGGGCCTACGTAGGCCCGACCAGTGGCATTTGCCAACCAAAAGCCAACGTTAGGCCTACGTTGGCATTTGGTTGGCACCGTCGGGCCTACATAGGCAGGATGGGCAGCCTATGTAAAGCCCATGGTTGGGCCAACGTCGGCCCAACGTTATGCCAATGTCTCTGTGCTACCTGGGTGATTTTTATCGGTCTTTAGTTATTGCATTGATACATTAATTAAATCGTTCGGTTTTCTCTCATCCTTATCTTGTTCTAGGCTGTTTTAAAAACCATCAATTTAGGCATTGGGAGTTGCCCTCGAAGGCATTTTATGCATCATTACGATAAAGGGATACTGTTATCATTGTACCTAACGCCTAATGAAGAAAAAAAGTAAGGCTACACCTACCGAAAAATCATTCCCCATCACGCATGCCCTTACTCATACACCCTACAGTCCGGACGAGCTTAAAAAGAATAGGAAATGTTTTCATAACTTTATGTTCTGTTTTCACAAAATCCTTTTGTCAAATTGTCCATGGCCATGTTTCTTTTATTTACCCAATTCAGTTCTTTCCTGTTGTTGACGGGGGAGAAAACCACTGTTCTATAATGGAAAGGAAAATATCTGTCAACAATACTTGCATTATATTTTCTGGGAGCTGCGTAATTCACCATTGATTCTTTCTTTTTTAATAAAACCAGGGAGGATATAGTATACACTGTAAAAAAGGTGTTTAAAAATACACACCAAATTTAAACACCTATATACTTGAAGTGCTTAAGTGTTTAGCTTTTAAACACGTGTCTGTCAAACACCCAAACACTGAAGTGATTAAGTGTTTAGCATTTAAACACTTGGTTAAACATTTCGAAGTTAAACATGTTTGAAAATTGAATGGGTTTAACTCAAAATAAGAGTTTAGAAAAGTAGGACGAGAAAGTGTTTAACACAAGTGTTTAAGTCCTAAACACTAGTGTTTATTCCCTAAACACTGCTTTACAGTGTACTTCTACATATTCATGAGTACAATGAGAGAAAACCGAAGGCCCAGGCTATGAACCAGAAGTGGAAATCGTGTTACCATGAATGTGCATACATCTTTTTCCCTCACTTCAATTGAGTACTAATTATTGCCGAGTATGGAAACAAGTTAGGGTATTTTCAAGTGCTCTATTACTCAGAGTTGATGCACTTAGTTCAGTGATATTATCCTGCCTGCACAGATATGTACTGTCCATATTCCCTCCCTATTGCCAGCTTCTCTATTGGAGTGTCATATATGACATGCAAGTGAAACATGTTTTGTGTTTTTATGCAAACTGAATGTCCATAAAGGCTTAACTGACATATACCCTAGATTCTCTGCCATGTTGTCCTGTTATTTGGCAAGGCATCAGGGTTATGTAAATTAATTCTGACACCATCCAGACATCTACATTAGTTTTCCTTGCTAGTCATTATCATGTTGCATATCTCGCAATCAATTTCACTGGAGAATACAATCCAACATCATGTGCATTCAGGCAATTGTATCCATTTGTAGATCTTAAACTCCACATTGAACCATCAATGTTCATTAGAGGAGAATGAATCATAGAAAATGGGATTATCGGATTTATAGGAGGTCGAGCTATTTTTATGTGATTCTTGGACAGTTGGTATGGGTTTCCTGAAAAAGACAGTTAGAGCGGCAGGGTATACAAGGACATAGATTAATATGTTGAAGTAGATCCTACCAGATATCGAGATCCAAAGGATCTGAGGGTGCATAGACGTACCCTTTGTAAGGAAACACTAACAATGTTAATCCACGTCCTGGTTTTTGGTGTAGTCAGGCGTACTCTTTCTTGGGTGATTCTGAGGTCAACATCCTGGTCAGGTACTGGGTATGGCACGACCTATAGAAGGCTTCTCAAAAGTTGTTCACCGCTATTCCATGCATAACAATCTGCATGGATACCACCCTCGTACTGTGATACTAAAGGCGTTTCCTTTAATAAATAGGCCTATACTATAAAAGGGTTGGGACCCGGGGTTGGGACCCAGGTGTGCACTATTGATAACAGAGTAAGCGAAGCCTCTGATTATTCTTGTATGAAAGGCCGAAAGGCATCAAACAAAGCACACTCAAAATTTGATGTAAAGTGTTATGTTTGCTTGAAACAGTCGATAGTTGAAATTTGACACAATCATCACATATAATTATCTCCGTTCCAAGTGTTGATTGATGGACAGAAAGTCTGCCGCAGTATTTCTCAGTGGTAAGCTGACGACACTGAACTATTAAAAGTATAAATGCTACTCTTTCACATATAATCATAAAATATGTAATAATTCACAGACAGATCGACACCTGATCGACTAGAACCGCAAGAACATAACGTTTAAATCCTGTTCATTAAGTCAGATATATAATCGGGTCATCAGTGCGGGAAGGCCCCCCTGTAGGGTCACTTACGTTAATGAATTGCCCATAGATGTGATTTCCACATTTACTTCACATAGTTGAATGGGTATAGTTTACAAAGCCCCAAAAGCCCACTTTCAGAATAAGCTTGAATTTCTTGCCATTGAAATATTTGTAATTTGATACTTTTGGGGTTAATTGACTGTTAGAAGTGCAAGGATTTATGCAGTTGTTATACACTCTTATATTGTGGTTTAGGGATTTGAGGTTAGATAGATTGTGGCTCACTGTTGGTGGCCATGACCAGCCGACCATGAAAGTCAATGAAATCACCTGTATATGGTCAGAGGTCATATAGGATCCAGTTGATAGCATCGACAGCTAATGGGGGAGGGGAGAAAGTCCATTACTCGGTATCCTATTATTGGCTGCGATATAAATTCCCATCTGTATTTCAAATTATTTTAAAACCTCAATTTGTGTTGGCCCTTCATTCCCCTCCCCTCCATCAACTGTTCAGCAGTGAGGGCAAAGTACTGAAACACCAAAATGCAGCCTCTTTACGTTCTAGATCAATGATACACAATAGCATAGATATCAACAGTATGTGTGTATTTCTAAGACAATAGACTGTAATAAAAACAATTGATTGTCTGGTGGTATCTGCATTAAAAATCGCACCCTATCCACTCTGAATGGTTTTACCGTTATACAATAGGAAATGTATTATTGGCTATAATCTCCAAATAAGCCGCCGTTGTACCCTTAGCCATCTACCCCACCCAGTGTGAGTACATAATGAACGCTCCTTAGACGTAGGCTAAGTAGAGGCGGCCTAGCCTAGACTTGCATGTGTAGACCATAGAAAATAGAGAGACTATTTATTATTATATACTCTCTGTGTAGACCCACCAGAGAAGAATTGGCCCAGGCAGGTGGAGAGCAATGGAGCTTTGCAGTCAAAGGAGCCATAGCAGGAGGAGAAGGGGTTTAATCAGAGCATGACCAATGTTTTCTAGCACACTAAAAGAGGCCAGAGTGACCCATATATAGATGTACATACCCACATAGTGACACGTTAGTCAGTGTGTGACAGGCGGGACTCACCAACAGTACATGTATATTATAGGGGAAAAGGGATAGCTAGTCATACAGTGCACCCCTTAAACACATGTGACTTATAATGTCTTAAGACCAATAGCCTGGAGTGGTGGATGCCTATTGTATTAGAGCTAGGACCTACCCCACCTGGTATATATTAGCATGAGACCCTGGAGGAACAAGTGGCACTGGATCGTTATATTACCAAATGGAGGCGTTGGACTGCACTTGAAAACCTGCCGTGGAGGATACAATGCCCTTCTTTGTAGTCAATTAAGCTGTATGGAAGAGCAGGCAAAATGTATAGTTTTATTTGCCAGGGGTAGAACACACACCTGGCTTGATGTCTGAACTGCCTTTTATACATTGCATTGCTGCTCTATAGACCCACTGCGGAACCATTAGGTACACATACCTTAGGGATTGGGATGTCCAAAATAGCATGCTGGAATGCGCTGATTGCAATTATTTATAACCCAGTGAAAAAGGTGAAAGGGTCGGCTTAAGGCCTGCTCTGATGCTATAGCAATATTCACATCAGTAACACAATGGAGGAACACAGGATTTAGAGTTATTTAAGTACATTGGTTTAAACCAAAACGTTAGCAAGGTGCATTAAACTTTAATACCAAAGGTCAAGTCATCATAGCCGGAGTATCCAGCTTTGATATTTTGTTCAGCAATGCAATATACTGAGACTAAGTTGTGTCTAATACCTACAGTGCCCCTTTAGGTACATGTATCAATAGATCATTGATCTGGAATCTTTATCCCATACAACCTATGACTATGCAATATACCCATTGGAAGTTATGAATGGCACGCCCAATAAACAAGCAGGCCAATACAGTACAGTGTGTTGAACATTTTCCTCAAATGACAGGAGGGTAAAGAGATACCTCAAACGTTGTCGGGACATAGCCCTCCATCCAGCCAACAAGGAGGCTACTACACAAGCCAACACCCAGGAGTGCCAATAGCATATACCTTTAACGGTATACATATAGCCTCCAGTACGGAGTTTGTGTCTGGGTATATTTGGGGGTGTGTACCTGAAAGGATGTGTTGTTGTACCACCTGGAGGCACCAAAGTGTGTCCTGCTCTACCAGGCGTGACCATCGTGCATGGGTCAAGGACGTGGTATTAAGACAACACCTCAGTGTCTGACCCACCTGGAGCAGGCACTGTAATTTACATGCATTTATTTTTACCACGAGTTGAAGAGCTGCATGTGGCATTGCCTCATGAGGGCATTGGCTTCTAGGTCAAACTGGGAGTGGGCTTTGATAAAATCAACAAACCATGAATCATGCTCTATTTCAAATGCCAAGTTGTGATGATGAACCGTTGGGATAAAAGTATGTATTAAACATCCATGCACAAGTGAAGTAATACATGGAAAAATGGAAATATTGATAACCAAAGGGATTATGTAACTTGGTAAGGAAATTTGCAACTATTTAACAATAGAATTGCATTCATTGGAAAAGGAGCTAATTAGCACTCTAAGTACTGGTCTACAATAAAATATTGTTCTACTCACATTCTACAAACCTTAAGCTGCAATCAAAAAGAAACCTGAGGAGAAACCTTCTGGGATGTGATACCATAAGAGGAGCATCATTATGCGTCTACTGGATCCCCAAGGGATGGTAGGCTTGAGGAGAGTTTACACATGTGTTCAGAAAGTGTGTTTAATATGTGTGTGTTTGTCCTGGCTGGCAGCTCCCTTGTGTGAATAGCGGTATAAGTGTAATGCCTGTCATTCAGCAGTCCGCCTGCGTGATGGAATGCAAATGTACAATACACCTCCAGCTCAGACACCACAAAGGTGACCACCACACCTGCCTACATTAGGGAAGGTCCCTCCCTTCAGGGTGGGGCGGTTAGCTGTTAACGCCCCTCTGACTGTGGGTCAAACTGTACCTAACCACTCCAGGGTTTTAGTAAGAATTGCCTTAGGGTTAATACAGTATAACAAGGACTAGAAACATTCACAAACTACCTGCAGTCATTTATCATTAACTCGACCTCCATGTTGAATAATAAGCTTCAAGTATTTATACAATACGTATAACTGTTGACAGTCATTTAAGCTAGTCTTATTTTATGCCCTTCATAGGATCATAAAACCACTAGTGTTCATCGCGTGACGATTACTACTTTAGAGTGACTTCTAACCAGGCTATATTTCTGTATTTTGGATCATTACTGGCTCTACTAGGTTTCACAATGTGACTGAATGGGTATATTCAGTAAACTGTGTCTATGAAATTGCGAGTCATTGCAAAGCCGTAACTTACTATGACAGTTATATTGACGTAGGTCGCACGTCTTGAATACTGAACACCCAGACACTCATTACTTGGAGTTGATTTATTTCCAACACATTTTTAAAGAAAGCCTGGAATAAAAAGGAAACCAGGAACCGGTAGACCAAGTGCATTTAAGGAGTTGGGTGGGCAATTGTTGGTTTTGGCTTTGAAACGGCAGACTAGGATACATGTGCTCTTAAAAGTCAGGAATAGAGACACCATCTAGAATTGCCTCTTGTGAGATCCAGCCATTGTCTGGCTCAAATCTGGAATGAAAGGACTGGCTTTGTATAGGGCAATGGATATTGGGTTGGCATTTGTGCCGGCGCAATAACCCTCACATTTTCCCACACCCAATAAGTATACTTGGATCTGTGCCTACACCTGTTTAGATGTTTGGCTAAGTCCTAAACCCATAAAGTTGTGTTGAATCGTTGAAGTACAACAGGATTTATCACCTTGGTTTTGGATCTAGATCTCATGCCCTAGGGTAAAAAACCCTTAACCCTTGCACAACACAAGGGTGTCTGTGTGTCTCGCAGTTATCTTGCTTTGTTAAGACAGTTTGATTTATACCTGTTGAAACTGGTGTTGTGTTGGTGATCTATACATGGGTGACTGAGGCTTGAGAAGACAGCCAATATCGCAGGAATTCAACATCAAAACATCCATAATAACATGTTAGCCAGCCCTAACAGTTCAAACCAGTGTGAATGCTAGCACTGATCGCATTAAAGACATTTTGAAAGGGGCCCCGGGGTACAAGATCTTATAGAAATCTCAATAGGGGATGAGGAAAGCATGTGCTCATAAAAAGAGAGTAATGGGAAATAGAAAGCAGAAAACAGTACTTTAAGTGGAAGGTCTGACAAGGGCATTCAGCACATGGAGAACATGTCTTTTTTTGGTTCTAATCCAGGTGACTCATACTAGTTTAAAAGATCTTCACAAAACTCGGTCCAATTACAGGGTAAATGTAAGTACAGGTTGATGGAAGGCCTGAATGAGTCGTGTGTTCTTGTCTCAAGTCACGACCTGTTTCTGCTATGTTAAGATGTTATGGTTCAATAAATACCCTAGTCACGACTGTTACTTGATGCCCCAAATACTAAATATATATAGTGTGACATAAATGACAATACTTTAAAGAAAACCAACCACAATTCCCCAGAGGGAACCTAAATAAAGATTTGTTGGTTATAAAGTAGGACCTATGTGAGTGCATATACTTGACTTACCCCCACCTGAGTAATAGGAATAGAACATCAGGTGTCACCCTCCTTAGGGACAAAAACCACCTGTGCTGTGTTTCCTTCTCATACCAGAACCAACACACGCCCACCTTCTACCTCTCATACGATTAACCACAATTGGACTAGTCCTGAGGAAGAGAGTTTGAGCTGTGAAGAATCACAGACAGAAAAAAAGGTGTTGTTATAGTCTTACAGATAGTGGACCCGTTGTGAAAGATTGACGTGTTTCACTTGGCTCATCAGTCCTTCCTCTAAACAGCCTAGTTGAGCTGTGGCATCTTGGCAGGGAGGACCATTTTGACAAGTGCACATTTTATACTGTCGTAATGACTCGAGAGAGGTGGTGTCTGCCAAGAAAGTATCTACCACGTAAAAAGGAGCATGTAGAGGAAGAATAAACATTGAGGAAAGTTGTCATCAGTTTAGGAGAGAGCTGTCATTGCATGACCAAAGATTTCAATTTGTTCAGGATTTAGTCATCCTCTGAGGAGCTTTTGGCAATGTTTTGATGACCAAAATAGTCTCACACAGTGAATTGATTGCTCATACGAACTATTGAGAATAAGTCATTATAAACATGGAATACTCTTGTATGATAAAGTCTATCTTTATCTATCCAGCCTGGAATACTTGATATCTCGTCCTCTTTACATCACATCAAGGAATGACACTCCAAGTCAAGTGTCCTGGTATTTTCATTCTGGTCTAAACATAGAGGATGTTCCATCACAAACCAATCATTCACTGTTTATACAAGAAAGTATTATGATATAACTAATCGGATCAGTGAAAATCAACACAGTGGGTCAACTTCTAAGGATAGGCCTGCATCAAAACCATAAGGATTTAATCATTTCTGTTTTCATTATAAAGTGAAGCGATAAACCATGAAAATGTCGAATACAAAGACCAAGAAGAAAAAGAGGTCAGTTGACCCTTTGGCCGCCCCTATGGATGACTATCAGTATAACAATCGCCCTATGTCAGCCTTTGACACTGGTATGGAACTGGACGATTTGGACCTGGACATGTTCTCTGGTACTCTAACCAATGATGCTGCAGGAATTGGGAGGTCTATTGTAGAAGATGACGAGATGTCCATGATGGGGTGGAGGGTGAAGAGTCAGAAGAGGACCTGGGTACCTGCCCCTGCTGCAGTCATGACTCCTGCTGCAGTCGAGACTCCTGCTGCAGTCATGACTCCTGCTGCAGTCATGACTCCTGCTGCAGTCATACAGGACCCTGTAACAGAGGCAGAGTAGGTGTTACATTTATAGGCAATTAATAGTAATACATATGGGTTTGTTACTTGAGAGGGTAATAATGATTTTTTCTTCAAAATAATGTATATGGTTGGATAATTCTAGCGAGGAGTATAGCCATGAACAGTAAGAAAACTATCTACTATTAACATAAAGGTTATTTAGTTTCATTGATCTTTGATTAGTATGATGTTCAGAGGTCGATCCTCAATATCAAAAGTAGGACTTTTCTTAAAAGTTAAGTGTGATAGCTCACACAGTGTATGGTGCATGGGGAGTTCATAGTTTTTACCTGAATACATCTTCCTTTCGGAATTCCCGTATGTATATATCATAAGTACACTTGAGTAGTCCACATTCACCTAAACTAGGACACTAAGATAATGCCATTCTAGATCGTTTCTTCATTGAAAATGCTATAACTATCTCATAAGTCTGTAGGATCTATCATAAATAAGTAATTACAAATATATTGTGGTAACTGGTTTGACTTATATCATCATCATCATCATCATCATCATCATCATCATCATCATCATCATCATCATCATCATCATCATTATCATCATCTTCATATCCACATAAGACCTCTGAGAGTCTCACCTTTCCCCCACAATACTACCCTGGTATGCAAAATGTGATACGTGGTAAGTGAATACATCTTTACAGCTAGGTGTATTTGGTTAAAGGCTTTAGGCATCTGATGCTGCGTATAATTGCCAATTTGAAGTGCTTGGAAATCGATTTATGGCAAATATCCTAGCTTTCCCATTTATTTTCTTGTATCATAGGGTAGGTTGACCTGAGACATCCACATAGCCTGAGGCCCAACCCAGGAGCCATAAATACCATTTCAGGGCTAAATCAGTATTGACAACTGGTTGAATTGATGTAACTTTTCCATTTGTCAGCATTGATTCAGCATTTATAAATCTGATAGGGTATATATCCCAGGGTACTTAAATGTCTCAGTTTAGACCTAACCTGGTCTGCCCAAGTGAAGAATGCAGACTATTGTGCTAGCTTGAAATGCTTGTGTGCCCTCTTAGTCCTCCAAAAAGCCTTTTGCCAAGGAAAGCTAGAAATGGGGGTATATTGTGCATATATCATACGGTGTAGCTGTGCACCCTATCCTGCCCCTGACACTGACTGATAAATGTTCACGTTGACCAAACTCTGATTATCCCACCCTTAACCAACGGATCCCTGCCTAAAATATCCTTACAAGATTCTGCACTGAATTTATCACTGCAGAAAAATGTTGAATTGAAACTATTCCCTAAGATCCATACAGGTGCCTGAATTCGTGTAAATCCAATTACTATCTCCGTCACTTCGTCACCATGGTCTTGCAATGGATTAACACGTTGAGATTTTAAAGAAATTTAGATGCCATTGCTACCATTTCATATAAGAATGTAAGAAGACATTAAAAAATGTTTTGATATGTGAAGTATATTGATGACATTGAATGGGAACTCAGGAGCGATTTTCTCCTTTTAATTTGTATTGATGGCCCCAGCAAAGGATGTAACAGTGGAAAAACTGGTTTTGATCTAGTTAGCTTCAATTTGTCAATAACTTATACCTTAAAAGTCTGGTCTTACTGCCCCTCACACCTGCAAATATTTAATCATTACATACCCGGACCAAAATGCAGTAGAAAATCAGTATTTAAACAGTAGAAAAACAGTGTGGTGTGACAGTAGTGATTCAGTGTGAAAGCAGCATTAGAAACAGTACCATATCAGCATCTACTGACATTCTACTGCTCAGCACACAGAACATGGCAGTGGTGATTCAGTAGCAGAACAGTAGTATTAGCAGCATGCAAGCAGTATTGAATCAGTTGTCCCAATTATGTAAATGAGATGGCAGCATTTAAACAGTATCTACTTATTTAATGCTGCATGACCATATATGGGGTTGGGGCAGTGTTCAATCAGCACTACTGCAGGACTGCTGCTATAGCAGTAGGTGAGTAGTAGATCATACTGAAAACTACTGCTAGGGGCAGGTAGAAGCATAAAAGGAGCAGCCGCTGCTTTAGTACTGGCACTACAAATGCCTTTCTAGGTGTTCCATGCTGGATTTGAACTTGGGATCTTCTGATTACTGTACCAACGCATTAGCCCCCTGAGCCACCACCCCATCAGATATGTGGAGCTGTCATTACTCCCTAGTAGTGCATGCAACTCATATAGGAGTGGGCAGTATTCATTCAGTAGTACTGGGTAACTTCTATCATAGAAGAAGGTAAGAGTACTGCTATAGTAGAATGCCTTGCATTTTATTGGTGTTAAGGTGATAAGACAGCAGCTTTGTAATTATCAATGATACATGTATACTATGTAGGGAAGAAAAGTGGCATGATGGTGACCAAAATAATACTTGATGATTCAGTACATTTATACCCTACATAAAGTCAGTGACTAATTCCTCGCTTTCACACACCCCAACATCATGTGTTTCTATTACTGGCACTCAATAACATAATCATATGCAAAGGTATAATTATCCTTTTCTTAACAAACACTGGATAGTTTCAGAATTTCATAACTGAATCTTTTGTTCACAATCATACTGACATTCACACTATGGACTGTCTCAGAAGCGTCAGGTCAGTAGCCCAATAAATAACCGATGAATGGACAGAGTCATACCAGTAGATGGTCAGTAGACTACTGTATCTATGCTGCTGAACAGAGTGTATAATTTCTGGAATCTATTAACATTCAGTTGAGAGTCAGTAGACTACTGATTCTAGCCTGAAAATGCAGTGCATACTCAGTTGATAGTCAGTACACTACTGAGTCGATACTGAAAATGCAGTGTAGAGTCAGCTGTTTTGGAAGTATTTCAGCAGTACCTACTGCAAAATGCAGTTGTTGATCAGCATATTCTCAGTAGCTACTGATAGGAGAAGTAGATACTGCCTTCTGGTCCGGGTATTTATTAGCCTCTACGAGTGGCTGTCTGTGGACAGCCACTAATAACTGAATATAGATTTATGGAGTGAAACTGTGGCTCACATTATTAGCAAAGGGGGTTCTGCAAATTCTTTGACTGCATTTGATAGATCAAAGTATGCCAAATGGGGCTCACACGAAATTAGGTGTGCACATAGCCATAGATTTGATATCAACAATTTTGTATGTTAGTTCACCTACTTTCAGTTGCCAAAACCTTGACTGCAATTGTACAAGCTCCAAACAGTTTTGCAATTGATGATATGGGGAAATGCATGTCATTAAATACATGACATAGGATGTCATATCAGGGAAAGCTAAGAGGAAAGACATTGACATGGGATGGTATAGGGAATACAGAATTCTTTTACTATGGTCACTTCATGTTTTACCATTGAGCGATGCCAGTCTCAATTTACCAATGTTGAGACGATGCTCAGTCAACATAGTTATTAGCTATACTAAAGGCAGTGCATTTTGTGTCTCTGTTTTGCTGCTTTTCCCCGATCTGATGGTTAGAAACATGTTTCACTCCAATGTACTATCATTATGTATAACATGTAGGCCCTAATGAATGTTTTATAAATATGAAATAAATTATGCCCCTATAATTCAGAGTTTACGGAAACTGAAAGTGGTATTTGATTACCAAGGAGTGATTCTAATACAATGTCCTAGTCTCATTTTTCATATTCCACGAATGGTATTATGTATCTGCTAACTTTAGCCCATTATAATGTGTCATATGAATATCTTTAGCTTGATAATAACATATATACAATCCCCATAATATGACATACTTAATTGAATAAAATCCAGTGTCGATGACTTGCATGACAGTGGATAGGCAGTCAGGTAGCTATAACACCTGGATTAATGACATCTTGGCCTCAGGTGTGACATGATATCTCTTGAACTCACACACTCCCTGGAGGCAGGTATTTGATATCGACCTGCATGGAGGATGTCTGCCTGGAGGGGGAGGTCCCTCCAGTGGTAACCTCATGTAGCATAGGACCTCCATGGCTGAACTGTTGCCATTCACACTTACTGACAGTTAGGCAACCTGATATACCTATTTCTCAATTTATGAAAGTTATGAGTGAGTTTGTGATAGGGATGTCATTGATATCCACAATATCGAAGTATCGCCATTACTAAAATAGTGAATATCATATCGACATTGCTCTTATATCGATACGCAATAGTGTCTCATTGAAAGATAATGCAAAACTTTCTATTGAAACCCCTGATATCTAATGACATGATGTTATATTGGCATGTTTGGTATCAAAGTAAAGCTTAGAGGGTACCTAATACAATGGACTAGAGGGTACCAACATAATGCTGTAAGGGCAGTGCAAGATAAACCACTAAAATGTAAATTTTGTCCTGTTAAATATATACTTCCCATCGATTAGGCCCTTACAGTGTATATATTCTGGGTTATGTCCTAATTCCTTCCTGATGGCCTTGGAAATAGCCCCTACCAATGGGTTGAGGCAGTCCCATGAGGCCCTACGGGCCTTAGGACGTTAAACAAATCAATCAATCTACCAATGGGTACCCTGGTAATATCACCAAATACCAATATGTAAATGCATCATGAAATTTAATTATTTTGCTCTGATTTCCCTTACAATTATTAGTGATATTTTTTTTCCAATTTCTTTAACAAAATCATAATGATGTTTGGCATCTCTGCAAAAAGTTGGATCACCTCCATACCCTCCCCCCCCCCCTTCTCTACTAATTTCTGGACGTTTGGGGTTAAATGGATCAAGGGTAATACATGCATCACAAAATTGGTAAGAAATCAGAATATCGAGACCAAAGATCGTGATAATCGGAATCGGCAAAAATGGGATGTCAATGACATTCCTAGTTTATGATCTGAATGTTGTGCACAGCAAAGGTAGATATCAGATAATGTCAGGTAGATGTTAATGCAACTATCCAGATAAAAGAATCAAAACAGCCAATAAATGATTTTTTTCAAAATATATTTCCCACTACATTTCATATTTAATGAAAAGATTAAATTCAAAGAAGTCGTTTCATCTGCCATGCATAGAACGCTCCTTGAGAATGGGAAATATATTTTCTGAAATTAAAATTCACGACGTATATGTTCCAAGTGGAGCATATCTGAGATTAGCATACTTATACAGACGTTTTGACATCGGAGTCATGAGTCACAGGGGTGTGGGCTGTTGTATCAGTGAGTGTGGCCTTTTATCTGTTTGCTTACTGGATTGAGTGGCATTCCAGCACATATTTAGCTGTATAATCATCTATGTGTATGACTTTTGGAAATCTGGAACCATCTCTGTGATCTCAACAGCAGTAACAAACAGGTGATACCTGTAGGGTAGGTTCACCTAAAGACGTCCACATAACTTGAGACGTCCACCCCCAGAAAAAGAAAACACCATAACATTGGGATTTCCACTTAATCAACATTATCAACGGTTAGATTCAAAGCCCATCGATGATTTCACGATGTTTATTTAGGGCTCAATGCATTTTTGATGGCAAATATGTGGGGTGGACGTCTCGAGGTATGTGGACATCTTTAGGTTAATCTATCCTAGGTGAACCATATCTACCGTCCATTATACATGTAGTATCGTTTTGAATGACCGCCCTGGGGCTTATAGATTTGGAGGTATACCCCGGCCCTTGTATAAAAGATGCGCTTATTCAAGGTCTAGTTTTCAGTTCTTAGGAGATATTTCAAGACTACTTTACGCCCAGTGCCTCAAATAGACCGGTGCTTATTCAAACCCCGGCGCATAAACGCGACAATACAGTATTCTTGAAACCATACAAGTACTACTCCAGTTTTAATTGCAATTGAGGCCGAGGTTAAAACACTAACTGTATCATGCTCAGGAATCCATATAATTATTATATTGGGCATAGTTACTTAATAGTTGCTATATCATTGGGCAAATGGACTTTAGTTTATACAGTTACGCTATACGCCCCTGACCCTCTGTGCTTTTTAACTCTGCAGAATCCATGCCATAGTGCTTGTGGATAAGCTAGAAGCATTGGTGTCTTTGTAGTGTGCTCGAATGTATCAAATTAATACCACGTCTGATCTTTGATGCAATTCATATCGATCGATTTTTATTTTAAAGAAAAAATTATGAAAATATAAATCATTTGCAAAAGGTTTATCAAGAGAAATACGTGTACACTTATGCTGGTAGCCTATAAGTTGGATCAGATCCACTTATTGACCTCATGACCTAATGACCTCTGATTGACCTAATTTCAGGACGGACGATGTCAGCCAATCGCTGCTGGCCTTGGACAAGGTCATCGACGAGTATGACCCCTACTCGCTGAACCACAGCCTCACCGGAAGTAGGCCGGTATCCACTTCCGGTAGCATCAGACGTGGTATCGTCCCTACTTCCGGTGATGCTGAGCATGGTGATGGTGATTACAGGAACGACGAGATCCGGAAGTCGCTGGAGGCGTTGGACAGCGTTCTGGACGAGTACGACGAAGGGGACACACTGTCTCTAGCCGGGTCCACCAGGAGGCCGCCCTCAGGGGTGGATCCCTCCTGGTCAACACAACAGTCTAATGTCAATGGTGAGTTGTGGGTTTTCTGCAAATTTTCTAGTTTCAAGATAAGATCTGATTATTTCTCAACTAGATATGATCATAAATATTTTGAGGTGTTTTGATTATAGCATTATCAACTTGATTTAAAGTGAGTTTAAAATGGGACGCAACAGAATAAGTAATATGTGAATGTTTTGTTGTTTTTTTGTTGGTTTCTTTTTCATTTTTCTATTTCTTTTCATTCTTCTGGATAGTTAACCAGACTCATTTTCATCAGTGCTGTTATTTCTTCAAAATTCAGATCAATAACCTAATTCACAATGCTTCTACTTCGCATTGGTATTTCCACTTTTTTATTTTCTGAATTAATGTAATTACAAATTTCTGTCAACTGAATTCCTGTAACAATAAATCTTGCGTCTTAGAATAATTACCTTTGTTAACTCATGAACCATGCAATCTCTCTAATTGAAGCATAATTGTTTTACCGGGTAGTTCCTTAGGGTTTCCACTAATGAGATTTGTGTTGTTATTGTTTAAGATATAAATGGATTTATGAAAGGCCCTTTCCCAGTAATTGGAACAAAGCGGCTTAGAGTTCCTCTATGACCATAATGCATGATGAACATTCCTTAAGTTAAACTAGTAAGAATGGCACTATTTTTAGTATATTTTTACTCACAGGAGGAAATTTCAGGTTGTTTTGATGAAAATTGAGGATTTTGTGATGCTTTGAAATTTGTGTATATTTTCATCTAGATGTAATTTAGATTTTTCTGACTTTCTTTTATGGCTTATATTTATAACCCTCAAATGTTCTAAACGAATTTTGGAAGTTATTATAATGTTCAGAATATCCAAGGGTATAGCTAGAAACCATGTAGTATTATAATTTTTGCCATTTTACCCATAACACAATGCTCCAAATGTGAGATTTTGTTCATTTTTGGAGTACTTTTTTATTTCAAGGGTCCGAAACCTTAGAATTATTCATGGAACCATGTCAAAATTGTTTTCATAAGAAAGGTATTTATGTAAGGTATTTTCTGAGAAAGTAAAAAAAAATTCTGATGAATTTCAATACTGTTTACAGGCAAAAGTGTTATAAGATTATGCCAAATTGACCTCACTTCTTCCCAAATAGCACAATTTTACCAAGAATGCCTTATTTTTGTCATTTTCTTCAATAAAAAGGCTTTCTACATGTGTAGTTTCATATTTCTGTGATAAATGGTCAATATGGAGTAAAATCAAGAAAGTTTACTTTATTATTTTCTTTTTAGAGAAAAATTATGAAATGCTTTTATTTTTCAAAATTCTGTATTTTTAAAGGTAGCTTGGGACCCTTTATTTTTCTTTTCATAATCCAATTTTATATTATGTTAGCTACCTCTAAACCAAAAAATGAAGTTTTTCTGATGAATTTGGGTAAAGAGTAGCGACCAACCTTTATGCAAATCTTTACAATTATAATGTCCAACCCTAAAACTGTCTGTTTGCCTGCCAGAGGAGGAAACAAACCTACATGACCTTTCACTTCCCATCTCGTGTCGCAATGTATGGTTTATGTTAAATGTTTATATCGTTATAGCCACAGGCATACAATATTGTTTGTAAGGTATTGTGTTTTGATGTCATTGTTGGCCCTTGGCATACTACATTGTGTATTGACTGGTACCGGTATTTTCAGTCGTATGGATCCCCTTTCCAACTCTAATTCACCTACTTTACAAGTAAAATCTAAACGTAGAATATTTGTATATAGCTAGATTGCACGTCGGATGTATATTGTTGAAAGGTACATGTATAGGGTTTCTGGATGCAGTCATACCCATAGTGCTCACTTGGACATTGGGGCAAGCCTCGGAATATTATGTGCTGCCACCTAGTGTTACCTCGTGCAACAATCTAACATGAAGGCGAACGTATAAGATGGTAAGACTGGGTAGGAAATAATGATGGGTAGCGGTTATAGCTTATAGGCCTGTGCAATGTTAGATTCTACAATGGGACAGTTATAGAGATGGGCAAAACTTTAAAAAATGATTGGTTCCCGTAGGTGGGGGGATAAATGTCAATGACTTTTCCTTTAGTTTTAGTAAATTTAGGCCATGTATTATGATAACTTGGATTACAGACTTTTTCACCTAACTGGAAGGTTAGGCATCGCTAAGAAAAAAGTACACTGAACCCCCATTCTCCCTACCAAATTTTCCCATCGCCGTGAGGCCAAACACAATGGCATGGAAAACCACTTTTTTGGACATAGAACATGGGAATATGGAAAGAGTTCAACCTTTCACAGGCAGGAAACCGAAGTTCATTTGGTTACTACATGTACATATATTTTACTTCAACACAGCTTTTTTTTTTTTTTGGGGGGGGGGTAAGAAAGTTCAAAAATTCCCGTCGGAAATCGGTAAAAAAAAAAAAAAAAAGATTTGAATATGCCAAAAAGTTATTACCGGTAGAATAAAACGGCCTTACTGTACGATAAAAGACTAAAATGATATATTAATGGATAAAATAAATGTCCCTCAATTCCAGGTGGGCAGTCTCGGCGTCACAGTGGCCATGTAAAGTCAGCGGAGGAGGACCTCCCCCCGCCGCCCCCCGACATCCTACGTCCGGGAGCGGGGAGACGACCCCACAGCATACATAGCACTACAGATCCAGTAAGTGATATTTTATTATCAATGTTAATTTGCATATCTGCATGTTTCAGCTTTAAATTTGCCCAAGGATGCCACCTGACTTGTATTTTTTAAAAAAAGGTGTATCCGCATGGGAGCTAAGGCATGGGGAAAAAGTTGGTTTGAGGCCCCTTTTCATTGGCTCGACCCTAGCCTTAAGAAATTATTATTCAAGAAGTGTACAAATCCATAAAAAGTATTCAGAATATAAGCATCTGTGGTTCGAAATTAAAGCTTAAAACATAAAGAATGCAGCTTGCATTACAGAACCAGCAGTTTACACCTTTAAATGCCTGTCATCGATTACTCAGAGTTTTCTGACTCACGGGCAACCATTTCCATTAAAAGCAAAATTCAAAAAAGAAATCAGATCTACCAAAACTTTCTTCTTTGGCCATGTCACTTGAACATAACGATTTGTTAAACCTAATAACATAGTCTTAATGATGTCCACTTGCTTGAAGGTAGGATAGTAGGGAATGGTAGAATCCATCAGTGCACATAAACAGTCAGAAATATTTACCATTTCAAGGAACCTTTTAGCAAGGGTGGCCCTCTTTCATAAGAAACTTAATTTTCCTACAAATAACCTTTGATTAAAAGTAGAAAACGTTATGTCAGCAAACCAGAATTGTGGGTTTGCTAAAAGCTATTGGTTGGTGTTATTTATGGTGGGTGAGGAAGGCCTGGGAAGATGGAGTACAACTAGCGTCTTTAATTTCCTTCAGAATGCTCTCCTGTGGTATATGCTTACACATTACAACACCAGGTGGCCTCACAATCACTCTGCATCACGTCCCGGTCGTGTCCCATTTTACGTGAGCCTTAGTTACTAAGAAACTATGATAAGAGAGAATTTCTGAATGCTCCCACAAGTTATTTGTTTTAGAATTATGACCCTTGATTTACGTTGTCATTTTATGGCTTCTCTCACAAGTAATTCGTTCTGTGGGTCCATGTAGCTTCAGCAGTAAGCCCCACCATGTGTCTGTGTTGATTTGGAAATTTAGGTACCAACCATAGAAGGGTGAAATAATGGCTGGTAAGGGACAATGGCAGTTATAATTATTGAACGTCATGCAAGCGAGTTGAGGACAAAGTTCTCTTTTCATTGAGTAAGCAGAGCTATAAAACGTTTTGTTAGCATAGGCCTTATTTTTTCTAACTTAACATATAGAGAGGTTACTGACAGAACATGTTTAGAATACTACAGACAAATGGGTCCTTGTTCGTTAAAGATCGGTTCAACAACAGTTTGCAAGGTAGTTCAGACAGGAAATTATTTCTTGTCAACATTCTCCAATGAGGAACACAGGCCAAAACACCACAGTGCATGTACTGTTTCACCTTGTATAGATGCACACACTATCATGTCAACCCATGTGCCCCTTTGGTCTCTCGGGCTTCCCTAGCCCACTTAAAAGGGTCTATTTCTCCTCTTTCCTATCCCCTCGGGATGTGTGTGGTGCACATATGCGCGGGCACTGACACATTCCCCTGTGAAATTGTGTAATGTAGTTCTCACCATGAATATGACCTTACCTGTCGAAATGGCGTTAAACATCTATTACTCACTCACTCACTCCCTTTGGTCTCCATACTGCAGCAGTGCAACCCTCGTGAGTAACTCGCCAGCGTGGCATTTATAAATCATTCCGAGCCATTGGTTTGACCATAGAGATAAATTCCTTGGTTCGACACTCTTCCAAATTGGCATGATGTACCCGTGCAGTGGTAGCTGGTAGATTTATCAGCACTGCTTTGCCGCAGCATGCCTGTGAAATTAAAAGTGTAAGAACCTGAAGGCATCGTGTGGTCTTTTGGAGGATAACCCGTTTTCTCATCGTTTTATCAGAGATTATTTCTGAAACACCAGACAAGAAGTTAAAATCAACTGAAACCAAAATTAAAAAGATCGTTTGAGGTGACACCAAACCAATTAGGCCAAATATGCCAACCAAAACTGTAACAAATTCCTTGTGGTTCATGTTTGTAGATATTTTCCAAGCTTTTAATGCCGCAGTGAAGCTTGTGATTACCATTACATGCACACACTTTCCTCTTTAAGTGCAAATGCCAAAACTACAAAAGAGTCTGTCCCTAAAGAAAAGACACATAAAAGAAATACAGATTGCAGTGACAGAAAGATTGAGGAATGTGGAGAGGAAACCACATGGGCCTCTAACACTTTATCTCACCTTTGTGGTTTCTTTATCGCACAGAGTCACCTTCCCTTCTGACACCTCTGCCCCAGCCAATCACGAATTCCTCCTGTGGGTTCCCCTGAGGTGGAAATACCGTAACCCTACCCTAAGCTTTACACGTGTTATCCACACAGATAATTCCTATATCTAAAAAAGACAAGTCAGGTAAGGTGGTTGAAAAGAGTGGGTGGAAGAGGTAGTAGGGGGTGAGGGGATGTGGATGGAGGGGTAAGGTGCATGTATTTGAAGAGTTCCAAAGTAGGGCATGAGGCAGCCGCCAGCGGTCCTGAGGTATAGGTGGAACCTGGCGCAGTCAATGAAGACAGTGTTATACACTGGGAGGGTGCAAAAATAAGGATTCACTTTAAGTATTTCTCAGGGTTTTAAACACGACATAGCCACTGGAGGATCGCCATAGCACTCTGTGATGTAGCCCAGGATCTACCTGTTGGAGTAAGGTTTTGTCACTTAGATAGGAGTTAACACCACCTGGATCTACTGTAGACTGCATGGTCAGGGCTGTAGACAGGTTGGTCTTTATGTTTTTAACAAGTGTTTTTTTCTTAGATATCATAGATACACATTGATAAGCTCTCTACGGGAGGACATAGACAATTCGGGACACTGTGGATCACTTCATGCTTGCAAGTATATGTAGTAGGGTGGTTATTGGCTTTGAATCAATTGTATATGAATAGTTGGACGCACAATCACATAAGATATTGTTGCAAATGATATTACAATATACTTCTGATAAATTTTGCATTTCTAAAACGATTTAGTGTATTGTCTAACTGTGATGTTTCTGGTTTCTGAGACTTTCAGAGACATACTTTTCATGCACTTTAGATTTGTTGAACCCTCCAGCGGCCGTTAGGCCTCTGATTATAACAGTGAATAATACCATGACATACTACCATTTTGATGATGTGTGTGCTGCTTTTTCCCCGTGTACCTGAGAAGGAAAAGACGTCACGACTATGCCTCTGACCATCTTAACTACATCCTGTCAGACCTTATCCTATTAGATAGTATCATGTATTAACTACACTTGTGTACATTGGCATGCAACATACATGCGATACCTAGACAGGCTATGCTATAATGAATAATTTATGATTACAGAGTGACTATAGTGTAAAAAAGTAATAAAAGCTGTTTCCCCATGTGTGGAAAGATCTGATGTTCTGAACTTGTTCAGAACAGGAAAATCAAAGTCCCCGCATTTTTGATTCTACACTGATAATAAAACCTATATTCAGAACTGACTATACCAGCATATTTTGACCCTCATAGTCAGATGACTATATGCATTAGTCACATATTAGTCATGGAAATAGACATCCTGACTATGTGTAAAGCTTATAGATTGATGATGTCACAGGTTTCTGTGCACAAAAACAAAGAGCACATGTTTGCTGGATGCTTTACACAGGAGACACATCAGGCTTAATCTTCACCCTATCTTGTTCATCCATCGGTATTGATCATGTCTGACAATTAAAGGATAGGTAAGTCATCTATGTATCATGATATTGTGTGATTATTACTGTGTTTTAAAAGTTATTTTCATTTTCACCTGGGCATCATGGAGAAGGCATACAGCAGCCATCTTTGATGGGTATTAGTCATGATGACTATACATATTAGTCACAGTGACTAAGTATTTGATGCTAAGCATCAATGCATGACTATATGGTGATTATATGACTAAGTCAAGTTAGTAACCAGTAACTATAGCAAGTATAGTCGTGAGAGATACATTCACTTGACTATAGAAACGTAGTCCGTACTGACTAACAATTACAGGCCTGTTTTTATCAGTGTACATGCAATGAGCATGTCATGGAAAACGAAAGGTCTCATGGCATCAAGCTTGCGGTCATGTAAAACATACTATTAGTCATGTATTAAGCTAAGTGGTGATGATTCAGTGCACCTTTGTTGCATTTATATAAATAGATTTTAGGATAGCTACATGTCACAGTAGTTAAACTGATATACCCTTTTCCGCCTGGACGATATTATTGAATATGGTCCTGAGAAGCCAACGCTACACATCGCTAAGCAATCAACAATAAACAGATTCAATTTAATTCAATACTTACACTGACTTGATCTAAAACTACCCTTCCTGGTTAGTAATAAAAAAGATACCAGAAAGGAAAAATATAACCAGCAAACACATTGGAGTGACACTAGTCATATTTCCCAGAGCAAACACAGAGGGTCGCTTTGAAAGATGTTGACTCGGTTTCTATTCCCCTACCGATGTAGCTGGTGTGTCTCTGATCTTCCTCTGTGTTGGTACGACTTAGGGCTTATCAAGGACTTTCTACAAGAGAGAGAGACAGAGACAGAGACAGAGACAGAGAGAGAGACAGAGACAGACAGACAGAGACAGACAGAGCAGCGAAAGAGACAGACAGACAGAGACAGGCAGGCAGAGACAGACAGACAGTTCGAGAGACAGACAGAGAGGAGAGGGCATTTTCCCTTGTAATAGATCAAGGACATGTGCACTGTAATAAGACGTTGGTCCTGCATCTGGAGAAAACATAGGTCAAATAAAAGAGATACATTCTAAATCCTAAACCTGGGGGGTCTACTTCTTGCAGCCACCCTGTTGTCAATCTTTGATTATATGAAACTAACATCTACTGAATTCAGAGAACATCATTCTATAACAGAGCACTAGTGGATCCTTTCTTGGGCATCCAAAAAGAACCTTACCAATTCTTGACGAGCTGAGAAGAAAACTGCATTTCCTGGTTAATGCAGCCACAAGGTTACACAAATGAAGGGACCGTTTTTAAGGCCTTATTCATGCCAAGACACATTACAGTGAAGTCTGGTTATGTAGGATGATTGGGTGATCTTTGTGGTTGACAAGCGTGACCAGCTATACAGATCAGACTGGTTTCATGCCTGGTTGCTTAAGTTGACTCTATAAGATCCACTGCGGTATCCTACATGCAATTAGCAGATATGAACACATCATTGCCAATGGCCTTAATGCATTGATGCTATCAGTTTCTGGTTTTTAGTCTATTTTCAGCAACAGACCTGTCACGTACATCTCAAGTGTGAGAGGGGGCTCTGACGGGGCTCTGACTAGCTGGATTGTTGTCCATACATATGAGTGCTCCCCCTTGGCTCAGACAATTTACCATAGATAGCAGAGTAGATCCTTTGCTGCATTACCACACATCTAGAGGTAGCAGTGGGTGTAAAGTAGAAATAGAATTATATTAAACAAATACATAAGTGAATGGGATCAACCTATTTGATACATTTTCTCTTGTCCTAACCATTACAACAAATTGTAGATCTACAACAATGTAGACAGATAATGTGCAATATGATCTAATTTCCCCAAGTCTGGTTGACCACTTTAGCTAGTGCTATACGCGTAAACGTACAGTTATAATATTTTATCTAATCAGAAGTAAGGGCACCAGCATGTTTTATGTCCCTACCACAGTCCTTGTTCAGAATGTCAATAACACTTAATAGGCATTGGACCGAGCTCCTCCAAGCCCGCAGAACCGATAATTAATTGTGCTGAACATGCGGGTTTTCCCACACGTAATGCAATTTGATAACTGGACCTTAACACATCTAGGGCATATTTAGCACGCGTCAGAAAACTCAATTATTGCTCACTGGGGCCCCAGAGTGCTATATCCCAAGGCTGTCCCATATAGGTTTACATCACAGGTTAGCATGTGCAACTCTACCGGGCAAACTTCACAATTATACATATGTCATGAATTTATCAGCCTAAGCCTTGTACTCTCTAGGTGGTCCTTTGGTAGAGAGTTGCAGTCAGACTAGTTTGAGGAGGATCTAAGTGCTTGATAATTTCGTACATAGTAGAGCCTCATCACTGATCTAATTAAATGCTTTCAATTAACTTCCATCCTCTTTATTATCTCTATACATTTCAAAACTGAGATAGTTTATTCCAGATCTTTTATTCCTGTACAATTTGTAAGCTCCTTTTTAATTCACATATGGTTTAGAAGGCTGCAAGAGTATATCCGACATCTTTCTCTGATACAATACACTATCATTGTGTGAATTGATTTTAAATTATGTCTCTTATCTTTTAAAATCATAGCAATTCGTACAAATTATAGAGCTACCATAACCTAACGCTTCCTTTCACAGAGTTTGGATCGATTGATACCATGTCCCTGGCTGGTCTGGTCATCAGAGCATCCTACCCTAACATTACAGTGGTCTGGAGGTATGTTTAGGCATTAATGTGGACCGATCAATACTGAGATACCATCCCACCCCTTATAGTATATGTATACAATACTGGGTGACAGATATGGACCTCACTATTCTCCAACTCATCATTTCTTCCCATATCGTGTGCATAAATCAATTGGAAATTTCTAGTCTGTATTCTCAATAGGGTTAATAATTAGAAAAAGAATATTTAGGCGCACCTAGGGACAAATAAAGAAAATCACATTGAGTTCAATTACTCTCTGGTGATTCCTGAAAAATCTATACTAGCCCCAGACGTCTGGTATTTATATAGATCCCTGCTGAGAAAAGTCTGCATTGACTCACTTTACTTGACTCAGTATGCCTGTGAGTCACGTGCACTTGGCTTTTGTCGATGACTACATGCCTTCTTTTGTACTCAAGGGATGTAAATATTTTCTACAGGATAAATCCATTCGCTTATGATTCCCAGGTTGGGAATATCCCTTAGATGTAAATACTGCCTTCTCAGAACTGGTTCACAAAGCCAACACATACATGTAGGAAACAATATGTAAGTTAGGTTGGTCAGAACGCTTTTCAGCCTTCCCTGCAACATATTGAAGTGTATATCTTAATCTTGTGATGGGCAGCAGCTGAATAATTGAATAGCATTTATTTTGATATAAGATCGATAGCCCTTCCTCAATTGACTTAATCTTGTCAATGTGTGTACCTGTAGGAGTAAGCAATCTAGACCTGATATCCGCCAACCTGTGCCAGATTGACAATTGCATTTTCAGAGATGCAAGCATTGAGGTCCAACAGGTTACAGGCGTCAGCTCTTGCACACAGACACCATCACAGAGTCCAGATTTGATGTGGGGAGTTCCCCTTAGGCGTCTGTGAGCTATAATTAGAAACAGGATTCTCCTTCCTTTCCAATATCTCACCCTCAGCTAATTTTCAGGCTCCTACCGTGTCGTCGTGTTCAAGCGCCCCGGCAGTCTTTGATTTTTCGGCCCTGTTTCCCCCGGCGCTGATACAAGACAGGCGGTCATTTAAGACACAGTTTCCAGTGCTTAAGGGATATTTCATCACCCCTTAGCCCCGGCGCTTATTTGAGACAGGCGCTTATTCAAATCCAGGCGCTTAAACACGACGATGCGGTATCTATTTTACCACACACAGGAGCAAATGCGCATGCGTCCGTCACCTGTGAGGTCAGCCACCTCCAGGGGGCGGTGTGTGTGTGGCGGGGGGGTGATCTCAGGAATCTGTTTCCATGGTAACGGGATGGGATTGGTGTAGGGTAGAGTTGGGGTTCAGGAGGCGAGGGTGTTGAGGGGTTATGGATCCTAGGGCACGTGATTTGCACATTGGGGAACTGCATCATTTGGGCTGCAGTGCCAGTGAGGGCTTTTGGGTATGGATGCTGGTAGGTGCAAAGGAGCTGTTTGGTTTGGGTTGGTTCCAAGACCTGAAGCCCAGAGATTATCATGATAATTTATGTGGGTAGATAACAGCCCCCCCCCACACACACACACACACAACGCAGACATCTCCATAGATATGCAGGGTTGCTCTTGGAGGGTATCAGTCTATTTATAGTCCACCATGGAGGGAGGGTGAAAGGGCAATGTTGAGACCTCCTGGGCATGTTTCCTAATATAGATACATGTATAATTTGATGATGGCAATCCCACAGTTTCATAGCCTGAGGGTTCTGGAGGAGGCACAGGGTGGGTGTGGCAGTACCCTTTGCTCAACATGTGGCTGTTTACTGGCACTGGAGGAGGGAGGGGGTGTACAGCTGTGGAGAAATATACATATAGCACCCATGCCCTGGTTTCTACTGTAGATCCTTTAGAGAAAACGCACATGTGCTGCTCCAGGGCAGGGTATGCCAACGTGTAGCATGCAATTCCAAGATGTCCTTAGTCAATACTCCTCCTCCTGCACGTGAATGCATGCCACTCCCACCCTCCAGTGCTAAACCCCTAGTACATGTATCCCTATTAGAACTGCCACACCCCCACATCCACCCACACATGAACAACCCCTACCAAAAAGCCCTCAGGTTGGTGACAGAAAGCTAATCATCTCCCACAGTCTAGACTCCCACCAGACCCCCCACCAGCCCAACCTTAAACTGTTCCGTTGCCCCCGATAGGCATGACCACGCATAATTGACACTGTTCTTTTGTGGTGGTCCGTACCACTAGCAGGAGCAGCAGCAGCATCCCCAACCCCACCATCACCACCCCTCTCTCCATCCCCTCCCCTTCCACATGCTGCTCTCTGCGCGTCGTTGCTGACGCGACCGTGCACATGTCGGACTATACCAACGCTCCTTCAGTCCATAGTACTGCTAGTACTACAAGGGCCTATTGCTGTCTGTTGTAACTGCAAGGACTTAACCCCTGGATTATACCTCTGCTGTAACCCCCTGGAGTATACCCCTATTCTGTGAGGGCTATCACATCCTCCAGTGTGTTGTTCCCCTGGAGGTGGCAGCATCTACAGAGGAGGATCAGAGTGCCGGCCGGCTAGGGGCACGTGGTGGGACAGATAGGTCTATAGGACTAGGAGGGATGACGGCCGGTTCGATCGGCCTCCTCCCTCTCCTGTTCCTCCTCATCCCCATCCTGCCCCACCTCCTGCAGCCCATAGCCGGCTCAGGCGCTGCCCGTGCCGGGGAAGCGCTGCAGCAGCAGCGGTTGCTGTGCTGATGTACAAGGGCCTGTGGTGGTGAATGTGCCGTGCCAGCAGGCAGCCAGCAGCGCTGGCACCAGCCGCCATCCAGCGTTCACAATGACAAAGGTAGGCCAGTGTCCACATTCCTATTATTCCCACTGCAACAGGGTTAGTGCAATGTGTGAGTGAAGGTACATGGGCCAATGGGATGGGGGATTTATGGATCTATAGGGTGAGAAGTGTGTATGGTTGGGTATATATAGGAGAGGGGTGGTAGTTCTACCTCCATGGTAGTAGTGGTGCTAAGGGGGTTGACAAGCAGGAAAGCAGCCAGCGCCCTGACCGGGCCGGGAGAGAACCTCTGTCCCTCCAGAAAGCAATGTCTCCCTTTCCTGTCAGCACATGGCCTCTCTCTCCAGCCGGCCGGCAATCCTGCAGGCATTGCCGGCCGGCTGCAATTTGGCCTGGGGCAATATTATGTAGGTCTACCATTAACACGTCTGAGCTAACAACTATGGTAGCACATGGTCCACGCGGACGACACCCTCAGCCCTTGATAAATGCGCATGCACCAATGAAGACGACATAAGCCAGCATAACCAGGCCCTCTTATCATCCAGCATGGCTCAGGCTGAATACACACGAGACCACCAGATCCACACGACCTGTATATTTGGACAGTAAAGGTTTAATACAAACATTATTCTGGGAAGGCCACGCTGAACCATAACAGTAATGTCTGGTACCCATAAAAACCTCCAGAACCACAATACACAAGTGTGTATTACAAACAGGGAATTAATGCATGCTTGCTGCGTTTTGGCATAAAGAGACTCCGCTAAGGCTGGTGCCATGCACGAGGGCGCACACATAAACAGACTGTTCCCCCCACGACAGGGCATGCCCGGACGTGGGCTCCAGTGGCGGTGGTTGGTGTGTATGGAGAATAGAATGGAGCTGCATGTGGATGGTTAGCATGCAGGGGTGGGGATATGGGGGGAGGTGCATAGTTTACGCAGGAGACCGGCGCGTGCCCGCCACACGCGTCCATTGTGCACGTCGCCCCACCTGGCCTAGTTTCTCTCTGGCGACCTAAATTCAAACACCCCCTCCCTCCAATCCTCCCCCCCCCCTCTCTGCATCCCCATCCCTCACACAAACAACATGCATCCTCGTAGTGATAACCCAAATCCAGGAACTGATAGCCAACGGTAGCTAATCTAGCCTAATCCTAGCCTAAGATAAGGGTAAACATGGGAGGGGGGGATGTCGGAGGCTCGGAGCGAACGGTATGATGGGGATGAGATAATCAAGGGAGGCGATCCCAGACGAACAGGGATGTTAGAGACAGGAAGGTGGTTGAGTGAGTTAGTGAGCGAGTGGTTGAGTCATGAGTGAGTGAGTGAGAGAGTGAGTGAGTGAACAGATGAATGATTGAGTGAGTGGGTAAGTGAGTGAAGAATTCAGCCAGTGAGTTAGTGGGTGAGGATGAGTGAATAAATGAGACACTGAGCGATTGCAAGGGAGCTATCGGAGCTACGCAAACAAATCTCACTGCCTATGCATCTCCCTGTACCTATGCAATCCATTCCTGTCTCTCTGTCCGAGGAGGCACGAGACAGAATATGTCAATCACAAGGTATTGTTTGGTTGAGACAAAAATAAACTTGGAATAAGCAATCAAGTAAATACAGACTGAGACAGGTAAGGACAGATCAGAGAGGAAGGCAGAAGGAGGGCAGCAATCACGGAGGGGGGCATTGATCATTATGGGATCCATCTTAGAATAGCTCATTACTGTCTTAGTGCAAAAAGCAGGATGGTTCTTGCTGGCACTGGTACTATGAGGGTACACAGGTTTTGTGTGTGATGGTTGTGTGCTCAGAGAGGGGGGGGGTATGCCTTCTCCATCCCTACCCTTTTCCAATCGGTACCCTTGCAGCGTCTAGCCTCTCCAGTGGATAACAGATGGGCATCGTCCACGCCGCTAACGGGGTCATGTAGATATGGGGCATGGGGTGGTGTGTTTTAGCAGATGAAGCACTATAACCCAGACTCTATCTATAGGCAATTGCTCTCAGCAGAGTCTTGATATTAATTCAATTGCTATTTGTTATCATTTGGAGGTAGCTGGGTTCTATATTTGTCGATGTTTCCCTCAAGGCCATTGTATTTATGCAGCCATGATTAAAATAGGGACTGCCTCTGGCTTTTCATTGACCAGGGATATTAATTTTTATGGGTTGTTTTTTTTAATGTCAGGCCATGTTACTGGGCCGCCAGTCTTTGCTTTGTTTCTCAAATTTACAACTTGATGACTCAAAAATTGCATCTAGGGTGGCTTGCTCACGTCCTCTGCTACATGAATATATCTTTTTCTGCATCATAATGTTCTTGATATAATGTTTCTAAAATGGGAATATGGGGGCTTTTGCTCTTTTATATAATAATATCATGTATTCACTGCTCTGATAGTATACTTAGGCAATACTTTTCTCAAATAAATCTGAAAATATTGCAGGTCATGTTTGGTGTTGAGGTTAACACAACACCAGAGTTAAAATTCAAAATATCAAGCTCCTCTATACATGTACTTTTGTTATAGTAGATCTATGTAGTGCATGTCATATACTCCTTTCGTAGAAGGAGCAAATATTGTATAACTACATCCTAACATCGGGTCCTAACCACAATCGATGCTGAAAGCGTGAATTTAGCTCTGATTTTGTTCCATCAAGAAGTACATACATATTATACCATTGAGCACAAACACCTGCCCTCGTGTTACACAGACTCTGCAATGGGCTGTAAATCCAATTCTGACAGCAACAGTGACAGGGGAGGCCCCCGGCCCTGTCACCTCATTGACATGGTAAAGGGTTGACAGCAATCTGCAGTCTGTAAGTAGTATATACAAAGTGACTGTCACACCGGGTTAGCCTTGATGGCACCACTCTGTCAGACTAACTTGATATTAACCCATCATGGGAGGATGATACATGGAGGTCTAGCCCAAACTAGAGGGTAGACTGCATTATTTATTAATACATTGTTCGGCCTAGAGGGGAGAGATGTTCATACATATAAAACGAGAAGATTATTGCATTGGAACCAAGTGCGAATTTGCGTCTGTCTTCCTCTCAGTTTCCTTTTGGATATTTTTTTGTCTAATCTACAGATGTTTTATTCATTAATTACAGGTTCTTTATATGGATATGGTAATTAAGAACTCCACTGAAAGAGTTATCACGCACAATATGATATATATAGAGAACCTTTTCAGACTGCCCTGTACTTTAAACTCAGCATTCAAGGGTGGTGGTAAACACTGGCCCCTGTCATCCAGTGGCAGAATTGACAACAGGACTGATAGAAGGTTCTATCATAGTCGGCAGTGCAGTTCCCATAAGAAACAGTGGACCAACGTTCATGGTGTTGGTCAGAGGACCAACGCACTGTGATGGCATTATTCCCTCACTCTCCCAGCAGATATTTTAATTCAACTATATGGTATAGCTATTGAATGGGGAATTCAAGAACATCTGTAGGTTTGTTATATTTAGATAATTTGAGACAACGTCATTCCCTCACTCTCCCAGCAGATATTTTAATTCAACTATATGATATAGCTATTGAGTGGGGAATTCAAGAACATCTGTAGGTTTGTTATATTCAGATAATGTGAGACAATGATAGAACCGTGTTTACACATGGGGTTGGAGTGTTGGATCCCCTGACCAACCCAAACCCACTCCAACCCCATGTGTAAATATGTAGACCAATAACAAAGGTTTACGGAGAGTTTGACGACACGCCCCATGAGGGTCAGCCCTACAAAGATGTGTCGTTGTTACATATCTGAGCAACTCAGGGTGTTGGGCTAGATAATTGACAAGAGCTACTCACCGTTTGGTGTATATTCTGGAGCAATATTGTGTTCAGAATTTGAGATAATTGAAGCCACTTCTTTAACACAGCTTAGGTAATTCTACTTGTAATCCAGGCGGGGATAATAGGCTAAAACACCGATATGGGTCATGATAATATAATCCCTATTAAAGTAATGTCTCATTGTTGCTGGCCTTGAGTTAGCTTTAACGTCTCCATAGACAACGTTTTAGTAGCGCCTAAATGCTTGCCTGATGGGAGACAGAAATAGATCGTATTAATAAGGACCTAACAGGTGGAGCTGATTGCAAAACCCATTATTGTTTTCATCACCCTAAGACTATCAAGCCCATTAGATAGTCTACACTATTTCTAAAAGGGGCTTATGTGGGTGTAGAATTATGTACATGTGTAAATAAGATAAATTATAGAGACTTTCTATATATGCGCCCTGTACTTTATACCAAGAGGACTATAAAACATCTCTAGAGCTGCTGGAGGGTGCTCTTAGTCCCCTCATCTCATGAAGTATGTACGCACTATGTGATGTAAATAGCATAATGCCACTGGCAGCAATGGCTTTTACTATGATCCTATCTTATAACATGCCAGTTTAACATCCCAGAAAACCCTCAGCTAGGCTTCCTCTGAAATGCCTGAAGAGGAATAATATATTGATCCAAATATTTGATATTTTCTCCATCAAGTCGTGTCGGCGATAGTGCTTGTCATACATTCGTATGATAATCTAAACGAATGCTAGGTTACTGTTCAAAACTCCTTAAGTTCCACCTTGTAAGTAAAAAATCTAACCATTGACAGTACAATATTGACTTGTGCTCTAGTGCATGAAGCTCAAGGGACCCTCCCTAGCAGTACACCGTGCGATGCGATTGTATTTAATTCATTACACTAATAGTACATCAGTGGTGCCTCAGTAAAATTTCCTCTTATAGTCTATTGATCAGGGATGTGTTACACAAGGGACACACCCTTTACACTGCTCACACCCATAACTCCACCCATTTCCTACTTTCCCAAACTCAGCCTGAATATTCAATTAAGCCCATTCTTCCCAACGTCAATAGTCCCTTTGCCCTTTAAGTGTCGCATAATTAGATATAGCTCAAAGTTTGAGTTCCATTTGCATCATGGTGTACCGACGTAGTGCTGGGGAAGCACTCGCTACCACAGCATTGATGCATCATGACCACCTTTTGGGCAGGACTGCATCACCCCCTATGAGGCACTGATGAGTAACTCGCAAGGGTTGGATTCATGCATCATGACGACAAAAAAAAATGCATGGCGGATGATTGCACTAGTCACACCGTTAGAGGTTTAAGCCTTCCACTCTTTAAACTCCTAGTATATCCCATTAAATTCCCTCCCTGGCCATACATAAATCTCTTTTTTTTTCTCTTTTTTCCCTTTTCTGTTTAATGAATCCTTTTAACAATATACACCATTTTCTATCCATAATAGCCCATAATACCTCTTCCTCCATTATCCAATAGCTACCCACTTTACATCTTAAAGCCCAATAGACCCTCCCCTAATGGTGACAAGCAGAGCTACACGTGTATTCTAAGCATGTGTCCGGCCTCCACAGCAGAATGAACAGACTCAGGCAAGCACCATTCCCAGATGAACGAGCTCTGTGCAAAATAGTCCCAGTCCTCTTTCACAGTGTCTAATCCTTAAGCTTCCAATACGAGGTACATTGAAGATGTCAGTGAAGAATTGCACTGACATACTAGTATATGCTACTCCATTAATGGAATTGAACTATAATAATTATACCTATATACAAATCATTTGCAATTGATTTGCGATATGGAGATGAAATTGAATCATAAAAGTTGATGATGCTCACTCATATTTGAAATTCGCTGGCTCTGTATTGGCTAAGGCTGAGTCAAATAAGTGCCCATGGTAAGTCTGATTCACTCATTACAGGCATGCATACATGTGTGACAGGTAACACGTGATAGGCCGTTACATTGGTATTACATAATCACCTGGGGACTTCTGGCATGGGTGTGCCAAGGTTCTTCAGTTTATTGTATCTTCCTTCAGTGGCTGCTTCTGACAAAAGTGAATTATTACAATAAAATGGCAACTCCCTTGATTGGGTTGAGGCGTCATTTAGACAAAAAAACTATCAGGCTATATGACGTTCAAAGATGAATATCAAAGGCAGCATGAATGCTGGTAATTAGTACTGGTGGGTGGGGGTATTGGGTGGTGCACCTGCAGAGTCCACAGACCTTGGAATCAGCTTAGTCATCCTGGGGGAAACCTAGCCTGTCAGCTGTTATGCTCCATGTAGCTTAGTATCTCCATCCCACCTGCAGCTCAGTTGTCTCTTGTCCTCCTCCAGTGGCTGGTCGCAGTGGGGGACTGCTTCTGGTGTTTACATTTTCGCTAATTCTCCAGACCAATTCGAGATTTATACACATGCCATTTCGTTTTCGTTGGATGTATCTCTACTTAACAGCCCTCAGCCCACTGCCACAATGCTGAAGTTCAGAATCTTGGTGAGTACTTGGGGGAGAGTGATACGTCTTTCACTGCACTGGCTTTCTTGGTATTGATTGGACCCACGACAATAACCATCTTGAGAGAAAGGAGAAATTCCGTCAAATACTTGGGTTAAGTTTCTTATCTCGTGCAATCGTGAAAGTGCAAGTATCTAAATAGGTGTTTAGTTAGGCTGGACTATCAGGTAGAGAATATCATTGAATTTCTTAAAAGGGACGGACAGACTAAACCCAGTGTTTTTAATTACTGAAAAGCAAACTGTACAAATAGCTTCATTTTTACCCTTTCCTATACAAATGTATCCAGTATTACCACTAAAGCAATTGCTCTATGACATTGTTACCACATGCCTCTCGCGCTTCCACCCCTTTAACTTTTAAGAAGCAGGTGGCCCTATGAATATTACAAGTGGCCTAGAACCGAAGCAGACAATTAAACTCATTTACCTGCTCAGACACTCTCAAATGTAAAACCAGGTTGATTCTATCATTAGAAAACATTATACAATGCTAAATGAGCCAGGAGGAGATTACACTGTCTTTTCTTCAGTCTTTTTTTTTCAGGTGCCCCATAATACTGTTGGCCCCTGCAGCATTGTTCCACAGAGTACTCTAGCGATAACAGACAGCTCACTCTGTGCCCAGGCCACTATTTGTTCTATGTGGTAACATGATTATACCCAACGTCAGCAATATGACAAACAGCTTGCTGCAGCTGCTCTGACAGATTTGTTACCACCAAGCACATCATGAATATGTTTTACAGCATCAAAGCCACAGAGAAATACCATCAGTCCAGACTGCTTTCCACTTTGGGTTCCCATTAGTGGTAGTTGTCTTGTCCTGTTGGATGGTGGTTATATTAAGTCTCATGTCCAGAGCACTGCAGATTAGACATACACAAAACAATGTTTGTTATAATCCCCATCATATTTTTGTTAGATAATGTCGGCATTTAACATCATAATTTTTCATAGAAGAACAAAGCATCTTTTAACATTAAGCAAATTCACCACAATTATGTTACTTGCAAATGTTCTGAATGTGTACAGATCTTATGGCCAGATTTAGTTTTACAGATAGAGATTACTATTTGAAGGACTCTGCTGGCTGGTGGTGGGTGATGCATTTGTACAGTATGACCTATCTGGATTAGGCCACTTTACTCACAAAAATGTTCACCATTCTCAAATAGCCTAGAAAATCAAGTGCAGTCTGAGTCATTAGTTTCCCCCCGGGGTCCTTTGTAAAAGTGGGACAAATATCACTGTACCTCTAGACTTCAGACACCCGGCTAGTCTGTCATTCATGCGTGATAACATGCAGATTACATTTGCATATGCATGCCTCCTCGTCAACACCTGTTAGACCCGTGTTTAGATTTTGGCAGGGTAGAGGTGGTAAACATTTGTCTAGGGCAGTCTGGGAATGTTCTGGCTTTTCTATGGGATATAAAAACCAATCCTGGGACAAAACAGCATACTCTATTATCGAATCAAGTCGATGTCTAGGCCAGTTAAATGTGAGAGGTTTAATTTTAACGAGATAGGGGTTCTTATTGTAGCTCTGAACCATCTGCTCCAAATATAATTGTACTTATAAGTAGGTGCCCATATAAAAAGGAAGGGGAGAAAAAGGGGATAAATGCACAGTCAGAGATGGTCATAACAACTTAAGCTTTATGAAACTCAGAACTGAAAGCATTTTATCATCAAATATAAAATCATGTGTAGGTAAATGATACATGCATGGTAGCCCAAAATGATTAATTAGCGTTTAATCAACGTTATGATAGAGCATGTGTGGGTCTATGGTTCAATGGGAGTGGAATATTGAACCATAGACCCACACGTGCTCTATCATAACTTGATTAAGGCGTTTATCTCACATTTGTCTCCATTTTGTATCAATTTCTTACCTTATAACCCCAGAATTAATCCAGGAGAAGACATTTTGTTCAGCCGAGTGATAGAAATAATCCTCGCCATGTTGTCAGCGGAAGTGCCAGACAAACCTTCACCTTTACACACAGTTTTCGGGTGTAATCCAAGCATGTCAAGTCCTGTTCTTCTAGCACCGCCAACTATACGATCTCTAGTTGGTGTTCGCCTACATTTTGTCTCCATTTTCTTCTAAATAAATGAGAATCCAATGATTTTACATAGTGATCCAACGCACACGGCCTGGTACACGGCCATTGCGTCTTCTTTATGAAAAGGGGAGGTGCCTGGATGTAACAACTAGGTCACCGTATCGCTATGGAAATGTTTGATATTAACCTTTTAACCTTTCTATTCTTTACTACATGGTGCCGAGGATTATTCTCGCCTTGTTTCATTGCCATTCTGGTCTCTATAGAGTCCAAAAGCCAATAGATTCTTTATAAATCGAAGCGAAATGCCAAGCTGGGCCATGTTGACACTGTAAAAGTAGACCGGAAGTCACTGCCTGACCTAGTTACGAGTTGAAGGTCAGCAAGCCGTAATGGCGGGTGCCGAGACGTATCGCTATGGAAAATCATTGGATTCTTATTTATTTACGAACAAAATGGAGAAATTAGGCATGGCATGTTAATATAGGATATCAAAGGATGTTTCGCTGTTAATAACTCCACCTGGCACCATTGATTTCTATGCTAACGAGGTCTGTAAACATCAGGTATGTCAGAAAACTTTTTCATATCCTCTATGTGTATTGGTTTCTACCACCGGCCGGCTTGGTATAGTGGACAGCGAGCTCGTCCCCTGCCACAGCGGCCGGGGATCGATTCCCCGTTGAACCTAAACGTTTTTAATAGGAAATGTATGGAGGAGTTGACTTTATATACTCCTCCAATTTATTAACATGTCCAGATTGAAACCAGCACCTTCTTGAAGACAACAAAAGGTCTGAGAGTGCGTTATGGCTGGATAAGGAACTGGGGTTATGACCAAAAAGGCACTGTCCAGGCCCAAATCGTGAGATAAGACAAAGTACTCAGTAAGTTTAAACCTGTCTAAAGTTAACTGAATACTGTATAAATCACTCCCCACCACAGCCCTGCACCCGTCCCATTATAGAAAGTTTTAATTAATTAAAGAGCAAATCAACTCTGTGTTCATCTAGCCTGAGGGAAAACATGAAAATGAATACAATGTTTATTGTTGTTCTTGTTTTTGGTTTATTCAAAGGTTTTCCCCTCAAATCCTTAGCCTACCTACTGTAATTAAAATATTTGTGGTTAATATACGATTAGGATATGACACTAGTATGTATAATCTCCCATTTCGTTGCACCAAACCTGGTTTACATTCATTCACAGTAGCCTATACTGCTCGTATGCAATGCTAAAACTACCAATATCAGCTGCACTCAGGCTCGAAAAGGCAATTGTGGCTGATGCCTTCAAAATGGTATTCATGAGGTCAGAAAATTGCCGATAGGGGGCAATGGGGCTGCTACCATGGTAACAAGTGGCACTCTGGGGAACCAATGCTGGCCAGCGCCAAATAGTTTCCTTGATCACCATTGGTCGATTTTTTTTTATGCTCGGCGATTTGACTAGATGTCCCCTGAGATGGTAGCAATTAAACTATTCATGGGTCATGACCCATGATGTTGGGGTCACAGGGCTCTATCAAGGGGTCATGATGGGGGATCCAAGGGTCTTCACCCCTATTTGACCCGCATGTTCCTAGGGTGATATTTGCAGGGAGTTACTCATTTTAACTTATATGTATGCATCCATATTGGGAGAGAAGCTTCTCGGCCTATGGCACTGTCTGTTTTTGTGTAGAAGACTAATGAGATTTATACACATCTTGGTTCTCTTTATTTTAGCATAAACATTTCCCTTCCTTACACCAGGCCACAGATTAAATTAATTATAAAGATACGTACAACACAAGGGGGTTTATTATTTGAACTCTTCTAGCTCGAGAGTTCCACTGAGGTGGGGCTTAGATAATTATCTACATGCACAATGTCTACACATGCACAAGAAAGTAAATGCATTGTAACAGTCGCTATGTGGTCTTCCTGAACGCAGACCATTGTTTAAAATGTTAACTGCAATGCAAGATCTCAAATGCTCAAGACAGAGGTACTCTCCAAAGAGTTGTCGGTCTGGTTGTGTGATGTGTCCAAACACCCTTCTAGTTATCTGCCATTCACTGCTGGATCTGGTGTAGGCAGTCAACCGTGACCCCAGGTGGGTGCTGCCATCTGATGTGTAATCCAATAACCAAATCCCATCCATGGTGGCCGCCACAATCAACTCCCTAATACAGGCCTAGGCTTGAAGTGTAGAGGTGGTACACAGTGTGGTATATCGTGCAAGCTTCTGCCTTCCAATCATTTCTAACATGAAAGCTATTTTATGTCCCCTGGTGTAACATTAAATTGGATTATGAAATATAAGAATCCAATTGCAATGTGCATGTGATTTGGGCTTACAAAGTTGTAATACCATACCTTTGCATCTTATTACTAACATGAAAGAGGTAAACGTGCAACATTGAAAGTCTACTCCCGTTACTCGTGCTCACAGTCAGCTAGGAATCTATACAATCTGCAATGTAGTTATGGTGTTGGCTGGTAATCGTTGTTAACCAGGTACGTCCATCGGTTATAGAAATGTATGAAGAGATTGAAAACAGCATTTTCCCTGTGTCTCATTATTTCTAGTACCATGGCTTTAACTAACTCTCCGGTGTAAACTTGTTCAGGCATTTTAGAGAAAAAAAAAACACATTCAAATGATAACTTACCACGGCAGCATTAATGTTGTGTATTAATTAAGAACAAAAGGCATTGAAGAGTCAGCCAAAGAAATAATGCATGTGCACACTATGACGAAGAGCAGGGGAGACTGACTTTTTAAAAGAAAGTTGATAAAAAAAGAAAAGAAGAAAATGAAAAGGGGACTTTATCTGCGAAGTTAGTGTAGGGTATAAAGGGGTCCAGATCTGTAGACCATCACCTGGTGATGAGGCCGTAAGTACGGGTTGTTGCCATGGTTACCTGTGAGGGTTGGTGTGCAGACATCTTGTCTCCAGGGTGGTTCATGTTGCTTGTATAGGGTTAGGGATGCCAGCCCATGAAGGAGATGCCATTAGAGCAGCTTTTAATGCCTCACTTAAGCAGAGCTCCATGGTCCACTGCCACTGCTTAATTGCTTCCACCTAATTGAATCTCCTGAATTGATTCTATTTACTATCTTAATGCACTGCCATAAGGTCTCTTTTATACTCTGGGCAGGAGTTTTAAACAGAAAACTTGAAAACTCCAGTGACAAATACTTTGCTCTATTTTGAGTTCTTTCCATGAAAACTATATTTAAACTGAGATCAGATTCACCTCCCCTCGATGCTGTTTAAAATGCGTGGTTAACCCAATGAATGTACATTCGTTAGCATAGATCTTAATTTAAGTTGTGGTTTACCACATAATGTGTCTGTGGGAGTAGGAAGACACGCTTTCACCTGACGTTGGTTCCGCTTCGGATCATAACCCACGTGTTGTGCTCTTATATAAAAGGAGACAGATACCTAGACTGACCAGCTGGAGAACGCATAGGCCGACCACAGATTCTCAAGGTAAGAGATACCTAGCTGCATGTACTTACCCCGTGGAAAGTGGTGGTGGTCATGCCCCAAGTGGGAGCCAAAGATATACTTATGCTGTGAGGCCACCTGTTGCGATGCACGTCATCTGATACATTAATACTATATCACAAAAGGAGTAACATGACTCAGTCACGTGATCCATGTCATATGCATTGGCTGTACAGAAGGAGAACTTAAAGGGAAAGGGTATATATTTATTCAATCCCTATTACAACTTCAGCAGTGGGTGATTGAAATGATCCAGGACTCTTATGCCTCTGGATATATTCCTATTAAATGCGTATAGAATTAATATGAATGGTTTTGCTGCTAATGGTCAGTAAAAGGTCGCTGTTGCAGTAGGTTGGCTGGGTCTATGCCTCAGTGCTCCAGATACAAGCCAAATACAATATATGGCAGGCAGTGAGTCATTACATTATATCCTCCCTGAAGCTTCTCCTTCAATGACCCCCCTGCCCTCAGTGCTCTCATCAATACACACATACTCAAAAACAAAATGCATCGTTTTCTGCCTTGGTTTGCACTACTAAGCAATGGCGTAAAGACCTTATGATATAGGCCTAATACGAAAGTCAAAACCTGGATGTGGGCTCATTTGAGCATGGGAGATTAGCGATGAGTTCATTGGTTATGGTTTTCATGATTCAGCAAACGGTAAAGCCTAAAGGTGCTTTTGGTTTAGTAGATATCATGAACTTTGTCAAAGAGCTAGGGAGCATGTACCCGGGGTATACATTGTATATATACACATGTATGTATACATACAAGTTTACTGAGCTTAAGAAACACCTTTAGAATACATTTTCTATACCAGTACCATCCCTTATGCCCAAGGGTGATTGGGTTATACAAAAGGGCTTACCAATCACCATCTGTTCTATCAGAAGTCCATTTCAGTTGAATGTACTGAAAACAAGATATCATAATAAGGCAGGTTAACCTGAGTTACCGGAATTGGACCATGTTGTGTTTGAGTCAGAATACCCTACATGACCTTAGGAGACGGAAGTGATTTCTTTTCCTTCCAACCATTTTTTTCTGGGTCTCATTTGCAGGATATAGAACTTTCTTTGTAGCGAGACAAAAGAGCTTGGACTGACAAGTCAGGAACAGTCAGCCACTGGCATAGAGACCGCATGATAGAGAAAGGAAGAGAAAGGGGATAGTTTGGTGGTGACGAGTGGGTGTCCGGGTTGACTTCTTGTGTAGTGTCTTGTGATTCTCTATATATGTCTTGTGTTTTACTATCACATGGATATGCCCAGGGCACAATGCCTTTGAGGCAATCCTTTCATCTCAAGATGAATGGATTTATTTTAAGAGAAAATGTGTGCATTTCAAAGCCAAGACCAGACGTCTTTCAAATGAGACGAAATGAAAACCTTCCACTGAGAGAGAGTTCAAGGCATACTTTTTTTGTAATGATATTGGATAAAATGCCAGGACTACATGTATTTTATCAGTAGAATCAATTCAACTTACTTGAGGACATGTACATGACTAGCCTTCAAAAGCTTGCCAGTCACAATAATCATTTAGTTCTCAACATAGTTGCATAATCTATGATGTGTTCAGTGGGACCTGAGTAGATAAAGGCATTAGGTTTGCATTCCTTTACTGCTAATCTGTAAATTGGATTCTCTACAGCAGAAACACTTACATGCAGAGTGTGTAATCCAGGACTCCTGCGTCAAAATCACATGACAAGGGTAAATGTTAAGGACAGTAATTCATGTGTCATTCTATAATAAAGAGGGATAGACAACGGCTGACACTTTCTCAAATATCTAACTATGCAAACTATTTCACTGTTGTTGTTGTTGTTGGTGTTGTTTTCACCGTGACACTCATTATGATTGACACCATAACATAATGATTAAATATGAATATCCAGATGCCATAACCATTATTCTTAGAGCCATACAATGTACATAGCGCATACCTCCCTTACAGTGCTATCCTAGACCCGTCTGACCACCCAGTCCCCCTTTCCTTCATCACCTATGTCAACGCAATCAATCTTACCTCCCCCTGGAGGAACAAGGCACACACCTGTCTGGACCCTTGCCCACCCTAGGAACCAGCCAAGTATACTCAAGTTCTACCCTCCTCCAGAGTGGGCCTTAGTGGGTCAATCAGTAGCTAGGTAAAGGCACATTGGATTTGGGAGATTAGCCCTCATTAAATTTTCAATGAATTTACCAGCTGGTATTTCTCTTCACGATTTATCATGATGATAGAAGAGCCTTGATTAAAAACGACAAAAGCAATAGATACTTCTTTCATAATTCCGTTGTTCTTTGAAAAAAACAGAAAGGATTCACTCAATCCAGCTGGATAATTGACATGTAAAGTTTATGTTTTAGAATGGTTTGTCTATTAGCATGGTTCCATATCCACTCCTCAGTGTCACTTAAAAGGGAGATATAATACTTCTAAGCACATTAGCTGTGCACCTACTTGTGATCCTATTAGTATTACCTGGCCCTGGGTAGGTTCCAACCAGGCCCGGAAATGAGCATGGCCTGTGGGGTTGTACTTATAAGAGTGGTGTAAGTAAACATTCTCAACATCGTTATGATTCAGGTCTGGGAAAAATGAGATTAAATCATAAGGTGAAACATGGGTCAGTGTTTTGATATTAAGATAGCCGTGTACTCTAGCTAAACACTAGTTAAAGTGTTAATAAATTCCCACTGAGTATACCTCTCGGTTTCACGTGCCCACCAATAGGCATGAATCATATTTCTGCAAAGTAGCATCTAACAGAGATTGTAATGTGATGGTTTCTTAGATACCCTCCAGTCAGGGTACACAATGGTGATATTGTATTTTAGTGAAATAACATCATCGGAAGTGAATTTCCATGAATATCACAAATAACGGGCAAGCGCTGTTGGATTGGGCAGAATAATCATTTATCTTTTTAATATGAGATCATTACTTATTAATCCAAACCCTTTAAAAGACCCCATGCATTGGCAGTAGCTGAATGGGAAATTTCTGAGGTACCACCAATAGAAAACCATTGCATTATGTACAGTCGAGACTTTTAATAGTCCATGGGAAAACTTTCCATGTAGCTGCCCCAATTACCATATTTATTGCACTGAACACTGTTTCAATAGCCATCTATCACGTTTCTGTGTTGCTAGATAATTATTTCTAAATATACTTAGTCACACATCCATAGTATTAAATTTGATTGAAAGAAATAAGTTAATTCTAAAATGTAGAGCTCTGGTATTAGGATTGTACAGATGTGAACCCAATGTGTCCTAACACATGTATGCTATCATTAAATAAGAGGATCAAATGTGACGTCCTTAGAGCATTATCTGTGGCTATGAAAACATTTGTATATTGAGCAAAATAAACACACCTCACCATCTAGAAATATGTCCTGTGATCTCATACCAACAGGAAAGATGAGTGTAAGTAAATATTTGCTGGTAACACAGCGCGCTCTAATCTGCAATTGAAATACTGTTACTGATTTTGAAATGGCCATTTAGCATAACGATGCATGGCATTTTAGCTGACTCTTAAATAAAGTAGAAACCTGTCTGTAGACCTTTGGAACCCTCGAACAGCAGTGTCAGGCAGATACATAAAGCAAATCCAGGAGGCAGTGGAACTCTTATAGTAAACAAAGAGTGGTTGACATTTTCTATGCATGGCCTGTATAGACTCTGGATGACGTTAGGACACTTGACACTCTCTTAGATCACCCACAAACAGGATCTGATAACATGGCCAGAATAATATGGATCCTTCCTGGGACAAGGTGCTCCTCTACCTCAGGGGGAGGGGGTGGTGATGGGGTGGATGGGGAGTATAGTGACTGACAGTGGAAGATATCACTGCTGAAGTAGAATATCATTGTAGTATGGGGATGGGTCGCCTAGAATGGAAATGATATTTTTTCTAGAAACATGATTTCATCCAATATGGTTCCATATGTCATTTCTTGGCCTATGTATTCTACCTCTATAGAAATTCAAATTGCTAGCTCTACCTTTCTAAATTCCCCTCTCCAACGGATTTACTCTGTATTTTAGCTTCTGAGTACTTCTTGTGACATACATCCTAATCTTCTAACGTATCCTAATCTGTGATGGTTTATTTAACCCTCCATGTGAAAAAGAGGTTTGTTTTAGTTTGAAGCATATCTACTAGGATTGAGGTCATCTCTACATAAACATTAGAAAACTGCCTTAAAGTTTGCAATCCTACTTGTCTTGATGTATGTACTTGCGGTCCAAACTATTGCAGGGATGGCCCTGTTTGAAAATATGTTAACTGTTGCCTTTGTAGTAAAGGCCTTGTTATTTGTGGTCATACCATTGTTCCTTTTCTGGTTCCAGGGTGCCATAACCAAAGGCAGAAAAAAAACCTGTTTATTTCTAGTGCTACCCATTACCCCACATACTGAAGCAGAATGGTGTTATGTAGGTGAAAATAAAGGGCAGAACATCCCTTAATACCAGCCACTTTGTTCCTTTTCATGTGATACAAGAACCACTCTTACATTTCCATTTTAATCCCTATTGCATCCTAAAATTCATTCATAATCAGGGGGAAGTCACAAGCGTGCTGTTAACTTCAGTAACATGCAATCAATTGGGGACGATCTGGCGGCAATAATAAGCCAATTGTAAGTGATTCTAAAAACAGGAAAACTGGGAAAGGAAAAAGGCAACAAACTGGTTTTCTGCAAGCGGTCCTTTCAAAATGGCATTACCTGACAAGGTAATGTCAGATTTGGTAGGCAGATAGAAGGCTACTAACCTCCAAGTAAACTGATCAATTTCGGGGAGGCCATGGGTTCCTAAGGGTAGATCTGATCTGGGGATCTTTGGGATCCGAAATGATCCAAAATACCTGCAGGAGGACCGACAGGCAGGGATCCAGGGATGAAGGTGCGTGCTTATCCCTCTACTATAGTTGCCTCATGTTGTGATCATGGATCGATCCTCTCCCGCTGGGAAAGTGTTTCCATGGCATTGCCCCCCTCTCCTCCACTCCCCTCCCTCCATACCACCCCCTCCCAACCCTTCCATTCCACTCTGCTTGCTCCCCACCTGCTATAGTCCTGACTACCTGTCCCACAGACCAAGACGAACCGGAACCATCAAGACCTGCTACCAGCTCTTCCTGAACTCTACCTCAGCCACTGGCATTAAGACCACCAAAACCAGGAGTTTCCTCATGTGGCCAATAGACCGTGGCTCAACTGCCCACCTACCCACCCAGCTACCTCCAGCCCCACCTGCAGCTCTCCTCCTACTGACTACCTCTACTCTAGGCTGTTTTCCCACCAAGGGGACAGGAACAAACACACCTGTGCCGGCCGCCCAGGAGCCCACATTACCCACTGGAGTAATACAGGGGGGAATACCACCACTCATCCACTGCACACCTGGAGGATATTAATACCATTGTCTAGGTTACACCTCTGCCTAGCTAGGATTCCAGTCTACATGTGTCCTATTTATGAACCAACTTGGAGTTGGCTTTCTCTCACTTCATAACTTACCTGAATGAAACATCACATATTGGATGAATCTCCAGAGATACTTCACAGGTGAAAAGCTATCGCCCTGGAGTTCTCCCTCATTCCACTCCATGGAAGAAATATCCCTGGCTGATGGCAAAACTCAGCTGGAGCGTGGAATGCCTTAGAGGTAAAGCTGGCTGGACTGCAGGTACCTGCTTTACCTTTTGAGGCCACGGCTCACCTGGATTAACTGTCTGTACTTAGTCAGAACAAGAAGTCTGGACCTATTTTATATTACATGTATTAATGCCAATGGTGGATATATGTATTTTCCATTTGCAATGGCTTAGAAATGGGTGATGGTAGATGCGACCCTTTGATAGATTTTGTATTAGAATGATCGAAGTAATATGGTACTGGAATACGCTTTCAGATCTGCCTGGATGTTTTACACACATGGTCTTACAAAAAGACATGGGCTGAAAGTTATGGATCTTAAAATTACCACAAAGGCATGATACTGGATTCAAGATTGCTGCTCATGGAGGGGGCCTACATTGCCTTCGCTAAAAGAAGCATTCAGTTAATTATTTGGCGGTCGTGTGTATAAATGGCAATTACATTACTAGGGTAATATGGGAATCCAAATCCTAATTTCGAGTAGGTTAGTAACATACCTACACATAACCTCACATGAAGGATGAATTCAGTTTAATCAATTCCACCCCACCTCTACCACCCTTAATTCCCATAGTGTGAATCCATTGTCACCTGCCTCACGTGGATGTCAGGGTCAGGAGGTTAAAGCAGCAGCAACCCCCACCCACCGCTGTAAGCCTGTCACCCACTATTGATGTCAACTTTCGATCTCCCATCCCGCAGGATGACAGTGAGTTAAGTCCCATGTTCCACCCCACATGTGTGCCTGAGTAGCAGCTGGAGTGATATATGATTATTTGGGGCATTTCGCAGGCATCAGGTTTGATGATTAAACTACTGGAGTAACCTACAGGAAGACCCAAAGGCAGGGATCCGGCCGTACTGGTTAGGGAATACCTGGGGAAATCCCAGTTTTTCAACACAAGGCCCTGAGCTCTAAAGTGTATTTTTATCTGAAGACACTTGTTATTTGATGGATGAGCATCCCTGAGATTCAATTAAAAAAAGAAGGAAGTACTTAAAGGTTAAGATTCACAATTGAGTAGCACAGGGTATTGTAAAGGAGGAGGGTCAAGTAGACTGCCTCTGTAATAGATGTACTCTAAACACAGGTCACACTCCACTGCCTTCATGATCCTTGCCAGCAAGGATATGCTTATTAAGTACAGGTATAGAACACGGCTACATTCAAGGACTTTGGCACTCCAGGGCTCAACAGAAGGCTGAACCTAGCAATAATGCCCACCTATGGCTGAATACCCACACTCCAGGTTAGGCCCCTCTTTATCCCCCAAAGCCCTTAGATAACAATATTAAGAGGCCCTGGCTAGACATACACTGACGTAGCCATGGGGTTCATAGGGCTAAACCCCAAGGTTTGGTGGTCAACCGACCAATACAAAAAGCAAAGACGGAAACTGGATTCTGAAGGACGCAAGGTGGAGCCTATACGCAGCAATGGGACTAAAGGAAAAGGGGTGGCCATGGTAGAAGGGCCAATGGGCCTGGTGGAAGGGAAGAGGGTGGGCAGCAATAAGGCCAAAACGAACAGAGGGAGGAGTAAGACTAAGCGCCAACCTTCCTTCACAGTGCCTAGGACGGTGTACGGGAGGAGCAGGCAGGCAATGACCGGGGCTTCTACTGGGGTCAGCCGCCAAAGTTCAGGCACTTGGAGTGGTCTCCAACGCCCCCACTACCACCCACACTCTGGAGGCTATCACCAGCCTGGGGGCACCTCCCCTGGAGGAGGCATGGGAGTGAGGGGCAGATTCCTCCAGGGACTGAACAGCAAAGTGGCAGAGAGACTGAACCTGGATGAGATCAAAGAGTGGACAGAATGGCTGCGTACACAAAGGGTATGGTGCTTTCTAAATGGAATTATGTATTATGTATACATACTACTATGTCCTTTACGCTTCTTAAGATGAGATTCTGGGCAATTGGGATTCTAGGCAGTTGTCTTGCACATTATTTCCAGCAATTTTTTAATCAGTTCAATAGATTCATAAGAGTCAAGTCGATGTTAGAAGATGGTTTATACCCTGCATGAAGGCAAATTATGGACTTTGTATGATAATAGTCTTAATGCAACTTATGCAAAAATGGGATATGAGGCCAAGTGGGAACGGAAGTAGGTACATGAAGGGAGATAACTATTATATATAAATGATAACCTAAATATGTGCAGTTAAGATGTAAACGGAGGGGTTACATTGAAATTGACGTTTACAAATGACGTCACTTATTATGCCAGTTACATCATTTGGGAATGTTCCCAAGGATTTCTGGAGGAGAAGTAGCCCCTATGCAGTGATGATGATTGAGACTAGATAGAGAAGGTAAGGGATGAGAGTCCTGCACGTGCGACACACGCGACATGTGCGACGTGCTGCTTGTTGGGATCCAGTCGGATCAATATCGTGCACGTACGCACGAGGCAGGTGTCAATGGTGTGTGTGTGTGGGGGGGGTGGGAGGGGGGTAGTGGAGTGAGTCCCATCAATACAACCTATCATAGTTTCCACTCTAGGACGATTCTTACCAAGACCACCACGCTAAAGCATTGTGTTTTCAACAGTTCCTTCAAACAGTTTCATTTAGATAGGCCTAATCATACTTCTACTGTCAATATGATTAGTTTAGACTAAAGATCCATGCCATGGATTGTTATGTATAATCACCTTGTGCAATGACCAGTGCACGCAACCATTGTTGGCGCTGAAGACTTTGCCTATTGAGATGTACATGTATATCTGATATGGCATCTCTCAGCCAGGGCTATACCCATGATATAAGACACATCCATGGTGGGATTTTAATGTTAAGTGTACAGATTTAAGCATAATGATGCCACTGTTTTTAGTAAAAAGGGAAACAGTGTCTAGTTAAATATTTCCAAATGCGACCATTTTGGTGTGTTCTTGGAAGTGCAGGTACATATATAAGTAGAATCTGGTAGAGCACATAATGGTCGTAGTGTAATAAAGCCCGATATCTGTCTCTGAAAATGAGGCAAATACACAAGTCCCTGATACTAAATTATGCACACATTTTTTTCACAATTTATTTTTCTCTTCTTTGTCTGCAGGGGTTTGGTCCTCAAAGGGGATATAGGCCTTAATAGGGGATAGGATTACAAGCTTGACTTGTCATGTGTCAGCGCCTTTTTGGTCCTTAGCCCTTTGTAGGGTACCTTTTGTGAAAACTGGGTATCAATATCGTTCTCCATCAAATCGCCTGTAGGAAAGAAGGAAGTGTCAAGCTCAAATCCTTTGAATGTAAAGAAACCATAAAAGTGGAGAATTCCATAAGTGTTTATATAATATATCCATACTATATATTGGTCATCTTTGGAGCTGTTTATGATAAGAAACATATGCATATTCCATATCAAAGAGGAAATCCATTGAATACTAGTATTCGGGTTAACTGGAGCTATGCACCCCACCTACCTCCTAGACCTTGGTTAGGACCCAGTCATAGCCAGGTGCGGACATGAAGTTGTACGAGGATGGAAGGCCCTATCGACTAAAGGTATGGATCTAAAAGTCTTTGTTGGAAGTACTTCACAGGGATCCTTGAAGTAGGAGTGTTCTGTACAAGATATAGAGTGAATGTGTAGAATACAGGTGAGAGGGTAGGTGGTGATGTGAAGGAGGGACTGATGGGGACTGGGCAGGTGTGAGAGGCTGAGAGATGCCTACAGACATCCATTAATGCTGAGAATATTTCGGATATAGCAGATCCTCTATATCTTAGGGCGTTTGGTCAAAGCAGATTTGAGGTACACAGTGAAGAGGAGATCCACCATGGCAATGCTTATAGTTAGCTATCGGGGTATAGTCGTTCTTTAAGAAAAGTAAATAAAACATGAGACCATATAAAAATCGTACATTGTCAGTCAGATAATTCAAATGATATGCTTGTAGTTAGATATGAACAGTTAAGGGAAATTGCAAGTCCATAGAGTTGCCACTTCTTTGTATTTGCCTTCACCACCAAGGCCTATAGTGCACCGTAGTACTAGGGGCTACTATTAGTCGAGGCGTTCGGGGTATGGCCGAGGGATCAATGCTGGTTTGTAAGGCCACCCCCTATTGGTCCTGCCCATGTGGGTCAATGTTGATCCCTGAGTCAACTTACTACACTTCCAAGCATAGTTAAGGATTGGTACCTAGCCAGACCTGGCTGGGGTGGAAGGGGGTGGAGGGAACAAGCTAAGATTGTGTAGTTAGCGTTCGAGGCCACCCCCACCCACAATGCACTGCATATGGTTAGAAAACCGCTGCCCGAACGCCTCGAATAGTCAGCTTAGAAGTGACCACTCTAATGGTGGATATCATTGAGACAGGGGTGAGTGGGATCATTGCCTGGCCGGGGGCGATATGCCATGGAAGAGGTGAGAGGTCACTTCATCCAGTGTGAGGAGTCTTTCCTCCAGGGTCTCTAGGCCTTTACTGACGTTAGGGACAAATAAGGCGGAAGCCTGTTAGACTGTACTAGCAGACTCTATTGACTTTTTTAATCTATTTCCCTGTCAATTAGACTACATACATCGAAGGCTTTATGTGTCTTGTATAGTGGGAGGGGGGTCACTGGCGTCTGACTTTACATGTTAATTTGAGAATACAGGCGAATTGGTTCACAATCATTAAGTGCAAATGTGTGTTTTTGTTGTTGTTTTTTTGCATGCACTGGGTACAAGATCGATTTCTGTAGACACAGCCTATTGAAAACCAGTCTAATGTATTGTGAAAGAGTAAAGATCGAAGAATGAAGCATGTCTCTATATTCATACGCTATATGCTTTAACCGAATAAATAAATAGTTGGGTGTTTGGAGAGTCATGCAACAAGATTGTTTATGAATCGCATCATATGCGATAAGGCCTTTACTTTTTTTTTTTCTTTTTGTTTTTTCACTATGGGCACTTCTGTATCTCAAATGCAATGAATGTCTGTGCACCGCTAGATAAAATAAAGAAATATGCAATCCTTTTCTCACAAGGCATTCCCTTGTGATGATATCTGACCGTCTTGGCATTTACCATCTTTTAGCTGTACGGCTCCTAGAAATACAGAGGTGCTCTATTAATGTCACGTTCATGTCTTCTGGCAAGAATTAAATGTAACACCAGTGTATTTGTAGAACAGACCTTTCCCACTTTGGATGTCAATTGGACTCTCAGACGTGCTGGTAATAATACGTTGCTGAAATTCCACTGAAATCATTTCAGAGGCAGTGTAGTTGTTTCCCAGGTACTTTTTATTCTGGAGGATTAGGGCTCAAATTGCTTTTCAAATAAACATTAGTATTTTGCATTGAGGTAGCCACAGACATAATGTTTTATGTGATGAAAAACCAATATCCGAGGACGGAGTATGAACTAAAATACCTTTCAACCTGGGAAGTGGAATTTCCAAAATACTTGCAAAGTCCGCCATTTTATTCAATCTCCAGAGCAGAGCCCCTCGTTGGAATGCAGTTTTGTATTTACCTTTCACCCAAATACACACATCCTCCTAAAATATATGAGTTCCGTATTTGAATAAGGATGAAACACGAATGTACAAAAAGGAAATGAAGGAAAGATAAATTGTGGTGGCTACTATGGGATGCCCAATGCCCTATCTCTCACGCTCCCCATAGACTATAATGATACTGGGTAACATCATATCTACTGATATCCTAGTTATTCCTTATCTTATAATGAAAACGAAACCATAATTTATGTGCTTTCTTACATGGGTCTTACTGCTTCTTTTTCCCTAGGTTACAGTTGGCACTGTTGATAATCGCAGCATCTAAACAGTAATTAGTGCTGACGGAGAGGAACATGCTTATTAATGCTCTGGTAATGGACTGCCAGTCCCAATCACAACATTTGTGAGGCATGAAAAAGGGATTATGTCCCTCTGTAATTGGGGAATAGCGTTTAAGCTGCTATAATGTCAGTCATTTCTGCAGTACACATCATGAACAGGAATGGCTCGCTATACCCAGGTTGTAGGTCTTCTACAGGGAGTGCAGCCATTGGTTCTGGTGGGTGCAGTAAAATAAGGCATTGAAATAGGTATCATGGCAGGCATGATGCACTCTGATACACTCTTGGTGTGGCTAAGGGCGAATAATAGGAGTTAAATGACAGTTTTCGATCGGTTGGCATCATCTTTTCTTTCATTTTATCCAGTGCCTGTATGACAGGTGTGAATAGTTTACACTTTGACAAACTTTGCAGTTTCTTTTCCCCTTAAACAAATTGTTTAGGCAATATCTAGGTGGCCATCCCGCAAAAGTGTTAAACATGTGATAGTAGTGAATATCCTCTATGTTATCATGCAACCGAAGCAATTTGGGGCAGATCTGACATTTCTGTTTGCCTGTCAACTTGTTACAAACATTTCCCAGGCACAATAGCTAACTTTGTATCCCGTTCCAAACAACCACATGCTGGTTAGGACTAAATGGGACACCTTTACCAGTGGAATTCGGTGAGTCAATTATTTACACCATTTTGGCATGGGGCCAAACGTAAAAACGATATAGGGAGCACCCTACATAGGTTACCATAGCGATGTAACCTGTTGTATCTAAATATTTTGGTATGTGTTTCCTATATGGCTCGTTGTGAGCTCTACGACTATAAACAGGGCTGTTTCTCTGGTGATTGGAAGTATTCATGGCAACAAGGAGTAGAATGACTGAGTCAGACCATACCGTCTGCCCAATAGCAGTGTCGCCTGCTTCCTAGAAGTGATGCTATATGAGGAGAATTGTCGTTTGCTTTCTGCAAACAGATACCTAAAACTTATAACTCGTGCCCTTTGGGTGATGCATCCTTTTTTGGACAATGGTGTGGCTTCTCAGAGCTGGGTCTCTACCAAATAAATAAAAAGAAACTGTGTACATGTTACCGACGACAATGAAACATTTATATACTTTGCATTTTTGACTTTCGATTTGATTTGTAGGTGTATAATTTTAGGATGCCTTACCTTATATTGATTTCCATTTAGAATCTATATAAGAATCCCCACAATTTAGCACATTACAAAGGCATAATTCATTCACCCCTATTCAATTTTATCTTGAAATAACATGAAGAATCTTATGTCTGACAGTCCTTTCCATTGAGGTAATGTGAATTTAACCATTTATTATTTGAAATCCAAAATGCCATCTTTGCCTTTAGAAACAGCATGATATACATAACTAAAACATATTCAGAGACATATTCAGAGAAGCACATTCCCAGGAGCTCTCTCTCTCTCTCTCTCTCTCTCCATAAAACATTTTAACACTGAAATGAGAGATACTCTCTGACTCAAAGCACGTACTAGAGGCATCTATACAACACCTAAAGTATTCCCTCTTACCTCCCACGGTGTATAAACTACAGCTTACAGGGTCTGCCCCTTAGCAAACCACAGACGTGTAGGAACTACACAGACTCAGTGCAAATCATGTATTATTTGTATTTGTCAGGAATAAAAGTAATTGCTAAATGGTATATAAAGTTTAATGTAATTTAGTTCCTCTGAGTAAGGCATATACATGTACTATACTTCCTGCTGTACACATAACCTTTGTGAATTAAATTGTGTGTTTTATTTTAGTAAAAGTGAATATTAGTTGAGTGAAGATAGCTGGGTGTAGAAATATCTGCTGTCTGGGGGTGTTCTTGTTTGGTATTCAGTCTGTGAGTCTGGTATTGCACAGACACACGCCTCAGGTAGATCCACTGACATTATACATCATAGAAAATATGAAAACTTCACATATAAATTCTTGCAGGTGATCATGATACTCCTATGAACCACACTATAAAATGAATAGCTTATATCCCGGACCTCATCTGTTTGCTTTACTTGTGGACATTTTGATTTGACTGTCTAGAAGGGGGAAGGGGTCAAAATCACAAAATTGTTCTTTGGAAATTTTAATTAAATCTTAATCAGTAATACCATAGCCCTAAAACATCTTTAGCTTTGTAATTAGCAAGATGATCCACACCAAGCATTTCCTTTGCATACACCAAAGTTATGAATGTCCGTCTTTAGAATCTTCAGGTAGAATGTGTGTGATTAACCAATTTTCATGGTTTACATGTACATGCAGACCCTATTGCCATGATATGAGTAGGGTTGGGTAATTAGCATTATTAGTCACTGCAAAACCTAACAAAGGGACACCCTCATGAATACAAAATGTCAACTGTGTAAAGGTGAAGACTAATAATGTGTCTGATTTAATGCAGCTCCCTTTACTGTGAATTTGTCCTGGCAATTGTAAAGATGTGTATGTAGTGTGGACTATTAGTATTGTCGATGGAATCTGGCTGGAAACGGATAATGGACTTTGGTCTATGGGTGTATCAGTTATTTTTCAATAGAAAAGAAAGAGTTATCTCTCTTTTTTTTGCATATGAAATGTGGTTTGCGGGGAAAAAAACTGCCTGAGCAAATGCCAAGTGCTTTATAAATGATAAAGTGAGTTACGGAGGCCTATTCCCACTTTGTTCAATAATCTGAAGAAATACATGTTTCCCTCTGTAAAATAACTTAGTTAAATCGTCCATCTGGATAAATCAGAATTAACACACATTACTACGACCTGGATAACCATGCCTGTTCTTGTCAGCTAGGTACTGCACTATTGACATGCATGCTATAAGCTCCCCTGAGCTGCTCACCACAGTAGAGAAGCTCCATAGATAGGCTAGCTTGAGCTGCTCTCAGTTTCTCCTATGTTGAGTCGGTGCCATGTGGTTTAGCAGGATCGATACAAATCAGCTTAAAGGGTTGAGGTGAGTTCTTAGAAATGGTAAAAGACTGGAAGAAGGCCACTTTTTCATCTAATTCTGATCCAGAATAATCAGATTTCTCAAAAGCTATTTTTGGCTCAGCACATTTTTTTCTATTCTAATCTCACCCAGCCCAGACCCTGGGAGTTACTTTATGAAAATGAAAAGGAGTCTGAATAGTAGACTTCGTCCTAATGCAGTATTTCATATTAATGGTGATAAATTTGTACTTCAAAAAACTATGTCATAGATATAAGTCACTTGGATATAAGCTTACACGGATGTTTTGTTAAAACAAATACCATTCATTGTCAATTGAATAGAACACGAATAGGTACTCATGGTATTATTGCTACTTCTATAATGACTGATGAGGGTGAGAAAAGGAGGAGGAGAGGAAGGAAAGGGAACATGATTCTATGATTAGGCACTTTAGTGATTAGCACCACAGTACTTCAATGGGAGAAAAGGTTAATTATGAAAATCAGCTAAAGGGTAAGAGTGGTTGCATTACCAAATTAAATGTCAGATTGGAGATCAGCTAGTTAACCATATCCCAGCTGATATCCCACCTAGTGCAGTTTTACTGTTATCGCCTGGGGTCCTCTGAATCTGAGAATCCTATCAGAACGAAATATAGAGCTGCATTTCCAATTAGGTGTAAGATGAATGTCATTTGTTTTCACTCTATCTATAGGACCTACTTTTGAGGAATCGTACTCCAGGAAAATTAAGGTGTGAGAAAGGAGCTGTACATGGTGGTTCATCTTCTGGTGTGTTTTTCCCAGAACGGTGTTTGCCCAGTAGATATTCCTGTTGCCAGTTTGTATTATAGTCAAATGAGGGATAATGCCTCATCTCCTGATAATACTAGATATTAGAAAGCATTGATTATATGTGTACATCATAGATATACAGGGTTATAGAGCCTCACAATATGACTATGTTCTATGTCCTATCTGATCTAAAGTAAACCTTCACATCTTTATCTGGATCAGCTGAAGCTATCTGTCATTACTTTAATCAGGACGGAGATAATTAGTTGCCGGTTGTCTTTAGTGATTGTCAGGTCATAGAGGCTCTGTGTGCTTAATTACACAGCATCCAGACACAGGCATGTAATATGCCTCACTATCTTAGACCCCTTTGGACCTATCAATATCAGAGACTGGTACTGTAAAGGAGATACTCTGAGTAGCTCATTGGACCAGTTCCACTGAATGGGCAGTAATAATATATTATTTCTCTTTTGTTTATTGGATGTCTAGTGTTAGGGAAGTGTTTAGTTATTCTAAAACTATTATTAACTTGGCTATATATTTGGTGCCGGGATTTGGTGTGAGGTTTAGCTCCCAGCCTCCCTGTTTGCCCTGGAATGAGGATATCACAATTCTGGTTTCAGTTTTGATTTATGACTGTTGCTCTGTGTATATACATGGATTTGCAATTTATGAAACAGTGAGGGCTATGATACACCGGATCTGTACTGAAGTATCTCGTCAACATACCATTTTGATATTCAAGCACCTAAAAATACTATTGTTCAAGGATTAAATACACCCACATTATAAAACAGAGCCCAGCTCTGTGCAAAGGAGAGAAAGTGCTATACAGATTTGCTGTGGGTATGATACTCAATCTAATACGTATAACTTAGATTCTGAATGATTCTTATAACTCAAATGCGCAAAGCACGACATGAACAGCCCAAGTAAACAGTTGCTGATGTGATAAGCTTTCATAGTGTGAAATAATAATTGATGTACTTTATATGGGTCGACCTACACTCATGTTTGTTGAGGTGATGGAAGGCCAGGGGGTACCATGACCAACATAATGTTATAGATTCCATAGGAGGTGATAGATCTCATACGATAACATTCTACTTCCTTAATATGATATTAAAATGTACGTCATTAGTTTGTGCTTATCAATCATTTTCCTACATTGCTTTCCAAGTTAGGGTTCACTAAATATCATATATGCAATAATTCCTTTGTGACTTATCGCCAACTTTTTTTTATTCCTGGTAGCCCAGAAATTATTGACTCTCATTTCTTAGGTCTGTGTTCCCTTCACCTATTTCTAAACCCCCTCCCCCACATCCCCCCTTCGGTGAGTTCTTTCGCTCCCTTCCTTTCGCCTTCATCTTTTCTCCCCTTAGTTCCTTCCTTTTTCATCCTACCCCTCATTTGTTATACATTTCCGCTCTTCTGAGTTTTTCTCCTCTTCCATCCCCTCCCTCCCCTCCAGCCTCCCCCCGCCTCCCATCCTCTCTCTGTGGTTAGGCATCCTATTGCTCTGTTCCGTGTAGAAACCCACAGAGATTGGGTCAGTGTCAGTCTAGTTTGATCCCAAGGGAAGGACTCACATTTGGATCTGCGTTCTGTGAATTTAGAGGATAGCAGACGACATTTATTTGGATTTATACCTACTTGTGTGTGTGTGCATTTCACTGGGAGTTTATCAAAGATGATGATGAGGAAACCTTCGTTTGTTACCTTTGGGAGAGGGGCAGGGAGAGGGAAGGTAAGGGATTAGATATGAATAAGGAGGGCCTTCTAGATGAGACCCTGACTGGTTGCATTTTAGCAAAAGATAAGCTGTTAAAAGTTAAGCTATCAAAGCTTTAATGATATTGTTTTATTCGTCTATACACAATGATGCCTTTAGTGGGATTTTTTGCTGATCAGTTCATGTTGGATATTATGAATTGCCATTACAAATCATTTCCTTGCAGTTCTTTTAGTAACTGTGTGTATCTCTGGACTAATACAAAGCTATCATTAACTCAATAGCATATCGAGGACACCATGGCATATTGCCTATGTTTTGAATTTTAAAGAATTCATAACCTGTTCATAGTATTAATGTTATCTTAAGTCATTTATCTCATTGACAAGACACTAATTTAAGTGTTAAACCCACCTGTGATTCTGTTGAGCCGGAGATAATTAGTTGCCGGTTGTCTTTAGTGATTGTCAGGTCATAGAGGCTCTGTGTGCTTAATTACACAGCATCCAGACACAGGCATGTAATATGCCTCACTATCTTAGACCCCTTTGGACCTATCAATATCAGAGACTGGTACTGTAAAGGAGATACTCTGAGTAGCTCATTGGACCAGTTCCACTGAATGGGCAGTAATAATATATTATTTCTCTTTTGTTTATTGGATGTCTAGTGTTAGGGAAGTGTTTAGTTATTCTAAAACTATTATTAACTTGGCTATATATTTGGTGCCGGGATTTGGTGTGAGGTTTAGCTCCCAGCCTCCCTGTTTGCCCTGGAATGAGGATATCACAATTCTGGTTTCAGTTTTGATTTATGACTGTTGCTCTGTGTATATACATGGATTTGCAATTTATGAAACAGTGAGGGCTATGATACACCGGATCTGTACTGAAGTATCTCGTCAACATACCATTTTGATATTCAAGCACCTAAAAATACTATTGTTCAAGGATTAAATACACCCACATTATAAAACAGAGCCCAGCTCTGTGCAAAGGAGAGAAAGTGCTATACAGATTTGCTGTGGGTATGATACTCAATCTAATACGTATAACTTAGATTCTGAATGATTCTTATAACTCAAATGCGCAAAGCACGACATGAACAGCCCAAGTAAACAGTTGCTGATGTGATAAGCTTTCATAGTGTGAAATAATAATTGATGTACTTTATATGGGTCGACCTACACTCATGTTTGTTGAGGTGATGGAAGGCCAGGGGGTACCATGACCAACATAATGTTATAGATTCCATAGGAGGTGATAGATCTCATACGATAACATTCTACTTCCTTAATATGATATTAAAATGTACGTCATTAGTTTGTGCTTATCAATCATTTTCCTACATTGCTTTCCAAGTTAGGGTTCACTAAATATCATATATGCAATAATTCCTTTGTGACTTATCGCCAACTTTTTTTTATTCCTGGTAGCCCAGAAATTATTGACTCTCATTTCTTAGGTCTGTGTTCCCTTCACCTATTTCTAAACCCCCTCCCCCACATCCCCCCTTCGGTGAGTTCTTTCGCTCCCTTCCTTTCGCCTTCATCTTTTCTCCCCTTAGTTCCTTCCTTTTTCATCCTACCCCTCATTTGTTATACATTTCCGCTCTTCTGAGTTTTTCTCCTCTTCCATCCCCTCCCTCCCCTCCAGCCTCCCCCCGCCTCCCATCCTCTCTCTGTGGTTAGGCATCCTATTGCTCTGTTCCGTGTAGAAACCCACAGAGATTGGGTCAGTGTCAGTCTAGTTTGATCCCAAGGGAAGGACTCACATTTGGATCTGCGTTCTGTGAATTTAGAGGATAGCAGACGACATTTATTTGGATTTATACCTACTTGTGTGTGTGTGCATTTCACTGGGAGTTTATCAAAGATGATGATGAGGAAACCTTCGTTTGTTACCTTTGGGAGAGGGGCAGGGAGAGGGAAGGTAAGGGATTAGATATGAATAAGGAGGGCCTTCTAGATGAGACCCTGACTGGTTGCATTTTAGCAAAAGATAAGCTGTTAAAAGTTAAGCTATCAAAGCTTTAATGATATTGTTTTATTCGTCTATACACAATGATGCCTTTAGTGGGATTTTTTGCTGATCAGTTCATGTTGGATATTATGAATTGCCATTACAAATCATTTCCTTGCAGTTCTTTTAGTAACTGTGTGTATCTCTGGACTAATACAAAGCTATCATTAACTCAATAGCATATCGAGGACACCATGGCATATTGCCTATGTTTTGAATTTTAAAGAATTCATAACCTGTTCATAGTATTAATGTTATCTTAAGTCATTTATCTCATTGACAAGACACTAATTTAAGTGTTAAAGTCCCTTTACGTCTACTTCCTTAGTGTTCCTTAGTCTTGCTGTGACTATTTACCGTGTGCTAATCTATGACCATTTCTACCTATTGCAGGAGTTGTATAGCCGAAGTAGTAAGCGGTCTAGTCGGCCACCACCCCAAGTACCACGACGAAATCCTGAAACACGCCTTAGCTCCGGCTCAACAGAATCACAGGTGGGTGAAATATTATATAGTGATTTTTTTGCACATAGATATCTGGTCTAGGACATGAACGTATATCCTAGATCATTTTATGGTGGACAGATCTTATAATGTAGTCCATGCATATCACAAATTGATATAAGTACTGATTAAATGTCTGGGGAAAGAACGGTTAATAGATACTGTTGTGAAAGCTTCACAGAGGATATTTTTGAGGGTTTACCCTTGGCATACTCTTTGGCATGGTAGGCGTTTGCCCCATGAGCATGTTAGGTGGAGGGGTGCATGTCCCAGGCCAACTGACTCTGCCTATGATAACATGATAACATGATAACAGCACCGGATTAACCCCAGTGTATTAGCATTATTGTACCCATTTCACCCTTCTATTGGCGATGCAGGGAGTTGGGAGTGGCAATCTAAACTATGCTGAAATCATAAGCAGATACTAATATCCGCGATGAGGGGGGGGGGTTATTGAGAACTATTGGAATCTGGTGTTGTGAGAAAAGAAAAGCTAGTAGTATGTATATTATTGGTACAAGGATGCAATACCAGATGGCAGGAGTGAGTAAGGTCGGTCGAGGCAACCAACAGTATAGTACCCTGATACTGTAGGCGGATACTATGCCTCTATAGTTTACAATACTTGGCCTAGTGGACTTCTCATCCTGAACATACTTTGAGACCATTTAAGTCCATGTTGATAATCTGAGCAAATCTATGCTTTATATGGACACTGTGGGTGTCGTTTCTTCACAAAATTATCAAGCATACCTTGTACATTGTCTACTCGGTCTCAGTAATATATGAAATGAAAAGAAATGCTCCCATTTACCTCTGCTTCCTACCTGTTCCCTCTGGCTCTGTCACTTTCTCTGTCTGTCTGTCTATCTCGCTCTCTCTCTTTCGCTATCTCTCTCTCTCCGTCTCTCTCTCCCTCTCAGTCTCTCTCCCCGTTCCCTTTATGTTTCCATTTTCTCTATCCCCACCCTCTTCCTCATTCTCCTGCATTCCCATAATTGGACAATTCATCTCGTGCAGCAATAGTCTGGGGTACAGAGAGGTACAGATGACCTGCGTGGGAGTTAACACCAGAACTCATTAATCCTTACCATCACCAGTCTCAACATTATGCTTGCATCCCTCTAGTCTAGCATTGCTCCTCCTCCTCCTCCTCCTCCACACCACCACCTCTCGCATATATAGCCCTAGATTATTGGTCCACCTGTAAGCTGCTATATGTAAGCTCGTTTAGCAAATCCACCCCCATGTATTGTGTCTCGTGAGAATGACGGCATTCACTTATTTCTCTTTCGCTTTTTAACATTATATCTGTCAGCCGAAACAGCATGCATTAGAAGGGCAGGTCTCTTCCCTTAATGCTCTTCAGTGCATAGAAGCAGTACTCCCTTCACTACTGCTTTCTAAAGACAGTGCGTTCGTTTAAGTCAGGTATGTTTCTGAACACGGAAGGGATTATCATTCAAAGTCATGCACTGTCAAATTAAATCTAAATTTCAAATTTGCTTATCGTTCATCCCTCAGACTGATCTTAATGCACTGTTGTAAATTACCTGCACCAGCAAAGTCTATAACCGTGCATTTCTTTCTCTTTCAATGTACACCCTCATAAAGTCCCCTCCTGTAACGTCATATGACACGCTACATGTAGAACTCAATGTGACGCTTGGTCTGACAATATGACGTGGATCGTCTATTCTGTGACGTCCAATGTCAACAATGGCCAGATGGTGCCACCCACCCACTGCACAGCAGTCACGTGATCGAGCAAATTTATGAGGGGCGACTCTTTACCCCGACGCCGACAGCTGGTCACGTGAGGCTGGTCTGTGAGCTTGTTCCTGGCTGGTCTGTGTAGTTTGGCGTAGGTTTCCAATATGGGACCTGCCTAGTGAGGGGTCTGCGTGGTTTCCATGGTTACCATAATTTAGTATGGCTTTAAGTCACTAGGTTAGTTATACTAAAGAGGGGTGGTGTTCTTCTTGGAAAACAGCCTTATACTGAATGGTTTTCCCGATCCTTTGTGCAGAGCGTCTTCTGGGAATTGCATTTGAGAACATTGAACTGAGGGATACCAGCCTCACCAAAGTTGTCATACCAATAATGCAATTCATACTTGTCTGTAACATTTAAAGCTCGGCATGGGAATTGAAATGGGGATGCACTGAATAATTCTTAGAAAGTAGTCTTAAGAAAATTTTATTAATTCAGTCTTTGATAACTGTACAGTCATTGGGAGGTTGTTTCTTGGCAAACAAAGGTAAATCATGACATATATAAGAGTATTTTGAAAGCTAAATGTAGACATATGGATATCCTAATGATTGAGTCACTAGTAGATGACGTTTATTTTGAGTGGTCGGAAGTCTAAGGACCATCTCTAGACATGCCCGGATCAAGGAGACCACAGTTAGAGCATGCGTTACTATGACAACTTGTCACCTCTAACCTCCGTCCTGAATGGAAGAGGAGGTTAGACATTACGTTCTAGAATATAGGTGAAAGATGCTAAATTTGCCAAATACCAGTCCTATACTCATGGGAATGACTTTCTATATATCCAAATATATGGAGCACTTTAAAGTACATGTAGTAGTAGACCCTAATCAGCATTGGATTTGTCAACTCCTTTAGGGATTGATATTTATATCTGAATATTTCAAAAGGAAGGAACTGGGGGTACTTCAAAACTGTAATACATGTAATTAAATTCATTGTGCAATCCCCCGTTGTTAAAGAAACGTTTTACATTCGGTATGACAGTGGACTATGGTTAATGGACAAAATACTTATAATGGACCATGACTATTATGTATGCACTGTTTTTGCATTTGTTATCATCATTGTGTCCCCTATGCTTGGCTATATATGTTGGCTAACTGTTTGATTGCTATGGTAGGTTTAGCGGTAGTTGGTGTGACCAGGGAGCAAAAACACCCATCTGCAGGGAAATTCATTATCAAAGTTTATCTCAAGATCTTTAAAATGAGACATTATTGGCTTAAATATTCCTAGTAGGTATGTCAGAACCCCTCCTTGGACATAGGTCGTTATTCATATCTGAAAATCATTTGTTTTAGCTCTAAATACATTACAAACCATAATAATGTCTAAAGACACAATAAATCAGCCTTTTTTCATAAATATACATAACAAATTATGGTGATTTTTATTATAAATTTTGATCTAGAAGGAATTTTCCATTTCTGTTTTCAGTTTTGGTTTTTTGGTGAGTATCCTTGAAAATTGGCATAAAAATCTGCAAATTTTGAGTATTGGGATAGTTGCCATGGCAACCAGGAACAGGCATATATATATTGATTTCTTGTGAAAAGTGTTCATTTTACCATCCAAATATGGGCCATTTTTACCGAAAATGGTGTATTTTAAATGAGACCATTGAATTCTGCATCAGAATTAGCTAAATGTATTTTTATAATGATTTTAGAGCAATTTTGCCCCTCCAATACTCCTGGTGGCCAAATGGGGAATAAAAAATCCCCTGTGGAGGGGGTTCTCCCTTGATGGGTCACAGTTACTATTCATACACTCTACCCATTATAACAATTAATACAAGGTATATTACTATAGTATACAGATATAAAATAGATGGGTGGCAAGTATAATCATTAAATGTGTCAGCAGCCAGAATAATTGCCTCATTGAGTTAACAAACTCAAAAACTATGGAGACATTGCCTTTCCGTGCTTAAAAAGAGAGCATTATTTGATCTAAGAGATGAGATGTCCCAAGCACTATGTATACCTGCCCATATACTATGAGAGACCGACTATAGTGACTGCTGTTGCTACCTATAGAGCACAGAGATACATTCCTGTGGACTGGAGGTGGAAGCTCCAGCTGCTGACAGAGAACAGTGGTCTCAATAAAAACACCAACCACTGCCCACTGTCCACTCTGACAGTTGGTGCAGGTAATTCATGACTGGAGAAATCTCATGCTGCCATCACCTAAGGAAGTGTCTCCTCCAGGGCTGTTCTGTCTGCCTGTGTACCCTGGAGTTGTATATGGTGCCACCTAGGATGATATAATTGACAGGGTGAACTTGTATTGTTGTTGTGGATGACCTATGATAATTAACCGGAGAGGAACACAGAGGAGAGATATTACTGGTGGAGGAAATACTTCATTATTGATTCTGGTTCAAGTAGGATGCAGGGGAGCGACTGACACCCCGAGATAATATTGACAAGGCTCTATGTGATGTGTGGTACCTGCTTATAAATGAATTATAAGGAATCTTAAAGGATTAAGCGACCATTGAAGGACTAGATAGATTACCACAAAGGAAACCTTTGCATCATTACAGGAATTATCTATCACCCTGTTTAAGTCTTACTGCTGACCTATTCATCTTAGGCCTCTTTCATTCAAAACAAAATTGAACTTGTTAGTGACATTGATTTACTCTTAGGTGACACTTTCTTGGTTTTGGATAGATGGGCAATCGTCTCTCATTTTACATGTATATCTAAAGAAAAGATAGTGGAGACAATAAATCAAAAGTGAGCGATAAGAAGCTAGCAACAATCAAAGTATGGAACGATTGGAACCTTCCTCCTTCCTAGATGAGGGTAATTCTGGCTTAGATGTTGAAGCAGAATACGTCACAAATCCAGCTAATTCTATTTCAATAACAGATCTCTCTGAGCAGGAGTTCTCTAAGGCAGATGAAAAATCAAACTCGTCTCAAGCTGCAATAGACGTTTCAGACAGCAATCAAGATGGCAGCTGTGAAGAGAAAGAAATGCCATCTGATGTGGAAACTGACAGAGAGGTAGGAGGGGAAAACTCAAAAAGTATCCCTGCAGATATGGCTGAGGAGGTTTCCATTGGTAGTGGAAGGGTCTCACGTGGTATAGAAGAAAAGGGTATTGACAGCCTGTCGATCCAGTCTGGAGGAGACTTGAGTACAGGTCATCAAGTACAGCAATGTGGGGATGTCATGGAAGATAATGTTGATACTGAGATAGGTGGCTCTGATTTGTTATATCCCCCTAATGATGGTGATGTGAATGATGTTGCTGGAGACAAGTCACCTGATAATGAGAATAATGATACCATCAACGATTTTCTGCTACTAAGTGAAGATGTGGACAATGTGTCATTAGATCAAGTCTACAATGTTTACAAAGAAGAACTAGAGGACACAGGAAGCGATTGTGGAATGTATATGGCACGTGCAGGGGTTGATGATGGAAAAGTTGGTGAGACTGGTAAAGAAATTGATGTAGGATTAATTAAAGATGGTGAAGGTAGAGCAAATCCTGAGAGCATTGCTGAAGAGGAAAGCTTACCAAATGAGGTCAGATTTGGTGATATAGATGACACTAAGGATGTGGCAGTGGGAACAATCCTATCAGATAAGGAGTCAGAATCAGCTGTAGCAAGCCCCATTGTGGAACCTAATCACATCGATGAAAGCATTGGGGTTCTTGAACAAGAAGACTCTGTTTCCTCTGAAGATTCAACATCTGGATGCAGTAGCTACACATTGAATGAGGAAGAAGGTGTGGAGAACACGGTTAAAAGGATGGCAATTGAAGGCATGAAATGGTTGAAGAGGGATGTTTCAATAGCTCAGAATTCAGGAGTTGAAGATAATGAGACAGAAGAGCAGGGGAAAGAAGCTGTTAAGGAGTCAGAGAAAATGGAAGATAATACTAGCAAGGAAGAGGAAACTGACATTAAAGCAGAAGGCATCGAGAAAAAAGATTGTGAGAAACAACCCGACCTTGGAGAGGAAGTAAATGTCTTGGGGGAAGATTCTCATGTAGAAGGACAGGTAGGAGAGGCAAAAGAATCTGAGTCAACAGAGGATGTTGAAATACTTGATGATGGGACAAAATCAAAGAAAGATGTTGAAGAAGAGGAGAAAGCAGCTGGAGCAAGGCCTAGCGAAGAGGGGCCTACTCCACACATGAGATTTGGATATCTTAAAGACTACAGAAACATCCATGGGCAAATCAAGGCAATTAATGAAGATTTAAAGGAGAGATTCCTTAGAGACATAAGGAAAGCTGCAGGGAAGACAGAGAAAAGTGTTGCAGAATTGACCCAGAAGCTTGAGGGAAGTGATAGTGAAACTAAGGAAGTAGTTGCAGGGCCAAAAGACGTCACTGACACAGTGCAATATCGAAAGCCCTATATTGGTGCAAATAGAAAACTTCTTGAGGAGCTGGAGAGGAGATGCTCACTAAAGGTAGCGCCTTCTGTCAGAGAGGTACAGCCGAAAAGAAGAGCCTCACTTACCATTGGGAATTCCCAAGTTAGGGGTGCTATAAAGGAGACGAACAATACTGCATTGGGAGCTGCTCAGGGAGCTACTCCAGGACAGAAGAGTGCCTTTACAGGGGCTGCTCACCCCTTAAAAAGATCAAATGTACTCAGGAAGTCGGGACCACTGTATCTGATTGGAGGCGAACAGGCAAAGACCAGAAACAGCTATGAGGAGATGAAATCTGAATACATGAAGGAAATCATGGAGGGACGTGGGAGGGAGAAGACTCCATTTATACAAAGAAAGCACAATAGTCGTGCTGGGGACGGCAAGGGTCCAACTAAATCCCTCCTCCAGATTATAAGGAGGGAGTGCATGGCCAGAGAGGAGGACAATGATTGCTCACCAAAAGTAGATGAGAAAAACACTATCAAGGGAAGCAGCCAAAAAGGTGCAATGCCATCTGGGAAGCCTGCTGAGACCAAGGTCAAGGTCAAGGAGGAGACTGAGGGGATGGTGTCCGAAACACCTGTGACCGCTGAGACGAAGGTGAGGGTCATTATAAACGGGGTCAGGCCATTGCAAGGTCACATGGAAAAGTCAGCTGTAATCGATAGTCCTGAGTAAAAAGTTAGACTCGATAGTGTCCATATGCATATCGTATGTCAGTTTCATACAAAATAAATTGTCCAGATATTTCTCATGTGACACGAATATGAGCCCGAAAGATATCAACTGATCAATACATGTAGGTAATCAATGCTTGAATTGAATCCTAAAGCTTACTGTTAAATAATTATGAGTCCATTTGCTGTGAAGCCTGTCTTTGTGCTGTTTAGGTAAATCGATGACTTGAATGTACCATTTAGCTATTCAACACCACTCATCTCATGATGCAGATAAAGGGGAAAAAATGAATCAAGGAAGTCTTCCTATAAATGCTATTTTTCTTTTCTTTTCTTTTCTTTTTTTTTTTCTTACACCAGGCAACATAATGGACAATGATCTATTCCACTAGCCAGTATTGTCCCGTGTCTTTAAACAAACAGTGTTATCCAAGATGAGAATTCATCACTCTTCTATTTTGTAGGAACCAGAATAGAACGTCAAGTCTATTTGCCCAGAATATTAGATGATGGCTTTATCAGTGGGCACACAGTGTTCAGTCATAGTAATTCACCCAAACACTGTCTTGCACCCACTGGAGGCTGGATGGTAGGAGATATGGGGTGAGGATAGTCCATATCATGTTGGGGAGGGCAGGGGTGGGGGCTGCCTTGTTAGAGATATGGGATGAGCATCCCTTCTACATGTACTATTTGGAAGGGTGTGGCAAGCAAGCAGACACAGGGACATAGGCAATATGTGCAGGTTGACCGGCAGATAATAAGGCATACACAGAGTGGACAGTAGTACAGGCAGGCAGGCAGTGAAGCAGGCACCCTTGCAGGGAGGCAGACAGTAAATGAGGAAAGCGGCAGGCAGGCAGTGAAGCAGGCACCCTGGCAGGGAGGCAGACAGTAAATGAGGAAAGCGGCAGGCAGGCAGTGAAGCAGGCACCCTGGCAGGGAGGCAGACAGTAAATGAGGAAAGCGGCAGGCAGGCAGTGAAGTAGGCACCCTGGCAGGGAGGCAGACAGTAAATGAGGAAAGTGGCAGGCAGGCAGTGAAGCAGGCACCCTGGCAGGGAGGCAGACAATAAATGAGGAAAGCGGCAGGCAGGCAGTAAAGCAGGCACCCTGGCAGGGAGGCAGACAGTAAATGAGGAAAGCGGCAGGCAGGCAGTGAAGCAGGCACCCTGGCAGGGAGGCAGACAGTAAATGTGGAAAGCAGGCAGAGATTAAGAGAAGAAGTGATGCAATGAGGGAGAGGGTGGAATCCGGGAGATTAGATAGAATCTGATTTAGACATGAATGATAACATGAGTATTAAGCAGCTCTTTATTTTTTTTTTGGGGGGGGGGGCAGGGGGAATAGGCAGACAGTCATATTGAGAGCGGTCAGGGAGATAGGGAGGGATTGGAGCAAGAAGGGAGGAAGTAGGAAGGCAGGGATCAAGTGAATTGAAGCGAGGGAAGAAGAGGTGAAGAGAGGAGAGGAGGAAACACAGAGGTGATGATCTAGTAGCCGCTATAGAGTGAAGGGCACTGATAACGAGCCTTGTTTGTTCTATTGATCTAGGGTTGGACCACAGGGGGAGGTGAGGTAAGTGGATATGGGGTAGGGGTTAAGGGGAGAAGTGAGGGGATAATGGGTATAGGGCGGGGTTCAAAGCGACAAGGTTGGCACTGGGAACTAGTTTAGAAATAGGGAACAACTGGATGACCGATGTGAAGGGGTTTAGGGCATGAATGGTTGGGATGTGTGTATTATGGGTATGGATAATTGTGTATATCCTGTGGGGTAAAAGGTAGGAAATGCATTGTGTAAAGCCATCACATTTTAATAAGCTATGTGAGTGATTTTATCAGAATTAACATTATAATGACATAGAAATGTGATCCACACCAGACTCTCTTATTGACTTACAGTATAATGTGCTATACAATAAAGTATTCATCGTGTCAATACATGAACATGTCAGCCCTAGTCAAACCTTTTCTACTTTGTGCAGTGCATGTCTGTGGGTGTGTGTGCCCTGCTCCTCAAATTACCCTGCCTCAGTTTCTACACTATAAAAATTAACTGTTGAATCTATACCAGGGATCCTTGTAAAACTGAACCGTGATCCACCGTAATCATTTTGCAGTGAAGCTGTGTAGTTTTATCAAGAAGCCCCAGGTTGCAGTATAGTGATACAAGGAATCTCTGTGAAAATAACGATCTCTGGCAACTTTGGGGCCAGGATTCCACCGTTATTTCGACGGCATTTTTTACAGTATACTCTCACATGGTGCCATCAATGAGCCCCTGCTCCTAAGCTCCGTCTATATTGAATCAGATTAAATTATTTATTTCTACATCACGTGGAATTGTCAGCAAAGGCAGACAATGCATATAGAGATAGGGGCAGGAATGGAAAATATTGGCCGGGCCATATCTATGGAAATTATACAATCACATTCAATGCAAGAAGTCACTTGTATCATGATGATGAACCTGAATTAGCGTCAGCATATTAGAGGTACATCAATCAAAATATTGGATTAAAAAGATGTAATTTTTCCAATTACCGGGTACTGCTCACCAATGAATATTGAATTGTCTGCATTTATAACCAATTATGATAGATAGAAATGGTATATTTATATAATTATGTATATACAGACAATATTAAACGCTCTTTTGTAAATTCCCATTTTCCCCTGATAATGTGAACAAATGTCTTTTAATATTATCCAAATAGCAAATATATTGGTGATGACTTCATATTAAATTGGCATTGCAGTTAACAGCGATTTAAACAGCCAAGGTCAGTTGATAAAGAATTGAATATCTGAGAACATGCACAACAAGAAACTATTTCAAATCAAATTACATTGCAATCGCGTCTGAACCGCTCCTGTAAAATTGAAAGCAATTGCAGTAGATCACTTTTTATGTTCTTCTCCCCTCACCCAAATAGCCTGGCTTATCCCTTGATGCCTTGTCCCAACAAATAGATAGATCTTCTGTGTTTCTAAACAAAATATATGGGGCAATTCTTTAATCCAAGTGAAAATTGAAAGTAATAAATCGCATCGCCTGGCTTGTTGTTCTATGAGGAAGTAGGTAAATGGGAGTATGTGTACATTTGCAATTACATGTACAGATACAATTTTGAAATGACCTTCAAACTACAGCTGTCAGTTCATTTATATGAGTCATGGGTTCATTGCTTTGAGCAGTGATACAGGGAACCCAAATTAACTGAGATTATTAAAGGGAGATATGTTAACACATTTAAACATGTCATCTTATACGAACACAAGGCTTTTGTTGAGACATTCCATTGGATCCTACCATTTTCATTGTCTCCTTTTAGTAATGTATATCAGACTTTTTGTATGTGAATATGTGGTATCCTGTTCTTGGTATTCAGAAAAAAAAAATATCATGTGGGACCGTGGATTGTCTATTGTCATAAGATCCGGTCGGTAGATGCATATTGTATACATGTAGTACAGGTTGAATAAAAGTATGGGTGTGTAGATAATAATACATGTAATAGCTTATTCAACATAGCTAACTCGGCAATGTAGTAAGTGAAACACGATGGAAATTATATGGGGCAAACTGGCTAAAGTGATCAGGCAGCACGAGGATGGGATTTATCGACCAGTGGTGCCACCTGGAGATACCTAAATGAACCTCAGTGTGCACTCGTGCATGTACTTCGTATTCAATGAAAAGTCCTTAGGCCTAAAAGAAAAAAAAGAAAAAAAGCTGTGTTTCGGTAACATGATCAAAAACGTCAGGTCGGATTTCTTTTTTTTTCTTGTACCCAAGGCCTCATAGAGTCACATATTGCTGGGGTTTCACTGGTGTTTGTTAGCAACATTGATTTCCTGCATGGGATATGGGAAAACGATGGGGAAATATGAGCATATAATACATGTATGTCAAATAACGATTATGGAAAAGAATCTTTGAAAATTTGAAAAAAATCATAAAAAAAATCGGGAAAATTTTGAAAAAATGTTCAAAAGAATCTGAGGTCGGGCCCCTTTAGCTGAGGTCGACCGGGTGACCGTAAACAAACCTTTTTTTTTTGACTTATACTTAATAGCTGGGAATCTGAAGAGAATATCTCCACTGTTACTTAAATGCGAGGTTGGTATTCAGTTCATGGTTGGTACATATGTATCATGTGGTTGGAGAAATAAGGTGATAGACAAATAAATGACCCCGGGCATTTTACTTCTGAAAACTCCCTGTGTTCTTGCTCTGAGGGTTTTTACTTGACGAACAATTATGGCCAAAGTTTGCGTCCGCACGTGTAACTGCTTTCTTTTACAGAATATCCATTTTGTTGATCTATAGGGCCTACCATTGAGTAACCTAAATCAAAATACATGAACATTAACTACATGTTGCTTTTTGTCTACTTCCAGGAACAATTGGACTTATCCCAGTTCCAGTACGACGACAGTGGAAATCATAGCTATGGGCTGACTCACCAGTCGTCCCAGGAGTACTCCCCACAACATGGCTACCATGGCTACCCGGGCGACCCCTACAGTCCCCCACCCGCCCGTAACGGCGACAACGGACACGTCTATGGACACACGATAGGTGGCGCGCCGCCCGCCCCTTCACTTCCGCCCGGAAGTGGGGGTGGTGGCGGAGGGGGTCTGCCACCGCCACTGCCGCCAGGGCGCAATAGTTTGGGGAGTTTACACAGTGGGGGCAGTATGCCCCCATACTCAGCACCCCACTACCCTACCGACCCCTACAACAACGGGCCGCGCTCACTCAGCCCGCCCCCACCCCCACCAGGCTTCGACATGGGATCGACCATCACGTCACCGCCTTCATCGGCGTCGTCGTCTCAACCGGAAGAGCTGTATGAGACGCGGCTGCCGACGCGCATGGACGAGGTTCCGGCGCACCTCCTTCAGCAACAGCACGTGGTTGCCGGCGGTGAGAACTTTTACGGATCACAACTTCCTGTGGGAGCGCCGATGCACGGCGGTGGTATGGATAATGGATACCCTGCGTCGCATGAACTCTATGAGACGACGCTCCCCAAACCCGGCCCCACCCCCCATGCACCCCCGCCACCCCACCTGCCCAACTCATCCTCCTCATCTATACTGAGGAGGAGCTCAAGCAGTTCGAGCAGCTCACATACCACTCACTCCTCCTATGCCGGAAGTGACCATTTCGGAACCGGAAATGCACACTTACAGCCCATGATGGGCGGAATGGGACACACGGCGTCACCCGATACGGACTTTCCGCCGCCGCCGCCCCCGCAGTTCTTCCAGTCGGTGCCGTCGGCCCCATCGTCGATGCCCGGTTCCCCCCAGCGGCCGCCGCCACCGACTCTACCCAAAACCTACAAGCCAACCAATGGCGGACCACCGCCGCCGCCCCCTCTGTCGACGATGCCGCGTACTAACAACCACCATCAGAATAACCAGCAGTATGGAGGCCCGCCGCCCCCACCCCCGCCATCACACCACCACCATCAGCAGCATGACTCTGCCGCCCTGGCTGCTCAACTCCAGAGTGTTAACCTGAGGACGACGTCACCTCCAGAAGGTAAGGGGAATAATATAAGATGTATTATTAACCCTCTCAGCACTGCATCATGAATTAATGCATCACCTTTTGCGAGTACATGTATATGCATATTAACCTCATACTCGAGCCGTAGGATCGTTATCTTGCATGGATGCAGTCCTGGAGAGTTACTCACCAGAGCTCTATACCTGTAGCATGATGCATCAATTCATGAGCATTCCTTAAAGGGCAGCTTCAATTATAGCAGGTTATAAATCAATTCATGAGCATTCCTTAAAGGGCAGCTTCAATTATAGCAGGTTATAAATCAATTCACGAGCATTCCTTAAAGGGCAGCTTCAATTATAGCAGGTCATAAATCAATTCACGAGCATTCCTTAAAGGGCAGCTTCAATTATAGCAGGTCATAAATCAATTCATGAGCATTCCTTAAAGGGCAGCTTCAATTATAGCAGGTTATAAATCAATTCATGAGCATTCCTTAAAGGGCAGCTTCAATTATAGCAGGTTATAAATCAATTCATGAGCATTCCTTAAAGGGCAGCTTTAATTATAGCAGGTTATAAATCAGCTAGCATGTTGCACCTCATTATAAATCTCTAGGGTGTAGGGCGGGGTGTAGGCTCAGTGCCTGTTTGACCAACGACTCCCAGAATTTACAGTCAAGCCCATCGTAAAATTCAATAATGCATTGCACTTGCAATAAAATAGTTTTTCATCTTAAGAGCTTCCATGAGTTTTGCATATACACTGAATCGTGCTGTCCACATAAATAACGATGACCTATACAGCCAAGTGATTTTGAAGCACATTTTGAGCATATCTGAAAAAAATCAATCCAGAAACATATGCGTATAAAACAGAGTTTACTTCAAATGCTTCTAACTTGCATCCTAGGAAGCCCTCAATATTATTCAAAGATGCTATGTGTCCCCGTGTAGTAAAATGACTCGGTTTAATGAAATGACCCGGTTTAGCCAGTCATATAGTCAGGAACTATTTCATATCCTAAAATTTGAGAAAAAAAGGAATTGCTGGTAATCTCTATTCAGTCCATGCAAGTTCCATGTGTGTCTTAAAGGCTTCACCCAGAAGCCAATCATGGGTGATGACCGCTAACGGCACCTAGTGGGAATAAGGAGAACTAGCAGTGCATGCAAACTGCCACCTGTCAGCAGAATTGTCAGGCTATCAACATACTGGAAGCTCTCTGTGGTGACGTTTCGGGAACTTTTCCATTCTTCTCAGATCTGTCTATTTAAGTTTAGGGCTCGGCTGCAGAAGGAAAGCAGATCATAGATGTTTACATTTGTTTTATCAAAAAGTGAAATTGCCAGCATATCTTTCAATGTGTTGCCATCCTCGTACAAATTATTTCACCAAACGTCTTGGACAAGAGTGTGGAATTTAATATAGTTAATTTGCAGATATAAATTTATATTTTTTCATCTCTATTTTCAACTGGTTGACATTGTTGACCACCTTTTCTTGAGAGTGAAAGGTGATAATTATTTGTCCAGTGATAGAAGCACAGAATCTAAACCTTGTCTAGTATTAACAGAGGGCATATTGGTCAATGCATGGATTTATTATATCTGACAATTTGATGATGACATTGAAACGATAACCGTATCTTTGAGGATAACTCATAAGATAATGAACCCAGGACTCATCCCCCCCCCCCAACAAACTCTCATAAGAAAGTAGAGGTTTGTTTTTATTGTTTCTGTAGAATATAGCTTAGACAGCATATAGCTGACTCGGTAAGGTATAAAAGGTGGCAAAGTTAAGCTAAGACTTGGGCTGAGTGGAGTTCTCTGTAGTATCTAGTGCCAACTGGCATGGAGGCTTCCAAGTGCACAGAGGATCCTAGCCAACTGACTATTATCAGCAGGATCTTCCACTCCGAGGTTTTTTGGCGAGGATGGGTCTTGTAATGAAAATTACTGGCCTAGATGCTGCGTTGGTATGCCGATATTCTATAGTGCCTTATTTGATGTTCAAAAAACGTGTTAAGAAATTCGACAACAGAAAGAAAACCCTATTTTCTGTTATTATTGAACTTTAATTCTGGATATTTAATTCAAGGTATCATTTGATAGATCAGTATGCTTTTATTCACCAAGTATCAGTTTCTAAAGGGGTGTAATTAAAACACCGTTACAATTGATTTTATTCTACAGGGTTCTAGCAATCCATTTCTTCTCTGAGGCAAAATATCCTGTCAATCTAACCAATGTACTCCTGAAAATATCAGGAAGTTGCTCTGCAATGCTATCCCGACTAGATGACAGGTGTCTGGGCGGCTAATTATCTCTACTACATTGCAGAGTATAATGACCCCCTTGGCTGCTATCAGAATAGGCTTGGCCTGGTTTCAGCTGGACCCTAGCCATACCCTTTGTCAAAATTGCCCACAATAAAATAAATAAGCGCATTAATAAACACAAGCTGAAATCGCTCACAGGAGTATCGTATAAAAGTGCATTCAATGTTCATGTGGGTAGACCATTATCTCCAGCTGGTAACTCTTTTGGGGTCATCACAGACAAAGAAAATTGAGGTTAAAAAGTGATAAGGCCATGTCTTTACTTTACTTTTATTTAATGTCCCCACTCTTTTCAATGAGGACGCCCTAAAGCTACACCAATACAGCTTTGTTGTGTGAAATTGGCACACTTGCATGGTGCCTGCCTTTGATGTAGAGGTCCATATGTGTTACACTTATGCAGTATTATTAGATTAAAAGGGATATTTACAGAAAGCCTGTTTCCCATGAATGGAACTGCTTTGTGTTTATGGATTAAGTCTATCAAACATGTAACTACTGACAACCTATCCGTGTAGCTATATGTAATCACAAGTATCGTTCTCAGGCTATGCAGAAAGGGGAGAGAAAAATGGGAACAGATCTGAAAACAAAGGCCTGCTGGTACTGGGTAAATCCCTGATCTATTATTTACGAACACTTTGTAATGGTTCTATAGCATGGAGCATCCACCATCATCAGTATCAGCTGTACTCCTGTACCTCATCACTTTCAGGTATGAATACCAGGTGTAGATCTTGTCAATTGCAAACGAGCAGAAACAGGAGTAAGTCAGCCTCATTCAGGGCAAAACTGCATAGCCCAGCTATTCCTGACAATTACAGCTGTAGTGCAAGTTTCCGGAATCCTGCTCTGTGAGAATTAGGAATGAAACTGCACTTATGATATGGAATACATAAGCCTTATTTTCCACCTGGAAGATGAGCAATTGTTTCAGACTATCTACAGCAACTAATTATACATGTATATGTTTAGACATTTCAAACATGTACGATGTACATTGCACTGAGTGGCATCAGCCTGAGCACAGTTTTACATGATTGAATCTGGTAAGGGTTACATTAGTCTTCAATAAATTATGCCCCTTTGTCTTGGGAAGGGGGAGAGGCGTGAAAGCAGAACTGTGGAGGAAGTAATTCACTAATACTGCATCAATGCATCATGCTGACCTGATGGGCGTGATGTAGAGGGCTGTAGACAGGGGGGTCTCATGTCACTTGTCGATTTTAATAAATGTGTCTTGTCTCTTGTTACCCAACCCCATGTCCCTTTTCGATTTTAAGAAGTGGCCCTGTCCCCTTGTCGGTTTAAGAAGTGGGTTTGTCCCTTGTCACCCAGTGCCACGTCCCTTGTCGATTTTAAGAAGTGGCCTTGTCCCCTTGTCGATTTTACCTCTATGGGGCCCTATGTAGCAATGTAGCACTGGTTACCCTATATATAAAAATGGGTTCCTAGGTCGCTGGTTATAAATCAAAGATTATTGACTGCATCAGCCTAGGGTACACTTGGGGTACCAGATGAAGCAAAATTTTCAGGCTGTGAAGCAGGTAGGAAAGTTCCAGCTAACTCGATTGCATGCATAGTTTGATTTCAAGTAATATTGTGAGGTTTCAATGGTTTGTCCTACTTTGTCTATCAAACAACTGAAATATGGATTAGTATTTGAAAGGAGCTTCTTACAAATACCTGATAATCTCGATACTAAACTGCTTGGCAACAAGATTTTGAAATTGGACAAATGTCTGCCATTGCCTTTCTCTCAGACAGACCAATAATGTAATGTATACACCAAAGGAAAATATACAAATACTGCAGAAATCATTAGATCTACATCTGAGCTAAACCCCTCTCACATATCATCGCTAAATTGGTTATATTGAGTAAGTTATCCAAGCCAAACTTTTGAATTAAACACCTCCGAGAGTACCTGCTGGGAGAGTGATGTTGCTATCAATATTTTTGATGCAATGTCACGTCACTAAGCAAAGTCTTATCACTAGGAAACTCACGTCACTAAGAAACGATACAGGCCACAGATTGCAGACAATGTAGGCCATAGTTTGCCGAGAGAAGGGTGCAGTTTGCTGACAATAAAGGCCATAGTTTGCATTCTCCCAAAATTCACCAACATCCCCCCCCCGACTATGTCACTGCTTCAAACTCCAGTGGCGAAGCCACTAGTATAAGGAATAAAGCAACATTCCACCATTAAAGGGTTAACACTGTACAACTCTCAGCAACAGTGATAAAGGCTTTGTCACATCTGACAGCTGATGGTGGGTGTGGTTACACGGAAATAATTGTCCACACGCAATACCTCCAGCCACTTGTCTAAAATACTATTATTAAAGGGAGATTTAAAACCATTAAATGACATCCGATCTGGACGTTGCATGACTAGATCAAGTGGAATTATGGATGTGATTAATAGGCAAAGGCCAATCAGCAGCTTTCCTCAAGAACTTCTTTAATTTTAGCAATCACGTAGAGTTGGCTTTGATTGGAGACGTGGGTACTGAAAATCAAAATTTTAGAACTGATTGAAAATATCAATATCAAGAGGAATAGAAGTGTAGCAAATGGGTCATAAGGACTCTAGTTCGTTAAGTACCTTGTAATATAATCCAACCTATCATTAATAAAAAAAACATAGATCTCTTATTGTTCAGAGGATTATGGGATAAGGCCATCATGCAAATGGCAGTTCCAACGGCAAGGTCAGTTTGCCATTAACTGCCCATTTTGCTTAACGGAAGTGGCATAACCCGCGCGTGCACCTTACGAGGTGTTGACGTATCTGGGTCAAGCCATTATGGCAAATTGATGTCTATAGGAGATAGAGAAAGTGGGCTGATTGATGAGAATTTGATTATTGTGCATTCAACCACGTTCTCCTTTTGTACTTGCAATGTTTACTAAGTGGATGGTCCGAAGATATGCCTATTTGTCTCTAGTGATAATGGCATTGATTTGATTAACTGTCATAATGCATGTCTTCTGAAATTGGCAGCTCTAGAGAGCCATGTTCACCTAGAAGTTCCTTAATTGCGGGATTGAGAATTGAGACTGCCTGACAATTTCAATTCTGCAGAAGTCTATTGAGAATAGGACAGCAATGAAGGGTTGTATTATCCCAATTTGTCAGAGGGAAGAAGGCTTTTGTTGGGGCTAATAGACGAATATCAGTCTGGATGCAGATGAATTTCAAGGAATCAATTTTGAATATATTTCTTTATAAGAGTGCATTTGGAGGGACATTAGTCAAAGCTCCCATGTGGACTGGCTGAGAGATGGATCCATGGAAAAAGTAGAAATTAGTAATAGACTGAGCAGTGAACCAGTACCTATTATGCAACAACATAGCTCGGCTCTGCTGTGCATTTGTGATCTACTGTATATGAATACCATCAATAATCTCTCAATATGGGTCGTGGGTCCCACGTGTGCCCTGTGTAGTAAAACCCTCATTGTCTGCCCTAGATTCATTATTGAAGAGCTTTAATCAATGTCTCTACCCATACTGCTCCACTGTGACACTCTCCAAGCATTGTCATGGTGACAGCTGAGAGAGGCATCATGCATCAATGGTTTTCATTGTGTCACGTTACCATGGTAACAGAGTATGTTCCCATGGGATCTGTCCTCATTCCCCACAACTCACGCATTGAGGAAGTGTTAAGTGTAGGAAAGCTTGTTATGGTGTGATTCTTTTTTTATTATTATTATTATGATTTTTTTTCTAAAATTGACAAGTGAGCTTCCGTCGTTGCAAGGTGAGATGTAAAGAGGGGACCGGTGACGGAATTTAGATAAACGAGGTCGCGAAGGTGAACCCTGAAATGTTATAACTTGGACGTCTAACAAACGCCATAGTATTGAAGTATTGCTGCACGGTGGTTCTAGATATTTTGATGTATGCGTCCCTATACAGTGTTAAGAGAGATACACTAGCAGAGCGGGGGCACTAGAGGCGTAGCCTGAAGAGGGGGTGAGTAAGTAGTATAGTGGAAGTTGGGTTTGGTCATGGGGTAGATAGTTCAGAAATCAAGGAACTTGTCCCAGAGTGACAGTTAACACAAAGTATATATATATATATATATATATATATATATATATATATATATATATATATATACACACACTGATGAATATTAAACACTGTATAAAAGGTTTAGAAGAGTACCAATTATCCCTAGTCCACTTCTAGAGACATTGATAAAGCAGTGGTCTAATTTAGAAAAATGTCTTTGTGATCAATTAAGAATAATCAATTTTTGAAGTGTTGACATCACATGGCTCTGAATAGGCATAGAGCCACTAAACATCTGTTCGAGGGCCTTAACAACCCCTAATAGAGCCTACAAAGGGCCCTGCTGAAAGAAAGCATGGCGGCCCTCTCCTAATGGAGGTAATAAGTGGAATGTGATGTGACAGGGGGTGTCTGGACAAAGTGTCTGCTTCCTTCTATAAAATTAGACCCTAGCCTGTCTAAAAATGGAACTACTCACCACCCTCTTCATCAGGCATTCATCCTTTCTCTCCATCCCTAGTCCTCCATGCCCCCATCATTCACCTTTCGCCCAATCGCTTAACCAAACCTCGTCATTTGGCGCCCCTAGGCCCTCCCGCCCTACCTCCAATTAGCCCAGACCCAGACCCTCGGCCCCCACCCCTTGCTCCCCTGGCAGTTGTTGTGTCTGAACAGAACAAATGATGCAGGTTCCGTCTAATAGGCTAGTTTCCTGTTTATCAGAGTCAGGGTGTATGGTTGCTCTCCTGTGCCCTGCTTTCCCTACTTGCATTTCCTGTCATTCCCTTATCAGAGCTTATCAACCTCTCTGGTCAAGAGATGATATCTTTGAGGTAAGGAGTACGTAACTTATTAAAGCTGCCATTTTGCTATGTGCTAGCATTTCTTATAATCAAACTCATACCATGGCTCGAAGACACAATCAAATGTCTGATCAAATTCCAAACACCTGTACTCCTGTTACCTACACAATCACTTTCTGAGATCTATGCTGGGATCGTTGTACAGTCAGTCGTCAGTCGTTTCTGAAACCTCCCCAGCCGGGAGGGTGATGTTGGCATGGGCAGTGGGGCTCTAAACATATGGGTCATAGAAAATAAGAGAGAGATTTCTCAAAATCACAAAATCATTGAATGATTAGATGGAAAATGAACAGAAAAATCGAAAATAAATCAGGAATTTTTAAACCTTAGGATATGTAGAAAAAATTACAGCCAATTGAGTAAAAGAAATAACTCCTTTATGAAAAATTGAGAGATTTGTAAACCAGGGGTCAGAAGTAGGAGGCCTCAATTGGACCCTTATCTTATCTCTTATCCCTGATCTTCTCAAAACTTCTCCCGACTGACCACTGACTGTGTAGGAGGTGTTCTATATGTATGTGTATGGTGTCACTTAGAGCCATGACCAACACGACCCTAGGGGAATCATATCCACGTTCTGCCGGTGCAAGGATATCAAGTTCACATTTCAGCAGAAAAAAGTCCCATATCATTTGACAATGGAATCCTATACCATACACACATGAGCTGGGCTCAGGGCCATTGTAAAGTTATAAACCTACACACATGCCAACTTCCCAAGCCATAGATGTCCACAATCCTACCTCTCCAATGATTCAACACGCCTCATTAACATTATAACACCCTAAGCCCCTCCCCCTCCCCTACCCCACCCATCTCACCGGCCAGCCGGGTAGCACACCTCTCTCCCAAGCTTCCCCTACAGTTCCTCCCTCCCCTCTGTAGGACTCAGTAGGTTGGTGACATTAGGCTGTGTTAAACAGTTGAATACAGTGAGTAGGAGCCGTCCACAGAGTGCCCAGCCAGCCTCCCATACTGTCTGCATCTCTGTCTGTCGTCCACCATCCTAAAAGCACTGTCACAGTTTCAGTTCTGTTGTTTGCTAGGACAGCTAGGACACAACGCTGATTCAGCCGCTCCAGGTAAGCAGAGTTGTAGCGATTCTAAATAATTGATATCTAGTGTTTCAGACGGCTCGATGCCCCTGTGCATAGGATTCCACTTGTAAATCATTTTATGCAATGGCAACCAGGGAGGTCTAGACAATAGGAATATCACAAGACAGGGGGTCGAATTTACCTGCACCATATTTGGGTTTGATGCCCACGGAATGATAGTGTCTATATGATGCTCACCTGTGGGCTTTGGTTGATTTCTTTAAGGAATAAAGGGTTCTGTTATGTAGCCATATTTATCAAAAGATAATATTAGGGAATGGGGTTTGGTTTGGTGTTCTGCTCTATGGTATGCATGTAGCCCATGCGTGCATGCATTTGAGGGTTTGATGGCGTGCAGTGAGACAGTGCCTCGACTTCTACAATGCAGAACACATCCCTGAATAATCATAAGCACAAGTCATGTCATGAACATTTGCATGACATAAACTGTATTAATCCCTTCAGAAACGGTGTCTTAAATATTATCCATCGTGGCTTTCATCAATTGAAATCCTGTTTAAAGTGCCTAAAACAGAGACTTGCCTGGAGCAAAGCCCCTGGACACCGACTGCAGGCTCCCTTTGTTTATAGTTATGCAAACCCAGGAGCAGTGGCTATCCAAATATTTGACACCCTGCCCTCGTCCCACCCTGGAAAGACAAGCCTTCGCCTCCAGGAGAATGAATACACCTGGATGGATTACCTGGCCCTATTTATGTATCGGCAGATGTGACTTGCTCCAGGTTGTGGGTCATATTGATTCCTTTTGTGCTCAAGTCACATGGATAACTTAACATAATGAGGGTAGGTGTGATTCCAAGGTATGGCCTATGAGGCTAGTTAATTCTGGGATTTTATGAAAATCACTAGGAATGCTAGAACGTCATCATTATGTTTTTGACACGGTGCCAAGACGTAAAATCATAGTGGTATCACGGAGCCTGCTTCAACGTTTGGCCTCTAGCCGATGCAGATATTGCAGATTGACTTGATTTAGAACCAATGGTTGACATTTAATCACAGTATTAGTTGCAGTTGTCTTCACAGTATTATTTTGTTGTTGTGTCTCGTGACCTTATGTTTTGTTACATTTCTATTTCAACGTCACAAATGCCATGCATGGTTAGGATCTAGAAAGCAGATTGCCAATATATCTTTACTTGCCATATCAAGATCCACTAACTTGCCATATCAAGATCCACTAACATCCCACACCAAGACCGATCCAAATAAGGGATGTTAAGACCTTATCTCGTGTCTGGATAAAAAAGACAGTTCCTCATGAATGTACATGAGGGCTTATATGAATAAAAGACAAGAAACCACGATACAGGAGTGAGGCAGTGGTGGGGAAATGTATACATTCATATCATCATACATTCCACTGCCCTAGGTAAAGATCCATAACCCCCCTGGCGGCAATGTTATGATTCACAATAGCTCAGAGCTGCTCAATATGATCACATTCTCCAGTGCACGAATCAATAGTCCCCTGGAGAAAGCACATTTTGCCATGTCTTTTCTCCTCCATGGTAAATGTTGATACACCCCCACCCCAACACACATCTACCTCAAACTCAATGCTCAATGCACTTGGAGACCGGGAATCTAGGTCAGTAGGTCAGGGCACTGGATCCTATAATGTTGGGATCAAGATTCAATGGGGTCGGATGAAGATGGACAGAGAGATGAAAAGGGATATTTTGGAGGAGGAAGGGGATGGGGAAATAGGCACAGAGTTAGGCAGACAGGTAGGAAGAGTCAGATAGGCAAGCATGGCAAAGGGAGTACAGACTAGCAAGGTGAGGCAGAGGCAAGCTTGGAAGGAGGCAGGGAAGAAAATGAGGGACATCAGGGAAATGTGGGAGTTTTTGGGACATAAAGGTCAATGTGTTAGGCATGAAGAGGATAGAAGGAAGGGTTGCTAGGCATGGAGGGGAGAGGAGAGAGGTCAGAGGAGGATGTGTGGTAGGCAGGGGGGGGGGGGCTGCCTGACAGTGGGGAGGGAGGGATACAGTATTATGTGATGGCATGTTCTCACGGTCCTGATGGGGATGGACACCTCTGAGTGGTTAGGTCGGCAGGAGGACGCAACCTTAGATGTGCTTTCGCATCACTTCTTTTGCCCAATCCTCCATACAACCATCCACCCTTGAATGCACTAGTTAACATAGCAATAGACTAGTCGTCATTAGAAATAGAGGGCAGTCAGTCTTATCATAATAAAGTACCCGAAATACTTGTTTCTAATATATGTGTTAATTTAACGAATTCAGTCGGAGCCCTATTTGAGATATTTATTAATCATGGTAATATTTCAATCAACATTTTATTGATCAATGTTGATTGCATGTTGCCCACTATGGGTGCATAATTAACACATTGTTGCCAATGATCAGCCCACATGTAAAACAAGCTGAATAATTCAGAATATGGCTTGTCCTCTCACCCCCTGCCCACTCTGCACTCAGTACTCCCTGTCCTCTACCCTCACCCTCTCAACTCCTCACCCCTTCTGCCCCACCCTCACACACCCCTTCCATATTACCCTACTTCATTTTACTGAATCTGGACTGATCAGTTGTCAACCTTTATTTCATCATCCCTTTGGGGGAATTGATTACTGTCAATCCAAATGGTGTCATGAAAGAGCCCAAGGCTTTATTGTCGATCCTCAGAGGGTGTCATCTGTCTTGTAATGAATTAACTGTATTTATGATGACAGGCTTCGCAGGCCATTTAGCTTTGTATTGAGCATCCCGAGTTGGTTGGCTTTGGAGAAAGTATTAATGTGTTGAATATGCCTCTGTCAACAGTATTTCTTTTTACCATTTTTTTTATTATAAACATCACGTGCTACATCCTCTGCGAAATATAGTCAGTGTGATAAATCTATACACGTGTATTCGTATTGTTGTACATGAAAGCCTAAACCTTTGTTACACCGTCCGGTGACTCATCTTGGCCCATTGACAGAGTCATCAAAAAGACGCATTTCTATTTGTTTGGAAAAGTATATTCACGTCAAGCACACAATGTTTGTATGACCTTTTGACCCCTGATCATTTGAAGAGCGATCTGGGCAAAGCTACATCGCCTTAGGCAACTTGAACAATGCCATGGCATAGAGGGTTTTTCATTGATCAACAGAAATAAAAAAAAAAAAAAAAAGGTTGAATAAGAAATGAAATTCTGAAGTTCTGAAGTGATCTGACCGTCTGGCGTTAGGCATATGAGAGAACATTGGAATATAAGTTAAAATATCAAGTACCTACTGACACAAAGAAATGAGTGTAATGCCTAGGTTATAGCTTTTCCATTCCCAACAAAACTTATTCCACTCAAATATTACAAAGCTACCCATCTGGCTAATAACTGACTCAGTTTTAATGATTTCATAATTGGTTTATACTTTTTTGTATGTCATTTAATTACCATAATTACGTCAAACTGTATCTACCCTAATAGACCTGATAAGGTGACGTGACACCGTATTAACTAAGTATAATTTATGGTTGTTAGTAAAAATGACATGTGCACGGCCCGTAATGGGCAGCCAAATAATACCCCTTACGTGAATTTTGTTCTGGCAATTACATACATTGTTTATGACGCAACATTAAAAAGGGGCACAACCCCTTCATTCAACATAAACAACAAAGGCATAATTGTTACGTTTTTGCCACCAGCTGTCAGCTATTCCTAAATATGTTTTTGAAAATTATGTTTACTTAAGTCATATGACATATCATAGTGTCAGTGACTATATAAATTGACATCCATGCTTAGAGAGTTGTTCTTCTGACCAGCTGTTGACTAGTTCAGACTGATCCTAAAATTGGTCAGGAAAGTTAGTAAATAACTGACGATACAGTGCTATTTCTTTAAATAACATCTACTCAGACATCTACTATATGTTAAGCTGGCTGAGAACTGTGTCAATAATTCATCAATAATATATTGACTTTATGTGCATTACTGTAATTGTTTAAAGGGGAGGGGGTAATACTAGACGCGCCATCTGTAACTATTCTGTGTATATTCTAAATCAATAAATATACAAAATCTAAGCAGCGTATGTACAAAATGATTAAGCCGCAAAGTGCATGCAGAGTCACACGATACTGATTAAGCTATAGACCGCTACCACAATTGTTGCTATTTCATTAATCACATGTGTCCATCAAGGTACATGGCATGGGCACAAAGCCCAGACACATTGTTTCAATACTGCACAATAATTCTAGCTACATGAGTAATTTGACTAAGTACAAGCCGTGACTAGAACTATAGTACATCTCTACCTATTTATCTAATTATTCTACTGGGAGATAGACAATGGTCTTCATGCTGTTTACGATCCTTTATGCCATTATCAACCAAGGGGATTCTATTCTTTGTGTTACCAAAACCATTCCAAACCCTTCTCAAATCATAAAAGACAGGTTGTAATCACAATCAAGCCTTCAATCATTTAAGCCTATGCTATCCTAAGGTATGCCTCTTGATAAAGTGCACCTTTGTCAGCCTCATCAAAAGCTCCAACATGCAGTATAGACCCCATATACTGACACAGAATACCTGCAATTGGGAAAACCATGACACACGATGGCTGAATGGGCGCGGAGGGATCTCCATGACTGGTCATCGTCAACCCCCATGTATTACTCCACAAGGGCGTTTCCGGATTCGCTTTCTGTGTGATTGAACATACTCAGTTGACTGAACAGAAGCAGAGGCGGTTATTTATGATACAGAGCTCGTTTTTCCCACTGGATGAACAGATAAGACTTCATAGAGAATAGGTGGTGAGTGGTTTCATATCAGGTAGGGACTGTACCGAGGTGGTGTCGCCTGACTGGAATTCATAGGAGTTATTACTCTGTGAAAGAGGATACAGCAAGCGGAGCACCTCACGAGCCAAAAAGACTGTAGCTTAATATAGTTGATGGACAAGGGAATACGTATAGAGAACTTTTTGGTGAGATACTTCACAAACTAATTGTTATTATCTTCATTTTTTTCAAATTAATCTAAAAATGTGATGCTTAGGCCTAAAAAAAGACCGTGGCGATAATGTTGTATTAATGGAATTAATTACTACTGTGTTAGAAAAGTTGGTCCTCTATGATTTGCTGACTTGTAAGAATATTCCTATTCAATCAGCTATCAAATATCACATACACTCTACTTAGCTATTAACCTTCTTATGGCTCAAGTCATGATCACATTCTACTGAGTTATTGGCTAAGATCAACACGTGTTATCGTGCGTAAGGTGAGCCTAATTCGATAATGCTAACCATGCCACTTGAGTTCGTAGACAGAGAGCGGCGACGTAAGTAGCCCAAGACAAATGGACCTCTGCCTCAGGCTATGCTAGCATTCTACCTGGCGAGGAATGTCGAAACTATACGTACTTGGGAAGAATTTCAATATCACAATCAGCACATGGCCATGACATCTTCAGCAATCTATTAATGATTGAATGACTCTGTGATATGCGATGTTCCCTTATACATCGACATGTCATCCAGAAAGAGCACTCTGTCGTTTAACGCCCAGATCATTCATGCTTTCTGCTAGGCTGGTTAACCCAGGGAAATCATTAATTCTCGAAATGCCTAATACATATATACATGCGAGCAGATAAGGAGAAAGGATGGGTCAGAAACAAATCATATTTCCTGCCTGACTCCTCGTATATTATAAAAGAACACGTCTACCCTCAAATTGTAGACCTTGATATCAATAGATGACTCTAACGACACATCCTAAATCTGTCATATCTCTTAATCCATTCTTTCTGAGTCTGATTGTTTGTGTAGCGGATTCAATCAATAGCATTCCTCTTTAAATAATTGTAATGTTTCCTTCTTTTGTGATCTGAATCAAAATGATTCATTGTTATCAATAACTTCTGGGGTAGAAATTAAATTGACGGTGCACTCATGAGTTACTCGATGGGGCCAGTGTGTTTTGAATACCGCTGACTTAGTGTGGTGTTTTAGTATAGCATTGATTTTACAATCAATATTAGCGTGAATGGCCAGCTCCCATCTGTCACCATGCCTATATATAGGCCAGACCTGCTGACTCTATGCCACATAGCCCTACCATATATTATTCTATTGGTAAAGTACGACTGGACAAACACTCATCTGTATGCAGCACCATCCCCATACCTCCCTACATCATTGGGATCAAAGCACCAACCGCCAGCAGCACAAAAAGAGACTGTTAATGAAACAAAGGAACCCTTTGTCAGCAAAATAAACATCCCAAGTGGACCAGAGCTGCTGGTCGTCCCAGGCCCCTGTGGGGGGAATATTTATAGATATGTTAACATTTACATGCTAGTCAAGAGCAATAGCACCAACCCATGTAGTGAGTTTGCAGCTATTTCTTACTCACACTTTGATCTGAGTAAGTAGGAGCAAGTCTGATAGTGTCCTTTTTGACAAAGTCCAGACCTGTGTGTTTCTACTGTGTGGTGCCTTTGGGCCAATTAAAACTGAAATAAACAGCTGGGAGAGACAGAGATAGAGACAGAGACAAAAAGACGGAAACACAGAGAGAGAGAGAGAGAGAGAGAGAGAGAGAGAGAGAGAGAGAGAGAGAGAGAGAGAAAGAGAGAGAGAGAGAAAGAGAAAGACAGAAAGACAGACTGACAGAGACAGAGGCCGAGACAAGCAGACAGACAGACGTGAGACAGAGACAAAGAGACAGGCAAAGACAGAGATAGAGAGAGACAGGGGCAGAGACAGAGATGGACAGAAAGAACCCTTACATGAGGAGGTATGAGCAGCTCAGCACACAGCTAGTTACTTCTTTGAGTAGCTCTGGAAGCTCTGAGAAAGCGGCTTCTAGATTCAGAGCGAGCTAATCTATGGCCTGCCAACACATGGTATGGGTTGTGTGAACACTATTCTATCATGATTAGCTCTCAGTAAACCCTCATGATAAGCTATCCTGGTGTTTCTGATTGTTTTCCACAGGTAGTAAGTGGTGCATATTTACCCAACAACTGGCCCTCTGGAATGTTTTCAAGTTTACAAGTTGTTGTCCCACTTCCAATACCCCAGTTAGGTTCCATTGAATATGTCTTACTCAGCCAATGATCAGAATGATAGATAGATGAGTAGCTCCAACACACTAAATATAGCTGTGCAGAGTTATGGCTTGGAAGCCACAGCTTGGGCGCAGCTCACGGTTCTTTGAATGCAGCTTTACATTAAGACCTACTAAGGGAAATTCTAGGAATTCCATGGAATCCAATGCAGGAGTATTAAATCCTATCCAGTCTATATTCCGTGCCAACAGTGAGCAGGGGCGGAAATTTACCATCCAAATGTGGCGCATTCTGCTTAGTAGTATATCAAGTGGCATAAGTCCAGTTGAAGCGTCTGCTGGAAGGATACTTTACCAAACCCTCATAGTTCGCCCACCTATGGAGAACACCTTTGGCCCCTTGCAGCCTCGAACCCCTGCATACCTGCCATGGCCGTTGCCATAGCAACTGACCAACCCAGATAGTAGTAGGTAAGAGTAGGGGTGGAAGGTAGGACCATGGAGAAAGGAAGAAGAAATGGATATAATTATAGTAGTAGAGGAGGATAGTAGTGGGGTGGCATTGGCTTTAATATGGAGTTGTAGCGTGCAGGAGTAGAGTGAGGTAAAATCACGCACTGGGGCCCCTGGTCGTGGTGGTGCAGGGGGGGTGGGCCCCGTGGGAAAATGAATTTGACTCGTGCTGTTCTCTACCAATCAATACCTGCATGCTTGGATATGCATGGCTCGGTCAGGATAGTCTGTGTACCCACTAGGTAGGAACAGCTCAGCAGGACTAGTCATCGGATGTACCACCGCAGCATCACCATTACCATCATTGGCTTTACCTTTGCTTTCAGCTGCAATTTCTACAAAAGCAATTCCTGAAGGCAATTTCTTCAGAGGCTTGCTGTACTCAGGTATGTGATATTATGGGTCAACAGATGGTATTGGATCAAAGTGTTTTTGTTTAGTGTTTGTTGTTATACAGGGTCCCCTCTGCCTTTCAGACTGGTGAACTTTAACATTCAGGATTAAGCAGGCTACTGGGGCAGAATTTACGCCTGCTTGAAGGGCTCAAGCATCTGGGTTGGAGGTCTCTGGAACATATTTTTTGACAGTTAGCTTTTCCTGCTTGCAGGTTTTAGGGTCCCCCATGTTCCTTTTGTAGTATACCACATTCATTCAGAAGGTATCAATTTAAGATAATCCTAGCAAGTTGAAGACTTTGCCTAATGTTTACTAGGGTAGAGACATATGATGTGGGCCATAAGGAGGAATAATATGATCCTAAGGAATCATTCTCATTATTCATTTCATGAAAACAATACAACGTCATAGCAGCCTTAACACAGAGTCACTACCCACACGTACTCTATCAGTATGTGAACCATGACACAATTTCTCTTGCAACGTGTACACCTGTTGGATTCTGTTTAACCCTTTTAAATATTAAAATCTTTCTTTCCCATTACTTTATTTAATTTGACTAAACTGACTACATAGCTCCATTGTGTGAACTGCTGGACCATCTGGTCCCGGGACACATAGTGTCACTCCTGGTCTTGTTGTGATGGGAGTAAATCAATGTCCTCCTGTATATATAGGTCGTCATCCAATGCAGGGCCAAGCTGTGTCTGTCAAACCTGGTGTAAATATAATGGACTGCTGGCTATATAATGCTATAGTACCCTATAGCAGCATGCTGCTTGCCAATTGAATTTCACCAGTGCTGACAATATTGACTCAAAACAGACAATAGAAAATACAGCATTTTATTCTGTTACAATTTTAGTGCCTGCTTATATTGTTGTAATTCAGCATATATATATATATATATATATATATATATATATATATATATATATATATATATATATATATCTTTAAGTTTTCGGTATACACATAATTGTAAAGGTTGCCAATACAGGGATGAAGTTGTTGTTTAACATATAAAATCGCATGCAGGGTGATTTGTGCTACAAAGAGACATGTATCCCTGTTGCAAACCGCACCAAATTGACTCAGCAATGATATTTGCTCTTGAAAGTATCATATCAACTACCAGATAATTAGGCCATCTCTATTTAGGGTGAGCCATATTAGTCTACAGTTTAGCACTGTTGTAGTATTAGCACATTTTAGTTTATCCTCCCACCACCACATGGCGCCACCCGACCACCTGTTGAGCCAATCTGGCGGGCCCTCGAACGTCCGATGTAGTCCTAGTATAGTTCCAGTGACGACGCAAAGGAGATTGTCTGTTGAGCCACAGGTGGACCTGTCAGACTGAATGACGTCACGAATACTTCTGGATTATGATGTAAATGGATATGTTTGTAAAATTGCATTAGAGATCTATGGTAATGCATATGCTGTGTATCCCATGCAGTTCTGGTTGTTGTTGAGCATGATGGGGGAAAATGGGGAATTTGGGATAGGCTAAGGAATGAAGGTGAGGGTTGGCATAGGAGGGGAAGTTTCTTACTCAGGTATATTTATTAAAGTACAATGTATACTAGGTACAATACTGGTTCACATAGTTATCTTTGTTAGGGTAGGTTGCTGAGTTGGTAAGCAAAACGTCAGCAAACTTATTTTATATGGTCACCAGGGCACAATAGAAAGGAGGCAAGAAGAAAGACATTAAAGTATGCATCAGGGTTAGTTTCTCATAATGCAATCTCAAATCCCATGGGAGTCATGAATCCCCATGTCAATTGCATATTAAAACCAGAACCGTTAGACTTCAAACAACTAGTACCACCTGCTGACACGAGATGGCAGCAGCCGTTCGGCAAGCTGACCTTTGGCGCTATGGCAGTGGTGTTGTATTTATATCTGCTGGGAAAACACATGCTACATGTTAAGAAACCAACCTCATTCTCACATTCCCCCATTTTTTCCCATCGTGCCAATAAGTAATACTAAGATAGTACCTTCTGTCAGAAACTGAACTTATACCAGCTCAAGGCCAGATGTGGGAACCTGTGTGACCATATCATTACATATCATATTGGGCAAGTGAGGTCAGGTGTTCAGTAGGTCTACAGAATATCTATACAAAATTCCTCGCATATATGTTTATATAGCAGCTTGTCGTGGGTATTCCTACTTGATTTTAGCCTAGCACACTGTATCGCACATCATATCAACCAGATTTAAAACCTATGGATTTAGTGGTCCCTGAAATGTCACAATAGTTTAGGGCATTTCCATACTTTCCAGGTTTCTAGTGGGTGCCTATCCATGCAAAGAAGAGTCTTACACATTACATGTATTTATTAGCAGAGCCAATAGGGGTGATTGTACTAGCTAGTCTCTACCCTATTCTCCATTAAATTCATATGCGTGTGCAGGACTATCTAGGAACAAAGCCCATAATGTTGTGGCCTGACCAGTACTTGGTCTAAGCAGCAGTTGTATGTATGATGTACCTATATATATATATAGGAGGTTAGGCCAAAAAAAATATAAAGGTGTGTTTCCAGTAACATGGCTTGATAAGGTAGGGTTGGTAGGTCGTTTTTTGGTTTATTTTTTTTACATTTATATAGGAAATGTTAGGGCACATATCAATGAATGTATCACATTCTTTGATTTCATTGTAAAATAATGATGGGAAACTGACAACTGTGAGAGAGGGGAAGAACATGAAAAAGATACACGAAAAATCCTCAAAAAGTAATCTTTTTTTATTTTGCCTTATCCACAACAGCACTTTGTAGTCTTCTCCAGGTACCTCACTTTGTGGATCTCTTTTACCTTGGTAAAGATACATGTCCCATTAGACCTAGAAATGCCCTGATATACAGACGTTTAAACCCAACTGAAGAATGGGTGGCTGTACTGTAAGTGTAAGCCGGGCAAGTAAGAATTTCTACATTCCTTAATAGTATAAGAATCCTACAGTATACACAGAAGAACACTGCAATAAATTTTGTGGTCTGGATGTGATTCATGGCATCGACTCTGTCAAAAGCTTATAAGTGTTCCGTTGATCAAACCGTTCATTCATCATCTCATACTGGGAGATTTAAAAACCATCCTTCCTGACAACGTAAGAAGATGCCATACAACTTTATGTGCAATCATAATGCACAATCCTGTTTTACACTCTGGTTGCTCTATGGCCTATGTATTAGATCTGCTTTGCATCATGCCTCTTTTATGGTAATAGTAATCAACACCCATGTCGCGATACATGCTGTTCTAGAAATAGGCCAAATGAAGCCATTGAGTATCCTGGATCTGGGAAATGGCGGAAGCGGAAGTAAGTTGAGCTTTGGTGAAGGTCACCTTCATGCCTGAATGGGTACAGGTCCCTCTGGGGGACCTACATCGTGCTCTATATAGGGGGTGGGGTGCACGGAGCCTGAACGTGCGTGATGAGAGTGAATGTGGGTGAGAGGGGAGAGAGAAGTAGTCAAAATTGTAGGCATTGGGAGCTGGGATTGAGATTGTAAAAGTCAACGTGTACATAATCTACTTTAGTTTCAATGGGGATTTCTGTCTAAAATATGTAGAAACATAGAAGTAAGATGCGTACAGTCAGCCAGATTCCTCCTGAAGCAGTTTCATGTTGTTCAGCAAAGGGTGTTTTACATATTCATTGTTATGCATGTAGCAAGGGGTACCTGACATGCCTCCAAATAATAAACCCCACAAGGGCCTCAGATCTATGGTAGCATCCTGGATTCGTACAATGCTTTAACCCTTTCCATCCCATTTCCCGGGATTTTCATATAGTGTCACAAATTCTAGGTGTGAAAGGGTTGATTTGCTATTTCACTTCATCCCCATCATGATGCAGGAATGCAGCACTAAAGAGTCTCTCCCTGGTACTGCACCTAGCTGTGTTCAAGTATTGTGCCATCGTGACATGAAGCATGAAGGCAGCACAGCCAGGTTAATGACTAGACCCCTAAAATCGATAGGGGTACAGGTCCTGTTCTCAAAATCGACTTGGGACATGGGGACCCTCTCCCTCAAGGGCCCCAAATTACACAGCAACATTACAGCATAATAATCATTTATAAACGACCATGGAGCATTGAGACATATATAAATTATGACCTTAAAGGTTTAAGACACTTGTGGAACCTAGATGACATAGGGCGATTTTGCCATCACTATATCCACTTGTTGACTTTAAGAGACCTTATTTCAGTTCACTAGTGTTACACTAGGTATCAGAAGTATCCCTGATGTATTCTGCCCCCTCCTATATGATCACCTCCAACAGTACTGTGCCCTAATTAAAGGCCCTCTCACCAGATGGCGCAGCGGCAACAGTTGGTCACCACCATGGTTTCTATGGAAACTGGTAAAGCACGACACGGTCGCCAATGCCGGTTGTCATGGCAACAGGTCAATCAAGGCCTGTTGTTGTATGACATTAATTTGTGTGGTCCTGAAAATTTTGCTGGGTGTCTTTACTTTCGTTTTCCTCTTAGTTCACCATTATGATTTAGATGGGAATATTTCACACTGGTAACTGCTTGGATTTTATACTGTAAGAATTATGAGCTGTTTGGCCAAAGAGTCTGGGCTAAGCCATAATTCAAGGATGTGAATATACTGGGTTCCACATCTGGTATCATACCTATATCAAGCAGCCATACCTGCAGGTCGTTAGTTCAGGTGCTCAATTATGACAACATGGTGTTGGAGGTAGGAGAGTGAGGAACCATTAGAGCCACCTCCATAACTCCCAGTTCTCATCAGACCAAGGGAGGAGTCTACCAGCTCGGTGGTTCTGAATCAGGCATTTGATACATGTAAAACAGAACACCTTCCCAGTGGAATTTACCTTCAGCACCCTATACATTTCCACCCCCCCCCCTCCCCACCCAACACAGAGACTCACCTCCAGCACCAGCATAGTCTATTGTAACAGGAAACACTATCCTGCCGTTGCCATGGAATCCTGATCACTTCCTGTTGGAGTGGAACAACATTCTGGACACTAGCCATATAAACCAAGCTCAACAACCTGCCTAGCGGCTGTGCACAACACCTTCACACAATCACTCTGTCACTAATAGGCAGGGTGTGGATACTAAGAGCACTGGATCCCGATTTACTAGGAATTCCTGCACTGGGAATTTGTCCACTCTCATTATATTGCTGTCAGTGTGGAATTTTATAGTGCTGAACTTGGAGATACAAACATCAGGGTCACTGGGGTCACAGTTGGATATGCATGAGTGGATTTGAACCTGGAGTTAAGAGCAGAACACCATGACCTTCTATGGCCGCAGTGCCACAGGTCAGCAGCAAGCTTTTCTAGATTACTAACACCCTTCTTGAGGATTAAATTATGTTGCTTTCTGTCTCAAGATTTGAGAGAATATGGGATGCACATTGAGACAACCATGAACAGTCATATCACTATAATTCATATTTATCTCAATGTTCATGCATGCCACTCATAACCAAAAATACAGTGAAAGTTCTTTTAACCCATTAACGTGATGGGGAATATTTATGCGTCTTATCCACCAGATGATCTTTTCTGCTACAAACAGCGCTTTTATATCAGAGATGGCATTTGATCTTTTTTTTTTCTCTAGTGTTGGGGGATATTAATTACGTTCATTTTCACTCATAAGCCCGGGGTCAAATCAAGGGACCCCCCCCCCCGCCCCTAATGACCCACATCAAGTGATTTCTGAGAGATGATGGCCATCTACATGACAGGGTCAATGAAACAATATGTCATCACTGTCACATTAGACCACCAGGGTTATGACAGTAATTAAAATCATAATGTATACTCTACTGTTCACTTCTTTACCTGTCTGCCAGGAACAATACTCAAGGTCGTAGTTGATCAAATTTGCCCTTGAGTTAGTGTTAGATAACGACGATAGTACATGGATGGAAATATTGTTACTATAGTGTAGTACATGACTTAAACCCTATTTGTGTCTATTGATATTATACAGACATCACAGACATTAATTAATTCATACATATTAAAACATTCTCCATGTGCTAATGTTGAGTAACATTCCATGTTTTACAGACAGACTGACCAAACCCTTGGTTAACGCACACTCGGACCTCATCTCACAGATCCACACCGGTGTCAACCTCCGCAAGAGCCCCGCTGGAAAGAAGATTCGTGGTGCAGACGGTGAGTTTATCCTATTTAGCTATTGATTTTTCTTTTCCTTTTTTCCTACCATTCACTGAATTTGGTAAAAAGAAAGACTCTGTGGTCTTCTAGTTCTCATAGAATAAGAAGACACTCTTACTCTCAGCTGTTAGTGAAGTGAACTTGGGATTATAGTTGTTCTGCTGCCAGAAGTTAATAGGTCACCCAAATAGCATTGTTAAAGCATTTGGTGCCCTCTACAAAGCTACACTGTATTAGGTATCCATAACATGGACGTTTGCTAGGGTGGCTATTTCAAATGAAAATTCATGCTAATTATACAGATTAAAAAAGTATGGGCCAAATTCTTGCAAATTAGAAGGTACACACACAACCCTTAGGCCTCTTTTAGGCTTTGTACATTGTACCTGACACTCCTCTACACTGCCGCAGCTGCCACCTAGTGTGCAGTGCGAAAACCAGCGAGAGCCTATGGGTATCCTCTCCACGAGTTTCAATATTAAAGGAGGGTCAATTAAATTGGTTCCAATCACTGATTGGACATACATTGTAAATAGTTAGTGTTATAAAGATGTTGCCGGACTGGATCCTAAATGCATATAAGGTTACGATGTTAACGAGAGTTTAAAAGGCAAATAATGGAACCCGTTAGAGAAATGCAGGCAATAAAATTAATTTGGTGAATACAGTGATCAACCCCTGATAGATTTATGTATTGTTGTCATGCATAGATAGGACATTAAGAGTAATGGGGATGAATAGTTATTGAGTAGATATTAATAAAATACTTATTCCTTCACCTTAAGTGTCGAAAGGACTCCTCGTGGACCTGTTTTGTCCTACAATGGCACGTAGGCCACATTTATCTTAGATTTCACCTCCTCCCTGTAGGTAGACATAATTATTTCTTTTTTGGGCAGACGACATTTGAACGACAAACTGCTTGTACCTGGTCTGATGTGTCTCGCCATGTCCAATGCCGGCAGTACATGGTGCCAGACGGTAGGGAACCAGCAAGGACCAAAAAGATAGATTGTTCCTGCAGCCACCAGATGGTGTGACAGTTGTGTATGGTATTGTCAGGTTCATTGGACGGTGGGGGATAAAGATCCATCGTGTGCTGCTACTTGTCATAGGGAATAACATAATTCTCTGTGTGACAATACTGGTATTCGGAGAAAATAATATCAGGCAGGCTATAATACCTTACCTCAAAAGTTAATTTTAATATTCGAATCGCCTAAATCTGCTTTCTAATGGAATCGTCAATAGTCGCAGGTTTTACGGACTTAGCAGGTTTAATTATTATTAGCCAATGAGATCGTCCCAATGATTCACTGCAGCCCTGTTGGGGGCCAACTGGTACCCATCTGATAGGTCTTATCTGCAGAACTCGCTGGTAACAAGCTCCAGCAATGGCGGCGCCCATGGGACAACCTGCTACCTCGGAATACAATACTATCTGATTAATTATGATGTTTGGAAACACATTCTTTCTCGCATCGCTTTCAGCAGATATGATATAGGAGTTGATAAATCCAGATCCACCATTTTGAATTTTGACGGTTCTGTTAAAGGTGGCAAGACACGGAGATAAAACATTTCATGAAGGGCACCTTTTCCCTGGATAACACCCACTTCCAGTAATCAGCTTGTACTCGTCTTAGCTCTCATCAGTGCAATTTGCCAGAGCCAGCTCCTGCTCTCCTTATAGCCTGTACAATGTCATGTTGGGAAAATGGCCCGAAAGGGGACCTTGGTGAATCCGGCTTATAGGTCTCTTTTCGTCACAATCTATCTCATTTCTAACAACATGTATTATGTGACAGACTGTTGACATCAAACATATAACATTCCTGTCCATTTCCTTGTTGCAGAACCGCGGGTAGAAGACAGTGGTGATACGTTCAGTGAGACGGCGTCTGTGACAAGCAGTGGTTCAGGAGAAGACTATAGTGGCAGTTCTACCGGGTCACGGCCCCCTCCCCCCACCCTACCCAAACCCAGCAAGCCAAGCCCTATACGTGAGTAAACCCTGATCAAATGTCAAAGATCATATACTGTTAATTCTTAGGTATGGATTCCACTGAAGAAGCCCTTAGCCTAACTTAGCAACGACTTTGGGTCGTTTATGTACATCCATTTCAACATAGATAATAATTTCCCAATCAATATGACTCATCCTGTGTTGGCCATAAGCAACATATGATTTGATAAGAATTTACTCCAGTGGAATCCACACTTTATTAAATACAATAATATTATAGCTGTACATTAAGACAGGGTTTATGCCTATAATGCCATGTTACTTATTCAAACTCTAATATCACAAACCTAATGCAGAAAGGAAGACACCCCTCACACTGTGATACCAGGGCGAACCTGTATTTATGATGGAAGACATTGAAGAGACAGCTTTCAAATGGGCATCTATTGGCTCGTAAACTTGTCTCTATACAAAGGAGGTTATAAGCCTAATGGGCGTTCAAACATTAAAATGTATCTCGGTAATATGGAGCGGCTCCATTACTTCAAGTGAATAGATTATGTTTCAGGCAGTCAGGCAAATTATTCTATATTGGTAAAATTCTAAGCCCTCTGTGCTTAGCTCTCAGAATAGTGTATGATTGTATGAGGGTGCATTTGCTGGTTAACAACAGAATACTTGTCCCAGTAAATGTGTATTTTAACGCCCAGTCAATTTTGCACACCATATACAAAACCCCTAGAATGAAACATGTATGATGTACACACACAGAATGACTATAGCTTTATGGTGCCTGTATAGATGGGCCATATGATATCTAACATTAGTTTACGTGTCATGATTTAATATCATTTTCAAAGAGAACGGGTACCTTTCAAAGTATATCATGATACATTTAGAAATCCATTTTCACTAACCATGGGTGTTGTTGGTGTGGTGTGGACTGAGGGGCTTTTATCCCCTTAATGGGTCACATATTGCATTAGTCTATAATATACAATTATTGGTCGCCATGATGCATGAATCCACCCCTTGGGAGTCTACATGCCTAGGCATCATTCATGCATAATGCAAACACTATGGGGTACACATGAAGGGTCATCATGATGCGCCAATGCAATGCTGGCAAGTCGACCCGCTATCACTGCATTGGTGCATCATGACGACCAGGTACCTGAACCTGGAGGAATCACACACCCTTTAAAGGGTTAATAAGGACTAATTGCACATAATTTAAGCAGCCACGCCCTATAGACACCGACAACAGGTTACATAATACCAATCCTGAGTGATGAGTGATTCTACCTGGTCATGCCTCTTTAAAAATGCAGGTTCTAGCTCTAATAAGACCAAACCCCAACAGCCTCTGCATGCTGATTGGGCAGCCTTAACAATGATGAATTTAATGATAGAGCATACAGGTGCACAGAGAATGGCTATTGGTTGAAGCCTGCCTTGTCCACCTACCTGTCTTTATTGCTAGGCCCTGTTGGGTGATGCCAGTGCCAAGCTTCTCCATGGTATTCAGGCAGGAGTTTAACAGGGAGCTAGACGTCTACACCTGTGGAGCTAGAGCTATACCTGTATACATACAGTACCTTTAGGGTGTGTCTGGTAGACTAGTATAGAAGTTTGGGCCCCTGTTGGCTCTATCTGGACACGCTGGAGGCTATAGTATCAGCAGTTATGGAGCAAATGGGAGAAGGTAGGACTGGATGTTGTATTATATCGATATCCCTGTTAAGTATTAGGTATGTATGTATGTATGTTAATTGGACAATGGTGATTGATTAGGTATTGGGTGATCACTAGAGAGACCATAGAGAGGGAATGGTTAACAGTTTGATCCGTGCTGGTCGATAATTGATATAGAAATACTGGCATCTATCATTTCTTAGAAAGCCCATATCGAGAAGGGCGACTGCTTTGGGGGAGGGGGACAATACATGCCTATTTACAATAATCTATATCCTGCTTTCTGCATCAATCAACGATAAGTTTTGTTGAGTGGTCTTTGCTTAGGACATCTGAAACGCAACTGGTCCATGTCTCCTGCTGATACAGGTAAAAGACTGTGCACACAATCAGATCAAATACCACACCCACCTCCTTTGTCTTAGATAATATTCACTGGGTGCAACCTTTTATATAGAACAATGATTATTTCCATAAAGGGAACTTATCTCAACATACAATCGGAATTAGAGTATATAGGTGTATATTGAATTTGGTCCATATCAGTTATACTTTACAGTAGTATAACTGTATGTAGGTGTGCAGTTGGTTCCTCCAGCGTCCAGTCTGTGATACAGGTGACTATCAACAGGTGTGTTGAGGCCACTCCAGGGCGTGGCACCTCTTCTAGCCATCCTTAACCTAACAATCCAACACCATGTCATTTAAAGTCCATCTCTGAACATTACAAACTCATGAGGGTCAAAACATTTATTTCATTTTCTTAAAAAAGAAATCTCAGTTTACTATCGATTTAATTAAATCGGAGGACTAACTGAATAAGTGCATGACATTCATCATTAATTTCCAAATAATGTCAATTTTCCCTCAAACTTGATAAACTCTGAAGGAAATTTTATCATTGAAAGAGAGTGAAAAACGGTGGTTTCAAAATTGCCTTGTTAATACATGATTTCTATGGTTTACACTTGATCACTCAATTAACTTAAATGGATTTTGGTTTGTTCATTGCAGATACAAACACAATGCCGTCTGGTGGCTCAAACAACTCAAATCATTCATCTACAACGTCAGATGACATAGGTGAGTAGCCCCTATTTGTGCCCTTAAGATAAAGGCCCAGTGTCTTCCCATCATTGTACTGAGATGAACTGTCCCCTTAAATCACTCTGTAAATTACCACCTTAATACTTCTCATATATATATTCTAAACATCACCATGTAATAAATACTCATAACTTATTACCAAGTTTATAACATTTATAATTATCGGAATCGATTTTGGTGTTGGCAAATTTGAGATGAAATCACTTGAAAAATCCTTGTTTGACACTGACACATCTAACAGTTTCTATTTGGTTCTTTTGTGGTATAAGCTTCCTTTTATTTTCAATGTCCTTGTAGGAATTAATGCTTGATTTTAGTTTTGCTTTCTATCGATTCTGGATTTAACATTATGCTTTCTTTCTCCTAAACGACTTGCCATTGCTGATTTAAAACGAGACAAACTCAGATCACCTTTGGTTTTTTATGCCCTTTATCTCTTTTTGTTTGTGGTCTTTCGAGATTACAAACATGAAAAATATTTAACATTTACATAAAAGTAGGAAATAACATGACATTATAGATAATTGATAAGGCATAGATTGCCCCTATAGACAGGGCTCCGTTGATTTTTTTCGTCTGTATTTCGAATAGGTTTTGATGGAGTAATACCAACTCATTATAAATAATCTCATAGAGTCTTGCCACATAGACGGGTCTAGATACTATAGTCTATAAAAAAGAATCATTAAATCATGGTGGATAGGCATAGTCGTCTTCATATCTGTCATATTCATCTTTGTTCAATATGCGGACGTCCTCCATCGACTTCATAACTGTATCGTTTCCCATATCAAAAGTCAGAGAATCAAACATTTATTAAGGACTCGGAGGGAAATTGATTATCACAAAAGGCTAAATATGATTAGAGGAACCTAACCAAATGGATACCAGCGTTACCGCATTCTCTGCAATACAAGATGTGATCTATAATATAGTCCCATAAGGAGTATGATAGACATTCCATGGGGAAAGGTTATTGTAAACGTTATACTAGTACGGTCATGCCATTTCCGGAAGGGAGATGTCTCAAAACATAGTTTCCCCTTCCACAGATGGCCCATGTCAACCTTTGCAGGGACATTGTGACCTGTCCTTAACTGCACAGACCTAACATCATATAGTAATTTAAAGTGACCCTGTCTGTTTTCTTTAAAAGCAGGCTTCCTGCTCCTCATAAATTTGCCCTATAGAGGATGCACGAGGACTAGCTCTTATTTGGAGACTTGGGTAGGATAAAAAACAGTTTGCCCCACGCATTCTTTTCCTTTCCAGTCTTAAACTCTGGATAACTAAGTACCACATACATCTTAGACTAACACCACCGGCCTTCTTGGTCTCCCTAACATAAGGTGTGCAGTACTTGCTTATTAACAAAAAGAAAAGACGTTTTCCCTTACACCTCACCCATCTACCCTAACCCCCTGTAAAGCACACAATTGAACCCATCTCGGTTTAATGCACTGAAGTTTGTCAATTTCTAGATGCCTCCGATGTAGGACCGGAAGGCTCCTCCTCTTGTGGTGAGTGCACGATTTGGATCCTGTCAAGTTTTCCTGTGGCGTCCTGTATCAGTTGAAGGGAAGCCATTTTGGCAGCTTTCATACCAGAGCTCGGCATTTCCCTGTCCATACCATTCCCACTGTGGCCTTGCCATCTTGCCATCTGGGAGAGATGTCTAGAGAGGGGTGGGGGGAAGAGGAAAAGAGGACTATAAATCATCGCTTTTAGATGTTGCACACGACTTTAGGCTTTGCTTGGATCACCTGGACTAGAGGTTTTGTCGTCGCTGTGGAGACATGACAAATTGTCGTCTGCCTCAGACCAGGTGATACACAATTTATGTGGACGCCTTGCTCTCACTGACCATCGTCCAATCAGAGTCTAGCCAGCTGTCACATGACCGTGCAGCAGCCATTCAGGATCACTGTACTATTCTGACCTTGACCTTTGGACAGTGTCCAAATGCGAGACGTTGAGTGAGACTTGGAGTCGTCTGCTGTGAGTGCCCCTCAAGGACGGACCACCCTTTAATAGAAAAATATCCACCAGCTACCAGTCAATATTTGGAATAGAGACAAGCATGTCCGACACTGAGCTTGAGAACCACACCAAACCTGAGGAACAGGACACTTCAACAAAAATTTCAGCAGCGGAGGTAATACCCGCCCAAACTGATAAAGGAGACGACATTGCACCAGCAGCAGACGACACGTCACCACAGGAGGTCAAGGACCAGCCCCCGCCCCAGGAGTCTTCTAACCAGGAGAGTTTAACTGTTGAGACGAGCAGTGTCCACTCTGATCCTGACAAGTCTGTGGGTGAGGTAGTTGGAATAGAGAAAACTGTGGAGGATCAAATGGAGAACGGAATTAACAATGGTATAAGCAGACAGGCGTCTGAGGACGCTGGAGTAGTGGAGACAGAGAGCAATGCATCCATGGAGGATACCATGGCCAAGATAGAGCATGCTCTGAAAAAGAATTTTGAGAGGTTTGATGAGAGTGATAAGGAGAATGGAGAGGACGAGGATACCTGCCAAGGTAAAATAGAGAGGCAGTGTACCATGTGCAGCAGTCGATAGGACTATCCTATGGATTCGTGAAAGAATCTGAAAATCTGAGCACCATATTCCCCACCACTCTCCACGGAGGCTATCCCTTTCCCTTTAAGTCTAATGGAATACACAATTTTCTCTTTGTTTCATAAATCATTGAAAGTCCTATCATATAAAGCTAGGATGTTAACTGAAAATCATCATTTAGTAGATGTTCACATGTGTGTCAAAGAAACCTCAAATCATGTACGTCATGGAGACCTTCCTGACCCATCTAGAGTATGAAATCATGAGGAATTCACTTTAAGTCACTCAGGTAGTAGATGGGAAACACTAGATAACTCACATATAATATTCTTTAGAAAAGATGGACAAAGCCTCTTTGAATAACTGACAAAAGAAATATTCTATATCCAAACAGGAATGTGGATGTAGATTATTACTAGACCTGTACATGAAGTTAAATAGGAGAATGTTGAGGATACCATTCAGGTCAAGGTCGAAAGGCCATTGCCTACGCCCATTGGTGACGTTGTATGTCCGCCATTTTGTTTTCCATGGAACCTTGTGTACAACATTAATATGTTAAGGGGGTGGCTAAAATCAGTGCATTCATTCAGTACGTGACAAATTCCTTTAAACGTCCCATTCCTGATTTCAATTTAATGACCTCACAAATAGGGTCTACCCTTTTCACAAATAAACCTTGCTAGCTAGTCCCAGAATACAGATTCCACTCACAAGGTATAGGATACATCTGTGTAGGTGAACCTAAATGGGTGTCTTTTTAAAACTAAGTCACCAACAGTTTTCTAAGACATGTCATGTTTTCCCTTATTCTATTCCCCCACATGTTTATCCGAACTCCATGTATTAATTTTGTTTCTTTCCAACATATTTTCTTACCATTTTGTCCTCTCTGTCCCTCACCAGTAGACTATTGTCCCTTTGGTAATCATCAATAAGCTTTTCATCCATTGTTATTTTTTCCCAATTTTAAAGTAATTTTCAAACAGAGACTTTGCATGAAACAGACCCTGTGGCCAGCAGCGAACTGTGTGTCAGAAAAAAAATGGGACAGGAATGATACCAACTGAAGTACAGGAGTATACAAATAGTTCTAAAACTAATTCATTTGTAGTGAAAGTAACATTCCATCATGTCTATCTATTTTTCAGATATCACACAAATAGATGGATACCAGCCCATCCCCGAAGGATGTCCTGATTGGAAGAAAGCCATGCTCGAGCGCAAAAATGCTCAACTCATAGACCAAGCTAAGGTAAGTGTTCAAGCAAAGGAAGGGGTTTGGGACAGGTTTTTATTAGCCTTATGCGTGAATATATGAATCAGTGTTCTTTAGATAAGTGTGGACCTTTACCAGGCTTGTGAAATGTTCTTGATAGGGTCATATATTATATTGGGGACTACCATCTGCTACCCCGACTATACATGTGTTGTGGCGCCACCTGGTATGGCTGCCTGGCCGCCATGATGGATTGGTCACATGACCTCCTGGCTATGTGACATAGTGTACAACCATCCCATAATATGTCTCAGGAATGCAAATGGAATTAGATCACGAAAAACTCAAATCATGTTCATTTTACACATAACAGCACCAGCTTTCCTGATTTTATTTTTTCTGTTATTACATTGTCAATGTTGACAGCTTATACTAAGGGTCGCATAAGGGCGTGGTGGTAATTAATGACAAATATCTACACCAGGTAACTGGGATATTTCTGTAGATTTATTATTGTTACAAAAGTTTTGGTTACAAAATTATATTGGATCCCACCTCCATTAAAACTTACCGACAGGGTAGATACAGTCAGCCCTTGCTTCCTCGACCCTTTGATTCTTCAGATCCCTCATTACCTCATACACAGGATTTGCAACTCCCTCTATATATTCTATTATATTTGGACTTGAATCCCCGGATAATTTGCTTCGTCAGACAATTTTTTTTTGCATTTTGAAAATCTGAGGAAGCAAGGGTCGACTGTATACCTTTCTCTCTCATACTCCTTCCCCATCCTAATCCTTTATGCAAATCATTGTCCCAACAGATGTATGTAACTGACCTTGTTATTGATCTTCTCTTTCCAATTATTTTCACAGAAAATGAAGGCAGAGAAAGATAAGGAGTCTGAGAAATGGAAGGGAGTTCCAGAATGGAAAAAGGCCTTAATCATTGACCGAGAGAAGAAGAAGGAGGATGAGCAGGTAAGATAAATCTCCAAATACTACAGTGTCATGCATAGAGTGTACGCTGTACATGTTCTCTTGACCAGAACCAATGTCACTAGTATGATTATGTGGCCTAAGGGAGAGGTATGCTTTTCAAGGTGTGAGTCATAAATCAGTATAATCAGCAAGTTCTGATTCAGAAGATATTCCGAATGTGTAAAAGAAACATTTCCATAGACTGAAAATATTTTTGATTCATTTGAATAAAGCCAGAAAAGAAAACATAGAATTTAAGAAATTGCATCGTATTAATATTTACTAATACTTTTATTTTGTACCTCAACTTCATAATCTCTGGTTCTATGTTGTCATAAAGCAATAGTCTGTTGGTCACTATATTGTTGTGATAATTTTGATACATGCAGTTAGATTTTACTGGCATATTACTTTAAACTATAATTTTCTCTGCTGGGTTCTGTATCCCCATGGCTTTTTATTCACGGTGAGTATTTTATACTATGAGGTCACCTTGATATACCACAAACCCGCACACAAAATACATACATTATACCTCCTGCAGTTTGTCTTAGAGAATGTCAATATTATGCTTTTGGAGACTCTTTAGTTTGATACCATTGGATAGGTTTAAGTCAAACTCTGAGGAACATCATATTTCCCCTGTGTTGGTTTAAGGAGAGGGGAAAGGTTGATTGGGTTTAGTCTCTTCTTGCTTTACATAGACTTTGGCCTTCTAGCTGCTTCAGTCCCAAGGCTATGACAAGGTGTGTGGAGGGATAGAGAAGATGTTATCCACTTGGTTATCACCTCAATATGATTTTTGTTTAGATATTTTACCCTTTTCTTTCTATACTCCTCTTTCGTTTGTGAAAAATTAGGATGACAATTATGTGCAATATTTACCTTACACACAGAGTGCACAATGTGACTGATATCATATTCACATATGCATAGAGATTAAAAATGATATTCTAACTCCATGGGCATTTAGTGTTTCTGCATAAGCTTGATTAGATGGTGTTTATTGCTATGAAATATACAGATATGAGCTTGCAATTTGAGACTGATTATTAGTCTGATTTCCCCTTGAGTTCATACAATATAGCAGTAGGATTGTATCAAATGAACTAAGTGTATGGTTGAGCTTTGGGTGTTTATCTCCTCCTCCTATCTTTCCTGCTAAAATGAAGGCTTTTACTGCTTTCTTGGTGAACATCGCTTCAATGGTTTCGAGAGAAATGTAAGGGAAAATGTCAAAAGCCAACAACAAAACAGATACTTATTTCACAGGTGGTGTTGCATTGTGTAGTGCATTTGAAATGATTTAGACTGGGTGCAAGTGGACTGCAATGGAAACCTACTTGTAAAGAGATTTCTTTGCCCATTGACTACCGTAATCTCCTGCGCATAAGGCGCAGCCTGCCTATAAGGCACACCTAGAGTTTTAGGATTTGATCAGAAAAATAAGAAAAATCATAACTTTTGTTCTGCTGAATGGATCTTAGAAAGTCAAAAAGCTATGTGTAGCTAGGGCCCCATGGACCCCAATGAAATCCCTTACGCCATAACAGGACTTCATAACATATCAAAATGAAGGTCTTGATCTCCCCCTTGTGGATCCATTGAGAACTAAAACCTGGTGTATAAGACGCGCCTTATAGATGGGAGATTACGGTACTATGAATGTGGCATTAAATAGCAAAGTGTGGTTTTAAGCACATAAGTTCTCATTCCTAAGTTTATTCACAAACTGAATGGGCCTCTTTTTTAAGTCAATGTAATTCAACAGTTTGGTTCCCATTGCATGTCACAAAATATTTAGTTTGTGAAAAACTCATGAACACAATTGAATTTTTCTACTTTGTTCCACTTATTCAGAATCCTCAGGAGGAGGAAATGCGCAAGCGCAAAGAAGAGGAGATGCGTTTGCAGAATATGCCTGAATGGAAGCGTGCCCTATACATCAAGAAGAAGGGGGAAATGTAGAGGACATACTAGAGGTTATACAAGACAGCCGGACGTTCAAGGATATTAACCCACATTACATTATAACTGCTTTTTGTAGTTATTTATAGCAGACCAAGAACAGAACTGTCCTTGCTGTATTGTGCATAGGCTACCATGTATCTTATTCTGAAACGGTTTGTATACAATGGAGACATCGAGGTCTGAAATAATTGGGAAGGGGTTATCATTCTTCTTCCAATGAAGAGGAACTTTGGGGAGGGAATGAAGGAGGGGAGGTCACTGCTTATAATCTTAGTCATGTCTACACTGATCATGTCTGAAACCGAAACTGATGACATTCCTGTAGTTTACCAGTTAGCCACTAGGTGTCCATACACCTTCACACACCTGTGCTATTGTGAATGTTCATGAGTGGAAATGTTTCAAAATGGAGTAGTAAAAGGAAAAATGTTCTGAGTCGGATATCCAAATGATTGTGACATTATGCAAAGATACCTTACCAAAATGATGGAAATGTGTCTATTCTCCAGCAGGTAGACAATGGTGTATTGCACTGTAAGTGATTTAAGAGATCCCAATCTAATTCAAAACAACACCTAAATCAGAAAAGGTAGCTTTAAATGATTGATCGATTCTGAATGTGATAGTGTTTAAGACAAATACTTCAAATGATATTGAGACAATGATTAATGTGTTATGTGTGAGAATTGTTCTGTTTGTTTGGTGTAGTGCCAAGACGCTGGATAATGAACTAGAAAATAATTTTCCTGAGCCCTAATCTCAAACTGAGAGCAAAATGAGCTAAGGCTCTTATTCTTCTCTTGAATTCATATATGAAGATGGTATAGATTGTGGGCGCAACCAACATAGCACACTGCAATGCACAAAGGCATGAAAGGTGACACTTTTCATCAACATCTTCCAGTTCCTACATGTAGCAGGGTGTGTTGCACAAAGGATTATTCAAAACAACGATTGACTCTATTGACACCATGTTGTGCGAGGCTATGATCTAATACCTGCACTGATACTCCCAATAACTCTTTACTGATGCACTTTGAACACAAAGAGAAACGTTTCTGTCATTCTAAAAAGTGCAATCCCACCTGACGTTTTATCTGAAATTATTATTTTCTAGCCTTAGCTTTTAAGTACCCCTTTCAAAATTGTTTATATCAACACCAATAGCAAGAATATGGATTGTGAGATCTGCAGTGTAAGAATTGGGGACTTGGTAAACTGTCATGAGCAACTCCTCATCAGAGCTCTGTGAGTAAGAGGTAACTTGCTAGATGCCTTAATCCTCAGATATATACCAGGGCAGTGCTAGTGAGTGAACACCTATTTGCACAAGTCATAATACGATATGTTGTGAAGCCTCTGACACTCATGTTTGACGGTCTGTGCGAAATGAAAGACGAATTAAGATAGGTCAGTGTGAAAGTTCCTCAGATGATTGACCAACACTCATTATTTATTGGATGTCGAGGCTGAGTATATAGAGGAAGTGGCCTCTTGCAGTGATGTTTATATGTGCCGTATTTATACCATGCCAGTCTTGTTAACTGTCGGTCGCTTGTATTGTGTAAGAAAAATAAAATGTATATATGTGTATATTAACTCCAATTTGGCAATGGAAGTGTGGGCCTTCGCCTGCCTAGGCTGGTGTCACCAAAATCAAGACCAACGTTTTATTACATTTGAGTACTGTACCCGATTCTGGAAATTTTAAAGAGAATTCAATTTCAGTTGCTTATCATTGTTATCTGATTATTATCATCTGCTCATGTGTAGTTTTGTAATAGTGTTATGATAAAGAATACATGTGGCCTCTTGATTGCAGGAAAACATCCCCCATACCGCTATGACGTCATACTTACATTTCCTGTGATAATTGATGACATCACAGCAGAGATCTATGACATCACTTTTTTATGTTTAATGACGTCATAACAAGCCTACTGCCTCGATGTATTTCCGCAGGTGCTACCAAAGTTTGCAACGTTTACACCACTGTATTGGCAGTATGAAAAAAATGAAATACAAAACACCAAGTTGCACTGTACAGTTGAGTATTCAAGTCATTTAGTTCCTAATCGAGATAAGGTAATATCTAGGGTGTGTGACCGTAGGATAGATTTTGATGTGGCAATTCAGCATTTCAATCGATTGAATCGCATGTTTTTGTGTCACCTATTAAAGGAGTATTTACGTGCGTTTTTATCTAGGGCTACGAAGTATTTGATAAGCATATTATAATTAGTTATGAAACCCATTATTGGTTTTCTACGCTTGTGGTGTCCTTTTGCTTGTGTTATAAGAACTGCGAATGAAGAAAATGTATACTTTAAATGGAAGAACCCCCATACTTAATATATATAAAAAGGTATATCATAGCTAGTTGTACTTGGGATTTGATTTCTTTCTCAATGTGCTTCTTTGTGTAGTCTGGGCATAGCCACACTTCGTCAAGCATAATCAGATACTATACTTCTTAGCAGACTTATCAAATTGAGAAATACTACATGTATATCTACACCTTTCACAAATGTATCTGGGCCCCTTTAATGTAGAGAAATAGTAATAATATCTATGAATTCCTTTTATATCAGATCTAACCCTAAAAGGCGAAATTGGACACCACTGGTGATATCTTAATATTACTTGCGTTTCTATTTTTTTTAAATAACTAAAACATATTCATATTGTGATAACAACACCTCTCTGTTTCTTTTTCTATGGAAAGAAAAAATCTTATCTTTATTTGAATACCGGGGATAAACGCTGTATGTTATATATAATGATCGTGTATAGCTGATCCTCCTTTGGTGGCATATCTCCAGTTTGTCCTTCATGTGATGTGGTAGTGGCTCTGACGGTGTCATGTCGGTCCAAGGGAACCTTATGTACATACCTAGTGATACTGATGAAGGCTCCTCATTAATATAATAATTAAAATAAATCAACTTAAATCTAAATATATGGCTTAAAGAAGGGAGTAATTTTATGTGTTCCCCTGACGCCATGCTGAACGAGAAACCAGTTGTTCCATCAAAATGCTTTCAAATAAAATATGACTTTTCAATAAGAATTGGACTTTGTTCTTATCATCTTATTACTGAGTATCTGAAATCAAAAGTTGTTTTTCCCCCTATCTATGCTATTTCATGTACCTCTTAAACCTTTAGGAAGATGACCTCGCAAGTAGATTGCAGCGAGTTTTGTGAATTTGTGAGTTTTGTGTATTTTTCTATCGTGTTAAGAGTGAAAAGGCCCAAGTTCTTTTATGACCTCTTCTCGTATATATGTCTTTTCTTATGCTAACCCACCTTAGTCCACTTGCTAAGCGGAAATGAAAATTATAGGGATACTGTTTAATTACCTGAGTTGTAGGCAAATCACTATAGGTTAGCACTAGTAGCAGAGAGGCACAATAGGGCATTCAAGGTATTGGGTAAAGGGTAATCAATCAATAGGCTGTGGTGGTCTTTGAGTGCCCACATCCACTCAACTACAACAAGATTGAAGTGCTATCACATCCCCAAAATTCCTCATACACGCCGTAGGATCAAAGGAGATCAAGCACTAAACATCATGGATTTACTTTAGCATGACACAAGCTAACAAGATGAACAAATAGGTACAATAACTGATATGGCATACATCGATACACCCCCATTCATAACTCCTGGAGTAGCCATTTCAACACAAGGATAACAACTTTTGCTGAATTTGTCAAGAAACCTATACCGCTCTTCATTGATTGAAGGAGTGGGGGTCTACCCAAGAACCTTGGTACAGGTGTTAACATAACATCCTTCAGGCCTTATGATATGTGTGCAATATTGGTTAAGTGTGAGACTCACGGTGATATGCCCTGCTCATGGATTTCCTATGGTACCATCTACAGGGCAAGCAAGGTAAGAACTTGACTGATGCCCTGTCTGTATATGTTGGGGACAAGTTGCATATTTATATTTTACCTGTACCCCTGGGAAATGTAATGCCAGCACAGCTGATATGATTTACATCATATTCATAAAAAGGTGAGTTGTTCTAGCATTGTTGCCATTAATCAGCGCGGCGACTCTAGGTACTACTCGTAAGACTTGTTTACTAGTGTATGGTTCAGAGTCGCGACGGTGTTAAGCATAGGGGGAGCCTGCAATCTATTTTTGTCTGTGGCTCCTCTGCTATAAACTATTCCTACACAATGTTCTAATATAATAATAGCACTGTGTGTTTTTAACTATGAGTGAAGGAATTTCCAGAATATATCTCATACTTCTGATCTCATACTTTTGATTTTATTCACAGATTAGACATTTCAACATTTGGAGCCCTTTGGCAGATTAGCATTATAGCATTTTAAGATTCAGGAATGCATCTCCGTAGCCTTTGTTTTAGAATTGTTTCTTCTGAAACTACTACATATATATGTAGTACAGTTTTTATCTCAGAGGGTTATGGTACAATTTTATCATATATTCTGTATTTGAGCAAGGTATTCACTGTTAAAGATCTCTATGGAGAAATCAGTGCTAAAGTGTGTGTTGCAATATCTGCATTTTTTATTATCAGAGGAGGTTTAAGCGTAAGGACACCTTGTGGAACTGCTATGGTCTTCTCTGTGTAAAAGTTTTTAGTTCACATTGAAATAATATGCTTTCTGATAATAATGTGACCCATCACGGAAGAACACCCATCTGTGGGGGATTTTTAATTCCCCATTTGGCCACCAGGGGGCATTGGAGGGGCAACATTACTCTAAAATCATTATAAAATTCATTAAGCTAAATTTCGATGCAGAATTCAATGGTCTTGTTTAAATGCTTCATTTTCGATAGAAATGGCCAATATTTGGATGGTAAAATGAGAAATTTTAATGAGAAATTGACCTATATGCCTATATTCCTGGTTACCATGGCAACCATTCAAATTATCAAAATTTGCAGATTTTATGCCAATCATTGGGGATACTCACCAAAAACCCAAAACTGAAAACAGAAATGGTAAATTCCTTCTAGATCAAAATCTATGATAAAAACCATCATATTATTATGTAAATTTTATGAAAAAGGCTGATCTATTGTGTTTTTTAACATTATTATGGTTTATGATGTATTGAGAGTTTTATCCTTGAATTCAGGTATGAATAACGCCCTATTTTCAAGGAGGGGTTCTAACATAACTAATAGGAATATCTAAGCCAATGATGTCTCATTTTAAAGATCTTGAGATGAACTTTGATAATGAATTTCCCTACAGAGGGGTTTTCTTGCTTGCCTGGTCACATGTATATCCTATTGGTGATGAAACCTTACTTTAATTACTTGTTTCATTATATTTCACTTTATAAACGATTTTGTGGAACACTGTGAAAACATGTATGTATGCAGGTGTCCTTACACTGTGCTCCTCCTCTACAGAGAGGTGGGGTGATCTGGCTGGTTGGCTGACCATTGGCCTGTGATGAGGTACAGACTATTACTAGGTGATTGGCAGTTGGGTGTGTGTGTAGGGGGGGTAAGGCAGAGCAGGGTACATTCATAATGACATTGACATTGAATAAGACAGGTCCCTATGACAGCTGAGTGAGGTGCATGCAGAAGTACTTAGCTGCAGTGGGTAGTTCGGGTTGAATTTGTGCTATATACTACCAAAAGCGCATATAATAGTATGCCCTATCTATCATTCTCACCAACTGAAACTAGACACAAGATTACAAGTCGCCGTGCCATGTCTGACAGGACTAGTGGAAGATCAAACATTCCCAAACCTAGGCCCATACAGTTAGTTGTAAGTGGAAGGGGGAAGTTCGCTATGGCTGAACATATAAAAACTGACCCACAGCTTGCTGCTTATCATAATAGGGCCTATATGTCACTCAACTCAATGATATGCAGAGAGCCATGGGTTGGGGAGAGAGTATCAGCCAGAATAGTGTGGAGTTTGCTTTATTTAACAGGGTGGTGGCAGTGGTTGGGGTAAGGTAGCTGCCTAAGATCAGGCCTTGGACACACTTTACCTGAGGTGGGGGGGACTCCTGCAGATTTGGATACTACATGCAAACATGACTTCAAGGGAAAGGGATCCTATCTGGGCCCAATATGGGCCCTGGCATGACCCCTACAGGGGCCTTGAATAGGAGTGCTGGTCGGGGTAGGGACATATATCATATCCATCTTTTATCTGAGATGCAAACTTTACAGTAGACAAAGCAAACTTCAGTCTGGGCCATCCAATTGTGTGTGCAGCATGGGATTGTCAGGCCTATATATCGTAGTGTAATATGCCCATAGATAATAATTCTGAATAACACTTCTAGTTTACTAGCATTTGGTAGGTCCCCCTTGATAAGTGTTATTTGGCACTTTTCCACAAAATGGGTCCCAAATTTTCAACTCTTTCACCCATGACAATGGCACTGAATCAGAGGGTTTGCTTCTGCATAGAAGAGCCAGGAGTGACCCCCCCCCCCGACATACTTTATTTATAGCCAATATTTGTAAGTTAGCAGTGCAGCACCAGGCTATATTTAACTGTCACCAGGTTAGATCTAGCTGACCTCTTTGTCATAGTCTGGTTAACATGCATAGAGTCAGGGATCAGGGTGACCTTCAAAGTTCAAGTCAGCTATATTAACAGGGTGGTGGCACTGGTCATGGACCTGCCTTAGATGAGGTTTTGGTCAGCATTCACCTAGGGTACCGTGAAACCTCCTCAATAGAAGCTTTTATTATTAGGAGGTATTGCTAATAGGCACCAGATTTTCTTGTGTTAGTTTTATTCTGTAATAAGCTGATATTGTATTTAGTGGGCTACTTAGCCTATTTTATTCCATAAGGACACTTTGCTTGTAGGGAGGAAGTTGTATGAACCTAAAATGCTCCTTATAACAAAGTTCTATTGTATGTGCAAGTGGATATATTTAGTACATATCTCACTTGCAAAGACTACCCCACTGACACCCATGGGCACACACCCATTCATGCTATATACATGTATATAGCCAGGGGTCTCGGTAGCTAGCAGGCAAAACCAAACCTCATTCTACCAACTGATGTTTTGGGAGTGGTCATTATTAGGGCTGGACATATTTTCTAAAGTTATTGAGATATTCACATCACAAGCCTCTTAATGAGCCTCCTCCCTCATAACCTTAGCCTTTATCCACTTGTACACACCTATCCTGCCTTTCATAAATTATTTAGGCTCTAAAGAATAGCATTAAATAGTGTTTCATTTCCTCAAAATTTTGCCCATAAATCACCCTTTTCTCAAACGTCATCATATTTTAATTTTTACTTATTAAAATAAAGGTTTGAATGGAACACATCCTTTTTAAGTCCTCTGAGAGAGCAAAATGTATTTTCAAGAAAGTTATCCTCTTTTAAAACTGACTTATGGCGACAGAGTTTTAAAAACAAATGCTACCCGATGTCTGGAACGGGTTCTGCTGCTGATAATCTCAAATAACGCTGGGTTATATTAGTTTGATGTTCTAACAATAAGAAAAAGGCAAAAAAAAAAAAAAACTATGTGACATTGCTTATTTTTACAGTATGACAATTTAACTGTAAAATGCCTTAACTATAGAAACGAATGGTAAAAACTATTTTTTCTTATCATGTCTCGTACATACTGATCCTCTGCTGATTTTTACTACAAGACTCTCTGGATTGAATGAGGACATCTATACAAACATTTTGAAAAAAGAAAAATGGGGGGTCACGGTTGAAATGGAAAAGTTGTGAATTTTTGAAAAATATTAATTTTCCCTTAACTATAAGACCCTATGGGAATTCAAATGGCAAATAAATATCCCTAATGTATCTATAATGAACTGAAAAAATTATGTACAGTTAAAGTGGTCCGGTTAGGGTAAGAAATACCATTAAAATAGTATAACTGATGGGTTTTAATTTCTGCCACCAGGTGGCTTCTGTGTACCGTGTAGCATTTGTCTTTAAAAGTTTTTTTAATAGCAGTTCTCCAGAAAAGCCTCTGACCTAACAATTGCAAGTAAAGGATGATAATAAGTGGGCACCGTTGCTTGATCTGGCACCTTGCAAGATAAGCACTGATAACTGCCAGCATGATGGGTACATTTGCCATACGGGCCTCCCCAGCCCCAGGCCATCTTTAAAAGGGGTCTATGTCTTGCTTTTCTATCCTCTCTGAGTGTGGGTGGTGTCCATATGCGCGGGCACTGGCACATATTCGTTCCTTGAATCTCCTCTTTCCTGTCCCCTCTTTCTTACATGTGTCTGGTGTCCATATGCACGGGCACAGGCACATGTATTCCTTTGTGACTTGATGTCTAATGTACTTTTTCCGCCATGAATATGACCTTAGCTGTCGGCTTGGTGTTAAACAACCATTACTCACTCACTCACTCACATTTGCCATAAGCATACCGGAAGGTACATATCTCATTTACTTTTATTTATACGTGTATTGCCCTAGTACCTAATAGAATGTCCCCGACATTAAGCTACAAGAAGCAGAACAGAATCTTTCATGTTTTCTTTCAGACATGTTCAATACACACTTGCATTCAGTGTAGCTTAAGAGTATACCTTTGTAAAATGAAGATGATAACAAGATTTGTACTCTCTGACTAAACAGTATCAAAAGGTCTAAAGGGTTAACTTTAATTCATCTGCTCAAAGGTTTGCTTGACATTCTCTCCTTTTAAACTCTACTTGTATCAATTTGAATATGTGAGATATGTGCTAGGTATCAGTTGCAGGCCACACCCTAAACCCACCCCTAATACTGATGTTCAAAAGTGACCACTCCAATAGCTGGCAATGAAGAACCCAGCAGCAGGTTGACTTCAAACACTCTTCCTGACCATCAGGTCAAGGGTTCTATGGGGTGCACAAGGCACTCTCATTCTATAGATCAGCATATATATATATATTGGGATGTTGCTATCTCTCAAATTTACCTTTCAGTGTACATATCACTAGTCACCCTCTCATTATTGAGGGCACATGAAAATTAAAGTTAACAATAATTAAGCAAATACTATACTGTCTCATGGAGTGTTTACTCAGTATGACCTACTGACAGCCATCTATCTGTATACCTGTTATGTAACATGTGGCATCAATTAAAGATATTCGTTCTCTCCATCCGCCACATTTTTTGAAGAAATGATATAAAAATCACTGTTAACTTCCCTCTGTGGCCACCCAAAATTCGGAATTTGGGCCCAAATGTGCCTTATAGAATTCTTGTAAAGTGGGGGTAGGCTGTCGTCGAAAGAACCTTTTATCACCACACTGCCATCTGGGGCTTCTTCCAAAAGATACACTGCTTCACTACAATATGATTACAGTGGTCCACTGCTCAGTTATATGAGGTAGATAGACTGGAATGGCCTGTTTCTGTAACATAGAGACAGGGGTAGCCCAATTTGACCCGACCTTGAAGCCTTGTTGCAACTGGTTTTACTGCTAATTTGCATATACTTTACTCTTTGTATGATCATGTGACCCTCCCTAGATGTAAAGAACTTAAGATAATTAAGTTGGCTCAGTAAAATGCTCCCAGCATGAAACATATCCACTTGACTACTAGGGCTGGCTACCATCTAGATTCAAGAAACGGCATGAAACTTCATAGTACTGTTTACACCAATGCCAACCTAATTTAGGAACACAAAGACATTTTGAGAGAATAATGAATTAAACAATGCATATAGAGTCTTAAACAGTAATTGGACCAATTATATATGAAAAGAAAGAAAATTAGAAGTAAAAGTTTTTCTAAAGATACATTGGCAGTGTGTAATTCGTTCTGATCACCCTGAGATCTAAAGTCCAGTGCTCTTCCACCTGAGCTAACCAGGCCAGCTGTTAAGGGCCAGCCTGACCACCATCAGATCACTCCCACCTCATGCTCTAGGCCTATTAGTCTACATGTAGTCTAGGTCACCCCCAGCTGTCTGGTCATCAATCTTGGCAACAGTGAACCAGATCACTGATTTTATTTCTATCAAATACTGACCCTCTTTAGGCACTGGAGTAACTCCCGTGTGCGGGTCTGCCGTGCGCGGAGGCCAAAAGTGTGATTAAGCTAAAAATGGAGCACCTCAAGTTGACATATCTTTACTTATTGATTCTGAAGCTATTTATTGGAATATCAAGACAGTTAGGGTGTCATATTAACGGGCCTGACGAGATCTATCACATGCATATAAGTTATCAATGATTGGTTGAGAAAAAAGTAAGGGTTTGGCCAAGTGAATTCAAGGCCCAACTTTAGAGGCATTTTATGGCATGAAGATAAAGTTGCACATAAAAATAACTAGTTTGCACATGTTCTACAGTAAAAACAAATGGCTTAGAATATGCCTTAACATTTCCATTTAGACATGGAGCACCATGTTTTATAAATGACCCTAACATCCTCACCTACAAGCTCTGGGAGGGGTAGGGAGGGACCACCTCCCACACCCCTCCACTGAACCATTACTCCAGGAGGTCGTTACACAAACAGCGATTTTACGTTACGTTATTTTCTCCCTAATCAGCGTACACCTTTAAGACTTCTTTTATGGTCCGTTACACAATAGGTTCTGCCTTTTTCCCACGAGAGTCTTTGTTGCAACGAAAGTTTATTTTTAATTCTCGCTGTGTAATTCTCGCTGTGAGAAAAGAGCCCCGGAAACCTGCGTAACTTGACCCAGTTCCCTCACAACGTCACTTCCGGGAAGGAGGCGGCAACTGTTTTGGTTTCAGCGGGGACAGAGCCCCTACCCTGAAAGAACATGGCCTTCTTATCTCCAGAAGTAAGTAGAACATTCTTATTAAAGTCTATTAAGATACAAAAAATGTGCCTATCCTTTTTATATGTAACAAAAGAGCTGTCCTTCCCCTGTCCTGGCTTTTCCTCGGTTTTCTTCGAGTGCCGGGATGAGCGATAAAAGGGAACAAGCTGTCTGACACGATTTTCTTTTTTCTCTCTCCTCTTCGACTCTCTGTCCTCTTTCTTTATTTGTAAAAATTGCCCTTTTTTTGTTTCAGAACACTAGAGGGTATTCTCCCTCTAGCAGTAGTGAGGACGACGGGGACGGGGAGGAGGGACAGGAACTTCACGAGGACGGACACAGGTCTTATGACCTACCAGACATTTTCAATACTTCCACTTCCCATAGACGAAAGTCAGAAGAAGAAGAAGAGGAGTATGAAGTCGAAGTTTCTAGTGAGTTGTCAGAGGAGGAGGAGCCTCCCCCCAAGCGAGGTACTGGTTTGTCAAAGAAGAAACTCCCTGTAAAGTCCCCAGGCAAGGTAACTGTGAGAGGCACTCAAAGGTGCCGTGAAGTGTTCTGGACAGACCGAGAAAACAGGGCTTTAATGTACACTGCCCTCAACCAAAAGGCTTTCCTGCAAGCCAGAGGTAAAGACGGCTTGGCAAGGCGTAAGGAAGGATGGGACACAGTGCTTGGTAAGTAAACGGCTGACATGCCCTCCCTTTTTGACTTTTAAAGTTATGAAAGGAAACCAATCTCTACCGTCGACTTGAACTCAAGAACAGTAGAGTGTCTCATTTTAAAATTTCCTTACGTTCTCTTCGTGTGCGTAATAAGTAAATAGGTGCCTGTTACTAAATAATATTTCTGTTAAATACATGGATTCTTTTCTTCTGTCAAAGAGCCTTACTGATTTTACCTTTCTTCTTTTAGCCACTGTGAACAGCATACAGAACGCGGACAGAGATCTTCAGAAGACACGTCACCATTTAAATGACTTCTTCTGGAAGCTGAAGACGAAGGTAAGTTTATTAGTGAAACGACCGTCAGTCTTTGTGAACAAGGAAATCATTTAAAGTCACAGAACAAAGGAAAAAGAAAATACATATAACAAAGTCACTCTCTCAACGTACATGCAAAGCTATTATACAACTAAACTCATGCTTGTCTTACCACGAGTCTCTTTCTTATAACCAAGTAGTCTACTTTCTGTCAAAGAGAAAAATAAGACTTTTTTATATCTGAATAAGTATGAAAAGAGAATAAATTTTTTTGGACAGAACGAGAATTTACTGGCCGATATAGACGCTGGGTATTCGGTGGATGGTTGTACTCTGACAGAGGTTATGTGCCTCAAATACAAAGGGGTCGAGAGAATTGCAGGTGAGAATAACCAAACCTTGTTTTTTTTTAACATGTCTTCGTCCTCCTTATAAATTAACCTATCCTTTCGTAATATTCCCTCCTCCAGACTTAACTTAAGTCCCATTCTCTTTAACGTAGTCCAAACCAGTATTTGACCTTGGTGTCAGTTCTAACACATAACAATAAAATAATTTTCTTCTAAGAGCTTCATGATAGAGCTTCAGTTCAAAGAAAATAAATCCCTCCTTTATCTGCCACAAAGAGAAAGTACCATGTACACTTTCTAAAAATTATCTCATTTTTTTTCTTGTAGGTCCTTCAGGTGAGGTCATTCACTACACAGATGCCGTAGAGGAAGAAAAGAAGAGACGTAAGAATCAAAGGCAGAAGGGGAGAACGCTCCCTTCTCCTACTGGCAAGGTGAAACCACAAAGTGCACGCGCAGTGACAGCTAAGAACGTCATTCATATACCATCAGAAAAAGAACTTATGCTAGCTAACCAGTTAAGTGTAACCCAAACCACCCAGGGCCGAAAAACCAAACCAACTCCCACCAAGCCGAAAACAGTTGTCAAGAAAGAGGCTTCTCCGACTGTAGTTAAGGGAGCTTCTGTTGTTAAGGGAGCTTCTAAGCCTGCATCCATTAAAAGTTCAAAGAATCCTCTTGAAATTTCTCTTTCTGTCAAATCCAAAGGGAAGTCTCCGTTCAAAAAACCTGGGAGGCGGGCGGTGAGAAACGCTGCATCTATTGACGTGGACTTAACAGAGGAGGACCATAACAAAGAGAAAAGTGAATCTGACGACATGGAGGTAGATGTTATTGAAAATGACAATGTTGTAGACTTAACTGGCGTAAGTCAATCTGTGAGTCCTCCTCTCACTTCCACCCCTAAAGGAGTTTCCCCTAAGGAGGGTGTCAGACGCAGCCCCAGGATAGCCCAACGAGAGTCAGGGGGAAAAAGCAGCAGTAAGAAGCTGTCCTTTGGTAGTGAAGGGTCAGGGGAAGTAAGCTTTAAAGACGAGGTTAAAAGAGAACAAATTAATGAACGTCTGGCTAAAGTGGAGTCTTTTATTTTAACAATGGAATCAAACAGGAGGGAAAATGAAGACAGAACCCTGAACTTAGTTGAGAGGTTTACTGAAGTAACAGAAACTCTCTCCTCTCAGAGGAAGAACATTATAGACAATCAGGCGACATGCAGTCGCAACGTTGCGCAACTTATAAAAGTGGTTGGTAAGCTGATCTATTTAAGCGAGGGGGAAAAACGTTTTTCAAATGCCCTAACACAGACTCCAGATCTGCCTCACCTAGACACCCAGACCCTAGCGGTAAAACAGGATACCTTGTCGGGCCAGTTCAAAATTGTCACTGTAGACCCAAAGTCCGCTTCGAGCGAAAACTTGCTGCATCTTACTGAACAAGGGACTCTTGTCATGGGTTCTTCCCCCTTCTCAGGTGCACATCTTGCTATCTTCAAACCTCCCACTGGCAATGGAGCTCCACTTGTCCCTGGGTCATGTGCAGAACCTGGGTCTACAGCCACTCTGACTCAGTCTCCTTCTTGCAACGACGGTACAGTTGTCCAGGTGTCGTGTGCAGAACCTGCGTCTACAGCTACTCTGTCTCAGTCTCATTCTTGCAACGACGGTACAGTTGTCCAGGTGTTATGTCCAGAACCTGGGTCTACAGCCACTCTGTCTCAGTCTCCTTCTTGCAACGACGGTACAGTTGTCCAGGTGTCGTGTGCAGAACCTGGGTCTACAGCTACTCTGTCTCAGTCTCATTCTTGCAACGACGGTACAGTTGTCCAGGTGTCATGTCCAGAACCTGGGTCTACAGCCACTCTGTCTCAGTCTCCTTCTTGCAACGACGGTACAGTTGTCCAGGTGTCATGTCCAGAACCTGGGTCTACAGCCACTCTGTCCCACTCTCCCACTCACAACGAAGGAAATCTCCTGGGGGTGTCTACTCATATGAGGCCTACAGCAATACTCTGTCAGGCTCCCTGTGCTACTCAAGGAACATTCATTCACCCACATGTTGAGACTACAGAGACACTCGGTCACCCTCAAAGTGGTTATGAAGCTGTGGCTAGTACATCACAAGCCATCCAAGAGCAAAGTACATCTGAACCTGGTGCACTCATCCCTTTCTGTGTCCCTTTAGAACCAGCAGATGCTCACCTGCCCCATGCAAACACACCAGACCCCACAGCAGACCCCGTTGCTGCCTTACAGGAGGCAAGTAAGTGTGAATCTCATGTGAACACAAAACCGGCACCTGAAATGCGAGACCAATATTTTCCGTCTTACAAAATTATCGCTCCCCTCTCTTCTTTCGGGAGCACTTTACCGGTAGAACATCCTGTTGAGCCCAGTGACCAAAGTAACAAGAAGCCATCCGTTTTAGTACCATTATGTCATGATGATTCGGTGATAGATGTTACAAGTGAAGTCCCAGAAGGGAGTTTTGGACTGACTTTGGTTCTTTCTACCTGTGCGAGAACTAGAGCAAGGCCACCACCCAAGGCCGGAGCATCCAATCGAACCTACATAGATGTAAGCAAAGGTGGAATTGTACTCAGATGTAAAGAACTGCCTGAGGCGACAGTTAAGACAGAGGGTAGGAGTGAGGAAGAAGTCTTGGAAGCTGCTTCTACTCTGGGTAGAATGCACTTAGCGACAGACTCAAACAACACACCACAGGATAAGGAAAGCTCTAGAGGAGAGGATACTAGTGATGAGACGAGACAGGGCCCAACTACCCGCAAGAGGACGGGAGCAGACGGAGGTAGAAATGCTCCTAAGAAAGCTAAGCGAGGAGCGAAGCGTAAATGAAGGGACTCTTATACATGATATTCTAACATGGTCATGTAAACTTAACTTACTTACGTTACGTCAAGTTAGTTCCCACGAGGGTCAACAGTTTTTCCCGTGTAGCATATATGTCATTTAATATTGTTTTTATTTTCCCCAGTGTTACTCTAGTCAGAGTTTGATTTTTCAGGGTCAACAAAATAGAAGAGCCCTGTCTATATTACTTCCGAGTAATCATGTTATCCAAGAATTACAACCAAAAGAGACAAAAGTTTTGTCTCATATAAACAATGTCAAATAATTCACATGATCCAGGGTCAACAAAAGAAGAGACCCCTCTTTACTGTTTATGGGACTATATACACCCGTGTATATATATATAATTAATATGTGCAGTGGTTGGATCTACTTTTCCTCCAGGGCGCGCATTGGTATGTGTGACGTCACCGTAAACATCCAGCACCTATATAAACTGCGGGATCCAAATTAACCGTCAGTTGGCGAGTTTCCTCAGGTCGGCATACACCACGCCACAAGTTAATACGGTATTTAACCTATCATTATGGGTAGGAAAGGAACAACTAGCGGCACACAAAGGCCTAAGACCAAGAAGTCGCCTAAAAAACTGAGGAAGAGTGCTAACTCTAGGATTTCGAGCAGTGTAGATTCCAATGGGGGTGGTCATGGATCATCTTCCCCAACTGCTACTGGGGTTTCATTGGATTTGCCTGTTGACCAGACGTATATCGGGGAGCTGGAGGAACGTACTACTCGTATGGAGCAGCAGCTCGAAGATATCCGGTCCTTATTGGAGAACCAGGCGGTTAATCGAACAAGTACTTCAGCAGCGACTGGCGAGGCTGAGACGGGTCGTGCACGTGGTGGTGTTGATAAACATTCCACAGTCAACATGGTAACCAAGCAACGGGGGCGTGGCTGACAGCGCTCGCCTGACTACCGGGGTCTCCACGGCGACAGGGCAGGTCGTCGCCATCTTGGATCTTCGAGTAGATCGTCTTCGTACCGTAGTGTTTCCACGGATTCATCGGTGTCTATTGGATCTAATGCCTCAAGGAGTAACCGTCGACATGCTACGAAGTCTAGAGGTATGTTTGACCAGAAAAATTTCTTGAAAAAAGGTGAAAAAATGGACAGTATCGAGAAGCTACTGATCGTTAACGTCAGAATGGTTAAGCAGTTGTTAGAGGAGGGTGAAGATGTGTTCGATGTGGTTAAGCATATTGAAGTTCTGGTAGAAAAATCCTCTACTAAAATATACACGTTGAAAGCTCTCGTAGCATACGACTCAGCAGTCAAGAATAGGGCAAATTTTGAGGTTGTTGGATCGTTTGGCGATGTTAAAAGTGAAGATATTCTGAGGCACCTGTCTTATGACGGAACGGTGCAAGCGCAGAAGGCGGGTGGGTCTAAGCCTAAGTCCTTCAAATCAAAACAATCCAACCGAACCTGTTATGCTTTCAACAGGGCCGAGGGTTGCAGGGAGGACCCGTGCAGGTATCGTCATATTTGTGAGATTTGTAGTATGTCAAACCATGGTAAAGACAAGTGTCAAAAGAACAAAAAAGACTAGGAAAATTCACTTGGGCAAGGTCCTACATTGGGTTCTGATAGTTTGATGCCTGATTCTAGTGTAGTATGTATGGTAGATCTTCCTGAGCCTCCCGTTTCTATCATTCCGGGTGATAATGTTAATAATGATAGTGTAAATATTTATAATTCTTGTGATTTGTCAAAGAATTTATTTATTTCCCATAGCTGCCCAGTACAGGGCGAGGTTGAACCACTTTTTACGGTGGAATGTTTAAATAGACCCAGCATCAGGGTTTATGACAGTTGTGTGAATGGGGTATGTATGTGTGAGCATTTCATTTATGGTAGAAAGGCTCAGATACTCCCGTGTCGGCTAGCTAGTTTTCTCAGGCAGTCAGACCTTATTAATATCAATCAGATTGAGTCTGATTTTCTATGGTGTGGTTTTACCGAGGGTTTCAAAATTATTGACCCAGGGTGTGATACAACATATGATTGTAAAAACTATAAGTCTATTTTGGAAGGTAGATTTTATGACGAGATGTGTAGCATTATTGTGGAGGAGTTGAGCCAAGGCCTGGTTACTAGAACTGAATGTAAACCCAAATGTATTCACTCCCTAGGGGGGGTGGAAAAATCTAATGGTAAGCTTCGTCCCATCACTGATTGCAGTATGCCTGATAAAGTCTCTATAAATAATTATATGAGTACTACTTCTAGTCCATTTTCATACAATTCTATTAACACGGTTACAGCTCAGTTAGATAGAGACGACTTCATGAGTGTGGTGGATTTAAAATCAGCTTACCGGTCTATAGGAGTTTACGGTCCACACATCAAGTATCAGGGTTTTCGCTGGGATTTTGGTAATGGTGCGGAATTTTATGAAAGTAACCGCCTAACCTTTGGTTTAAAATGTGCTCCATACATTTTTAACAGAATATCAGATTTTATTGTCTCAGTTGCAAAATTCTATGGTGTTGAAAGGATTGTAAATTATTTAGATGACTTCATAATTATTGCTAATTCTGAGGAAGAATGTAGACGTCAAAGAAATATTCTCATCGAGTGTATGGAATTTATGGGGTTCAAAATATCCACAGAAAAAGTAACTGAGCCTAGTAAAAAATGTGTTTTTCTTGGCATAAATATTGACTCTACTACTATGGAATTATCACTCCCCCAGAGTAAGGTGGAAAAAATGAAACTTGCCATAGATGATTGCATAGGTAGGGCGTATGTATCTAAAAAATCCTTGCAGAAGATTGGTGGTTTAATGTCGTTTTGCTCCCAAGTAGTTAGGGGAGGCAGAACTTTCAGTCGTCGTGTCTTCGACTTGTGTGCTAAGGCCAGGAACAGGGGTGTGGTTAAACTTAATGAAGAGATACACAAAGACTTGAAATGGTGGAAGGATTTTTGCAAGGTTTTTAATTGTAAAAATATCATTCTGAATGATAACGAATGTACTCCTATGTATTCCGATTCCTCTATACAGGGCTTTGGAGCCTGGTTTGATAAGGATTACAGTCAACTCTCTACTTATGGTCACCTCTCTAATGTGGTCACCTCGCCAATGTGGTCACTTTTGGAAAGAACCAAATTATTTCCCTCTTTGTTCTAATATAAGGAACTCTCCTTAATGTGGTCACCTCTCTAATGTGGTCACCTCTCCTTATGGTCGCCAATTTCCAGTTAAAAGGTCACTTTAACTCTCTCTAATGTGGTCACACAGGTGCAGGTAGGCAGGAGAGAATCCTTACACAAGCCCCTAACCCCCTCTGATCTTCCCCCACCTCCTCCCCCATGCTCTGGTCGCACACAGGTGCAGGTAGGCGGGAGAGAAGTCCTTACACAAGCCCCTAACCCCCTCTAATCTTCCCCCACCTTCTCCCACATCCTCTGGCCGCACACAGTTGCAGGTAGGCGGGAGAGAAGTCCTTACACAAGCCCCTAACCCCCTCTGATCTTCTCCCACCTCCTCCCCCATGCTCTGGCCGCACACAGGTGCAGGTAGGCGGGAGAGAAGTCCTTACACAAGCCCCTAACCCCCTCTGATCTTCCCCCACCTTCTCCCACATCCTCTGGCCACACACAGGCGCAGGTAGGCGGGAGAGAAGTCCTTACACAAGCCCCTAACCCCCTCTAAACTTCCCCCCAGTTTCTTCCTCCATGCTCTGGCCACAAACAAGCACAGGTAGGCGGGAGAGAAGTCCTTACACAATCCTTCAGATGTTCAAAGTTCAAATTTTGACATTTTCATGCAATTTTTCCATGAGAGAAACGCTTTGTTCATAAATCATTATATAACCAATCAAATCCATGTAGAGTATGGAGCTTTTTACCATAGAAATGTATAGGATTGAATCGGTAATATGGAACTTGTTTGTTTTATTCGATAGGACATGATACATGACAGTTCTGTATGTAAATCCCATATACTTAACATGAACTCTCTGTAATGTGGTCACCTCGCCAATGTGGTCACTTTTGGAAAGAACGAATGGTGACCACATTAGAGAGAGTTGACTGTATTTGTATGGTACTTGGGACGATTCTAACCCTATGTTGGACTGTGTGGGTCATTTTGTTCATGCCCCTAAACTTGATAACCTGAAAATTCACCACAGGAATATTAATGTGTACGAGCTCTACCCGGTAATGGTAGGTCTTAAGCGCTGGGCGAAGAAGTTTTCCAACACGAGGGTTCATTGTATTACAGACAACATGCAGGTCTTGGCCATGTTGAACACTGGTAGATCCAGGAACAAATTGTGTATGTCCTGGTTGAGAGAAATTTTTTGGCTATGTTTTATACATAATATTGAAATATATTCAACGTATATTAAATCTGAGGAAAATGTTTTAGCAGACCATTTGTCTAGACTAAATTACAAAGGTGTTCCTCTGAAATGTGAAAATGTTTTAACTAGTTATAACATGTGTTGCTATGCTTCCAGATCTGAGGGAGCTAGAGCGGAGAAGGAGAAGGTTTTTGTACAGGGGCGTGGCTGAGTCCACACGTAAGGTTCGCAAACACCAGTTTGGCAGGTACAAAAAATTTTGTAAGAAATTTAACTTTAGTCCCCTACCTTGTTCTCCTTCTCAAGCCTCATTGTATAGTGTATATTTATCGGATAAAATGAAACCTGTATCTGTTAGAAATTATTTATCCGCAGTGTGGTACTATCAAAAATTGGAAGGTTTTTCTGATTATAGTAGTAGTTTTATTGTAAAAAAGACACTGGATGGTATTGAACGTAATTATAAATGTTCTTCTGTTAAAACAAATCCCTTAACTCCCAGTGATATGTTGAAAATCAAATCTAATTTGAATTTGTCTGTATATGAGGATGTAGTCTTCTGGTCAGCTATCTTACTGTGCTACCGGGGTGTGTTCAGGGTGGGTCATGTAGTCGATTCCCCTCATAACTTTGAATCAAAAAATGTTTCTATATCTGTCGACTGTATTCGCATTGATGTTAAATCTTCTAAAACTGACCAATATGGTAGGAAACCTTACGTGGTGTATTTGAAGAGGAATGATTATTCTGGTCTTTGTCCAGCTAGGTATCTGAAGATTTGTAAGGGTTCAAAAAATGGATTATTGTTCAATATATGTAACAAACCGTTAACTTATAATTATATTAATACCAGGTTGAAGGCTATTGCTATAAAATGTGATATTTCCCACAGAGTTTCAACTCATTCACTCCGACATGGTGGAGCAACACTTCTAAAAAACTCTGGTTTAAATGTGGATGATATTAAAAAGAGGGCAAATTGGAAATCTAATGTGGTATATAATTATTTACATGATTCAAAACAGGACTTATTAGCTCTAGATGTGATGTTATAGTGTGGAATGGTGTATCCATTGTGTTTGGCGGTTTTTTGGCATGTATAGAATTGTTATTGACCAAGTCAATTCTCACCAAACCCATTGTCTCCTTTCCTTATTCCACTTGTGATATTATCATATTATTATTATAATATTTATTATTATTATTATATTCCCGAGCGAACATCATTAACTTATGGGACTATATACACCCGTGTATATATATATAATTAATATGTGCAGTGGTTGGATCTACTTTTCCTCCAGGGCGCGCATTGGTATGTGTGACGTCACCGTAAACATCCAGCACCTATATAAACTGCGGGATCCAAATTAACCGTCAGTTGGCGAGTTTCCTCAGGTCGGCATACACCACGCTGGGTGGTGCCGAAAAATTTAACTTTTAATATTATCTTGTATATATTGTATTTACATTGTTGTATTGTATCTTTATTGTATATATTGTATTTATTGTTATATCGTATTTATGTATTGTATTATCAATTATTGTCTTAATAAAGGCATGTATAGAATTGTTATTGACCAAGTCAATTCTCACCAAACCCATTGTCTCCTTTCCTTATTCCACTTGTGATATTATCATATTATTATTATAATATTTATTATTATTATTATATTCCCGAGCGAACATCATTAACTTATATGACTTATTATGTAAAAGAAGACTTTCAACCAAAAGTTTTCTCATAGAAATCCAACTACAAAGAAAAAACAGAGATTAATCGTCTTATTGACTTTTAAGTTGTTATGAGAGAATGGTTTAACTTGTTCTAGTCTTTATGCTTTTTACTTCACAAAACTAGTACTTTCTTCCAAAAGACTTGGAGATTGTTATTGTTTCAGACTATTTCTTCATTGTTTAAGTCAAAGCTTGGACTTCTTAATAAAGTAAATATATGAAAAATTATTTCCCTGTCATTTCCTTGATATGATATAAAAATTAATTGTTTTCATTGTTACTTCATGGCATGGGGGCTAGGGGGGTAAAACAAAGAAAAATAAGGAGGGGCACGAGAAGTTTTTCCTCCAACTTTTCCTGTTCTATAGAGAAATAGCCTGGCCCAATTTCGGGGGGGACAGGCCCCCTTTTTTTCAATAAAAAGTAAGCCCCTTTTAACAAACCATCCTCTTTTCTTCTAAATTTAAATTAAAGGTACTAATTTATGTACATGTACATCGCTCACAACGAGAGTTTGCTTTGAAAAAAGTCGCTGTGCACAGGGGGCGACACTGGTGTTAAGGAGTGACGTCACAAATAAGGTTAAGGTTGTATCCTGTGTAATAGCTGTCTACATCTCAAATGGAGAGGAAAAGACATAAGGTATGCGACTCTTGTGCATGTACTGTCTTTTTTTTTATTCCAGGAACATGTAAAAAAATAGATATGGTTAATTTATTGCATGTAGAAGATATTTCTTCCGTCCGCGTGGCCGCCAAATTCACGACGTTGCACAACGAGAAAAGTTGTCACTACGACTTAAGTATTTTCTCGTTGTGTTACCGGTATAAGAAAAACTATGTACTTAAGAAGAATATAATAGGACTTTTTCTTTTTCCTTAGGATGGCAAGGTCATGCCTCTTGCACACAAAAAGAAAAGGCAGCTTCTTTTAAGGCGCAAGGACAACAAATCGGTGGACTCGGAAGCATCAACTGTGGTTTATTGTCCACCTACTGCAGGTGACACTTTAAATGAGACTAACAACTTCCCTGCCTCCCTGGCTGAAGCTCAGATGAAAGATAGAAATTCTAATGCAAGTTCTTCTGAGAGTGAGGGAGAGGACCTACCCTTGATAGAAGACGTGCCGGTGAACAAAAACAGATGGGGGAAGAAAGAAGTGGACGCTCTAATGGATGCAGTGAACATGAACCGTGGAGCTATCAAATACCACTTCTCAGGGTCTCAGTCTGGAAGGGAAGTGCGCCGCCAGGCATGGAGAGACGTGGCATTGTATGTTAACATGGAGGCGAAGACACACCGTACGGTGCGACAATGCAGAGACAAGACGTCCGACTTCACTCAAAAACAGAAGAAAAAGTATAACATCCTACGACGTGAAATAAAAAAAACTGGAAGCGGACCTCCACCCAAGAAGATGCAGATGTCGGGAGTACAGGCTAAAGCCCTAGATTTCCTGAAGGAGGAGGCGGTCAGGGGCATACCTGGAGTAACAGCCATGGAACTGAACCCTTCACAAAATAGAGCAGAACCTGCAATGAAGGAGGAGGATATATGGAAGCCTGGTACAAGTGATTTCAGTAAAGTTAAAGAGAAGATGAAGGTCACAAAGATACCAAGAAAAGAGAAAGACAAGGAGACTCGCAGGAAAGAGAGGATGAAAAAAGAGGAGAGAAAGAGGGAGCATGAGGAGAAGATGAAGGAGGAGAGAAGGAACGAGGAAGAAGATCAAAGGTGGCGTGATATTGTCAAAGAGACTTCAAGGAAGAAAGAGGAAGAAAGGAAAAAACATTTGGCCGAGAAGGCTAAAGGAGGAAAGAAAGTGAGAGAAACTACAGTCATTAAGTGCACAAGAAAGGAATATGCAGCTCTGTGTCAGGAGAAGCAAAAAAGAAAACAAGAAAGGGCAAGGATAAGAGAAGCAAGGTCAGAAGCTAAGGAACACTGTAAAAAAGGTGTATAGAGTATAAACACATTCAGCCTAATAATGTGCTTAGCCTTTGTGTTTATATTTCAATGTGTTTATAGCTTTCTAAAGTGTTTACTTTGTTTATGTTTAGGTTTGCCCATGTGTTTAGACATGACATGGTGAGATGATGTTTCAAAGTCATGGTGTTTGGCATAATGATAATTGTCATTAGATATATCTATAGATATTGATCTTTTGTAGATCATCTCAATTATTCTATCCTAGCTATAGTAAGGGGAGAGAGAGCATCATACTCTGAGGAGTAACATTTACGTGTTTATTCATAAACCAAAAACAAAGACTTTATTCTCTCTGTTGAATATCAAGAGAAAGATTTTATTTATTTCAAATATAAAGATACACCTACTTTTGCTTAAGGTGAAAGAAAGAGAAAGAGAAGTGTTTTATGAAAGCTGCTCTAGTCAAATGTAAAACTTCTAGACAACTAAAATACAATCAAAGGCTATAAATAAATATATTTACTTTAAGGTGGATTCTTCTCTGTAGATGTGTTATGTCTCTTGTCTCTCTGGTTAAGAATTACTTTAATCTTTATAAAAATGCCTCATTGAAGCTTGAGGTTATCTTGCTCATACATCAAAACAAGCCTATAGGATATAAAAAAAACCTATGAATATGCTTATTTCTCATAGACATTTTAAATTACGTTCTTTGTACAAACTATGTGGTATGATATTTGAGATAAATACTTATAAATAGAGTTAACTTATTTATAACTGTAAGTTGGATTCAGAAACCATTTTTTAACCAAAGTTTAGTTCAGGAATAACATTAGAAAAACTTTTCTACGTAAGCTTGTCGAAAGCTCTTGTTGCGGTCATTTTCCTCTTGCCGTGTCCTGTGGGTGGGCTGAGCCAAAGGAACTCGGAGGGGTCTGTAAGGGTCATCTTGGTCTTCTACTATTCGGATCCCATGGTCAATGGCAACGTTGTGGAGACAGGCACAGCTGTAGATTATTCTGGCTGCTGTCTGTGGCTTGTGGCGTATGTAGCCTGCAGATGAGTCTAGGACCCTGAAAAAAAAATTTTGTCATTTCAGGAGAGGGAGATATACTGAGACCAGGAATTCAAAAAGGTTGCTTCGAATTTAGGGAAGGTATAATAAAATTAAAACCGGACCATAAACCCTTACATAATGGACCAAACCTTGAACAATAAGAGAATGTTATGAATAAAAAAAGGAAACCATGCTCACCTCCAACACTGCTTCAGGATCCCTATTGCTTGTTCTACGCGTACTCGGCTCTTCCGATGCCATATGTTGTAACTTCTGATCTTGGGAGACGTCTCGTCCTTGAAAGGAGTGAAAAGGTTTCGCCTTACTCCATATCTGAAAAAGGAAAAGGGGATAATATGTAGATGCACCTAGACAGGGAAAAGAGGGGGAAAGAACTTAACATAGGAAGAGGGGTATTGATTCTTAGAAAACAGGGGTGTGCTTGTCAACCAAAGACCTCACAATGATTAGACAAAATATGACTTCAAATAATACTTGTTTGACAAGAATGGAGGGAAAAAAGTTTCTCACCCGGCGTCTCCTAACAGGACAAAGTCCTCCCACACCTCTGACTAAATCTCATCGCCGACAGGGCAGGAGCTTAGGGCATACGCATCATGGACCGAGCCGGGCCACCTGGGATCAATGTATGTGATTTTCTTGTCATAGTCACATATGACCTGAAAAAAATTGTTTACGTAAGTTTTTTATATCAGTGCTGACAAAATCATATATGTTTAGTTATTTTCAACGTTAAGAGATGATAAATGATTTTATGTATAAACAAAAAACCTGGAGGCCTTGCTTAATACTACAGATGCTGACATGAAATAAAATTATGTAACCTTTAAAATAGGAAGCAAAGTACAAACTTACTGTGGTGTTAATGGAGTGGTATCCATTTCTGTTGACATACGGGCTCTCATTTTCCTCCGGAGTCTTGACAGCTATGTGGGTACCATCTACGAACCCGAAGACAAATGGAGTCCTCTGCTCAACCTCTTCATCGTTGCGTTTCACCTTGTGCCTATACAGCTTCAGGGCAGCTTCCACCTTGGCCTCGAAGGTGTGGGGCCACTTGATGAATCTGTTTCTGTTGGTGTAGAAGAAGCCCGCTACATCTTTCAAAGCACGGCAGACAGCAGTCCTCGAGACTTTCTGAGAGTCCCCAGTCATGGCATAAAAACTCCCAGACGCAAAGTATCTCAGGATAAGGCAGAACTGAAAAAAAAGATATGTGTTAAAGAAACAAGAAAATAAAGATAAAATTAAGTGATTTAATTATAGGTTTCATGGCTCATATAAGAGGATGATCATGGGTGTAGACCACTTAAACAGACATTGTTACATGGGTTATTCTTACAACAGACTTGTGACATGGGCCTCAGATACAAGACTGAATAGGTCAAACATAGGCTACAGGGTCTTTGTATATATTTTGACTCTATCAAAATTAGGTGTCAAATAAAATTACCCTGTCGACGTGAGAAAGACCTCCTCCTCTCTTGCTCCCTTTGAATTTGCTGTACAGCTTGTACTCCCCCACCAGTTTTCTTACAACATCTTTAGAAAGGCGGTATCTTGCTGCAAACTCTTTGTCATCAAAAAGAGTCAAAGGTGAGTCCCTTAGACGGCACTTTCTTGTCTTCCTTCCCAATCTGTCAGTGGGGGGCGGCATATTGAAAAAAAAGACTTTCCCTCTGTTTATGTCAATTTGTTTACACTGGTTCCTGTGTCTTTTATCACTGTACGACATGCCCCATAGGAATCAATGTTGAACTACCAAAAGGCAGAAGGTACAAGGGAACTGCCTTTTTTTTTGTCGTTGTGTCGGCACTAAGTTAGACACAACGACTTTTCTACAGGGAGAAAAGGATTGTGTAACGGTTTTATTCTCGTTATGCAGAGAGAGAGAAAAAAACATAGCGAGAAAACATTTGTGTAACGGTTGGACCATGACACAACGAGAACAGCTATATACTCGTCTATTGTGTAACGACCCCCAGGTGCTACATGGTTTCTACTGTAGAACTGGCTACTAGGTCTTTTTAGTGAAGTTAGAACATCTTAGGGAGGACTGACTAGCAGGACTTCTCTATGAAGTGGAGGGGAGGGCAGTACACAAACAGAGGACTTCTTCTGAGAGGGAGGGTGGTGCAGAGGCAGAGGACTTCTCAACAGCACCTGGGGGCTAGGTGAGAACCCATCTAGTCAGGTGAATACCCCACCAGGCCAAGTGACTGAGAGGACATCTCTGACTAAAAGGACCTCACCAGACCCCCTTAAATATGGATTTCAATGAACAGGCTTGAACATTTCCTAAGAAATGAGTTATTTAAACCCATTTTCCAACATTGACCCTTGACCTTAAAATGACCTTAGACCCACATTTATCTTGAGTTCCTAGCCGTGATATATCATGAGATTTGCAATTTGAATACCTTTTCTTAAAATCGACCTTGGAATGACCTTGACATGACCCTAATCATGCCATGGTCACAATATGCATGGTGACCTTTCTTTCGCTGACCTTAGACCCACTTTTTCTCAAGTTTCTAGCCTTGATATATCATGAGATGTGTTAATTTTACTCATAATTCATTACAATGCCCTTAGAATGACCTTGACCTTGGCCAAAGTCACCATGCCTGTATAAATTAATCACTGGAAAAGCCTTTAACTATGTTTTATATAAAGTTTCTAGCCCAATATTTTCATGGGAAGTTCCCGTTTATTTAATTCCGCAACATTGACCTTTGACCTTAAAATGACCTTTACCTTAGACAAGGTCACCACATGCATGGTTGCCTCTATTTCTTTGCTGATCTTAGACCCACCCTCCACTTTTTATCTTAAGTTTCAAGCCTTGATATATCATGAGAAATGGTAAATTTACTCCCACTTCATAACATTGACCTTGGAATGACCTTTGACTTTCCAAGGTCACCATAAAGTCACTATGCATGGGCAGCTTCGTCTTTTGCTGACCTTACTCCCAATCTTTATCTCAAGTTTCTAGCCTTGATATATCATGAGATATTTTTCATTGGAAGTACTTGTTTACCTAATTCCGCAATATTGACCTTTGACCTTAAAATGACCTTGACCTTGGACAAGGTCATCACATGCATGGTCACATCTGCCTTGTGATGACCTCCAATCTGCTTTTTGAATCATATTTCTAGCTTTAATAGTTCATGAGAAATAGGCATTTAAATAAATAAATGACTCTTGATACAAGCTTGATTGATCACAAAATTTGGATAACAATTAAACTCTTACCCAGCAAATTGGAGTCAGTGTGAGTCATGATGAGCCGCTATGTGTGGGCACCTTTCAAGATATAACACCAGTGCATCAGCTCATGTCACAAGGTGTCAATACTCACACTGTTTGACTCATTATGACACTTAGTGACTCATCTCCACAAGACATAATATGGCACAAGTGTGAGCATGCGTCAGTCTGTGTAAGTAGTCACACAGTGTGACACATAGTGACTCATTTCCTAACCCATTTGAGCTAACATCGTGTCAGTAGGTGCCAGTATGGGTGAGTAGTCACACGGACTGACCCATAGTGACTCATCTTTCAAAAGATAGGTGTTGACGCTTGAGTGAACATGGGTCACTATGTGTCAGTACTCACCCGCAGTGACTCGAAATGGCATCAGTGTCAGTATAAAGGTTGGGGAAATTGTATAGTTCCACTATATACTTGCACTTTGGGTTTGGGCCAAATTAGGGAATTGCTGTTTCTATTGATGCTGCCTTATAAATCAAAGTGTTTATAGATGATATTTATCAATATATAAATAGGGAATATAATGGTGACTGAAAACATGGGTTTATATTCTCTTTTGGTGTATTTTAAGACAATTTTCTTTGTCTATGGGAGATAACACTGAGTTTCAATTATCAACCTCCTATGTGGTATTCAGGCTTAGATTAGTCTTGGTGTAGTAATTCCTTGAAAGTATGTTGCATGCTGCCCAAGGTGATGCATATTACCATGGGAAACAGGTAAGAATTCATAATATGAGGTGAATTATAATGTTGTTTTGGGTGATAATAGGAGCAAAGTGCCTCACTTCAACAAACACAACAGGTTCTGACACATGCGTCAGTATGCGTCAGTATGTGTCAATACTCACACATATTCACACACCTTGACTCACAGTGACCCATCCTGAAATGTTCTCTCCAGGAAGTATCTGACACATGTGTGACCATGCGTCAGTACTGCGTCACTATTGTGTCTGATTGGTTGATTTCAAACTCCTGGTCCCTCATTGGTCCATTTCAAAGTTCCCGCTCTTTTCTTGGTTTCTTTGTTCTCAGTATTTCACAACACACAGACACAGAACAGCAAGGAGAGAAGACAAGGTGGGTAATCCTACAGTCCTACAGAACTCCAAGTACCTACAGTAATATATCATGGTATCTTCTTTTGTGCCCACCTAAATCTTTAAAGTCTCTTACAGTCAGTATTTATACAGTTGATATAGCATACATGTATGTCAGTAACTTCCAGGTTTGGGGGCCTGGGAGAGTGGAGGACTAGGTTGTGGTCAGTTTGAGGGGCAAGAATATTATTTTTGTATCTGGAGGGGAGGGGGTGATTTTGTCTCCAAATAATTTTATCTTCCCCTGCCCCCATTAAAGGTCAACTCATTCAGGGAGGGGGTATGTACTTGGCTCAGGGGGAAATTCTAGCCCCCCCCCTCCTCCAAACTGAAAATATCTCACAACATATTTTGGAGGGAGGGGAGGAGGTAAGGAGGGTAAAAAATCTTGTGCTGATTATATTAAAGGTATTTGTGTAATGCATTATTGAACTTAAATGTATAATTTTTATTTGACAGGTACAAAGAAGGCATTTTAAGGAATGGAAAAAGTGAACAAAGGAATCTACAGGAAACCCTACCATGGACATAGATATGCAGCTCAATTGATGACATTGATTCAGAATAAAAATGAATGCAGAATAAAGTCATACCCCCACCCCCCTCCCAAACCCCCACCCCCCATCCCTATCCCAGGGGAAAAAACCTGACGCATGTGTCAGGATGAGTCAGTATGTGTTAATGCCCAGGTGTCAGTATGAGTGTGCATGTGCCATGACACACATGTCAGGCCTGAGTCAATATGCGTTATAGCTCAGGTGTTAGTATGAGTGTTGATTTGCCATGACGCATGTGTCAGGCCTGAGTCAGTATGTGTTATAGCCCAGGTGTCAGTATGGGTTTGCATGTGCCATGACACATGTGTCAGCATGCGTCAGTATGGGTCATCAGTCACACCTGGTGGCGCATTTTTTTTCTATACAGCACCAGTGTGAGTATTCACACACAGTGACTCAGAATGACACCAATTTGCTGGGTAACTATGGTTAATTATGGCAGAACGATAGGCTGAATTTCAGATCTTTGAATGCCCATAACTTTGCTTTAGATTGATATAAAGACTTCATTCAAAAAGCAAAATCAATTGGTTTTGTGAGCTCTATCCATAGAACACTAGCTAGAATACATAGAACCAATTCTTAAAAATCAGGTAAGTGCCTACCCTCTTGTATCCCACCCAAGTATCACTGACCTTGGTTCAGTAAATTAGAAGCCCTGACAAAGCTATGGGACTGTAGGGGCATTATGTAATCTGTAATCATTGTCAAAGTAGTGCAGCTATCTGGTTTACTGCTGCCCGGGACATCACTCCAACATGGTTGATTACACCTGTCTGTAGGTTACTACTGACTGGGCCCCTGTACTATGAGGTAGATTCAACAGTTAAATTCTCAAGTGATAGTTCATGCAACATGCAAAGCAAGACCTTCCAGCCCCCTGTGGGGTGTTTCAGCAGGTTGAAGACTGCACTATTTATGGCCGGCCTAGATGTAGGACCGTGGCCATTTCTAGCCCTGCATTCAGCATGATAATGGGGCCAAGGATAATTTTATAGTGACATGAATAATGTATCTTTTTATAAGTTTCTACTATTTCTATGGTTTTGATGATAGCTATACATGAAAATGGAATATCTATTTACCTAGGAACGTAGTCAGCATGAAGAATTACAATAAATATGTAAAGTACATTATGGATTTTGTGTCCAAATGACCATGGTGTGTACCTGTAGCCATCACTAAAACATATTTCCGATTTTGGTGCTAAATTTCCTAAAGAAAATATCAAGTCCATGTAAAATTTCAAAGCCTCTTCTACAAGAAAATACTAAAATGTTTAGGATATGAACATTCCATTTCAAGATATTAACAATTTTCTGATATAGAATATGTTCAAATGTGGCTTCCCTAAGAGTGCAGTAGGTAAGGATAGGTGGAAGGGGGCTAAACTCACACCTCAGTAGCACACACACAGTTATATCAACTCATGTTCTGCTTGGATGCACACCAGTACAGGGTGGTCATGGCTCACTGATCAGAGGCAAGCAGGGTCAGAAATGGCCCTGGGTATACTTCTAATGCTGTCTACAGATGTATTCATGTTTATACTCTTGAGTACAGGGTATGTTCTAAGTCTGGGTCTTCTTCTCAGCCTCGTCTCAGACCTGTTCAGAAGCAGATAATGTTTAAAACCAGTCATAAGAAGATACTATTGCAGTTTTAATAGTGATTGTAGGCTTATAACCACAGGTGTTTGTAAATGATCATTATCATGTTACTGATTTTATTACTTAAAATTAGAACTATAGCTAATGTTGTTGTGAAACAGATATCGGTTGTAAGTCTGTACTTATGACTGAACCAGTTGTAGACTGTAACTTCCACTATAACTCTGGTTGTAAGTTATAGTTTCAATTGGTAAGGGGGGAAACCAGTGTATTTCATGGGAAACCCCTCTATGAGGTCATATTTTGTAGGGAAATGCATCTGTCATGTATCCCCCACAGTCTCTCAGGTTTTACTATAGGCCTAGATTATGTATAAATTGGAATAGAAATCATACTGTAAGGGTTTTGCGGCCTTACGGACCTGGGGGGTTCGGGTCTTACGATTCGAAAGAAAGAGTAAGACGGTAATTCAAGTGTATGCCAACGGTTAGTTTATTTCTTAGTGTACACTCACGGCTGCCGGATGGTATAGAATAAGCAGCTAAGATGGATGGAGAGATAATCTACATGGTGCAGAGGCCTGGAGGGCCTCTGACGTAGCGGCTGAGCCCCGGGCTTTATATAAGGACCCGGGTGTTCGTCGTCAGATGTCCCCACAGACCCAGATCGGTGCTGCCACCTATCCGGAACCTGAGGAACGTCCGACGACTCGACTCACCCGCCACGTCAGACGGTACCCAATTCTACGGTTTAATCAATACGTACCTCTACACCACTCCCCCAGACATTTAGGAGGGTGTTATAGTTATAGTAATATTACTAGGACAACATATCTATATGTCTTAACCATTAGTAATAGAGGTACAACCATAGATATAACGTTAACACCAGGTTAGAATTCATTTGAATGTCATATACATATATTCGATAGTGTATGTAGTTACAAAATGGCAAGGTTGAATGTTCGAATATGATACCAATTAATTATATGAATAACAGTTATATGTCTCGGAACTGTTAACCAGCCTATTACACCATAGGATATCATATCATGTGTACGGTATAAATTATAAGATAAGTATCATAATTCGTATACATGTGATAGTAACAGTTATGTGTAACGGAACTGTTAACATTAAATACATCATGTAATAACATTCATATGCGTTTGTAGTTATTAATACCACATTTGATTATGTAGTCTTAAAAAAGACTGTTATAGTAACTACACTATCTAATGATATATAAACTTGTAACATCATTGTATGACATAAACATATGGATCCGTTAAGGATTCCGTGAGTAGTACGAATAAAACCATTTGTATTATACACTTGAAAAGAAAAAAATCACGGTGTAGTAATGAATATAATGATATATATGATATCACCGTGTACCGAATAACCTTTATAACACCAGATTAATATATTTACGATATAATATGTCTCGCAGGACAATAATAAGTAAGTTCTGGTGTAGTTTATCGGATCTTACATTTTAACATTTAACACTGATCTAAGATCCGTACCAACATACATATATATATATATATATACCCGTATTACAATATATAGTACAATGTGACCAATGTAGTCTTATATATACATACAAATAATGTTATAGAAAAATAGACATATGGTAACATTTACAATTTTAGAAAAGATGATAGCTGCTGCTGGGGTCTTCTGCTGTAGCCCTTCGGATGCTCACTGATAGGTGTGGTCAGCTAACCACGGGATGGACGTGCTAGAGTCTATAGTTATTAGGGTGAAACATGGTAGATGAGTTTGGGGCAGCTACCCGCAATCCTCTAGAAGTGCTAAAGTTCATAGGTAAATCCGAATGGTGTAGAATGTAGAAGTGAATTGTAGATCCGGTTCTGTCAACTGTATAGAATCGTAATCCGTTTTAAGTTTAGTTGACATAAGTAGAAAATAGTCCAATATAGGCTGGTCCGGAAGTAATATTAGTATTTGGTATAAGTCCATTCGGAGTATAGATGAGTTGTACAGGTAAATCGTAAAGTCCATCCTAGTAAGTGGTTAGCACGGGTTACAGCAGGAGTCTGGCATCCGGATACGTCTGACAGCAGCAAGTCTACTATCGGATTGTTCATGGGTGAAGTTATAAATCCGAATAGACTATTCAGGGTACAATAAGGGTTATACAGCCTGAATTATACAATAAGCTGGTCATAAGAGGAACCCGGAACACATACTATAGGTGTTCATATACTAGTGAAGAAAACATTCGCAGACCTATAGGGTTCCGCAAAGACTATATCTGGTTATTTGGTGATGGAGAAAAAAAATTATGGGAAAAATAACCCGTAGCATGCTTAAACGGATTTCTTAGCATGCTTCTTCTTAAGAAGAGCTAGAGCCGACTCGGGAGTGCCGTCCCACTCGTCCAAGTCGACTCCGAATACCCTCATGAACTTAGTGTTCAGGTTGGTATTCTGGGTAATCTCCTCCTTTACACGTTTCTCCAGCACGTGCACGTCCATAGCTGCCTTTTCTTGGGCAGCTGCGGCAGCCTCCTCCTGGGACTTTACATCGTCCCGAATGAGGGTTTCGAGGCGCTGCTTTTCAGCATCCGCGACCTCCTTCATACACAGCAGGGTGTCGTTTAGGAATCCCTGATGAAATTCTGTGGCCTTCTCACGGACACACTTCTCCCAGTGGGTGTAGATGGCCTTCTGGACATCTGCCTCCCCTTGGCGAGATTTCTCAAACCAAATTTCCGCATTACCGGCCTTAATGGTAATAGCGTCCTTTGGTTTTGTAGGTGCAGCGGCAACCTTGGGAGGAGTCGATGCAGCCTGTGGACCACTTCCGGGTTTGGGGCTTCCGGACACGCCTGCTGATGGTACACAGTAGGCAGGGGGCGCGTTCTGCTTCAATCCCATTTGCATGTTCAACTGCTCCTGGGTGAAGGTAACTGGCAGGGCGGCTGGAGCGGATGCGGATCCGGCGGCAGCAGGTGCTGTGGTCTTCTTTGGGACAAGACGACCATCCTTTCCTACCACCAAGGTCTGGCTCTCAGGTCCAGGTCCCTGGGTTAAGGACGGAAAGTTACGAGGATTAACTTTCCCAGGCTTAGATACGGCTCCAGCGTATCCGGCAGGTTCGGGCTTCTTGAACACCGGAGTGCCCTGAGCCTGCTCTGCGGGGTGCCTAGCCAGAGGGGACCTGGAACGGTCCTCTGCTCTGACTTTCGATTTAGCACTGGTGCTCTGACCATTACCGTTGCCACCACGGTTTTGATCTCTCCTGCTCCTTTCACGAGCTCTCTTTGCATCCTTTCAGGATTCCTTGCATTTCTGCCAGAGAGACTCGTGCATGTCCAGTTTACCCTTTCCAGGAGTCAGGACTATCTTCGCTCGGAGTTTCGAATCCTTGGTCTTCGGAACTTCGCAGAGGACTTGGTCCCCAGGTCGGACCTTAGACCAAGCATCCTCGCTCAGGCTATCAAACTCCTTCATGAGTTCCTGGTGAAGCTCCATGATACGCTTCCGAGCCATGTCCAAACCTTCGGCGTGGCATTTCTTCTGGTGTCTCGCCAGATCACTACGTCGGCTGTATTGCACCTTAGTAGTACACTTCTTACCCTTCTTGCCATAACTCGGATCACAAATGTAAACCGGGTGATGGTGGAAGTGGGTCTCGACGAGATGTCTTTGGAACCGAGCTGGAGTGCTCCAGGTCCGGACCGAGACATCACTCGCATCCTGGCAGATAGAGAAGGGACAGGACTTCTGGTCGTCACCGTACCACTTCTCTAGAGCCCAACGTAGCTTCCTCCTCTGGGTATAGGTATAATACCCTTCGGTATGGTTAAGCATAAGCCACATCTTTCGATAGGCCTTGCTCGGATTGGGGTCCTCGTCCGAAAGACGCATCCAATCTTCGTCATCTGACTCATTGTTCTTATTGATTGAGTCCGGGCAGGCATAGAGGGTAGAGCCGTCCTTCTTTACTCTGTAGGCACAATCGGAGAAGCACGTCGGAATCCGGGTTTTGAATCCGGATTTGGCGTTAGCCCAATGTTCGGCCTCGGTTTGAGTTGATGGAGTGGCCTTCTCATCATACTCAACCGAGGACTCGTGCACAGACTCCTCGTCAGACGATTCAACCTCCATGGCGGTACTACCAGTGGTTGAGGTGCTGGGTTTCGGCTCGGCTCTAGCAGAATCCGGGAGATTCTTGAGCTTCCGAGCAGCGGATCGTCGGTTCTTACTGACCTTCCAGTCTTCCTCCGGTTCCTGGGTTCCGGATGTGCTGGAGGTTGTGGCTTCTACTGGGGTAGTAGTACTGCCGGTAGCTTGTGTAGCACTGGCTGAGCTCCTGGTGGCAAGCTTCAGGTCGGGGATAGGAGGTGCGGGTACTTCCGCAGCTCTCTTAGCCTCTTCCTGGGCCTCCTGTTCGGCAGTCATACGGCGGACAATAACCGTCCGAAGGGCTGCAGCTCGGTCCAATCCGATTAGTGAATTGTTCTGGACATCCACCAATTCCTGCTCAGTTATGTAGAAACCGTCATCCCACTGCTCGAAGTTAGCAGCGGCCTCTCTGAATTCCTTAGTGGTCCGGCATTGCTGCCGGGTAGCACTAGGGCGTGGGTAGGTCTGTCCATCGGTATCCTAGACACAGCCTACCCAGTTGATGTTCGTAGCCTTGACGTTCCACAAGGTTTTGTCAGGCTTCGGATACGCTCCGAGCTCGAAGGCTCGGTTAGCTGCATACACGGTTTCACGGAAACCAGCGTCTACCATAAGTCCCCGTTGGAACCACGGCCAGTCTCGAAGCCACTCGGGAGGCGTCCTGGTCAGCTGTTCGGGAGACATGATGCCCTCGATAGCTATCCTGACTTTCGGGTCCATCCTGACTGGTGTCCCGTCCGCGTAGGTCACTTGTGCCTGCAGTTCTGGGTGGACATACAGGTAGCGACCATCATAGTTAGCTGGAAAAGGTTCCGCCACTGCTGGCTTCCACTCGTCCTTCTGTCCGTCAACTTGGGTAGCACTCGCAGCCCCTCCGGATCCCTCGGCCGGGAGTGGAGATAAAAGTTTCTCTGGCTCATTTAGTGAGAATGAAGCCAGCTTCTCCTCGAACGAGCGATCCGTGGGTTCTTCCACGTCCATCATCTCGCTCTCTTCCTGTGTTACAGGTGACAAAGCTTCCGGAAAAGCTTCTGCGGACGGAGTCAGCTTATCCGGGTCACCGGATAGCTTGGCTGCAGCTACGGATTCCTCAGCCATGACCGGGGAATCGCCTACGGGAGTAAAATACTCCTTTTTTCCGGCTTTTACGGCGCCGGGGCCGACACAAATGGAGTCTGTCTACCAAGAGACAGACTCTGGAGGAGCGATGAGGGGCTTTGCTAACCAGTAAAATCCAAGAAGGGAGCGTGCTCGACCGTCTTGAACGTTACCGAAAACAAATATGGCGACAGGCCAGCTTTCGTGACGTCATTTCCCCGCATCCCGCGAGGTCACGAGAGGTCAGCCGAGACTGGACACGGTGACGTCATGCGGAAACGCACGTGCTACAGGCGGAACATAAACAAACTGATTGTTTTTAGGTAATTATCGCTCATGCCGATGACTCGTCTGGGGATTTAAGTGGAGATTATGGAAAGCTTAAGCAAATCCACCGGATTATCCGTCCACTACCCATTGGTACATCATGCGGCGGCGACAAATAAGCCTTTCGGGTCAGTTGTGATCCGTTCCTCTAAATGTAAACATTACACTCGTTGTGTATACAGGTTAGGTCACTGCAGTCCTCTGGGCAATTCGGGGGCTGCGGCGAACGTATCTCCCCTTCTCGGATAGTTCTTTATCGGACCTGACAGTCTGAAGAGCTTTTTCTAGGTGTTTCTTAGCCTTGGAGACACCTTTCCTCTTCTTCTTGTCTTCACCTGCCGAGACTTTTTTAACTCCCCCACGCTTAATCGGTGTTGGCGCGGGTGTCACTGATTCGGAACACTATTTAGGCCTACCACGGCCTCGCTTCACTGTAGTGTTCTTTACCTGGTCTATTATGCGATTCTGGTTCAGGATCTTTCCGGAACCTTCACCATACATTTCTGTGGAGGTCTCCCTCCCAGACTATTTCCTCAGTCTGGCCACATTTGACTTATACAGTCGACCAAGGTCAGATTTAATTATTACGGTACAGTCACTGATAACTTGGGTTACCGTGAAGGGACCATCCCAATTAGACGCTAATTTTATGTGCCTAAGTGGTTCATGTAGCCTGAGAACTCTATCTCCGGATTGGAATTTCCGATGCTTTAGATCGGTATCATATCCAACTTTCTGCCATTTGGCACTTTTCTCCAAATCGATCCGGACAGACTCATATGCTTTTTTAAATCTGTCTCTTAAACATTCCACAAAAACTACATGGCAAGGTAATTCCGGGTCCATCCCTACGACTCCAAATACTAAGTCGGCAGGCATTATTAGATCCTCTCCGAATACCAAAAGGTTTGGAGTACAATTTGTACTTGAATGTACCGTACTGTTATAAGCATGTGTCACAAAATGACATTGCTCATCCCAGTCATCCATATGTTCATTTACAAGCGACTTTAGAACTTGGATAAGGGTTCTGTTGAACCTTTCTACCAATCCGTCGCTTTGTGGCCTATACGGATTGGTTCTAGTCTTGCAAATAGCTAAGTATTCGCACATACCCTGCCAGAGATTTGATTCGAATTCTCTGCCTTGGTCACTGTGTAACATTAGTGGTACGCCAAAACTTAGTACCCAACCTTTTACAAAGGCTTCAGCACAAGTAACTGCTTTGTGGTCCGGTAGTGGGAATACTTTAGTGTATTTTGTGTAATAATCACACACTACCATCATACAGGTGTTATCATTAGCGGTTGTGTTCAATCCACTGATGATGTCTACCCCGATTCTTGCGAATCTAACTCCGAAAAGTTCTTGGGATAGGGGAAGTTTGCCCATCCCGGGTCCGGGTTTGTTTTTACAACAATCCGGACAGGTGATTACCCATCTTTGCAAGTCTCTGGTCATGCCAGGCCAGTAGTATCTTTTGGAAAGTCGTGCCAACGAGCGTTTCCTTCCAAAATGACCACTGGTCCGATGTCCATGACAAAAATACATAATGTCATGTCTCATGGCATGTGGTATTACCACTTGCATGATTTTCTCACCATTATTACATGGCTTCCAACGGTATAACACGCCTTTCCGGACTTCAAGCTCGGTCCATTGAGCAAGAAACCTTCTCATTTCTCGGTTTTCCAGAGAGACCTCAGGCCTAACTGGACGTATACCCTTTGGTACTAATTGCAATAGCTGCGCAGTTATCGAGTCAGCTTCCTGGAAACGTCGTATGTGATCCATAGACCAATCCAGTACACTGGCAACTAGGGGTTCGAATGGTCTTCGAATCCCTGCTAGCACTGCCCTATGAGCTCCACAATCAGTACAATCCGGATTATCACATTTCCGGATTGGTATTCGAGACAAGGCATCAGCATTCAAATGCTTCACTCCAGGTCTATGCTGAATCTGGTGATGTTCAAGCCCATATTCTGATAGATGGGCTAACCATCGGCCTAACATTCCTTCAGCATCTCGGAAGTTCAGTAGCCATCTCAAAGAGGAATGATCCGTACGCAATGTAAAGTTTGTTCCCCATAGGAAATGTTTGAACTTCTTGGTATATACAACTACTGCTAACAGCTCTCTTTTGGTTGTGCAGTAATTGCGCTGAGTCTTACTCAGTGTATTGCTGGCAAAGGCAATTGGTACTTCTCTCCCATTTTGGACTTGCGAGAGAGCTGCACCAATGCTGTCATTACTAGCGTCCGTATCCAGTATGAAATGATCCGTTTCATTCGGATATTGTAATACTGGAGTACTCGTGAACAGATCCTTTAGCTTTTGAAAAGCAGATTCCTGTTCATGCCCCCAAGGAAATTTTTCCTTGGTACCTCCTGGAGTCCAGTTAGCTATTGCTTGCAATGGATAACTGACTCTAGAATAATTCGGAATAAATTCCCTATAATAGGAACAGAATCCTAAAAAGGACCTCACTTCTTTGGGTGTTTTAGGTCTATTCCAATTCATAACTGATTCGATTTTCTCCGGATCAGCTTTTATTCCTTCATCACTAATGATGCGGCCCAAATAATTTATGGACTTTCTAAACATGTGGCATTTCTTAGGTTTCAATTTGAGACCATTAGAAATAATACGTTCCAATACCATTTTTAGGTTATTAGAACACTCTTCGAATGTTTTTCCGAAGACTATGACATCGTCAAGATATACAAGACATCTTTTCCACAATAAGTCACTTAGAATTGTTTCCATCATTGCTTCAAATGTTGCTGGTGCATTACACAAACCAAACGGCATTACGTTATATTGGAATAGTCCAATATGACTCGAAAATGCAGTTTTTTCCATATCTGAGGGGTTCATTCCCACTTGCCAATAACCTGATTGCAAGTCTAGGGTACAAAACCAACTGTTTCCTCCTAAGGAGTCAATGGTTTCGTCTATTCTCGGTAGTGGATACGAATTCTTTTTCGTTATCCCATTCAACTTCCTGTAGTCTATGCAAAAACAGATAGTGCCGTCTTTCTTTGTTACCATACACACAGGACTACTCCATGGACTATTGGAAGGGACTATTACATCCTGTTCCAACATCTTGTTTATTTCCTCTTCAGCTACTCTCTTTTTTGCTAAAGGTAACCGCCTATACGGAATCTTAAAGGGTTCCGCATCTCCAGTATCTATTTTATGTACTACCTTATTTGTCGTACCTAGTTTTTCACCAGGTTTGGCAAAGGCAGTCCTATACTGACAGAGCAATTCATAGAACACTTTCCGGTATTCCGGATCTTCTAATGAAGTTTCTTCATACAACTTGAGTAAGTCTTCCGAAATTTCATCATCTCCTGTATCCTTTTGTAAGTTTCTCTTACTATCCGTTACAGTTTCCGAAAGGGTCACGTTTCCGAAAACTTGCCCCTTTTTTAAGTAGATAGTACTGTTTCCGGTATTGGAGACAGGTACTACCGACCATGATGCATTTGCTACAATAGTGTCTGCGGATACTAATCCGATACTTGACAAGTAGCTACATCCGGTTCTATCACTGCAGGCTTATTGCGCATTGCAGGATCACTTCTTACAAGCACATCACAGGCTACTCCCGGAGGGATTCGCACAGTGTGTGCTACGCTAGCCATACTGCTCACTTGTCTCAGTACACACCTAAACTTTACGGGATACGGGTATTTCACACTCAACACTCCTGATTGAGGTTCCAACACAGCACCATACAGGGATGCGAAATCCAACCCAAGTATCCCCTCATCTGCTATATCCGCAACGGTGGCGCTCATGACATAGTCATGTATACCATCCAACTGTAGTTTCACACAAGTTCTACCATACGTTTGCAAGGTACTGCCATCGGCCGTCTGAACACTTCCTCCCGATTTGAGAGTATCATGTTCATCCGGTATAAGATCGTAGAACCCCCTGGAGATACAATAGTGGCTAGCTCCCGTATCCACAAGGAATTCGGCAGATCTTCCGTTAACAGTGAGGCAAACATACCACCGCCTTCCGTTTAGAACAGAGGGCATGTCCGTGAGGATCGGAACGTCATTTTTCACACCAGGAGTCGATCCACATCCTTTCAGGAATTCCAGACAAGGATGACCCGGGGGCAGGTGGGCACCATAGACCTTGGCTAACTCGTAGCCGCCTGCCTCGTTACTGATATTGGGTTTCCCCTGTGCTCCCATGGCACCTGTTATATCAGCTTCCCTAACCTTCCGGGTGTCTACAACCACCTCGGTGTTAGGCGAGTTTGTTACTACATGCGAACTATCATCACGGATGGTGATATCATGGCAAGATTTGTCACTGGGATCCCCTTCTTTGCCCCTCGGGAGACCCCTTCCTAGTTTTCCTCTGTACTTATTCCAGAGACACCTTCCTGTTTACGCGGGACAGGTTTCTCAGCCATACATTCTGGAGCATAATGCCCCAGTTTCTGGCATCTGAAACATCTCCTCTGAGATTTATCAACTCTCGGTCTTTTTAGAGCTTCTGTTAGTCCGGCTATTAAGGTTTCCATTACATTAGTCGGAGTAGCAGTGGCTGCCACAGTTGGCTTCGCCGCAGGGGCTACATTCGATCCGGAAGCTGTGTTACCAGCGGCGGATCCTCCCTTTCCTTTTGAATGTATTTTCCTATACCGTTTTTGTCGGTAATACTTTCCAGCTACTTGAACTGAACCAATATATTCTCCGTTTTCATCGGAGACATATTCATCCTCCTCATCAGCATCATGCGAATCAACCGCGGCTAACTGGGAAGTATCATATATCGGAGCAGGTGTACCTCCATATTGAAAAGGTGCTGCTCTTACCGGATTAGGTCCTAGACCTACCAATCGTTTCTTCATGTCATGTCCATCGATTGCTATGAACAGGTCACTGAAGGAAGTGTCATCTTTCCAAGAATCCCAAACAACTTGTTTGTGATCCGGATCCCGCAATCCATTATAGAATTGTATGAACAATTCCTGTAGATAACAGTCATTATCATGAGCCCAATTTGGACGTGCTTTTGATAGCAAGTCCTGTAGCTCCAAACCAAAGACCTTGTGAGATTCTTTCGGTTTCTGCGTTCTTTTCTTGAAGCTTACCCATGGATCTTCTCTAACGATTGATCCGAATAGGTATGCGGCACATTCGACCAATTGATCATAGGTGCCGTATAATCCGTAAGCTGCTCTCCATTGATTGAGGGCTACTTTTCCACCTTTATTCAACCAACAGATCAAATACGGCAGAGCTTCTTCTTTTGTCCAGCCACTGCAATTGATTTCGTCGACAAAAGCTTGATACCTATCCTTCCATGGGTCATTAGAATCGTATGGAGGGGGTATCCGTGCCTGTCTACGTGCCGGATTATTACATCCGCGTAGTCTATCTGCTTCTCGCATGCTCCAGTTCATGACTTCCATGCCATCCGCTCCCTTTCGGTAGCAGTCAATGCCCAGGTTTTGGATACATTGGCTCCTATCAAAGATGGTTTGCATCCCTGCGGGCATGGAAGTTCTCCTATTTGGCTTCCTGCCATCTCCTCCTGATCCTGATCCTCCCGATCCTGATCCACCTGGGCCACCTGGGGGGTTACCTCCTGGTGGACCATTATAGTTTCCAGATGAGCCGCCAGGGCATCCACCATTATAACTGGTGTTTCCTGAAGGCGCATACCTAGGGTAAGAATTATTTTGATTCCATCCCTGGTTATAGTTATTACCATTTTGATAATTACCACTTCCTGATGGATTATAATTATATCTATATTCATAGGAAGATACTCTCGGTTGATACACTCCGCCATTAAAGTTGTTTTGTGGCGGGTTCGGTCTTGGAAAATGTCCATCAGTAGGACCATTACCTGGACCCGAAGATGGGTTCGGTAATCTTGGACCTGCTGGTGTACTATGCCCAGGTAGCAAAAATGGTGTGGCCCGAGTCTGGGCCAGAGCGGGCTCCTGATGTGGGCCACACTGGGTTAACACAGTGGGCGCCCGATGGGTTTTGTCCTCAGCAAAGGGTCTGGGCCACACTGGGCTAACCGATTCGGGCACAGATCTGTTTGAAATTGGGCTCACCGATTTGGGCTCAAAGTGAGTTTAACATGGGTTTTTGGTGTGGCCTAAAGTGGGCTGCCCGATTTGATGAAAAATTAGTGGTGACATGTTAAAAATTCTTTTTGAGAAATTTATCCAAAATCTTTTCTTTTTTTTAAAGGTCAATAAGCAACAAATCCTTGAGCTAATCTAACCCCCCCCCCTATCACCAAAGCAGTAAATGCAATATCTACCCAAGTGGAAAGGCAGAGCAGTACCATTCATTTGAATCAAACTCATTCAGCCAACACAAGGCACTTTGATTCATTAAAGTGACATTCTGGCCTCAATCTTCCCCTACTAATTCCCTATGTAGGAGTAGAGAAGAGAGCCTTCAAGTTCATAATGACTGTACCTCTGCATATCTGCTCTTGTTCCAAGTTCAGTGCAATAGAAATGGTGTTGCCATTCCACTACTACTCAGATGACCTTGATTTGCACTTTTGACTAGAAACATCTAAGTATTTCCAGACTATGAGAAAGTCTGCACATTATTACTTCATATCTGATTTAGTAGTCTATTCCAGTTGTCCTATGTCTAAAAGAAATAAGTTTGGTATGGGTAGTAGAATTCTGCCTGGAGTGCTGTGAAACCACTTTGTAGTGAGTCTGCCATGGACTGGCCTACAGGGGCAGGGGATATTTTTGGTTTCTCAATTGCCTCTATATATAGTCCTCTTATACCTGGCCAAGTGTGGGACCTGTTTGCCCCCACACCACAAATACACCTTGCAAGCCTACTAGTACAAAGAAAGACATGAAGCTGTTCTTTCCAGGACTAGTCAGTGTTGCCTTTTACATGAAATATCTGAATCCCTACTATGAACCTACCTGTGTATTAATGGTATAGGGAAAGTGTCCTACAGCAGTGGTGGAGGGAAGGGAGGGGGGAGGGCAGGGCAGGGTGAGAGGAGGGCAGGGCAGGGTGAGAAGAGGGCAAGGCAGGGTGAGATGAGGGCAGGGCAGGGTGAGAGCAGTGCAGGGCATGTGAGCAAAGGAGATGCCAGGGCAGTGCAGGGTGAGAGTAGGACAGGGCAGGGTGAGAGGGCAGGGCAGGGTGAGAGCAGGGCAGGGTAAGAGCAGGGCAGAGCAGGGTGAGAGCAGGGCAGGGCAGGGCATGTGAGCGAAGGAGATGCCAGGGCAGTGCAGGGTGAGAGTAGGGCATGGCAGGGTGAGAGCTGGGCATGGCAGGGCGAGAGCAGGTCAGGGCAGGGTGAGAGCAGGGCAGGGCAAGGGTGAGAGCAGGGCAGGGCAGGGTGAGAGGAGGGCAGGGCAGGATGAGAGTAGGGCAGGGCAGGGCGAGAGCAGGGCAGGGCAGGGCGAGAGCAGGGCAGGGCAGGGTGAGAGCAGGGCAGGGCAAGGCAGGGTGAGGGCTGGGAGTGAGAGTGAGTGAGTAATAGATGTATAACACCATTTCGACAGCTAAGGTCATATTCATGGTGAGATCCTCATTACACAAATTCACAGAGGAATGTGTCAGTGCCTGCACATTATGTGCACCACACACATCCTGAGGGGATAGGAAAGAGGAGAAATAGACCATTTTAAGTGGGCCAGGGAGGCCCAGGGAGGGCAGGGTGACAGAAGGGCAGGGCAGAGCGGGGTGAGAGGGGGAAAGGGCAGGGCAGGTTGAGTGGAATGAGGAGGAGATGGAAGGGGTAGGGGATGGATAGGGGAGGGACGAACAAAAAAGAGAGAGGGAGGGGGAACACTTATCACAGAGTTTAGAACAGTTCAGAAGATGAGGCTGCCCTGTCCAAACCCACTCTCACCCCAGACTGGGAAGACTTTATGCAGCTAAGTACCCATCTTGGGATGCCCATTTTGAAACCATCCTGGGCCCAATGTGGTTGCCCATTTTAAAGCTGACCAGTGCCCAAATCGGGCGGCCCAATGTGGCCCAGACCGTATGCTGAGGACAAAACCCGTTGGGAGCCCAACGGTCTCAAGTGGGTTTGCCCGATTTGGGCTGCCCTGTGTGGCCCTGATTGGAAACCCAGCATCTGCCGAACCTAAAACCCATGTACTGAATACTGCCCGCTTTGAACCACCTTATCCCGGGTAAAACCAATTTGGCCCTGAGCGGGCTTGCTACATGGGTGGCCAGGTTGGGGGAAATATGAAGGTGGTGTCAACATATGCCTCATTGGACCCGGTACTCTTGGTTGTGCTACGGGTGTATTATTGTTGGTTCCGGCAGCACTATCGCGAGTCTTTTTAGTTTTGTGACTCAGGTCTGGTATTGGTGGTGCCGGACCTATTGTATCCAGCACTGGAGTTGCTGGTGTAGGTGCGGTTCCACTATCTGCGGCATTATCCGGTTTCTTATAGACTCCGGATACTACATTCTTAGTAGCCCCATCATTAACGAAAGGGTTGTATCCAGTTGGAGTTGTCTTTCCCAACATTTTAGACACCACAGCTGGATCTATATTACCTATAGTCAACTGGGCGGCTTCTACGTACTTATCTAAGGTTATTGCAGTAGTCTGCAATTCCTGAAGCTCATTCGTGAGTTTCTGTCTATCTTCTTCCAGTTGTTTATTGTAAGCTATAATGCCTACCCGGATAGCTTCATTGTCTTCAGCTTGTTTAGTACACTGAAGTTTCAATTCCTCCAACTCGTTTTGATAGTGGCATATTTCGGATTCGAATTTTGCCTTATCATGACTTAGTTGGTCGTTTGTATCTATGTATGTTTGGATACGAATGTGTCTATTGTCATACTCCTTATTGAATGACTCTCTCATTTCCTGGAGTTTTCGTTCCTCATTCTCGAGTTCTTTCATGTACTCGCTCCTTCTGGCTTCGAATTCTTTCCGCATGCCAGTTAGGTCTTCTTCTAGCTGAAGTTTTTCATGGAATACTTCATCTTTAGCTCTGACCAAGGTATTTAGATTCTCATTCAGAGTTACGTAAGTTTCATTTAACAACTGGACGTCCGGTTGTTTAAATTCTTCACCTTCCGGTACCGCATAGGGTAAGTCGCCATCTATAGCGCTATAATCTAATATGGGTAATCCGGGTCTGGGTAATCTATAAGGTAGCTCTCCGAATGTTACCCTCTTTGGCATTGGCGCCGGATGTTCTGGGTTGGTACTACCACCAACTTCGAACATCGAATTAGTTAGTTCGTCAACAAGTGATTGTTGGCTCATTAACTTATCCTGTCTCTGTATAGACTGTTCACGTCGTACAGAGTCTGGTAGATTCTCCTCACTATCATTATAGTGGGGTTCGGGATCTCTCCAAGATGTAGATTCCGCATCTTGGGAGTTCGAATGGTTTTGGAGCACTAATGATCCATTGCCATTCTCCTGGGCAATCAGTTGCCCTACTGGGTTAGCTTTCCTAAGGTTATCTAACCCATGTACCAGCCGTTCGGACGTTATGACGTCCGGGCTATACACCAGAATTAACTGGTCACGGCACCAGTGTAAGGGTTTTGCGGCCTTACGGGCCTGGGGGGTTCGGGTCTTACGATTCGAAAGAAAGAGTAAGACGGTAATTCAAGTGTATGCCAACGGTTAGTTTATTTCTTAGTGTACACTCACGGCTGCCGGATGGTATAGAATAAGCAGCTAAGATGGATGGAGAGATAATCTACATGGTGCGGAGGCCTGGAGGGCCTCTGACGTAGCGGCTGAGCCCCGGGCTTTATATAAGGACCCGGGTGTTCGTCGTCAGATGTCCCCACAGACCCGGATCGGTGCTGCCACCTATCCAGAACCTGAGGAACGTCCGACGACTCGACTCACCCGCCACGTCAGACGGTACCCAATTCTACGGTTTAATCAATACATACCTCTACAATACTATAATTTTCCCAGCTCATCCCCCCACTGTACTGTACCATACCTATGTTTTAAGGGAAAGGTTTTTGGGGTCACACCTGTGATCATCTATACCCCCCCTACTGGCCATACATATTAAATGGAGGGGACAGGGTTTAGATATGTGGAGATCTTGTATATGTGGAATGCTTGGTGTGTTTAGGGTAGGCCTACAGGCAAAAAATGGATAAATAGAATTTGGATACAAATGTGGAATTACATGGCATGATGAGTACAAGGGTACCTGAAACAGCCAAATACCACTGGCTGCTCAGCAATCCAGCCCCTCCAAGCCTGTGTGCACTGGCCATGACGTAGGCATGTATGGCAAGGGGGGGGATCAACTGTAACATTAGTGGCAGCTGCACTATATATAACATACTATAGTTACCTACTATAGTAATCTCACTATAGTGGTGACCTGTTGTAAACTGTAAAGTTATGACTGTTTTAAGAGTGAACTCTACCAAACCATAGCACAAGGAAATTCTTTTCTTTGATTTGAAGGTCTGGAAGAAGATATTAAGTAATAAGATATGATATATGCTCAACATGCAGAACCCACAGGAGTTTTTCTCCCCAATGAAAACTAAATAATTCTTGTTTGATGTCAATGAGTGAGTGAGTAATAGATGTTTAACGCCATTTCGACAGCTAAGGTCATATTCATGGCGAGAATGACATTACACAATTTCACAGAGGAATGTGTCAGTGCCCGCGCATATGTGCACCACACACATCCTGAGGGGATAGGAAAGAGGAGAAATAGACCCTTTTAAGTGGGCTAGGGAGGCCCGTTTGATGTCAATGAAATAGGTCCACACAGATTGGCCTCCAGAAACATCGGCCACTGGTCACAGACCGGTCATAAATATTTATAACTGTAGTTATAACTGTAGTCATATCTTGTTCTGAAACACCTAAAGTAAAGCTTACAACTGAGATATGACTGGTCAGAGATAAGAATGGTTGCAGTGGTAAGTTTAGAGGCCAACAGTTTTAGAAACAGATATTTAATGTTCATTATTAAGTCTGGCTTCTGAAACACCCCACTTGTATCATTGACTGTGATTTAGTACATGAAGTGTGGTGTAAGGGAATTTTCTATTGACGCCGTTCTCACTTTCTCCTCCAAAAAAGCTGTGACACCAGAAGGTAGTGGTTTGGCAGGTTTTTTTTCTATCTGGCTATTGAAAAGGGATGACAAAATAAAAAATAAGTTCTCTATCCAGTTTGACAAAGTCCAATAATTGGTATCACACATTTATATAAACGCAATAAATAAGCATCATCTCACAATGCTACGAAACCAGTTTGCAAATTCATTATCACAAGTTTTCCAAAAGTTAGGCCAATTGGATAAAATTCTATTTTGGCAAAATCCACATACCTGAGAGATTCATATCAGGAACAAAGAATTGGAAACTCATACATGTAGTTAGCAAGGGCCAGATTTATTGTTCTGTGGTTAATAGACTTCATCTGTGTTTTGAAGTTTTGCCGGCTGAAATAATACAGGAAAATCACTAATAAATGTAAACTGCATGAATATATGTAAGCTTATCACAGCAGATAAATAGTGTATCAATCCGCTTGGTGTGAGAGCTATACTATTCCAGAGCATTGACAAATGATTCTATTTCATTGGTAAATCGACAGCTTCCTTGACACCCAAAGGTATCAATGGGTGAAAGGAGGTTTATTTCAAAACACATAAGTAAGTTTATTTGATTGTGAAGTACATGCATTATAGTTATATTGGCCAAAAGAATTTTGAGGGAGATTTGTCTGTGGTTTACATTTCACACTCTTTTCGGTTCAATGAGCTCTAAACGCACTCGATAGGCTAGACTTTGTAAATGTACATCCACATGCTTATATTGTACTGATATAGGGATGTGGATATTGTGACATACACCGACAAACTTGGGATGGCCCAAGACCTCTTCACAAGAGATGGGCGTGGTAAGACAAAAATCTCCTTATAATGTTTTTAATGTTTGGTCAATTAAAACACTAGAGAGGGAGAGAGAGAGAGAGAGAGAGAGAGAGAGAGAGAGAGAGAGAGAGAGAGAGAGAGAGGCGAAGGCATACCAGGAAAAGAGAGGCAGACAGATAGAGATAATTTAGGCAGGGAAGGGGCGCGGTTCACATATTTGGGGTGTGGGGGGGGGGGGGATTTAGGGGATTCGTAGTCACCAACCCCTTGTTAAATACTTATAATGAGTATTTAATAACACCAACTTTCTGAGATCATCTATATTATCTGGTTGTAAAGTATAAAGCAAAAATTCGTTAGTCGTTACACTTCAACATTTATACCTTACAGAGGCAATTAGCACTCATTTCATTTGCCATTACCATTTAGGGGGTCTACAGATACTGTCCCATATTTTCAGGTCGGACCGCCTCCGCTCCTTGGGGGCATTTGGCATTTGATACACCTTTGTACCTTGAGTACCAGTGTACTTATGATTTTATTTATTTTTCTTTCTCTTTTTTTATTTTATTTTGTGATGATTTTTATTGGATTTTTGTCACTGTATTTGACCGAATAATACTAGTAAGAGAGCCAGGCCAGTTAAGTTGCAAATAATACGATCTTCTAGTAACATTGGGCCTAACATTTATCAAATCTCACACATATTCTTTTATGTACATACTCTGAGAGTACATATAAATGCCTTTGGTATGTGGTTGAGTCACCTTGTCCTACTATAGCATAGTGACCTAGCTATATGGATGTCAGCTCAGGGGATGTGGTCGGGTAAGCATCAGACCAGATCCGCCATGGCACACAATACCACATATAGGCCTACATAGAGAGGAACACACCGTCACCGTGGAAAGACATCGTATGGGACTTTGGAGAAGTGATTTCGGCAAAGTTTTAACATGGCAAAGTTAAGTTGTGAGTATCATTTATTTCAGCAACCACGTATCGGTTTGTTAAGTATACATGTACATATATATTAGATGAGGGAAAGGGGACTCCGAAGGGGACTTATACAGTACATAGTCGAAAGTCATAGAAACAGACCATATCCCCCCTGGAGCTGGGGCAGGGGGCTTGGAACCAAACCTAGGACTATCTTAAAGATTTTTTTTGTGGATAGTGTATAGGTGTTGGGGTACCTCCTCGTAAAATATCATTAGTTAGATATGAAAACGGTTGCTATGGCAACACCCTAAAGGTATAGAAACAGTGTCTTGGCGAGTGATAATTGGGGGTAAATATCCTTAAAGCCTCCCATATGTGCTTTTATATATTAATAATGGTCTTTTATGTTATTATTCTTGTATAAATGTTTGGTTTAAAGAGTTGTGAGCATATATTCTGTAATATTTACTCAAATTGAGGGCAGAAAATATTCATTACCTGCCATTCCCCATAAAAGGGATATAGAGTTGGCTAGCAATTATTAATTATAAGGGAGACAATGTCCATTACATGTGCTTTCATGAGGTATATAGCTTTATTGGGCGAAAAATCTGTGAATATCTAAGAATTTCTATTCAAAATGGCATGCTGTTCAGTAATCACTCACCAAGACACTGATTCGGGAAGACAAAAATTTACTTCCCTGTACTGCTGGTGTAAAGGGTGGGCAATAACCAAATATTCTATACATTGAGTACTTAGGTATTTGTTAGAAGGAATTTACTGATATAGTTAGAATAGGTAAATATATAAATTGTTGACAGGGGAAGCAGGAATAATAATTAATTGTCCAGCCAAGAAATGTGAACAGAATCGGGATAAATGTTTATTCAAAGTAGGTGCATTCTATGATAATATCTCGCCCAGACAAAAGTTTTCTTCCAAGCTCTGCTGTTGCAGAGGATGGACAATAAGTCACTATTTTACACAATGGTTACTTAAGTATATGTTAAGGGGAAATTATTGACTTATCTAGAAAAGTTAAATATATCAACTGTTTACAGGAGGGGCAAAATCACACATTTCTTTGATAAAACAGAAATGGGAACGGAATAGCGATAATCTTTTTTTTTAAGTAATATGTGGAATTTATGACAATAAGGACACATATGTCATCAATAAAAACTTGATTTTCATAATATACATGTCAAAATGGTCTAGTTCACCAAATTTAACAATAATCCAATCATTATTTATGTAAGAAATCAAGTCCTGAACATGGGATGTCAATCAGAAATCACTCGCCAAGACACTGATTCGGGAAGACAAAATTCCACTTCCCTTTGTTGTACTGTTGCAAAACTATGGACAATAACCACATCTAGTACATCTAGTAGGTAAATAACCCACATAGTTATAATAGTTAAATATATGACCACTGTACAGGAGGAGGAAAAATCATTTTATTCTGTCTGGACGAGAATGTCTTCCCGAGAATGGGTTGTCTTGCCGAGATCAGGTATGGGCCTTTCATTTCCATGTTTATTAATGGATCCCTTTATTTTTTTACACACATTAAATAATACCTTACTCTATTTTTTAAAGGTATTTTTGAACCCAACGACCTCTCTGACTTTTTAGGGGGAGGGGGTATAAGGCTGAATCACTCACCAAGACACACACCTTCACCAAACTGCAAATGCTCCCAGCATATACAAGATTTGTGGCCAGTATGGGGATTTGTGGTCATGATACAATATCTAACCACCAAATATATGTAACATAAGTGGAAAAAGCCATAATTGGTACCGTTTCCTGAAAAATATTTTTTCATCATATTTCTTTTGGGTTTTTGCCCTCATTTTTGGCCAAATTTGGCCTATTTTGAGGACCTGGAGGCTAAAATATAAATTTCCCACCCCAAAAACCTATATGTAACATCAAGAACTCATCAAGCCCAATGATATTAGCAACAACAAAAAAAAACAAGAAAAAAACAAAAATCTAAGTACAGGGGCCGAAGGAAGTGCCAAAAATAGGATATGCTCTGTTTCTATTATTTTTGAACACATGCATATATGTTTATGTAGAAGGTTTGCAGAAGTTCTTAAGCATCCTGCGTTATGCTCGCAGCAATAGGTATTGTAACATGCCTATTGTAAACTAAACATATTACATCGTATACTCTTCCCATTACCATCAGGCTTTGCCCTTACCATCTTAAATGAGTCTTTATCTTCTCTTTTCTGGTCCTCTAGCATGTGGTCGGTGTACTCTATATAGATGAGTTTATGAAACAAGTCTTAAAGAAATTACTTGATATAGGCAGATTATTTGGGCACTTTAATAATGCTGTATCACTTCTTTTAGATATGTTCAAACTCATTACGCTATATAGTGTGCATTTGGTATAATTGTGACTACTCCCTTCGACATGGGGATTTATTTTGATTATGTCAATCAATCAATACTATCAATCAATGCGGACATATTTATGCAGGGAGATCATAACATCTATCAAACTCAGGTCTGATATAATGTTCTCATCTTAAATTGTGTCCCTCATTCAATTATATATAGACTCACTCTTATTATCTTTGAAATGACTCAAATTCAGATTTTGCAAAATCAAACTACAACATGAATTCCAATTTTAGTAAATTGCCCAAGGGTAAATGGCTATATATAACTGTTTTCCCCCCTCTTCAGATGTCATGTTCAAGGCCTCTGACCTCGTGCCTCTTCTGGTCTTACTCAGCATAAATGGCATCCAAAGTCTTCCACACAAAGTTCCAGAGGCTTGCAAAGCAAATTATGCATTTGTTACTTGCATATTTTCCTATACGCATAATATCAACAGCTTCACTGAATTGGAAGGTAGTGCGTTTGAAATTCTCACAGTTTATTTCAAGGCTGACATATTTCATGGAGTTCTACCAAATGAAATCTTTGTCCGTATGCCAAATTTGATGTCAATTGATTTCTTCGGATACTATCCTCGATATATTTCTGAAAGGGCATTTGCTGGCCTGAAGCATTTAAAGTGGATAGGGCTAGGCAGGGTTGCAGCCAACCCATTTAATGGTGAGGAAGTTACTAGTCTACCCTCAGCTGATGCTCCAGCACTGGTATTCAGTTCAGGATGGCATAGCTATACCCCCAATATCACCGACCTGGACCTTGCATTTAACAATATAGAGCACTTCCCAACAGGTTATTTCTGTAGGCTTAAATACTTGCAAGCACTACATCTCAGTGATAACAAATTGAGATTTCCTGATGACATAGGAATCACAAGTACACAGAGCAATGCTCAGGACCACAGCTGTCTACAATGGCTTACTCAATTAGACCTCTCCCGGAATAATTTAGTAAGCCTGAAAGGCACAATGGATAGCCTTGTGAATTTAGTTAACCTTCAGGTGCAACATAATCGCCTTGAAGGTCTGCATGATGTGTGTGCCGTTGGTGGAGACCCACATGACCTTACACCCTCACCTTGTCTGTCTTCATTATATGCTTTAGACCTGTCCTACAACCTTATCACAGTGCTCCAGGGTGTTCGTCCTTGCAGCTATTCCAAGTTGCGACAACTCTCTTTATGCAGCAATAGGTTGAGAGAGATTTCATCTGATTTCTTCGAATGTACCAGAAATATGCAAGAATTGGATCTTTCTGGAAATGTACTCACTAGGGATAGTTTGCTGAAAGCAGGGCTAAATAATTTGGATCAGCTGGAATTCCTAAACCTGAGTGGCAACCCCATCAGAACACTGCAACCTGGTATGCTTTCAAACATGGGGAAACTTGCCGAGTTCATATGCATTAATTGCAGCCTACATAACATAACGAAGGACGTATTTATAGATACATTTCAGTTGAGGAAAATTATTCTTAAGAGCAACTTCATCCGCTTCATCAGCAAAAGAACATTTCTCCATCTTGGGAACTTGCAAATTTTGGATCTTTCCACCAACAAGATACAAGTATTTGTGTCAGCTAAGGCCCTGCCCTCTCTGATACATTTGGATATCAGTGCGAATTTTCTCTCAAGAACTCCAGATTTTATTGGCAACTGGTCAAACCTATCTCATCTAGATTTGAGCAGAAATCTTTTAACTCAAATAGAACCAAAACGGCTGACAGGTTTGGGTCAATTGAAGTCTCTAAAGCTGGGTTTTAATCATATCAAATATGTGGCTTTTGGTGCCTTTTCTACTGTCACTGGCCTAGAAATCCTAGATATGGAACACAATGGCATATTCTACATCAGCAATTCTACTATATCAAAACTGACCAAATTAACCTGCTTGAATTTGGCCCAAAACAGGATCAAAACTGTAGCATTTTGGCTAACATACAGTTGGTCTTGGGTCAGTCTGCTTCACCTAAACTTGAGTGGTAATTCTCTAAGAGAATTCAGCAGTGAATATGTCCCCTCCACCCTAGAAACTATAGACCTCTCAAGGAATTTCATATCGATGATCCTATCGACTAAGCCACTGTCAAAATTGTTATCACTCAATCTCACCTACAATAACCTGACTAGGATGACACCATATGTATTTGAGATGTTCTCAAGAGAAGAGCCACTATCAAGAAAAACGCCAAAACCTGAGGTACTGATTCAAGGCAATAAGTTGCACTGTGATTGTCATGTCGACTGGCTTCGGGAAATTAACACAGCAGAGAATGGGTAAGACACGATATTTCTCACAATTGATGCACGTCAATTGGCTTTGTTCACTGAGAATCTGTAATCTAATTAATTTTAACATTTTAATTAAAATGGGTAAATAGATGCTCAGAACAGGGCGCCACGCCTTAATGGATCTGCACTTATTTTGCCGCTCCGCTCTACATCTGTTCTTTGCAAAACTTTTCCGAAACTGTATGAATCCAACAGGTAGCTATTGCCATAAAAATCTACTCGTAACAAAAAATATATGCATTAGAAAATAATATCTGTAAGAATAATGTCTTTGCTGTATCCATTCAAAATATTAAATGTTTGTCATCTTTTCAGAATTTTGCCCACTGTCGCAGACCTGGACCTGGTCCTCTGTCATACTCCAAAGGCAAATCAAAATCGATCTTTGAGTTCCCTAAATTCCCTGGATTTACTCTGTCCATATACTGGTTGTGACGATGAGACTTGTGGTTGTTGCAAAAAGAAAGAAAAGTGTCCTTGTTACACCTCTTGTTTAAAAGGTTGCACATGCCTAAAAGGAAGCGAAAAGAGCAATGGTGATATCATGAATTGCACCTCAAGGAAAGTATTGTCTCTACCGTTTGAAGTATTCTCATCTGCAAGAGCCATTCATTTGGATGGTAACAATTTTACTGACTCGATTTCATCCAATCTCAACTTCCCAAGAGTCAAGAAATTATTCTTGAACAAAAGCCATGTCACCACTATAAAGCTAGGAGATACTGACGGATTAAGAACAATTGAAAAATTATATCTCCAGGATAATGATATCACAGAAATACTAAAGATGTCTTTACACAATCTCACACACCTAGACAGTTTGTATTTGCACAATAACAATATACAATTAATAGAAATAGGGAGTTTTTACCGACTTGATGAGCTCAAGACTTTGTGGTTACATAACAACAGATTAAAACATATTGACACAACACTCTTTGACAACTTCAAATCTCTGAAAAACCTAACACTTCATGGAAATCCATGGCAATGCAATTGCAAATCTGGACCTATGTTTCAGAAATGGCTTAGGAATAAGTCAAAAATCATTTCAAACGTTGGAAATATCACTTGCAGTTTTAGAAACAGTGACCAATCTATTCAGGATATAGATTTATCCACCTGCAGACCGAATTGGAAACTGAAAGGAATGACCTTGTTGGCCTTTGTATTAGTTGCATTAGGGTGTATGATAGCACTTATGTACAGAAAGAGGCTACTTTTGAAGATATTCCTATACAACCAATGTGGTTCAAGTTTCCGTCGTAAATCTGACAAGGATTCTACTAAGCAGTATGACGTGTTCATAGCTCTTGCAGAGGAAGATGAAGATTTTGTACTGGATAACTTCCTGTCTGAACTGGAGGAAGGGGACAGGCCTTTAAAGGTATACTAAAAATATTATACGTTTCATCTTATAATCCCTCTCATATTTTGGTCAGGTCCCCAGAAACCATCACACTTGGGGGTTTCAGCCTCCAAAAAATTAAAAGTCAGAATAATTTCAAATAACTTCATTACATTTAGAAAGGTGTATCCCCCATGCATAGAAAACTTCGGGTTCGGTTATTATGGGCTGTCAAAGAAAACCTCAATTATATCCTGTCCAAGAACAAATAAAGTAGACACCAAGATAACAAAAAAAAATATGCCCCTTACATAATCAGGCAAACATGCCTACTATGTATTTAAATAGTGATTAAGACGAGACTATTATTTATATGCATACTGCAGTCAATTTCAGTTTTGTGGATAACAGTTATTAGTATGAAAGTCCAGAGATGCATGCATGGTGAAGAAAATTTTATGCACATCATGTTGAAACTTCATGGCAATGCTACCTGTGACCACATGATGTGCAATATATAGATTTGAGATACTCTAACCGTACGTTGCTAAAGATTAGGTGGGACTACTGTTTGAAAGTATGAAAATACCCAATAAAAGTGTCATTTCTGCACCTTTTTTTGTCATCGAAAGACTACAGCTCAAGGAATCCTTGATGGAACTTGCAATTTTCTGGTTGCCCTACCTGTGTCTGGTCCAACGGGATCATTAAAGACCAACTTAGGTCATGATTAATGGTTTGTTACAGAACTATCTAACTCCAATAAGAGAAACCACTAAATGTGATGGTTTCTGGTGACCTGACCTATCTCACATCTCAAATTTCCTACACATGAACATACCATCAACGAACCTTTACAAGCGGGTGAAGGGATAAACACTAAATCCAAAGAAGTTCATTTGATCCTCTTTATTGCACAGCTGACATGAGTGTTCATACAGATGGTAACAATGATACACTCGCCAGTGTCCAGGCTCTGCCCCTGAGCCTATAGCTCAACCTGTCATAGGTTCTGATATGAGGTATAGGTATGGGTGTGAAGAGATGTAAGGTAGAGATACTGGGAGCTGCTCATACAGCGTATTATATACCTAGCTGAGCAGCACACGGTATGATGAAATCTGCTCTCTGTCTGATGCAACATTGGATGTTGCAATATCAGGCAGAGAGCATCTCAACAGGTGGACCAATGAGGGACACGGGCATATTGTGAAATATGCTCTGGTCCCAAAATAGCATCCACTGGTATGTCGCAATACCTCCAGTGGGGTTGTGGCCAGAGTTACCAGTTTGGCTGTTGTAACATCCGTGTTGGGATGGTGCAAGAGCAGCTCACTGGATCCCACTGGAGGAGGTGGGGTTTGGTGTTGTGCAAATCCCTGCCTACTATTGAGTAAATAGATAGGGGTAGGTAGTAGGATTGTGAACAGAGCTTGGGCCTGTTTGGCGAAGAAATAAATAAAGGTGTAAAATAATGATAATACCCAGAATAGTCCATTGACAATACACTGCAACAAATTCCTAATACTAAGACCTGCCCGAGCTCCACTAGCAGAACACAGGAGGTGTCTGTGTTAAGCCTACATGCAACACTGTAAAAGTATTTATCCAGAGCGACACTGGCGTAATATTGACGTGAACTTGGTGGTGTATTCACATGAAACTGATGTGTAATGTAAATATAAAATAAACAATGGAACAAGGGATAAAATGTGTAACCGGTAAAGCATACCCCTTTTGTGACGATAGTGGATAAAACGAAAGAGCTATGCCTACAATATGAATATTATTATTCCAATGCACCAAAGAAGCAATTCACGCCAATAACTCTATGATGCTTTTATCCTACAGGTCTGTCTGGAGATGCGTGACTGCTTGGCAGGAACAGTTATTACAGAATTCATTGTTTCTGCTATCCAAAACAGTAAAAGGACTGTTCTTATTGTGTCAGAAAATTATTTCAACTCCAGGTTAGTCCAGTATATGTTCCAAGTGGCCCACTACCAGGTATGACTATTTTTTTCCTCATCTTTGTTTTATGATATGAGAATTATACATAACCATCAGTCGTTATAAGGGACAAATTCGCTGTTGCTATAACCTATACCACCATATTGCCTTACACATTGCCATACATAAAGTTTCTATTAACTCATGTAGTATCTATGTCCCTATAAGTTTTATTGTGAGGCATTATTTCGAGGTTGATGATTATAGAGTTGCTTTTATTTGATTAATTTGACTTTTCTGCATTTCAAAAAGAATTCATCCTCTAATTGGAGCATTCACAAACCTTTGGTATAGTTTTTGAATCATACATTTATAATTATGTGACCATGGGATTTGTGGCTCAGACAAGTCAAAACTCATGTGGAACATGTGATACTCATCGCGCATGTATTCACAGGAAAAGGTTTTGTGTCATAAGGAAGCATAAGGAAACCGTGCATCTCACGGTGAACGCTATAGTGGAGGCTCCACTACGCGATTTTTTGGAACATTCTCATGTGCCTAAGGCATAGGTTGTTGACAGCCCTAAACTGTAAACATGAGATCTAAAGTTGTAAACATGAGATTTTAGGGGTGACTTGTAATCATATGTAACCATACCTTTAGGTCTGTTTATATTTACTCCAAACCTGTGACTGAGATGTCACACTGATCAGGTAGGGCTAGGTGCCCTTCTGCTGTATAAACAATTACACTGTACCATAATAAATAACAATGCAGCAGTCCAACAAGAACCAGTCCTGTAAAAATCAAACCTGTCTTATATCAAATCAAGGAGACTCCCCAAGGTGATAGGTTGCAATATTTACATAACATCAGCTTGATTTAGTAAACAAAAACATCTTTTTAACAACACAAGCATGGCTGAGATCACACACATTCACATCCCCAGATAAACAAATAGCCCCCCAACATACAATTTCTACCTTGCAATGGTAACAAACACTACTCTATAGTCTATGTCTGTGTCCCATTTTGTGAGAATAGCTGCGATTCTCTGCAAAAATCACGTAGTGGACCCTCACCTTATCTAGGTCTACTTTACAACATGGATCTCTCCCTCAGACCTGTAAAAATAAAGTCATCTTCCTCGCAATTAAGGTGTGTCAGGCCAAATTAAAACTAATGCGACCTTATTGAAAGCATCCAAGTTCTATGCTCATCTTTGCATGACCAAGTGTCTGAATGTCAAGGTTGGGGAGGGGGCACCAACTAACGCAAGTCGACACAAGTTTATTTCTCAGAACTCTTCCTCTTACGTGTTTTTTGTAGGTTTAAAGACACGAAATACACATAATAACATGTGCGTCATTGGAGGAAGTGCTATATATCTTTCTAAACTGTTTAAATAGCCACAGTAATGCATATACAAAATTGACATATTTAACTGTGGAAGCAATGGATATTTTCTCTTATTTCCGCATTCTTTCTTTCAAGCATCGTCTACAGTAATCACATATATACATAATATGCCATATTCTGTGTTGAGTTCTGTAATTGTTTGTTTCGAATTTGAAAAGAAAAGTTTTCGGTGCATTTGGTGTTCTAGAATGAAGCATATTTTTAGGTGAAAATGTAATTTGGACGCAAAAAAATATATATATATATAACTTGTTCAACCAGAAGTGTCTTTTTTTTTCTTTTTACATTTGCGTCTTCTTTCCCGTCCTTTTTGAATATTAGAAAAAAATGTCTTCTTTTCTCTTCTTCAAACCTTTTATACCCAAATCAACTTTCCCAAACGTCACAGACATGGATTTCTTAAATGTCACCTTTCTCTTATTTTCCAGGTACTGGCAGATAGACAACTACGCCTTATTCCTGTACTTGTTGGTCATAACCTTGTTTCCAAGATGAGTAGTGACCTAAAGCTGTATATACAAAGTCGTACCTACCTCCAATATGGAGACAAGAACTTCTGGCACCGACTGAGGTACTATCTAGGAGACAATAGCTCTACCCTTGCCAATGAAAACATTATGTAAGATATCAAATCTGATATGTTTATAATCAGAAAGGTCATTTGCGTGTCAGAGACCAGGAATTTTGTAGGTGCTATGTACAGAAATGAGGTAAAACTACGGCCAGATATTTTTATTTGACAGGTGCGCCTCGTGAGATAACCCTCAATCATACCTTCTACGAGTAAAGCTTTGTATTTATCTTTAGTGGCTGTGAGACACTGGGGTGGGTTATCTCACGGAGGGTGTGAGATACGGAGCTGCACTGTTAAACCTATGGGTTGTCAGTATCTCAGGCATATCAACATGAAATAAAGTTTTTATTGATGTAGTTTTGATTGGTTGCCATATCTCAAGAAATAATTATACAAACTATTTTTAGTGTCATGCTCCATATGTGGATTGGAAAGATTATAATTAGCGCGGCGACTAGTGAGTACTACTCGTGAGATGAGTAGACTAGTGTATGGTTCACAGTCGCCACGGTGTAAGGGATAGGGAGGCCTTGCAATCTATTTTTGTTTGTGGCTCCTCTGCTATAAACTATTCCTGCTCACTATTCTAATGTAATAATAACAGTGTGTGTACTTTACTTATCAGTGAAGGAATTTTCAGAATATATCTCATACTTTTGATTTTATTCACAGATAAGACATTTCATCATTTGGAGCCCTATGGCAGATTAGCATTAGAGCATTTTAAGATTCAGAAATGCATCCCTGTAGCCTTTGTTTTAGAATTGTTCGTTTTGAAACTACTATATATATGTAGTACAGGTTTTATCTCAGTGGGTTATGGTACAATTGGATCATATTTTCTGTATTTGAACAAAGTATTCACTGTCAAAGATCTCTATGGAGAAATCAGTGCTAAAGTGTGTGTTGCCATATGTGCATTTTTGTAAATCAGAGGAGGTTGAAGTGTAAGGCCACCTTGTGGAACTGCTACATTCTTTTCTGTGTAAAATTTTTAGTTTACATTGAAATAATGCTTTCTCAGAATATGTATCTACTATTGGTGATAAAAGATTAATTTGACTACTCCTTTCATTATATAAACGATTTTGTGGAACACTGAAAAGATGTATGTACTTACACTGTGCTCCCCCTCTACAGAGAGGTGGAGTGATCTGGCTGGTTTGCTGACCACTGGCCCGTGACGAGGTACAGACTATTACAAGTGATTGGCAGTTGTGTGTGTGTGTGGGGGGGGGGGGGCGGGGAGGCAGAGCAGGCTCCTGGCAATCTGAGACAGTGTACACTCATAATGACACACCTGTTGACTATGGCATTGAACATTGAATAAGACAGGTCCCTGTGGCAACTGAGTGAGGTGCATGCAGAATGGACAGTCTACAGACTATTAGTACTTAGCTGCAGTGGGTAGATCAGGTTGAATTTGTGCTATATACTACCAAAAGTCCAGATGATAGTATGCCCTATCTCTCTCACCAACTGAAACTAGACACAAGATTACAAGTCGCCGCGCCATGTCTCACAGAACTATTCTCTACTATTGTATTAAAATCTACAACACTATGGTTTTATTATACAATGTTTTTTAGCGTCATGGGAAAAGAATAAAAGTATATGGTGGTCCATTTGTGAATTGGAATGGTTGGTATATTCCACCATCTATTCCATCGCCACCTGGTGGCCAAAGATTAAAACTACCTAAACTCTGGTTTGGTTTTCTGCCTAAGTTCCCAGACAAAAGCTGCTGTATGAATAATTCAAACTATGATTATGGAGCCACCTGAGAATTACTCATCTTACTCACTTACAAGAAGTCCAGTATTACTTACCTTAAAGGCCCTCAAATGACAATCAAGTCACTCCACTATCAAGAGCTATAGAATTTTCTTCTGTATATCGTCCTTTGGTCCATTTTTGGGGGTAGGGACGATTAGAATGGCACTTTGAATTAATGTATGGACCTTCTCAGTATCATATTGATACTAAGTTTCCTCACCGTTGATTCCTTAACGCATTCCAAGTGTAGCTCATTTCTTATAGCAAAAATGGACTGTTGCCGGGCAAAAGCTGCTTGTACTAGCATCAAATCACAACCTTAAGCATGTTTCTTGGGTTGATTTTAGGGGAGTACTTGCCACCAAAATTTTCTTCTGCATTTCCCTTGGTGCATTTTCGGGGGTAGGGGCGATTAGAATGTCACTTTGAATTAGTGTATGGACCTTCTCAGTATCATATCGATGCAAAATTCTTTCCTTATTGTTGACTCCTTAATTCATTCCAAGTGTAGTTCATTTCTTATAGCAAAAAAGGCCTGTTGCTAGATAAAAGGTAGATGTATGTCCTAGTAACAAATGGAAAGCTTCAGCATGTTCCTTGGATCCATCTTAGTGGGCTAGATACCATTAGAAATTTTATCAATAAATGTCTCGGAAAGGGCCTGTTGCTAGGTAAAAGTGGCCGTTGCTAGGTAACCACTTGTCCTAGCAACAAATGGAAGGCATCAGCATTTCCCTTGGTTCCATTTTAAGGGGGTAGGTGCCATCAGAATTTCTATAACATCAATATTAGAGTAAGAACAGATGGATTTGTATGTTTTCCTACACTAAAAAAAGGGACCTATATAATTTGAAGAGATGATTGCATAGTAGTGCAGATTTCTAAGTGCCTGCATGTGAGTTTACACCCACAACGTCACTTTTCCATGTCCAGACACATCAGACAAGATAAAAAAAGCATGTTGTAGCTTTTAGTAATTCTTAGAATTAAACTTCTAAAATAAGGCCCTTCTGGAGCATCTGCTGCTCCTCTAATACCTTTAGATATTCTCCTCAGGGATGCCATTCTATAAATAGCACATAGGGAAACGACACTTATCTGCTTCACCTTGCATATCTTGATGTTAAATCTTAAACATCAAAAACTTAATGATCCCTCATTGATGTCAAAAGACTCTCATGTTTTATTCATTACATCTGGATGTTAGGGGGTGTTTCCGTGACCCAAACTCTTTGCTTATACACTATGCTCTTTCGCTTTCTCTCTCTCTCCCGCCACATTTAAACCAACAACAACAACATGCCATTGCTGCCATACTTCCACAATGGATAAATTTACCCAATGTGACTATTGTCACATATTTATAAAGAATACAGATCAGAGCAAGCTGATCATGTCGGGCAAAATGTCAACCGCCGTACTGAAAAAGAAACACTGCTGGTAAGTTTAAATGTCAACAAAACAATAGTAAATTCGCATTAACCAACAAGAGAAACCTCAGAAGACACTACCATAATATCGACTCCACTGACAATTATTCTATACCTCCCCCAAGTCTACACAGAAAATAATCCAAGTTAGTAAATACTAATCTAACTTACACAAAATCACCCATTAGGCAAAATACTGTAATAACCAAGAACCAGCGAAACAACAGAATAAAGGTTGATAACTGATGACTTCGTGTGTTTATTACTGTTCTTGTCTTATCACTAACACTTGTCTTGTAACATGCTTATCTTGTGCTTATCTTGCTTATAATTAAGACGCCCGCCCTCTTTAGCCACACTTGCTGCCAGCCACCGGACACCTGAAACCAGCTATGTGTCAGCCACCAATGAGTCTCTAGTTATGTCTGACCCTTACCCAGCGGATCTGCTCCTTTTATAGTCTGGAGACCCGGATGTGACGTCACATGACACTGACGTCACCACCCACGCTTCCCCTGGTGGCCTGAACACGCACCTGCCGCCCCGGACCAGTGGCCGCCACCGAGCCGCCGACAATGAACTATCTATGTTCATTACATCCCTCCCTCCTTATTCTATACTATATATACATATTTTATTAACTGTAAAACGCCACATACTAAGCTAATGGCTAGCAACCCCACAATGGGCCCCCATTATCGTTACAAGGAATCCGGTATTACTTTCTTAACAACACCTGGCGGCTAGTCCACTACACCGGTAACTACTGCAACAAGAATATAAAAGGTAGGTGTGATGAACAGAGTATAAAAAGGTAAGTATGACATCCTACAGATGATATAAGGTAATTAGAACTGCGGTGCCCTCAACAACGGGGCCCTGACTTATTTATAGAATTAACGTTACAGTCAAGCTAAAACAGATTATATATATATGTACAAGCAGGCCTAGCTCTAGAAGGGCGCTGTAGGTGGACTGTTGTGATCCTCTTCCCTGGAGACTTCTTGCTTGTGGGCCCTCTGGCCGGTCACCCTCTCTCTTGCTTGTCTTGTCTGACGCCTCGAGGACACGCCCAGATTCAGGGTAGGGAAGGGGGGTTCCTGGCAGGTACTCAGTCCCCCACCAGTACTTCCCCCAACCCTATCCCCTCCTCCCTGACGATCTCCTCATCCCGGCTCCTTGTCTTGTCCAGGTGCTGTCCCCCGCTGCCTCTGCCTCCCTCTTGTCCGGCCTCGCCAAGGTCACTCTCCAACCACCCCCCTGGCTCCCCTCTCGCTGGTCCTACGGGTTTGGGGGGGTGACTGCTTAAGGGGCCGGACGGCCACTACCAGCCCCCCCAGACCCGGTCTCCCCCCGAATCATCCTCCTGATGCGGTCCTCTAGGTCGGGCCTTAACACTGGGGTCGGCCCCCTCTCCCCCAAAGAGGTGCTGGGCTGTAGCTCTGGCATCCCACTTGGGTAGGGAGTAGGCGCGCTCCTGGGCGGTAGGCCAGTCTGTGTGGCGTATGCAGGCCTGGATCCTGTATGAGTGGTCGCCCCTTTGGGGTACCCCTGCTGATATGCGGGAGCTGCTCTGCCCATCGATGAGCCACTCCCCCTCGGGTGCTCGAACGCTGCCGCCATCTGATGCACCGAGGGTGGTGGTGGTGGTGGCGGGGGAGGGGCCATCCCCTGACTCTGGCTGCCCGTGTAGCTCTGCACTGTCGTGGCATAGTAGTGCGTCTGCCACAACGAGGGACCGATTAGCTCCGTCCAGCCATGAGCCTGGCCGCCCACCGGCACATATTCGTCTCCCAGATCCGGGGAGGGGGCCAGTCCGGACCCCATTTCTGCAAGCGGTCCGGGTTCTCGACTCGCTTCCAGGGTATCACTGACGAAGAGTGGCCGGCCTCCCAGGGGATCGCACCCTTCTGCACGTGGAGGCTCCACCCTACCTCCCTCCGGCACGGACTCTCCCCACTCCTCACTCCACTCTCCTCCCCTGCCTCCTGCCCGATACCTGTCCCTTTCCTCCTCATCTCTCCTCCGCCGGTACTCCCCATAGGTTTCCCCAGCCTCTGCTCTGCGTGTACACCCCTGCCGCCATCTCTCCTCCTCCTCCTCCCTTCTCTCTCTCCACTGCTGGTGCTCTCTCTCCTCCCTCTGCCTCTCTTCCCTTTCTTGATGATCTCGGTCCTCTCTTTCCCTTCTTTCTCTGGCATTCCTCTCCTCCCACTCCTTCCTCTCCCGCTCTTCTTTCTCTTTCCTCTCTTTTTCCCGGGCCTCCTTCTTTTCTTTATCCTCCCTCCTCCTTCTCTCCCACCCATCTTTCTCCTCCTTCTCTCGCCACTCCCTCTCCTCTCTCTCTTCTCTCTCTCCTCCTTCTCCCCCTCCTCTCTCTCTTTCCGTTCCTTCTCTCGGGCCACTCCTCACTCCACTCTCCTCCCCTGCCTCCTGCCCGATACCTGTCCCTTTCCTCCTCATCTCTCCTCCGCCGGTACTCCCCATAGGTTTCCCCAGCCTCTGCTCTGCGTGTACACCCCTGCCGCCATCTCTCCTCCTCCTCCTCCCTTCTCTCTCTCCACTGCTGGTGCTCTCTCTCCTCCCTCTGCCTCTCTTCCCTTTCTTGATGATCTCGGTCCTCTCTTTCCCTTCTTTCTCTGGCATTCCTCTCCTCCCACTCCTTCCTCTCCCGCTCTTCTTTCTCTTTCCTCTCTTTTTCCCAGGCCTCCTTCTTTTCTTTATCCTCCCTCCTCCTTCTCTCCCACCCATCTTTCTCCTCCTTCTCTCGCCACTCCCTCTCCTCTCTCTCTTCTCTCTCTCCTCCTTCTCCCCCTCCTCTCTCTCTTTCCGTTCCTTCTCTCGGGCCTCCTTCTTATCTTTCTCCCCTCTCCTCTTTCTTTCCCGCTCCTCTTTCTCTTCCCTCTCCCGTTTTTCCTTCTCGTCTTTCTCCCTCGCCTCCTTCTCCCTCTTCTCTTTCTCCTCTTTCTCCCGCCTGTCCCTGTCCTCCTTTTCCTTCCTCTCTCTGTTCTCCCTGTCACGCCTCTCTCCCTATTGTCCCTTTCACGCCGATCTCTCGACCCTCGTTTCTCCTAATCCTCCCTGTCCTTCCTGTCCCGGCTGCCTCTCCTCCGCTCTCTTTCTCCTTACTACCTCCCCTTCCTCTGGAAGCCCTCTCCGTCTCTCCCTTGTGGCTGCCCTCACTTTTCTCCCTGGACTGGCGGGGCGTGTCCCGCGGCCTCACCGGGTGTCCTGTCCGGCTGTGGGATCTCCCCCCCATGGTGATGGTCCGAACCACTTCCGGCTCCGGCAACAGTTGTTTCGCCTCCTCCTCTCCTCCTGGCTCTGCTTCCTCCCGGCAGAGGACCACCCGGCAATCCTTCAGGATTGGTGGTTCAGGACGGGTGACCGCCTGTTCTGGGCTGGTGGAGTAGGAGACGGGGCGGTATCGGATTGCGGCATCCGTGTCCCCCCCTTCGAGCCCCTCCTCCTCCCAGTCGAGCTCTTCCTCCTCGCCCCTCTCTTCTACCCGCGATGCTATCACCTTCTCCAACTTGTTCTCCGGCTGGGGGGTGTTGTTGTCGGAGGTATGCGGCCCGATACCCCCCACCGTAGGCGTCTCTTCCTCCCTGGACACCTCCTCCTCGGCTCCCGTCTCCCCAGTAGGGAACGGAGGCGACCTCTGTATTGTCACTTGTTCCCCGTCCTCCGTTCTCCACAACCTCCGCGCCAGCGCCTCAGCCAACAACTTCATCTGGTACTTCTTCCGTACCTCACCACTCCCCACCGGATTCGACTCCTCCCCCTTCCTTTTTCGCCTTCCTAGCTCCGGCGACTCAGGACGGAGGGGCGACCTGCTGCGCCCCCTGGATGACCGGACCACTGCCACCACCCTCTTCAGCCTACAACTGGAAGGACGGCAGGGCGAGTGCCTGGAGGCACCCAGGGTGTCCGAAACCGTGCCTGTGGGATCAGTCTCCTGCCCTCCCCTCTCGAGGCTCCCCGCTGTACCAGCTCATAGCTGACGCTCCCTGGCGTGGCGGGCCGCTTTCCTCGAGCTGCGCCTCCCCCCAGTGTCAGCCCGGTGGCCGGGGACCCCGCCGACTCCTTGTCTGAGCCCTCCGCCTCTCCGCCTGACCCCTCGGTGGCTGGTGGCTTGGCGTCCTTGGTGGCCGGTGGCTCGGTGTCCTCGGTGGTCAGTGGACGCTTCCCGGTGTCCTCCCCAGTGGCTGCCGCCATCCTATACTGGACCACGATGGTCGGTGGTCTCACCGCCCCCTTCAGCTCCAACCACGCATGCCCGGGGTGTTGTGACTTCAGGTGGCTTTGCAAATCGTTCCACCGGTCCACATTCACCCAAAATGTGCACCCACTGGCGGAGCACACCCAACCTGGTCCCTTCATAGCATGCTTCGCCCTCACGTGTCGCTTCAGGCTGTCCCCATGCCAAAAGACAGCCCCACAAGTTTTGCAGGGAAGAGGTACCGGCGACTTCTTCATTTGTCAGTCTGACCACAACAAACCACGCTCTCATGCCTCGCGATCGGTGGCTCTAACTAGGTCACGGTGTAGTTCCCTGTTTTTCCACCAGGTAGCCTCCTCGTCCGGTGGCCCGGTGGCGCTCTCGGCGGCCACTTTTTCCCGCCTCTGCTCCGCCTCGGCCCACCGCCGGTTCTTCGCATCGAAGATGGCCTTCACTTGGGAACTCATGGCTACTGTGGGTCCCCTTTCCTCTCTCTCTGTCGTGAGCTTCTCTCTCAATTTCTCATTCAGAGGCGACCTGACCCTCTCTATGGAAGAAAGGCCGTGGTGGGCCGGTGGTCGTTTACCGGCGGTTCCCTTCACCCCTCCCGGACACTGGTAAGTAACCCTCCCTTCTTCTACCCCCTGGTCGTCCCCAGCAGCCTCCAGTCCTTTCTCAACCTCTTCCAGCAACTCCCCAAAGTGCAAGAAGGAAGCCACCCGAGCTTCCTGCCCTCTTCTGCTACCCGCCGGTGGTGGTGACCCGGTGTCTCCTTGTGAAAACAGGTAAGTCTTTCCCGCTCCTATCTCCTCCGCCCTCCCGTCTCTTGTTAATTTCTTCCTCCTCCGTTTCCCAGCCACGTATAATGCCCTTAACTCTCTCCTTTCTTCTTTTTCAGAGTCAGAGTCCATGGATCCTTCCCGTCGATCAGCGGTTATCCCAACGGCGGCAGTTGCCATGGTCACCGAACCAGCACCCGGATGAGCGGCGGTTCCTGGCCAGGTGGCCTCCCGGTGGCTCGCCCTTTTCAGTGGCTCCCGGTGGCGCCACCGGAGTTTGGGCACGCACCGCGCGGACTAGTCTTGCCTCCTCCATAGGTAACTGAGGCTGGGGAGTCTTCTTCAACAAGTTGTAATGGACGATTCTCCTCTTACGCCCCATCTTCACCTCCCATACGGGACCTCCTAAGGAGCAGGTGATTGTCCAGGGCCCGGACCAGGGACGCATAAACTTGGGGCACTTTCCCATTTCCTTGCGGGGCACAAAGTAGTAGACAGTGTCCCCTACAGCCAGCTCCTCCCCGCGCACCCTGGTGGAGTAATTCCGTTCCTGCCTTCTGACGGCCTCCCCCATATGTTTAAGGGCATAGAGGTGGCCCTTCTCCATGCGGTAACGGAGCTCTGCCTCGCACTCCTCGGGTGTCGAGGCTGTCTCCCCTGCAGCAGGATACAGGAGACCCCCTGGTAGCAACGTCTCCCATCCCAACATCAGAAAGTTGGGCGTCTGATTAGTAGAAGCTTGAACGGAGGACCAGTAGGCAGCAATGACGAACGGAAGCTGGATGTCCCAGTCACCCTGGTGCTCATCTACGGTCATGGCTAGCATGGCCTCCACTGTCCGGTTACACCTTTCAACCAACCCATCAGATTTCGGATTGTACGGGCACGTACGTGTTTGCACCATGCCCAGCAGCCGATGTACCTCCTAGAACAGGTGGGACTGAAAATTCCTCCCCTGGTCTGTGTGTATGGTCCCCGGGGACCTAGCCGGCACACCACTTCAGTGACAAAGGCCCTCGCCACGGTCCCCGCCTCCTGATCCGGAAGGCACATGGCATCCGCCCACTTGGTGAAATAATCCATCACTATGAGAATGTGGCGGTTCTTCCGATGGGTCCGTGGCAGCGGCCCCATGAGGTCCATAGCCATCCTTTCCATCGGGAGAGCTACCGAAACGTGTCGCATTCCTGCGCGCGCCGGGTGTGGTGCTGACTTTCGGCTCAGGCACTGCGGACACAACGCCAGCCATCGTATCACGTCCCTCCGGTAATTGGGCCAGTAATAAGTCTGCTGATGCATGCTCTTGGCCCTCCCGAAGTGGCAGCTCAGGGGAGCCCCGTGCACCTCTGCCAAGACTCCCTCCACCTGGCTGTCCGGGACTACCACCTGTCCGAAGGACAGTCCACCCGGCTCCCACCACAAGCGGGTGAGTATGCGGTTCTCCATTCGGAGTCGGGGAATCGGTTCCGCCAGGGACCTTACCACATACGCCTGCCCAGCCAGTTCGGTGGGAGAGGGCACTGTACCCCCCTCTACCCAGCCTATGACCTTACTCAATGTGGGATCGTCCCTCTGTGCTAACTGCCATCTCGCCTGCGCCTGTACATAAGGAGCCCCCTCCTCTACAGGTTCCTCCCTCTCTGTTTCCACAGCAGCCGCCGCTGCCGTCTCTTCTTGCCCCTCCCGTGCCCACTCGCTCCGCCTCACTACCCTGCAACCGGTAGAATCGTCATACAAGGGCGATCCCCCCTGGTCCTTCATGCCGCATTGACCACACGGCCGCTGCGATAACCCATCGGCGTTCCCATGATTTCGCCCGGGGCGGTGTTCAATCACATGGTCAAAGGTGTCCAACAGTTGAATCCATCTAGCCACTTGTCCTTCTGGCTCTTTGAAGCTGGCCAACCACTTCAGAGCAGCGTGATCCGTGCGAATCCTCACCAGCCTCCCCACTAAGTAATGGCGGAATTTCTTAACCGCGAACACTACAGCCAGCAATTCCTTCCGCCTGACACAATAATTGCACTCGCAACGGCTAAGGGTTCTACTGGCATAGGCAAGCGGCCGCTCACGGCCCTCTTGAAGCTGGGACAGGACGGCTCCTAACCCAAAGTCACTGGCATCCGTGTCCAGTAGGAGCTGGCCTTCTGGCAGTGGGTACGCCAGTACCGGTGCGGCTGTCAACTTCTCCTTCAGGACCTCGAACACTTCGGCCACTCACGGACAGCTACCACCTTATCGGGATCCATCTGGATACTGTTCCCGTCGATCCGGTGTCTCAAGAAACGAACCTCCTCCCGTACCAGTTGACACTACGTGGCTTTGATTTTCAACCCCGCCTCCCCCAAGCGAGTCAGCACCGCCTCCAACCGCACGGCATGCTCCTCCAGGGTACTCGAAAAAAAGATGATATCGTCCAAATACACCAAGCAAGAGGACCACTGCAAGCCCCGCATGACCACCTCCATGAGCCGCTCGAATGTCCCAGGCGCATTACACAGCCCAAACGGCATCACTCGGAACTGGAACAATCTCCTATGCATGACGAACGCGGTCTTGGGTTTCGAGTCTTCTTCCATGGCCACTTGCCAATATCCTGAAGCCAGGTCCAGGGTATTGAACCACCTTGCCCCCGCCATCGAATCCAACGAGTCATCTATGCGCGGGAGCGGGTACGCGTCCTTGATAGTCACTGCATTCAAGCGCCTGAGATCGATGCAGAAACATACGCGCCCATCTTTCTTCTTTACCAGGACACGGGACTGGCCCATCGTCCCGAGGGCGGCTCAATCACCCCTTCTGCAACATGTCCTCTACCTCCTTATCCACTACTGCATGTCGGTACGGGGCCAGCCGTCGCAGCGCCATCTTAACTGGGGCTGCTGGTCCCGTGTCAATGCAGTGTGTCACCCCCTTCTTCAGTACTCTCCGTCACCATCCTGCATGACTCCGAACTCCCGCCCACTGCCTCCCCCGTGGCCAAGTGCATGTCTCGGTATAGCGTCACCGGGTCCGGGCCTGGGTTACACACTAGTAGCAAGAAGCTTATACTATAGGAGAGGTCACTGAGAGCATAATCTATGGGTAGAGTGTGATAGGCCATCCCCCTCTACCCCCAATGAAACTAGGTGCCCCTGTCAACTTGCCCCTGTGTCTTCATTGTTGATTTCTGTAGAGGATTAGGTGGTGTATGGAGCTGTGGTATTCCTTTATCAGGGTGATACTAAAGGGGAAGAAGGAACCACCTAGACCAGAAAGTCCTGATGAATCCAAATTTTTTATCATGATTCTCAGAAATTGACTAAAAGTACCCGAAAAATGAGGTTTGATGAAGAAAATATTTAAAAGATAATATAATATTCAAAATAATGAGAAGTCTTTATAGACATGCATAAACCAGAGTTAGTACCTCAATGCACATTTCCAAATGTCTGCCTATCTCCCAATTTGACAAGTATTCTAACTGTGCATTACTCCGCCTATCTCAAATACTGCCTATCCCTTAGTCCACCTATCACTCATACTGCCTATCTCTTAAATCCAAAGCATCTTGAAGTAAGGCCAAAAGACCTAGATACTAAAGCTTACTCCTTACTTTAGCTAATCTTCTCTGGTCCTAGTTTCCCATAGTATACCTATCCTCAATCTTCCTATCATTCATTTTACCTATCCCTCATGGTGACTATCCCTAAGACCACCATGTTTAAACTGTATTGTCCATCAGGTTAACAGTTACATTGCTTATCATGTCTATCATTTTGATCCTACCTATCTTTAACAATGCCTATCATAAAGCCTACCTATCCTTCATTATACCTATCCCCCAACTCTATATATCCTTAATATTTGACTTGCCCATCTGTCGCTACCACCCATGTTTTCTTATTTTACATTTGCTCATCTTACAAGGTACTCTCTGTGCCTATCCCTCAAACTAGATATTGCACATGCTACCTATCCCCCTTGCTACCAATCCTTTTGAATACCTTTCCCTTATGCTCTCCATATGGTTTTCTTACCATGTCAGCTCAGTCAATCTAACCCACTCTCTCTATACATATCTCAGCTTGTGTTCAATTTCTTCCACCTGTCTCCAGGTCTATGCCTTGTGAAATATACCTATCCCCATTTTGCCTATCCTCCATTCATATCTTTATATAGGTAAACTGAAAGATATGCAGCATGAATGATAGGAAGATGTATGAATAAGGTGGACTGTAACCAGTATGTTAGGTGATAGGGTGACTAAGAAATGGTCATCATAATAAAGGTTGGTTGTGACATAGGTAGGTAAAACGAGGTGACATGGGTAAGAGAGCTGTATAGAGTGCATGGGGGACAGGTAAGGATGGGTAGCAAGAGGAATAGGCAGTATAAGCAATTAGAAATTTAAGGAATAGGCACAGAGTACCTTGTAAGATGAGCAAACGTAAAAAAAAAGAAAACGTTAAATATGAGGGATGTGCAGAGTTGGGGGATAGGCACAATGAGGGATAACTAGGGTACATGATAGGCATTATCAGGGATAGGTAAAATTGAAATAGTAGACATGGTAAGGAATGTACCGTTAAACAATAAAGGCTTATATAGCAGACAAACAGCGCAGATTAAACATGATGGTCTGAGGGATAGTCACCATGAGGGATAGGTAAAATGAATGATAGGCAGATTGAGAAATAAGGAACAAATGAGAAAAGGTAAGGTGAGGGGTAAGCATTATAAGTTAGGCCTTTTAAGAGATAACCCGATTGAACTGTAGATGTTTCAGATTGAAGAGATAGGCAGGATGAGTGATAGGTACACAATTGATATGCTGTATGTGGGATAGGCAGAATAATGCACAGGCCCATAACTTGCCTGACTGAGAGATAGGCAGACATTTGGGTATGTGGATTGAGGTATTAACTCTGATTTATGTGTTCTATATTTAAAGATTTGCAATCATTTTCAATATCATTTTTGTACATTTTCAAAATATTTCCCTCATCAAACATCATTTTCAGGTACTTTTGGTCAAATTCTGATAAAAAAGACCAACATTTTTGGATTCAGCATAATCTTTTGGCTTGGTTGGTCTCTTCATTTCATTTGGTATCCCTTTCATGAAGATACATGATAGCTCCATAAACCCCCTTATCCTATATAGGGCCCAATACTGAACACACAATGTCACCTAGTTTCATGGGGGGTAGAGGAGGGTTGGCCTTCACTATAGGACTGTATGGACTGACCTATCCTATACTATACAATCCTTGCTAGTAGGGGAACTCTACCATCCGCGGGATATACCAGAGCCCGTCCTACCCGTATTCCTCGTTCGGCCTCCACCCGATTGATCCCTTCCACCACCATTTTCAGCACCCGAGCGTTCTCAGGGACACACGCTATGATGACCCTCTCTGTGCGCCTTTCCACCACTCTAGTCTCCTCGTTAACGAGCCAGCATGGCTCCCCTGCGTCCTCCTCCGGCCAGAGCAGCTTCTCCTGCACGAGGTCGACTGTGGACCGAGTCTGCCTCAGGAAGTCTGCCCCTTGCAGCCCTGGCGTCGAGATACCAGCTTTCACAAAAGGTAGCCACTCGCGTCCGGGAGCCACAGCGTAGTTCCGTGACCACCCTCCCCTCGACCTGCAGAGGCTTACCATCCGCCATGTGATAGGAGGATGTGGCAGGCTGCACCAACCCCGTAATCCTTCCTGCTTCCACCAGGCCGTGGACAGCAGGTTACTTGTGGCACCTGTGTCTACCACCAGACTTATGTTCTGGCCCCACAACTGCCCTTCTACCTCTAATCCGTTTCCTTTCGTTTCCTTTCTTCCCAGCCATTCCCTCTCCCTCTTTGCGGCTTCCACTTGCTTTAGCCACGTTGGGCAATGTTCTGTGAATCTACATTCGAAACACTTGAGGCCTCTTCCTGGTCTGGCTTTGGTTGTACCCGTGGGCTTCTCTTCCAGTCTCATCTTTATTTCCGAGATGACCTCCTGCAGATGCGACATCTCCTCGGCCATAGACTGTGAAGAGGCCCGCACCTTAAAGACTTTCTCCTGCTCCACCTTTAAATACGTCTCAGCCTGCACTCCCCTCTCTACAGCCTTCAACAAGGTGGGGGTCTCGCCCTGGTATATCCACTGCCTCAGTTCCGTGTCATCGAGGCATTCCACAAAGCGGTCCTTAGTCATCCCATCCACCATCTGAGCATCCGCGTTGGGATAAGCCAAGCGCACCAGCCTCATTATCTCCTCCGATAAAGCCTGCAACTCCTCTCCCGGCTTTCTCACCCTAGTACGCAGCAGGGCCTTGTAAGACTCCACCTGGCTGCGTGGCTGAAACCTCTCTATCAGGGCCTCCCGAAGCATCTTGTATCCCCCGGGGAGGCCGGACGCACATTCGCGAGCAGTCTGCGGGCCACCCCAGCTAAACTAATCCCTAGGAAAGTGCCCGCCTCCACAGCCGTCCACCCATTCGCCATCACGCAGAGGTCAAAATGGGACAGGAACTCCTTGAGGTCCCCAGACCCGTCATACTTTCCCGGCATGACTACCGGCTTCCGTGCCCAGCCATCCCCCTGTGGTCCCGTGGGGGCGGGAAGGCTACCCCACCCCTCCAACTGGAGTGTATCTTCCCAATGGGAGCCAGCTCTCGGTAGCGAAGCACTTGTTGACCTCCCTGACTGAGGCCGGCCCCCCTGGCCGTCTCCCGTCCCATACCGGAACGCTCCTCTTCCACATCTCCCGGCGACGCCTCCTTCCTCGCCGATTCCCCGCCTGTCCGTTCCCCTGGTAGGGTATGCTAAAAGCCACTCGGGTTGAGTCGGGACCTGGTCCCCTGTCCACTTTCCCACTTGGTAGCTCCCCTTTTTCCATAAGTCCCGGATTCCGGTGGATCACCGTACCACCGGCCATTCCGGTGGCCCCACCAGAAACACCACCGAATGAGACAGGCTGCCCCTCCAGCATGCCGAGGCCCAGTGACTGCAGGGCGTGCCGGCCTTCCAGGTACCTGACTGCCTCCTCTTCCTCCGCAGCCCTGTCCCTGTCCTCCTTCCCTCCACCAATACTTAGGCCCGGCCACCAGATGTCGTCTGCCTTGGCAGTTCTGGTGGATCCGGCTGTACCGGCCGCCGGGTCCCCATCATTCCTCCTCCTAAATCTGACTTCCTCATCCACTATCACGACTAGCTCCCCCTTCCTTCCTCCTCCGAGAGCTTCCCCCAACTCATCCATCTCTTCCCTGTCCCTCATAGCCGTTCTGGTTTCACGGGTTGGGCAGTAAGAAGCAACACCGCTGTCACCAATGTAATAACCAAGAACCAGCGAAACGACAGAATAAAGGTTGATAACTGATGACTTTGTGTGTTTATTACTGTTCTTGTCTTAATGCTAACACTTGTCTTGTAACTTGCTTATCTTGTGCTTATCTTGCTTATACAGTGAAACTTGGTTATAACAAACTTCCTTATAACGAAATTTGGATATAACAAACAAAAATGCTTAGTCACAATCCTCTCCTATACATTTCTATAGTAATAAAACTTGGTTAGAATGAAGTGTTATTGGCAGGAACTTGTTTAAAAAGAAATTATTTTTACCCCAAGTTTAAAAAAAGTGTCACTTCTCTGATCTCTTATACGTCTACTGAAGCCCATAGTTGAATAGAGGCGGGCAGAGATGCCCTATCACACCCCCTGACACCTCCCAGACCGCTACTGCCACCCATAGTTCAATAGAGGCAGGCAGTGATGCCCTATCACACACCCTGGCACCTCCCAGTCCACTACTGCCGCCCATAGTTCAATAGAGGCGGGCAGAGATGCCCTATTACACCCCCTGACACCTCCCAGACCGCTACTGCCGCCCATAGTTCAATAGAGGCGGGCAGAGATGCCCTATCACACCCCCTCCCAAATCTGTACAGGCTTTCTTGTTTATCACCAGTTATGTCTCCCCACCCCCCTCCATGAAGCTGAACTTGGTTACAACGAAATTTGCTTACAACGAACTTTTTAAGCCTGCAACAAGAGGTTCGTTGTAACCAAGTTTTACTGTAATTAAGACGCCCGCCCTCTTTAGCCACACTTGCTGCCAGCCACTGGACACCGGAAACCAGCTACATGTCAGCCACCAATGAGTCTCTAGTTACGTCTGACCCTAACCCAGCGGATCTGCTCCTTTTATAGTCTGGAAACCCGGATGTGACGTCACATAACACTGACGTCACCACCCACGCTCCCCCTGGTGGCCTGAACACGCACCTGCCGCCCCGGTCTGGTGGCCGCCACCGAGCCGCCGACAATGAACTATCTATGTTCATTACAATACCCAACATGTTAGTAACATCTTACTAATGTGTTAGTAGTATTAACTAACCTATATTAAGGCAAGCTGACTTGACTTAGCCATGTCTAAGGGGTAGTATTTTTGTCTAAGGGGTAGTAGATTTTTTCACACCAGGTGGCAGTGTGGTTTGCATGAGAATTTCTATGGTAAGTGCATATCATGGAAAAGCCTATGAATGTCAGAATAATGGTGCTTTCAATGACTATCGACATAAAAAAATCCTTTACAATTCAACCTGGCATGTGGTTTAACAGAATACACTTAATAAATATATATTTGTCATTGAAGGAGCAATGAAGAAGAATGGAAACACCTTTTTTGTGAAAATTTAAGTTACTCATATATCCACATCTTTGACATTATGATAAACCCAGAGCAACTAAGTTCAAGGGTTGCAAAGAAAATGATGTGAGGTATTGAACGTGCTTCTCAAATGGAGAGGCTCTGTTCTGGATGTCTTAACCTATGTGAAGTTTATACTTACCATTTCAGATTTAAGAGAATTGCTATGTTGCTTGAAAGTCTATGTAGTTAGTGGAAAAGTCTAAGGCAAGTTAGGAGAAATCAGGCAAGTCGGACATTTTTCCTAATGGTTAGGCGTAAACTCCAAAGAAAACTTTGGTGGTTTGGGGATGTCCAAACTCCCAACTTGGGTTAGCAAGTCCAACAAATGTTAGGCGAAAGGCCTAAGATATTCAGAATATTTTGTTTTGTGTGTAGTAACTGTAGAAAAACGGATGAACAAATGGCATGGGCCTAAACTAAATTGGCAAGACCCCAAATTCGACATAACAAAAGTCAAATTCAGAATTACTTATAAAGGCACTCCCTTTTTCAGCTCCAAACAGCAAAGAGGGAGAAACGACCAAAACAGAACCGACCCCAACAAACAACCAAACACTGGGCAAACAGCCAACAACAGCACCCAGTAGCTCCAGTTCAAACAGCACAATCAGCAACATCTCTATTAGTTCAGGGGAAGAGGACTCACATGTCAGTTTGGAGAACACCCCACCAACCACACTCAAAGTAAGACTCCCATCCATGCCGACCTTCAACAATAAATCAGATCCTACCAGCAGAAAAAGAACTGCCCCAGTAGCCCCCAAAGCCACAGTGAAAAGAGTGAAAAAAAATCATGCATGCCAAATATCGACCTGTAATCCACAAATCCAAAGAGATTATCAGCACCACTGATGATAGCTGCAGTGATGAGGACATTTCAAAGAAAAAAATATCATCAGTAGTAACTATCCCCTCCTCCACCAAAACCACTAACGCCCAAGACAACAACACGACCACAACAAACAAAGAAGCAGACCCCCAAGCAGCCAGCATAAACCAAGTTGAACTTGACCTTGCACTCAGTAATGATGACCTTGACCCACCAGTTTCTACAAACATGGTTACCCCAAGTACCAATAGTGAAGTCAAAACACCATCTAAGCCATATGTGCCTACCACCACATCCACAACCACAGCACCTCGAGACCAACGTAGTAAACCCACAACCCAGGGGACACGCCTCCCTCCAACCAACCCCCTGGACTACATGTACCTGCTACCAGAACCTTATGTGCCTGCTCCAGGACCTAGACCACCTACCGGTATGTACTGCCCCACTCCTATCCATCGATCAGAGAGAACCGTACCTATCACTGATGTACTTTTTTGGAATCTAAATGATAAAATACTCAGAATAATTCATCCTGATGAAGGTGGATTAAATCCTCCAAAACGTCGATCAATCAACATTGTCAACACCTCAACAATTCTCATCCTATTGTTGTAAACTGCTTAACCTAGAGACATTAATAAAATTTTGAACTGTACTTGACCTAGTCTGGTTTTGTGTGATATAAAAACTTTCTGGTAGTTTTATGTAAACACAATGTATGAACAGGAAGATAACAGGTGATGTAAGTACCCAGCCAGCACGACCACATGGGCCCCAGATGAGATTTCTCTGGGTCTGTGGGCCTGGCCCAGATGGGTAAATGCTGGTAAATGTCAGGGAAGCCAGCTGGGGCCCACATGGGCTAGCCCAGTTCACTATATAATCCGAAGTTCAGTGGATCTAGTCCTAGCAGTGACGGCTACTCTTCCCATCCTCTCAGAGTAGCATTACCAATGTTCCTAAATATCTCTTTCAATCCCATTATACTTGAAAATAAAAGAAATGAAAACATCAAAATATGAAAAATCATTTTGTTCCATTCTTTATAAAGTGGGCAAGGGTCTCGAGCTGAAAAAATGGTGTGGATGTGTTGGTACTAGATCCACTAACCTTGGGATCAATAGTCGAGTACTCAACCTACTGAGCTAACCGGGCAGCTGTGACACCTGTGTAACTAACTATAAGTAGGTCCTATTGCAGAAAATAATGAACTGAAAATAGGCTTAAATTACATGAAAAGTGCGCTCTCTGGCCATGGGGAACAGATCAATTACAGAAAATTCACTAAAATGACAAGATTAATGATAAAGAATTGAAAAATTAGTATAAAATCTTATTTTAAGGTTAAGCTGATACCTTGGGAGATAAGGGCTGATAAGAGCCATCATTATGGGTACAGGTGTAATGTAATGCACCCTAAAAAGTCTGCACTAAATGATTGTCTGATTGGTCAATATTGTATACCGCTAGATCAGAATGGTCTAAATGCTTCAAGATTTGGATCATGGTGTCATAATTATGTGAACTATTGGTATCACAGCAGAATCGACGTCACATTGGTAACACATTTGTCTCACAATGAAAGGGTCCTGGGTTCAGTACTGCTTCAATCCCACTTTGTATAAGGTAGTTAACAACGGGAGGGGGTCTGGTGGATTTGGGTGAAAGTGCGAAAAGAAACTCTGCCCCCCCCCCCTTCTCGAAGGTCAAATTGTCTGGGTGACGAAGGCTGTGGTTTGTCAGGTTCTATTTGTCAGACCATACAAATGACAGAAATACACACGCACACAAAATTCTGAATATCTTTTGGCTTACATTTGTTGGACTTGCTAAGCCAAGTTTGGAGTTTGCACATCGCCAAACTACTGAAGTTTTCTTGCCCAACTCCCCTAATTTCTCCTAACTTGCCTTCGACTTATTCACTACCCATGATATACAGATTTTTGGTGAGCATATTGTAAGGGGTTGTGGCCTTACGGACCTGGGGGTTCGGGTCTTACGATTCGGAAAGAAAGAGTAAGACAGTGTTTCAAGTGTATGCCAATGGTTAGATTTATTACTTAATGCACACTCACGGCTGCCGGATAGTATAGAAGGGGCAGCTAATAATGATTAATGGTGGTCTACACTCTGACGTAGCGGCTGAGCCCTGGGCTTTGTATAAGGACCCAGGTGTCCCCACAGACCCGGATCGGTGCTGCCACCTATCCGGAACCTGAGGAACGCCCGACGACTCGACTCACCCACTACGTCAGACGGTACCCAACTCTATGGTTAAACAATACGTACCTCTACACCACTCCCCCAGACATTTAGGAGGGTGTTATAGTTATAGTAATATTACTAGGATAACATTTCTATATGTCTAAACCATTAGTAATAGAGGTACAACCATAGATATAACATTAACACCAAGTTAAATTTGAATGTCATATACATATTCCGATAGTGTATATAGTTACATAATAATAAATTGGATGTTGTAATATGATACAAATTACTTGAATGAATAACAGTTGTATGTATCGAAACTGTTAACTAGCTTATTATACCTTTAGGATAACATATCATGTTTACGGTATAAGAAATAGGACAAGTATCATAATTCGTATACATGTGATAGTAACAGCTATGTGTAACGGGACTGTTAATATTAAATAAATCACATAATAACATCCGTATGTGTTTGTAGTTATTAATAACACATTTGATTATATAGTCTTGAAAAAGACTTTAAAAGTAACTACACTATCTAATGACATATAATCATGTATCATCATAACATGATATAACCATATGAATCCGTTAAGGATTCCGTGAGTAGTACGAGTAGAACCATTTGTATTATACACTTGAAAAGAAAAAAATCACGGTGTAGTAATGAATATAATAATATATATGATATCACCATGTACCAAATAACCTCTATAACACCAGATTAATATATTTATGATACAATATGTCTCGCAGGACAATAATATATAAGTTCTGGTGTAGTTTACCGGATCTTATATTATTAATATGAACAGCAATTTGAGATCCGTACTAATAGATATGTATATACTCATATCACAATATATAATAAGTTATGACCATAGTGTGGATATGCACATACAAATAACAGTATAGAAAAATAGATATGTGACATTATGTACAATATAAAAAATCGTAGATGCTGCTGGAGTCTTCTGCTGTAGTTCCCCGGATACTAGAAGGTAAGTGTGGTCAGCTAACCACGGGATTGACGTGCTAAAGTCTATGATTCCTGGTTATTAGAGTGAACACGGTAGATGAATTTGGGGCAGCTACCCACAATCCTCTGGAAGTGCTATAGTTCATAAGTATATCCGAATGGTGTAGAGTAGAAGTAAAGTGTAGATCCGGTTTTGTCAACAGTATAGAATCGTAATCCATTTAAGTATTGTTGACATAAGTAAAAAGTCCAATATAGGCTGCTCCGGAAGTAGTAGTAACATGTAGTATAAGTCCATTCGGGAGTATAGGTGAAATGTAGAGGTAAATCGTAAAGTCCATCCTAGTATAGTGGTTAGCACAGATAACAGCAGAAGTCTGGAACCGGCATCCAGAAGTCTACTATCGGATTGTTTGTAAGTGAAGTTCCTAATCCGAATAGACTATTCAGGGTACAATAAGAATTATACGGCCTGAATCATACAATAAGCTGGTCATAAAAGGAACCCAGAACACAAAGAACAGGTGTTCATATACTAATAAAAGACATTCGCAGACCTGTAGGGTTCCGCAAAGACTATATCTGGTTATTTAGTGGAGAGAAAAAAATTTAGAAAATAACCGGTAGCATGCTTAGGCGGATTTCTTCGCATGCTTCTTCTTAAGAAGAGCTAGAGCCGACTCGGGAGTGCCGTCCCACTCGTCGAGATCGACTCCGAATACCCTCATGAATTTGGTGTTCAAGTTGGTATTCCGGGTGATTTCTTCTTTGACACGTTTCTCCAAGACGTGTACGTCCATAGCTGCCTTTTCTTGGGCAGCTGCGGCAGCCTCCTCCTGGGACTTTACATCGTCCCGAATGAGGGTCTCGAGGCGCTGCTTTTCAGCATCCGCAACCTCCTTCATGCACAACAGGGTATCATTAAGAAGACCCTGATGGAATTCTGTCGCCTTCTCGAGGACACGTTTCTCCCAGTGGGTGTAGATGGCCTTCTGGACATCTGCTTCCCCCTGGCGAGACTTCAAACCCTCATATCTCGGAAGTTTACGCCGTTACAACCGCCATTTTGGGCATGCACAGAGTTGAATATGCCAAGTTACTAATGCCCGCTTGCCAGGCGCGTAACTCACGCTGGTTTGTCTGTAGCGCATTCGGAGGTCGAATTAGTCCCCATGGCGTAACTTCCTTAATAATAAGAGTTCCGCCTTGCTATTGGGCTCATTTTGACCGTTTAATTATGGGCTTTCCATAAATGCTTTGATATTTGACCTAGGTTGCTCAGGAGCGACGCTAGAGCGACCGGAAAGTTATGGCGTCGTGCTTATGTAACCTATTGTTCAGTGTTTGGGTGCTGAGACACTCATGACGGCGTCGGCGGTGCCCAGGCACCCGTGACGGCCGTTTGCATTCACTTACAAGTTATTAGTTTGTGCACTGGACCATGAGGTCGCTGATTTAGACCCTCAGAATCATTATATTGTGCAGTGGACCATGAGGTCGCTGTCTTTGATGTTGTAACCTATGTATAACTGACCTGGCTGGTGTGCAGTGGAGCATGAACGCTCTTATACAAAGTTTGAGCGCTCTTATAACTCTTAGAACCAACCTATGTATTAATTTCTTATACAATACATTCTTTGATCAATACAATAATATGTCACAATTTATGGGATAATAAAATGGTATATGATAGAATACTCCCTCTCCCCCGAGAAAATGCGAAACTCCGTCATTTCACCGAGGGAATGTACAATGTATATATTTTTACCTTATTTTGGAGTTATATACTGTTTGTAAGAGGATTTGAAGTGATGGGGAGTGCTTCAAATACAATTTTTGTGGTAGAGCTTTGTCAGTATATATAAACAATTTTTCTCCTGGGTATAAGTACATTTCCGTAATTCTATATCTTACCATACATGGGTGTATTTGCTTATGTATTTTCAATTTTGGGTACAAATTTCCAATTTTATGTACAACATACAATTTGGCAAATATCGTGCAATTTTGGCATTAAATGTTCAATTTAGCATGCAAATTGAGCATAAATGACAATTTTAGTGTGCAAATTTACAATTTCGCGTGTAATTGCGTTCAATTGACAATTTTAGTATGCAAATATATAATTTTTGCGTTCATTTGACAATTTTAGTATGCAAATATACAATTTAGCGTTCAGTTGGTTACACATAAAAATATTGATTTTGCAAAAATCCAATTTTGTGTATGAATTGGGTACAAAGGTACAATCTAGTGTGCAAATAGCAATTTAGTTTGCAAATTGGGTACAGACGTACAATCTAGTGTGCAAACATACAATTTTAGTGTGCAGTTGAGTACAAATGTATAATTTCAGTATACACTATACAATTTTTGGGATTTGAGACAAATTTTTCCGAGGACCGGAAAAACAAAGTACTTCATGTACAATAGGCTCGTTTGTCTCTGAGTTACTCTGTAATTTTGCTATACGGGTGTATTAATTGGCAATTTCGGCAGTGGGCCGCTGCTTTTAATTGACTTTTCCCTAGCCTTTTCGAGTATGTGTCCCTAAAAGAGATCATTTGGTGAGTATCTTAAGTAAACAATTTTTATGTTAACAATTTTCTCATTTTTTTTTTTTCATTCATTTTTCCAACAATTTTCTTGGATACCTAAAGTGTGTTACCTTAAGTAAACCTTGGTATAGTATACAAGTGCTAGTGGGTACAAAACTGTCTTAGTTATCTACCTGCATTCATGTATATTAATGTTAGATTTGTACAATTTACAATTTGCAATTTTGCAATTTGCGCGTGTATGCGCGCATTAATCATCGATTTTGTGAGAATACCATAGATTTTCATATTATACATCAACAAGTGGCTGTGTATATTTTTTCTAAATCAATTTTTCAATACTTTGATAATTTCATTGACAGTGGAGGTGTGTGTCATGTGTGAGATGTGTCATCTCAGTATCTCCTGGTGGTGGACTGGGGGCAGTCTAGGCTGTAGGCAGTCTAGGCTGTTTCCACAGTCACCGGGGAGGGCTGGTGGTTTAGAAAATTAGCAATAGTCTGCATGTTTGACCTTGCGGTCTCCTCCTGGTGTTCGTCAATAATTATATCTGTTGTATTTTCCAGTGCTGTCATGGTCACCGGGCTGGTGCCACAATCATTCTGGAGAAGCATGGAGTAGTACAGTCCTTTGTTTTTAAGGGCTGGTATGGTACTGAACCTAGTGCGCCAAGGTAGGTGTATCACCTGAGGGAGGTGATAAGCAAATTCTCCTCTCTGTGTTGTTATAACTGCTGGTCCATTCCAGGTAAATATAGCCTTAGGTAGTGGGAAGGTTTTAACCACTATATCCTTATAGGTCGGGGCAGCTGCTGATTTAATCTCATCAAATTCATGTGGTATTGGCCTCAAGGGTAGCGCGAAGTTTGAGTCTCCACAATATATTTTAAAATATATTGTGGGATTTGTGCGCTTGGCCACATTTTTCTTGCCACAGTGTGTCTGTGCAAATTTCTTAAGGTACTTCATTATTCTGTAGGCTGAGTAGATGGTCAGGGTGAATAATATAGCAATTATCAGGGTGTGGGTTTCCTGAATTGTGAGGAAAGGGGTGTGGGTTTCCTCTGTAGGGGTAAATTTGGTAGGATTCTTATCTGGGAGCAATTTGTGTATGGGCAGGTCGGTGACTAGTCTGAATGCTTTGGCTGTAGGCAGGTAGGCTACAGTCCCTCCTAGTCTGTATAGTTTGAGGAGTATGTATACTATAAAAATGTGAGCTGATATCCCTAAGATGAGTCCTAAGCTTTGGAAGATTGGATGCTCTGTAACTCGACGTAGGTGTGATTCTACGTAACGTGTTTCCATTGCCTTATCAAGGTTGGAGGCATCTTTTAATAATGTTTTGGCAAAGGGCTCTAGATTTAGTTGAGTAATGTCATCCATGATTGGATTTTCCTGTAGTTTGTCTAAGGTTCTAGAAAGGTTTACTACTGGGAAATTTGGAAGATTCTCTCTTTCATCTGGCTTAGTTTCAGAAATTTGGTTAAGTGCTGCCACGAATGGTAAATTAATTGTCTTGAGGATGTAATGAAATGATAAGGTTGAGTTACAGGGCAACCTTGTGTTTGGAAGAGAAAACTCTCCTACACTGATTGTGCACCCACAGGGTACACCTATGATTGAGTAGGACTGGGCTTTTCGGGTTTCAGAGGTTTTACCATGGCAGTTGATAAAGTAATGGGGTTCATTAGTAGTGACCAGATACTCATCTTCAGAAATGGAAATAGCATGGGTGGTAGGTGCTTGCAGTGGTGAAACTGTAAACTTGCAATGTTCCTTAATCTGTTGAGCCTGGTTAGTGAAGATGGCTACAGGGCATGTAGGCCTGTGTTTATAAATTCTACCATTTACATCTCTGCATACCTTTACTGTAGTACCTTTACATGCCTGCATATCTGCTGAGTCCAATTCGACGAATAATGATTCGTCGTAAGATACTGCTAGAAACTCAGTTGTGGTTTGCAATCTGGTGACTCCTCTGGTGGGGGTCTCCTGTGTGTCTATAGACATGGGTGATGTAATCATTTGGTACAGTTTGAAGGTAGAGGTGGTAGATTGAATTATAATGTCCAGATGAATATATATATGGTGAGCTGAGTAAGTGTATGAGGTCAGCTTCTGTGAATAATAGAAATCTAAGTCATTAATTGCGACTTGTGCTCCAGGGTGTGTAATCCTAAGTTTGTTATTAATGTCAATTAAGTATCTAGCAAGGTCTGAGGGTGGTACTATATCAGGGGTTAGGATTCCTGATGATAGCATCCTCAGGGCTGCATTTGTTCTTTGCAGTGATTGAACTGTATTCATTCTTGCTGCTATGATGATTAATGCATCATTTAGTACTTGCATTTTTTCCCTTTGAGTTTTCTCGTGCCTTGAATATGAGTCAAGTGACCTGGACATGTTGGAGGCCCATAGGTTGACGGTGTCACCTATGGTGTTGATTGTGCTGTCCAGTACCTTCTTATCTTGGATATATGCTTTAACAAACTTATCTTGTCTGTCTGTGACCTTTTCGATGAGACTTGCTGCTTCCTGATCTTGTTTAGCAAATTTTCTTAGTATTTCATCTATGTTTTTGAGCTGTCCCATTACTTGGTTTACATCTTCTACTGTGGCTAGACCTAGCACACCGCGAAACAGGGGTGCTAGAAAACCCAGTATGGCCTCTCTTTTGGCCTTGTCCAATGTGTTTATGGGGTTGGATAAGAACAATTTGATGGAGGCTAATGTTTCATTTATCTCCTTGTCTGCAATTTCCAGCAAGGTGTCAAGCTCCTTGGCTTGTTGGATAATTTGACCAGAGGTATGATCTTGTAGAGTAGGAGAGGTCAATTGGAGTATTCTATCCCTTATGGATCCTTGGGTAACGGGTGCCCGAGGTATCTTGTAGGGGATAGCTAACAACAGTGTTGTGGTTGTATGTCCATTGACCAATGGTTGAGGGCTAGGTTTGAATACTACTCCTATGTTTTGTCTCACCACAGGTGTCTAACCTGCAGTAAGTGGTTCTATAATATATAATAACAGCATAGTTAGCAGTATGGGTGCAACTCTCAGTCTTCCCATGGTGCTTGTGTAAAGCAAATTTTCTGTTTAAAGTCTTGTCAAATTTGTAGTAATTTGGTGCTGGTAAAGTCTAAGTGTATGGTGCAACACTTTAAATGAAGTGGTTCAAACTGTACCTTTGCAAGATTGAGCTGTCTTGGCAATATGTCCGGTGAGTCTATAGAGATTGACCAATAAATGGTAAGGTCAGGTTGAAGGTGAAGTAGGTGTGTTCTTTATCCTAGTGCAGTCTCTCCTAATGGAGAAGTGGGCTGGCTAATTCCCAAGTGGGGTCCTGTAGACTTGTGTTCCAGACTGCAGCTGGATGAAGACTGATGGTGGGCTATGGTCCACAGTGCTTCTTATGTAGCCTACCCTACACACATCCATTGTGGGCCTGGTATTGTTTCTCTGGAGTCCATGCATTGATCTCCAGTGTCTGCAACTGTGGGGGTCTATTGTGTAGTCTGTGTACTGGTAATTAGCTCCTCCTGTCATCCAGGACAGCCATTCATGACCGTCTAGACAGTTGTCTGAGGGTAGCTTATAAGGTCAATTGATCTCCATAGACTGCTGTGTTGGCATAGCGCGCTCTTTCATGTGGGGATTAGGCTTTAGACACTTCATTGTGTTACCCTTACTCTTCTTAGACTTCATGTCTGCTTTACTTGGAGGGTCCCAGTCTTTGACCATTCAGTGGCAATAACCTACTGATATGTTTACAAATTTGATTGGCTTTATATATATAAGTAATTCATTATCAGTCACACATGCCTATGTGTGGATGAAGAGAATTTGTAATAAATTTTGAAAATCTTATGCTCCTTAGGTATCTCAATATCTTTCTAATTTCTTGAAACTGCACCACACCTAGATGTTTTTCTTAGTATGTGGTGTGCAGGCCTAGGCTTGATAGGGCCTATACCTGTGGTTTCTCTTGTAAGGGTGATATCATTTTTGTTCCTTACAATTTTGTTGTAGTATTTGGCTTCATGTGGAATAAGCCTGTGTGCAAATTCATTGTTCCTGACAGCCACAACCTTTTTCAGTCTGTCTATGTGCACAGGTCTGGCCACCAGTAGATTGGTGTCCAAGTTTTTGAGTTTTGCACTTGTCAAATTAGGTCTATCTACTACAACATATGGTCCCATAAAAAGGGGTTGAAGTTTCTTACACTCTGTATTGGTCAGGATTCTTGGTATGTTGAGGTACACCATGTCGGTGACCTTGCACAGCATGGACCTTCAGATTTAAGCAACTTTAAGCAAAACCTAAAGTTAGGTAATGGCCTTATTTCCAAGGCTTTAATCAACTTTAAGCAGGAGAAAAATTAAAGCTGAATAAAGCCTAGGAAATAAGGCCATTACTCAACTTTAATCTTTGCTTAAAGTTGCTTAAATGCGAAGGTTCATGCAGTGTTGATTTCCTGTGGTGTAAGTTTCTTATCATATCTATCCTTTCTTTCCTTTTGTAGCTTGGCGACCCTTTGTATAGCTTTCCTCCTAGAGGTATCTTGATTTGTTATCATGTTAGCTACATGGTCTGCTACAGTGGATATGTCTTCCTGTATTCCCAGCCCTAAGTCCATTGGGGTGGCTGGGTTTCCTCCATGGAGAAGGAAGAAAGGGGTGAATCCTGTGGTTTGGGATTCGGTGTTGTTTAATGCAAAGGTTATGGGTTCAATAAATGAATCCCAATTATTCTGATGCTTTGAGCAGAATGCTCTGAGAGCTGTGCCAATGCTAGCATTGAATCTCTCTACAAGCCCATTGGATTGTGGCCTGTATGGTGAGGAGAATTTATGTTTGATCTTGAGGTGTTTAGTTAACTTTGTGAACTTTGCACCTGTATAACATGTCCCATTGTCTGTTTGAAGAGTGGCTGGTGTTCCATGATGACAAATTATATTCTTGTAGAACTCTGCTGCTGTTGTTTCAGCTTTTAAGTCAGTAGTAGCCCAAGCTGTTGCATATCTGGTAGCATAATCTATGCAGACTTGTATATGTTTGTTCCCCCTGGCAGTTGTGGGAAGTGGTCCCACCGCGTCGAGGTTTAGGAACTTCATTGGTGAAGCCATGTACTCTCTCACTGTCATTGGTGTTTTGTGTGAGTGTACTTGCCTTTTTGCTGTGAGGCATGTGTGGCAGGTGGAAACATATTTTGTTGTGTCTGCTAGCATAGACTTCCAATATACCCTAGGTCGGAGTGCTGACAGCATCCTACTTGAACCAAGATGGCCGCCAGTAGGTGAGTCATGGAAATACTGTAGTGTACTTGTTACCCATTGCTGTGGTATAACAATTTGAAGTGGTACAGTATTGGTTTTTCTCCAATTTATGGGGCATATATGGACTAATGTACCATTTACCAAGGTGTATGTCTGGCCTTGGTTGATGATTCTATTTCCTTGTGCTTTTGGTGCAGGCAAGGTCCCATCCTCTAGATATTGTATGAGGGGCAATAGTTCCTTGTCCTTCCTTTGTTCCAAGCCAAGGTTTGTACCTGAGATGGATGTGTCGGGAATCTGATCTAGTAATTGATTTATATCTAGCACATGTTGTTTTATTCTGTCTCTTTCTTTTTCTTTTTCATCGACTATTGGCCTATCTTGTGCCTTTTGTTGGGGTGTGTCACTATTGTTTTGGGTTGTAGGCTCCTTTGGAGGGCCTATTCTCGCCTTGATGGGAGTGGCAACCTTTTTATTTAAAGGCACAATTTGCTTTTTGTCATTCTTCTTTGTCTCAGAGTTCTTTGATTTAGTAGGTGCAGTGTCTTTTGTGACATTTTTCCTGGCAGGTGGGGTTTTGGTAGGTTTGTTTCCTGTGACCTTTTTCTCATTTAGAATAGTTTGTGATTGTGTGGGGGGTTTTGGTGTGCCCTCCTGAATCATTTCTCTAGTCTTTGAGCGTGTGGTCATAGGACACAAATGGTTTGATGTTTCCTCTCCCTGCATTGGTTCAAGGAATCTGACTGATTTGGAAGTTGCTTGAGTGATAGCATATAATGTGTCTTCTGAATCTTCATCATCTGAGTCAGGTGGGGTGAAGGGTGGCTCCTTAGGAGATGCCTTCAGCATCTGATTGAGTGATGAGAATTCAATAGGCTCGAAGTCATTATCTGGAAAGAGTTGTGAGTATTCTCTCTCACAATGGCAGAACACATAGTGTGTAGATTGCTTCAAGATACCCCTAATGGGTGTCTCTGGCCTTTCAATGGTGTTGGGTGGATCATCCCTTTTGAATGGTACTTTCTTTGTTACTTTTGCAAACTTGGTTCTACTGGCTGCTCTAACTCTCCTTGGTGGGGGTGGAGGGTTAGTCATGGGTCCAGAATCTGGGTATTCTCTGCTAGACATAGCATCTGGTGGTGTGTTATCATCACCTTTCACGTGTTGGATGGTGAATGAAAATTGCTGTATGTCTAGAGCCCATCTGGCCCATCTATGTGTGAGTCCTGTATTGGTTAATAGTGGGATTAGGGCTGCATGGTCTGTGTATAATTGGAAGTGTCTAGTTTCTAGATAGTGTCTGAAGTGTAATACTCCATACACTACTCCCAGTAGTTCTCTCTCTGTGGTATTGTAATTTCTCTCATGTTTGGAGAGGGTTCTACCTGCAAAGGCTACTGGTCTGAGCACTCCTTCATTATCTCTCTGTGAGAGTACAGCTCCTAAACTCACATTGGAAGCATCAGTTGCCAAACTGAACTCTTTCTCATAGTTTGGATATCTGAGAAGAGCATTGGTACAGAGGGCATGCTTTAATGTTTTGAAAGCATTATCTGCATCCTCTGTCCAGACAAATGCTTTGAGATGTGTCTGTAGATCATACAACGGTCTAGCAATTTGGGCATAACCTTTGATAAACTTTTTGAAGTATTGGCATAGTCCTGTGAAGGATCTGACATTTTTGACTGATTTTGGTGTTGGGAAGGTTTTGATTGATTCCACCTTTGTGGGAGATGGTTGCAATCCCATGGGTGTGACTCTCATTCCCAAGAAGTCTATTCTGTCTATGAAGTATTCACATTTTGATTTCTTCAATTTGAGTTTACCAACTCTTAAGCTGTTGAAAACATCTTCCAGGTCATGGAAGTGTTGTTCGATCGATGGTGATAATACCAATATGTCATCTAGGTATGGTAGGGCACATTTGTATTTGAGTTTGTTCAGAATCAATGTTACTAGATGGCAAAACCCCGCCGGTGCGGTCGCTAATCCCATCGGCATCCTTTGGTAGACATATTTTTTGTCATTTGCTATGAATGCGGTTTTATGCTGGTCCTCCTCTCTTATAGGAATTTGAAAAAATCCTTGTTGGGCATCCAGCTTTCTGAATACTCTTGGTCTGAGTGACCCTATCATGTCTAGAGTGTCATCGGCCCGGGGTGTAGATAAGGCTTGATTGATCGTATTCTGGTTCAGATGACGAAAATCTGTTACGAGCCTATGGCCTCCTGATGCCTTTTGTACTAGAAAGGATCTGGATGCCCAGGGGCCCTCGGCACATTCTCTTAGAATGCCCTGCTGTACTAGCCTTTCACATTCTTCCCCTATCGCGGCCTGTTTTTCTGGTGTTTGTCTATACGGTAGGAAATGACATGGTACTGCTTCAGGTTTTACATGTATAGAGTGGGTATACAGGTGTGTAGCACCAATGTCTCCATCTTTTCCTACAAATATATCATCATACTTGGTCAGCAGTGATTCTAACCTATCGTGCTGAACTTTTGATGTGAGCACAGATTTTGGTGGAACATTCTCTTCCACTTCTGGCTCGAGGTCATGTGCCTCACTATGTATAGCAGCTATTTCAGAGAGTCTGATTGAGTTGGGTTCAGGGTCAGCATATGTGGACTCACAGTCTGAGTCTGTGTCACTGAATTGAGTTACATCCTCAGGCCGTATGGCTGAGATGGATTGATCAGTGTGTGGGGTAGTGTCTGACACCTGTTGAGGTTTTTCTAAATCAGATTCCTTGACTTCCTGAAATAGAGCTATGATGGCACCCTTTTTGATTTTATGTGGGCGCCTGCTGGTTTGAGTAACACTAGGGGATGTTTGTTATTTTCCCTGGGGGTTACTGCTGCCCTTTGAACTAGATATGGGGCATTGTTATTTCTTTGGAGGTTATCTACTACTCCAGTTTTGCCTTGCAGTGATTGAGTAGATGTGACTTTACCCAATACTGCAAGTTCAGAGAATGGAGGGATTATAAAATCCCTCACTGCCCTAATGGGTTTGAGAATTTGTTCAGGATCAACATTAAATTCAATTTGAGATTTTGTAGTGCTTAAGAAATCTGTGCCGAGTACAACTGGCTGTGTGAGGTTGGGTATTACAGCAAATTGGTATTGGAATCTGACACCTTGGATTCTAAAGTTCAGCATAGCTGAATGTCTAACATGACACACTGATCCGTCTGCCAAATGGATGTTGATTTTTGATTTCCTCAGTTGGATATGGAATCTCTTTTGGAGATCCATGAGGAATGATTGTCTGACACAGGTGATAGTAGCACCTGTATCAACCAAACATTGTACATCTGAAACATCATATAGATTTGCATTGATACAGCCATTTTGAAGAAGTACAATAGAAAGTTTGGTACTCTCACCTGTATCCTTAGATGATGAATCTGGTGGGGTGATGTGTATCACTGATGGACGTCTCTGTCTGTTAGATGGTAGATTGGCACTAGCAATTGTCTCTGGTTGGATCTTTGTTAATCCTGATTGATTGTTTGTTTTTGGGGTGTCACAGTGCACTGGCCCATCGGCACTGTGACATCCTAGTTTTCCTGGTTCTGTGGGGCGGTTGCGATGCTTGCCACCAGGAGCTTGGAGATTTGATCCATCACGTGGGGTGGTATTTGGGGGTTACTGTGTTGGTTCCCCTGGTAACCTCTTGTGTTGGGTTTGTGATCCTCCTGATGTGAGTTGGAACCCTGGTTATATTGACCAGAGTTGCTGTATTGCCCAGAGTTATTAGAACCCTGATTGTTGTAGGATCCAGAGTTGTTGGATCCCTGATTGTTGTAGGCACCATTGTTGTTGTAGGATCCACTGTTGTAGTTCCTATGTGGACTATGGCTCCTACTGTTGGATCCTTGGTTATCATAGGATCTGCCATTACTTGGGGTTCTGTCTCTCCTACACACAAAAAAATATTCTGAATATCTTAGGCCTTTCGCCTAACATTCGTTGGACTTGCTAACCCAAGTTGGGAGTTTGCACGTCCCCAAACCACCGAAGTTATCTTGGGAGTTTACACCTAACCCTTAGGAAAAATGCCCGACTTGCCTGATTTCTCCTAACTTGCCTTAGACTTTTCCACTACCTACATAGACTTTCAAGTAACATAGCAATTCTCTTAATTCTGAAATGGTAAGTGTAAACTCCACATAGGTTAGGGCATCCAGAACAGAGCCTCTCCATTTGAGAAGCAAGTTCAATACCTCACATCATTTTCTTTGCAACCCGTGAACTTAGTTGCTCTGGGTTTATCATAATGTCAAAGATGTGAATATATGAGTAAATTAAATTTCCACAGAAAAGATGTTTCCATTCTTCTTCATTGCTCTTTCAATAACAAATATATATTTATTAAGTGTATTCTGTTAAATCACATGCCAGGTTGAATTGTAGAGGCTTTATTATGTCGATAGTCATTGAAAGCACTATTATTCTGACATTCATAGGCTTTTCCATGATATGCACTTACCATAAAAATCCTCATGCAAACCACACTGCCACCTGGTGTTAGAAAATCTCTCCCAGTGGGCACACAATGTTGCATCAACATTGAAAACCAGTTGATGTTATGTTGATGGTGTTGATCAACCTGTTTTCAACACTTTTTCAATATTTGTATTTCAACGTTGTCAACCATTACCATTTCAACATCCAGTCAACAGTTGACATATCAATGTTGAAATATTGTTGTCAACTCAACGTTGATTCAACATTGATTTGTCAATGTTGAATCAACAATATTGATTTCAATGTTGATACAATGTTGATTCAACATTGATATGTCAACAAAACAACTGTCAACATTGTTTCAACATTGTTGAAACAATGTTGAGTCAACATAGAAACACAAACATTGAATCAGCGCTGATGGTTAGATTTTGAATCACAGTTGATTTTGAGTATGTTGTTTCAACTTTCAATTTCAACTCTATTTCAACCCTAAATCAATGTTGATATGCAAACATTGCAAACATTGTTTCAACGCTGAATCAACATTGATGTGCCCAGTGGGCTACTACCCCTCAGACAAAACTCCTACCCCTTAGACAAAACTACTACCCCTTAGACATGGCTAAGTCAAGTCAGCTTGCCTTAATAGGTTAGTTAATACTACTAACACATTAGTAAGATGTTACTAACATATTGGGTATTTTGCCTAATGGGTGATTTTGTCTAAGTTAGATTAGTATTTACTAACTTGGATTATTTTCTGTGTATCACTGTATGAAGAGTTACCATTGTTGGAGTTGGATGAGTTTTTGTCTTTTCTACTGTTGTGACCCTACCGGTTGTTGCTGTTACCCCCTCTACCTCTACCTCTACTGGAGCGGTAGTTGGGGTCATAATTATTTCCTCTATATCTACCGGTAGGGTCTTTGGATGCAGCCTTAGCTTGCTGTTGCCTTACATGGGCACTAGACATCAGGTTAACATCTTCATCTGAACTAGTGGTGATTTCCTGGACCTTTTTCTTAGTAGGCTGTGGGTTAGACTCTGCATCCCTTGTTTTCCTAGATCTTTCTTGGGTCTCAACCTCTAAGGCTAGGTCTAGGGCTTGGTTAAAAGAGTCTATTTTCTTGTTTTCAAGAGCTACAGAGATCCAGGGCCTCATGCCTTGGATGAATGTTTTAAATAAGGTGTCGTCCTTTAGGCATTGGGCATTACACGCTTTTCTGAGATACATTGCATAATCAGATACAGGTTCATCTATCTCTTGTGCACGGAGTGCAGTCCTGGAGATAATATTGTCTTGAGTAGCAAAATACTCTTTTAGTTCATGTACTACATTGGACCATGTCAACTTATCAGGTGTGGCACTTTCCTTGAAGGTTTCAAACCAAGCCAATGCTTGTCCTTCAAGGGACTTGGGTAAATATGTTACCATGGTGTCACTGTCTGTTAATTTGTACCTGTCCTTCAGATACTCTGGGAATTTGTGATCAATAAATAGTGCTGTTGACATGAGTGGTGATGGGTGAGAAAAAGTTTTGGGTTTGGTTACCTCGTGTTGCCTGATCTTCCTGTCGTCGTGTTGTTGTCTGTCTAGGATCCTGGTCATGTTGGACATCATGGAGATCATGACATCCTCCTTGGATCCAGAGGCAGATGGTGTGACAATAGGTTATGTGGTGGGTGTGGGAGGCTGTGGGGTCTGAGTTGATACCAGCTTCATGAGATCTGATATCTGTTGTTGTGCCTGTTCTAGGGCCTTCCGATGGTCATCTAATTGTTGACTGAGGATCCTCTCCCTTTCCTTTGAGGCAAAGGCATGAGCATCATGTTGGGCTTTGTTTGCTTCTAGGGCAGTAACTGCATCTTGGATGGTCTTCTCATAGGCCCCTATTTTCTCAGCTGCCTGATTGGGTTGAGGACCTTCTTCAGCGTCGGCCATGGTGGAAGGTGTGGAACTCGTGTGGGAGACCTCACTGACATGTGGGAGACCTCACTGACATTTCAGGAGACCTCACTGCCATTTGGGAGACCTCACTGACGTGTGGGAGACCTCACTGACGTGTGGGAGACCTCACTGACGTGTGGGAGACCTCACTGATGTTTGGGAGGCCTCACTGACGTGTGGGAGACCTCACTGATGTGTGGGAGACCTCACTGACGTGGGAGATCTCTCTGACGTGTGGGAGACCTCACTGACGTGTGGGAGACCTCACTGACATTTGGGCGACCTCACTGACATGTGGGAGACCTCACTGACGTGTGGGAGATCTCTCTGACGTGTGGGAGACCTCACTGACGTGTGGGAGACCTCACTGACGTGTGGGAGACCTCTCTGACGTGTGGGAGACCTCACTGACGTGTGGGAGATCTCACAGGTATGTGGGAGATCTCACTGGTATGTGGGAGATCTCACTGATATGTGGGAGATCTCACTGTCCTGTGGGAGATCTCATTGATGTGTGGGAGATCTCACTGGTATGTGGGAGATCTCACTGATATGTGGGAGATCTCACTGATATGTGGGAGATCTCACTGTCATGTGGGAGACCTCCTTGATGTGTGAGGGATCTCATTGATATGTGGGAGATCTCACTGATATGTGGGGAGATCTCACTGTCGTGTGGGAGATCTCATTGATGTGTGGGAGATCTCGTTGATATGTGGGAGATCTCACTGATATGTGGGAGATCTCACTGTCGTGTGGGAGATCTCATTGATGTGTGGGAGATCTCACTGGTATGTGGGAGATCTCATTGATGTGCGGGAGATCTCATTGATGTGTGGGAGATCTCATTGATGTGTGGGAGATCTCACTGGTGACCTTTTTGAACATGGTGTCAAGGTCACTGGGTGGGTGGAGTGGGGTTTACTGTGTGTATGATTGTTTTTAGTATTGTTGCCAGCTTGACTTATAAGAGCCTGTGAGAATTGGGATCTTAGTAGGATGTTCTCCACCACTTTGTCATACTAGTAATTGTGCATGATCAAGTTGTCATATGAGAATTATCATATGACTAGTGGTATATAGTGTAAATCCAACAAGCTCTTATAAATAGTGTTATTTCCAGTTATCACTGGTTTATTCAGCTTTAGGCAACATGTAAGAAATATCAATCACACAGTTGTTAATATGCAGGTAATTTCCACATACAGTAAATATACAATAGTTCATAGAGTATAATGTTCTGTTCCACTCCACCTGTGAGGTAATAATAATACAATGTCCAGCATAGTTCTAGGTGGGTTCCCACACCTAGCTCCTGACCTGCTGCTTAGAGGAATAATGTAATAAGGAATAACTTTACCCTCTGGTGGATGTCTTATAGAAGATAGCCTCTGGCCACTAATGATGGAATCCTATGCCTGTCTAGCATAGTTTCACCATAGTGTAGAGGTATAGCAGGTAGCAGGAGATGACTGGAGATGTTACCTCTGGAGTGGTTCTGGAGATTCTGATTTCTAGGAGGTGCAGCCAGGCTATTTGTACCAAATCTTGGCATTGCACCTCAGACTGACTGGGGCCAGTGGCATCTGCCTAACTCTGCAATTGTTTGAGGGGGGTCTTTCATGTGTCACAGGGTGCACAAAGGACCCCCATGGACGCCGCTATGTCCCCCATTGTCCTGGTCGGTTCTGTAACTTCAAACCCTCATATCTCAAAAGTTTACGCCGTTACAACCGCCATTTTGGGCATGCGCAGAGTTGAATATGCCAAGTTACTAATGCCCGCTTGCCAGGCGCGTAACTCACGCTGGTTTGTCTGTAGCGCATTCGGAGTTTAAATCAGTCCCCATGGCGTAACTTCCTTAATAATAAGAGTTCCGCCTTGCTATTGGGCTCATTTTGACCGTTTAATTATGGGCTTTCCATAAATGCTTTGATATTTGACCTAGGTTGCTCAGGAGCGACGCTAGAGCAACCGGAAAGTTATGGCATTGTGCTTATGTAACCTATTGTTCAGTGTTTGGGTGCTGAGACACTCATGACGGCGTCGGCGGTGCCCAGGCACCCGTGACGGCCATTTGCATTCACTTACAAGTTATTAGTTTGTGCACTGGACCATGAGGTCGCTGATTTAGACCCTCAGGATCATTATATTGTGCAGTGGACCATGAGGTCGCTGTCTTTGATGTTGTAACCTATGTATAACTGACCTGGCTGGTGTGCAGTGGAGCATGAACGCTCTTATACAAAGTTTGAGCGCTCTTATAACTCTTAGAACCAACCTATGTATTAATTTCTTATACAATACATTCTTTGATCAATACAATAATATGTCACAATTTATGGGATAATAAAATGGTATATGATAAAATCCACCGGATTATCCGTCCACTACCCATTGGTACATCATGCGGCGGCGACAAATAAGCCTTTCCGGTCAGTTGTCATCCGTTCCTCTAAATGTAAACATTACACCCGTTGTGTATACAGGTTAGGTCACTGCAGTCCTCTGGGCAATTCGAGGGCTGCGACGAACGTATCTCCCCTTCTCGGATAGTTCTTTATCGGACCTGACAGTCTGAAGAGCCTTTTCTAGGTGTTTCTTAGCCTTCGAGACACCTTTCCTCTTCTTTTTGTCTTCACCTGCCGAGACTTTTTTAACTCCCCCACGCTTAATCGGTGTTGGCGTGGGTGCCACTGATTTGGAACACTTCTTAGGCCTACCATGGCCTCGCTTCACTGTAGTGTTCTTTACCTGGTCTATTATACGATTCTGGTTCAGGATCTTTCCCGAACCTTCACCATACATTTCTGTGGAGGTCTCCCTACCAGACCATTTCCTTAATCTAGCCACATTTCATTTGTAGAGTCGACCAAGGTCAGATTTAATAATTACAGTACAATCACTGATAACTTGTGTTACCGTGAAGGGACCATCCCAATTAGACGCTAATTTTATGTGTCTAAGTGGTTCATGTAATCTTAGAACTCTGTCTCCGGATTGGAATTTCCGATGCTTTAGATCGGTATCATATCCAGCTTTCTGCCATTTGGCACTTTTCTCCAAATCAATTCGGACAGACTCATATGTTTTTTTAAATCTTTCTCTTAAACATTCCACGAAAACTACATGGCAAGGTAGTTCCGGGTCCATCCCTACGACTCCAAATACTAAGTCGGCAGGCATTATCAGATCCTCTCCGAATACTAAAAGGTTCGGGGTGCAATTTGTACTTGTATGTACCATACTGTTATAAGCATGTGTCACAAAATGGCATTGCTCATCCCAGTCGTCCATATGTTCATTGACAAGTGACTTTAGAACTTGGATAAGGGTTCTATTGAACCTTTCTACCAATCCGTCGCTTTGTGGCCTATACGGGTTGGTTCTAGTCTTCCAAATAGCTAAGTATTCGCATATACCCTGCCAGAGATTTGATTCGAATTCTCTGCCTTGGTCACTGTGTAGCATTAATGGTACACCGAAACTTAGTACCCAACCTTTTACAAAGGCTTCGGCACAAGTAACTGCTTTGTGGTCCGGTAGTGGAAATACTTTAGTGTATTTTGTGTAATAATCACACACTACCATCATACAGGTATTATCATTAGCGGTTGTATTCAATCCACTAATGATATCTACCCAGATTCTTGCGAATCTAACTCCGAAAAGTTCTTGGGATAGGGGAAGTTTGCCCATCCCGGGTCCGGGTTTGTTTTTACAACAATCCGGACAGGTGATTACCCATCTTTGCAAGTCTCTTGTCATGCCAGGCCAGTAGTATTTCTTGGAAAGTCGTGCTAACGAGCGTTTCCTTCCGAAATGACCACTGGTCCGATGTCCATGACAGAAGTACATAATGTCATGTCTCATGGCATGTGGTATCACCACTTGCATGATTTTCTCACCATTATTACATGGCTTCCAACGGTATAACACGCCTTTCCGGACTTCAAGCTCGGTCCATTGAGCAAGAAACCTTCTCATTTCTCGATTTTCCAGAGAGACCTCAGGTCTAACTGGACGTATACCCTTTGGTACTAATTGCAGTAGCTGCGCAGTTATCGAGTCGTATGTGATCCATAGACCAATCCAGTATACTGGCAACTAGGGGTTCGAATGGTCTTCGAATCCCTGCTAACACTGCCCTATGAGCTCCACAATCAGTACAATCCGGATTATCACATTTCCGGATTGGTATTCGAGATAAAGCATCAGCATTTAAATGCTTCACTCCAGGTCTATGCTGAATCTGGTGATGTTCAAGCCCATATTCTGATAGATGGGCTAACCATCGGCCTAACATTCCTTCAGCATCTCGGAAGTTCAGTAGCCATCTTAAAGAGGAGTGATCCGTACGTAATGTAAAGTTCGTTCCCCATAGAAAATGTTTGAACTTCTTGGTATATACGACTACTGCTAACAACTCTCTTTTGGTTGTGCAGTAATTGCGCTGAGTTTTGCTCAGTGTATTGCTGGCAAAGGCAATAGGTACCTCTCTCCCATTTTGGACTTGCGAGAGAGCTGCACCAATGCTGTCATTACTAGCATCAGTATCCAGTATGAAATGATCCGTTTCTTTCGGATATTGTATTACCGGAGTACTCGTGAACAGGTCTTTTAGCTTTTGAAAAGCAGATTCCTGTTCATGCGTCCAAGGAAATTTTTCCTTGGTACTTCCTGGAGTCCAGTTAGCTATTGCTTGTAATGGGTAACTGACTCTAGAATAATTCGGAATAAATTCCCTGTAATAGGAACAGAATCCTAAAAAGGACCTCACTTCTTTGGGTGTCTTAGGTCTATTCCAATTCGTAACTGATTCGATTTTCTCCAGATCAGCTTTTATTCCTTCATCACTAATGATGCGGCCCAAATAATTTATGGACTTTCTAAACATGTGGCATTTCTTAGGTTTCAATTTGAGACCATTAGAAATAATACGTTCCAATACCATTTTTAGGTTATTAGAACACTCTTCGAATGTTTTTCCGAAGACTATGACATCGTCAAGGTATACAAGACATCTTTTCCACAATAAATCACTTAGGATTTTTTTCCATCATTGCTTCAAATGTTGCTGGTGCATTGCACAAACCAAACGGCATTACGTTATATTGGAATAATCCAATATGGCTTGAAAATGCAGTTTTCTCCATATCTGAAGGATTCATCCCCACTTGCCAGTAACCTGATTGCAAGTCTAGGGTACAAAACCAACTGTTTCCTCCTAAGGAGTCAATGGTTTCGTCTATTCTCGGTAATGGATACGAATTCTTTTTCGTTACTCCATTCAGCTTCCTGTAGTCTATGCAAAAGCGGATAGTACCGTCTTTCTTTGTTACCATACACACAGGACTACTCCATGGACTATTGGAAGGGACTATTACATCCTGTTCCAACATCTTGTTTATTTCCTCTTCAGCTACTCTCTTTTTCGCTAAAGGCAATTGTCTATACGGTATTTTAAAGGGTTCCGCATCTCCAGTATCTATTTTATGTACTACCTTATTTGTCGTACCTAGTTTCTCACCAGGTTTGGCAAAGGCAGTCCTATACTGACAGAGCAAATCATAGAACTCTTTCCGGTGTTCCGGATCTTCTAATGAAGTTTCTTCATACAACTTGAGTAAGTCTTCCGAAATTTCATCATTTCCTGTTACCTTTTGTAAGTTTAACTTACTATCCGTTACAGTTTCCGAAAGGGTCACGTGTCCAAAAACTTGTCCCTTTTTTAAGTAGATAGTTCTGTTTCCAGTATTAGAGACAGGTACTACCGACCAGGACGCATTTGCTACAATAGTGTCCACAGATATTAATCCGATACTTGACAGAGTAGCTACATCCGGTTCTATCACTGCAGGCTTATTGCGCATTGCAGGATCACTTCTTACTAGCACATCACAGGCTACTCCCGGAGGGATTCGCACAGTGTGTGCCACACTAGCCATACTGCTCACTTGTCTCAGTACACACCTAACCTTTACAGGATACGGGTATTTCACACTCAACACTCCTGATTGGGGTTCCAACACAACTCCATACAGGGATGCAAAATCCAACCCGAGTATCCGCTCATCTGCTATATCCGCAACGGTGGCGCTCATGACATAGTCATGTACTCCATCCAATTGTAGCTTCACACAAGTTCTACCATACGTCTGCAAGGTACTGCCATCGGCCGTCTGAGCACTTCCTCCCGATTTGAGAGTATCATGTTCATCCGGTATAAGATCATAGAACCTCTTGGAGACACAGGAGTGGCTAGCTCCCGTATCCACAAGAAATTCGGCAGATCTTCCGTTAACAGTAAGGCAAACATACCACCGCCTTCCGTTTAAAACAGAGGGCATATCCGTGATGATCGGAACGTCATTGTTCACACCAGGAGTCGATCCACATCCTTTCAGGTATTCCAGACAAGGATGACCCGGGGGCAGGTGGGCACTACCAACCCTGGCTAGCTCATAGCCGCCTGCCTCGTTACTGATATTGGGTTTCCCCTGTGCTCCTGTGGCACCTGTTATATCAGCTTCCCTAACCTTCCGGGTGTCTACAACCACCTCGGTGCTAGGCGAGTTTGCTACTACATGCGAACTATCATCACGGATGGTGATATCATGGCAAGATTTGTCACTGGGATCCCCTTCTTTGCCCATCGGGAGACCCCTCCTTAGTTTTCCTCTGTACTTATTCCAGAGACACCCTCCTGTCTACGAGGGACAGGTTTCTCAGCCATACATTTGGGAGCGTAATGCCCCAGTTTCTGGCATCTGAAACATCTCCTTTGAGATTTATCAACTCTTGGTCTCTTTAGAGCTTCTGTTAATCCGGCTATTAATGTTTCCATCATATTAGTCGGAGCAACAGCGGCTGCCACAGTTGGCTTCGCCGTAGAGGTTACATTGCCAGATTGAGTCAGTCCGGAAGCTGTTTTACCAGCAATGGATCCTCCCCTCCCTCTCGAATGTACCTTCCTATACCGCTTCTGTCGGTAATACTTTCCAGCTACCTGGACTGATCCAGTATATTCTCCGTTTTCATCTGAGACATATTCATCCTCCTCATCAGCCTCATGGGAATCGACCGGGGCTAACTGGGAAGTTTCATATATCGGAGCAGGTGTACCTCCGTATTGAAACGGAGCTGCTCTTACCGGGTTAGGTCCTAGACCTACCAATCGTTTCTTCATATCATGTCCATCGATTGATATGAACAGGTCACTGAAGGAAGTGTCATCCTTCCAAGAATCCCAAACTACTTGTTTGTGATCTGGATCCCGCAATCCATTGTAGAATTGTATAAACAACTCCTGTAGATAGCAGTCATCGTCATGAGCCCAATTCGGACGCGCTTTTGATAGCAAGTCCTGTAGCTCCAAACCAAAGACCTTGTGAGATTCTTTAGGTTTTTGTGTCCTTTTCTTGAAGCTTACCCATGGATCTTCTCTAACGATTGATCCGAATAGGTATGCGGCACATTCGACCAATTGATCATAGGTGCCGTATATTCCATATGCTGCTCTCCATTGATTGAGGGCTACTTTTCCACCTTTATTCAACCAACAGATCAAGTACGGCAGAGCTTCTTCTTTTGTCCAGCCACTACAATTGACTTCGTCGACAAAAGCTTGATACCTATCCTTCCATGGATCATTGGAATCATATGGAGGGGGTATCCGTGCCTGTCTACGTGCCGGATTATTACATCCGCGTAGTCTGTCTGCTTCTCGCATGCTCCAGTTCATGACTTCCATGCCATCTGCTCCCTTTCGGTAGCAGTCAATGCCAAGGTTTTGAATACATTGGCTTCTATCAAAGATAGTTTGCATCCCTGCAGGCATGGAAGTTCTTCTGTTTGGCTTCCTGCCATCTCCTCCCGATCCTGATCCTCCGGATCCGGATCCTCCTGGGCCGCCTGGAGGGTTTCCTCCTGGTGGACCATTGTTAGGATAGTGTCCGGATGAACCGCTAGGGCATCCACCACTGTAACCGGCATTTCCAGTTTTTCCGGAAGATGCATACCTAGGGTAAGAATTATTTTGATTCCATCCCTGATTATAGTTATTACCATTTTGGTAATTACTACTTCCTGCCGGATTATAATTATATCTATATCCATAGGAAGTTGTTCTTGGTTGGTACGTACCGCCGTTAACATTGTTTTGTGGCGGGTTTGGTCTTGGAAAACGTCCATCATTAGGACCATTACCTTGACCCGAAGGTAATCTTGGACCTGCTGGTGTACTGTGGCCGGGTTGGGAGAAATATGAAGGTGGTGTCAACATATGTCTCGGTGGTACCGGTACTCTTGGTTGTGCTACGGGTGTATTATTGTTAGCTCCAGTAGCACTATCGTGAGTCGCTTTAATTTTATGACTCAAATCTGGTATTGGTGGTGCCGGACCTATTGTATCCAGCACAGGAGTTGCTGGTGTAGGTGCGTTTCCATTACCTGCGGTATTATCCGGTTTCTTATAGATTCCGGATACTACATTCTTATCAGCCCCGTCGTCTACGAATGGGTTGTATCTAATTGGAGTTGCATCCTTGGATGTTTTCCCCAACATTGTAGACACCACAGCTGGATCTATAGTACCTATAGTCAGTTGGGCGGCTTCTACGTATTTGTCTAAGGTTATTGCAGTAGTCTGCAATTCCTGAAGCTCATTCGTGAGTTTCTGTCTATCTTCCTCCAGTTGTTTATTGTAAGCTATAATGCCTACCCGGATGGTTTCATTGTCTTCAGCTTGTTTACTACACTGAAGTTTCAATTTCTCTAACTCGCTCTGATAATGGCATATTTCGGATTCGAATTTTGCCTTATCAAGACTTAGTTGTTCGTTCGTATCTATGTATGTTTGGATACGAATGTGTCTATTGTCATATTCTTTATTGAATGACTTTCTCATTTCCTGAAGTTTTAGTTCTTCATTTTCGAGTTCCTTCATGTACTCACTCCTTCTGGCTTCGAATTCACTTCGCATGCCAGTCAGGTCCTCTTCCAGCTGAAGTTTTTCATGGAATACTTCATCTTTAGCTTTGACCAAGGTATTTAGGTTCTCGTTCAAAGTTACATAAGTTTCATTTAACAACAGGACATCCGGTCGTTTAAATTCCTCACCTTCCGGTACCGCATAGGTTAAGTCGCCATCTATAGCGCTGTAATCTAATATTGGTAGTCCGGGTCTGGGTAATCTATAAGGTAGTTCTCCGAATGTTACCCTTTTTGGCATTGGTGCCGGATGTTCTGGATTAGTACTACCACCAACTTCGAACATCGAATTAATTAACTCGTCAACAAGTGATTGTTGGCCTATTAAGTTACCCTGTCTCTGTATGGACTGTTCACGTCGTACAGAGTCTGGTAGATTTTCCTCACTATCATTATAGTGGGGTTCGGGATCTCTCCAAGATGCAGATTCCGCATCTTGGGAGTACGAATGGGTTTGGAGCACTACTGATCCATTGCCATTCTCCTGGGCAACCAATTGCCCTGCTGGGTTAGCTTCCGCGAGGCTATCTAACCCATGTACTAGCCGTTCGGACGTTATAACGTCCGGGCTATACACCAGAATTAACTGGTCACGGCACCAGTGTAAGGGGTTGTGGCCTTACGGACCTGGGGGTTCGGGTCTTACGATTCGGAAAGAAAGAGTAAGACAGTGTTTCAAGTGTATGCCAACGGTTAGATTTATTACTTAATGCACACTCACGGCTGCCAGATAGTATAGAAGGGGCAGCTAATAATGATTAATGGTGGTCTACATTCTGCGGAGGCCAGAAGGGCCTCTGACGTAGCGGCTAAGCCCTGGGCTTTATATAAGGACCCAGGTGTTCGTCGTCAGATGTCCCCACAGACCCGGATCGGTGCTGCCACCTATCCAGAACCTGAGGAACGTCCGACGACTCGACTCACCCGCCACGTCAGACGGTACCCAACTCTATGGTTAAACAATACGTACCTCTACAATATTATAGCAATTTATTTAGGTAAAGATACCCAGAACAGAGCCTCACCATTTAAGAGGCAAGTTCAATGCCTCACATCATTTACAACTCCTAAGCTTAGTTGCTCTGGGTTTATCACAAGGTCACAGATGTGGATATATGAGTATATTTAATATCAACAGAAAAGGTGTTTCCATTCTTCTTCCTCACTCCTTCAATAATGTATAAATTTATTAGGTTATTCTATTACATCCTATGCCAGGTTGAATTGTAAAGCCTTTACACTTTATCATGTCAATAGTCAATGAAAGCACCATTATTTTCACATTCATAAGCTTTTCCATGATATACCCTTACCAGAAAAGTGCTTGTGCAAACCACTTTGCCACCTGGTGTGAGAAAATTTACTACCCCTTAGACAAAGTGACCAATTTTGTCTGTTGGCTTAATTTATGCTAATTAGCTAAATTAGCATAAATTTTCATTCTTTTGCCCATAACTTTTGATCTAGAAATGATATTTTCATTCTGTTTTCACCATAGTGGACCTTGTGAAACATTCCTTCAAATAGGATCATCAATTTTCTTATTTAGAATGAATATCATGTTTCCATAGCAACATAAATCAACAAAAATGCCTATTTTGTCCCAAAAACATTCTTTTTAATGCCAAATATGGAACCTTTCCCCAAAAATAGAACATTTTATCAAAAATCTTTGAATTCTCCACAAAAAAGTAGCCTATTGCAGTTTTAGGCATATTTTTCCTATTCTAGCCCATAGTGGTGCCCCCTGGTGGCTAAAACAGGTACTAAATCCCGCAGGAACCCCCATTTCTGCTTGCTGGCTCCCTATATGCAGGATGTACCATTTCTGTGTCTTATAGTTATACACGGAGTACTATGGTAGTGATCATACACATGTATTTCCTGTCACAAAAGGGCTTAAAAACTGTCTAGATCAATAATCCAATACAGTTAATTGTCTGCCTTCTTTGCAGCGAAAGCTGTACACTTGTCAGCGAAGAGAAAATTGAGAACAGTTATTATTAAGGATCATATATAGTTCAAGAGCTTGAATTTATTGATATTGTAGTGGTCAGTGGAAAATGTCATGGAGAAACCAGGACTCGAACCCGGGACCCTCCAACTTCGAAGCGGAAGCTCTACCCCTGAGCTACTTCCCCTGGCCTGACATTCTCTAACTTGAACCATATACAAGTGTACTAGAAATAGGTTTCAGGCAGAACACTCCTACTTTAGTGGGTGGCCTAATAGAAGAAAAAAAATTCAGAAAGCATCACAAATTCTCAGGAGACCATCGATTGCATTCATAGTTCCAATTTATGATCTTACAAAGCAATCATCGAGTCACCCCAGCATTTTACAGTAGAGTCTGCAAATAAGGTGAGTCCGATAGAGTTCCATTCAGACAAAGATGTGGAGAGTAAGTTTGGGGGGGAGGTCCCTTTTACGTCTCCCCAAGCATCCCCTCAGTGAAAATAGCAACAGGGTGGTGGAGAGCTCCAGGGGAGTGTTCGTTATTTATCAACAGTGGGATTCCGGGAGGGGTGGATTGGGGGAGGAGCAAAATAGTTTTGACACCTCAAGGAGGGGGGGGGGGGGAATATCACACCTTTTCAAAAAGAAGCCTGTGGATTACTATGGATGCTGCCCTGAGGCAACAGCAGCAGTTCAGGGGTATTTTAGATGCATCATTTTAGATCCTGAGGGCAGCAGTGGCCCTTTTCAAAAAGGGTTAAATTGGTATAGGTAGGATAGAGTAGTAGTGCCCCCTTATAGTGGCATGTACATCACCTTGATTTTACACTGACATTGATGGCAGTGACATTCATTGAGTGAGATGTCTGAGGAATGCATACATGTAGGGCCTATAGGTAATAAATTTATGTCAGATGAATGCATTAAACTTCCCTACCTTTACCAATCTTTTTACAAAAGTTTTTGTTCTTGCCAAAACCAAAGCATATTGTGATTTCTTGATGACATGATGTCATGCAGCCCATGACCCCCCCCCCCTCCCCCCTTGTCATGCTTGGTCATGGCAAGTGGGACCCCCCCCTCCCCCCTCCTGCATGACATCATTTGTACACAGCCCCCCACGACGAGGAAGGACTTATTTATTATATTGTAAGTTGAGTATGAAATCTCTCACAATGGAAATATGACAATAAAAGGGAAGGTAAATAAAATGTATCTTTATGGTCTACTCTTGATATCTTTACCTTATAGCACCTCAGCTAATACTTCTAACCCCTTTAACTTGCTATCCAACAAAATATGCACATTTCAGGACCTTGTATTTCTAATTATCTGAAATTGAATATGATGATCTTTAATAATAACAGGTGTGAAATACTGAATGTCTGATAAGTCAACTATTTCTCATCCAATTATAATGAAAACCTACAAAAGAGGTCACACTGAGGTAATCTTTACTTCCAAGTGTTAAATGGCTGTATACAGCTAGTACCCCGGGGCAAGTACCCTACACTGAAAAAAATGAATCTAATATAAGTTAGTCAAAACCCCTAACTTACCTTAGTTAGCACATGTGACTAACAAATGACTAACATTTTACTAACAATGGCTAGGTGCTTAGTAACATACACTAACCTATTCAGACAAGCTAGCTTGACTAAGTCAAGAGAGAAAATTAGTAAAAAGTTAGTCATTTTTCCAAGGTTAGTAGTTTTGTCTAAGGGTTAGTAGTTTTTCTCACACCAGGTGGCAGTGCAGTTTGTATGAGGATTTTTCTGGTAGGTGCACATCATAGAATTAATAGTCTATGGATGTCAAAATAATGGTGATTTTCAATGACCTTTGACTTAGAAAGTCTTTTACAATTGTACTCATATAACATTTAATAAAATGGGCGGGTGGTGGGTTTCTGTGCGGACACGCGAAATTTTTTTACGCCCCCCCCCCCGCTCGACGACAGTCAAAATTTTTTGCCCCCCCCCCCAAACCGGAAGCGTTGAGAATTTTCGCGCCCCTCTTTGAGCTAGAGTACCGCACAGGCTTTTTTGCTCAAAAGAGGGTAAATTTTTTTAGCCCCCCCTCAAGAGGGGTCAAGTTTTGTTAGCCCTCCCTCGGGAGGGGTCTGAAATTTTTACGCCCCCCCCTCAAACCCACCATCCCCCCTTGTTGATAAATAATGACCACTCCCTTAATAGCATCCCTTCCCCTCATAGCCTATATTTCTCTGCCTGGAAGTAAGAGAGGTAGAGAAATAAATCATTCTTGGAGACAGTATAAAAGAGATTTTAGTTCAGCAATGATTGTTATGCCTGCAGAATGCGTGGCGGGAAAAGTGGCGTTACAGTGCGGCGTCTACTGACAAAACACCTTGACCCGGAAGCACTTTAAGAACGCTGTGCGCAGGCGCACTGGGTCAACCGTCGTTTTGGCGGGCTGTGTGAAAGTTGACTGGACATTTAAATGTCTGTTGGCTGGATACGATTTCTATCAAAATAGCCCGTAAATCATAGGAGCATATAGCCAAGTCGTAGTTGGGAACAGAAAGGTAAAGGTGAGTATTATATGGAGCGTATTTGGTGAGGATTTATTCAGATTTAATCGTCTTTGTGATGAAAATGACGTTGTGTATTTCGAACCTCTACCGCCATGCTTGCAAAGTTGACCCGACCTTGACATTTGTTTTGTTGACTTGTTTACAATTGAGGCTGGCTTCATTTGGATGTTATATCGGTTTGTTGCTCGAATTTTTGCAATACCAGTCATATAAGGATATACATACAGTAAGTATGAATCTGAGACTTCCCCCAACCCGTAATCAGTCAAATCATTCAATTAGTCAATCAATGAAATCGAAAAAGAGATAGGAAAATATTAAAATAATTGTCAAATACTAACAAACTAATACGGAACCATCGCTAGAGGAGCGATGGTAAGCGGTGACACTGGTGACAGTAGGGATGGGCACCCAAAATTAAATTTTTAACCATCCAATCGAAAAATTATACCCTAGAAAGAAGAAATCTTTGCCAACATTATGCTTTTTGAATAAATGTAATACAGTAAGGGAGTGATCATTTTTTAACAACAGGGGGGGGCCGGTGGCTTTGAGGGGGGGGTCAGAATTTTTTCAACCCCTTGACCGGGGGGGGTCAGAATTTTTTCAATACCTCTGATGGGGGGGTCAAAATAATTTCACCTGTTTTCAGTGGAAAACCCCGCGCGTTACTATAGGCTAAAAGGGGACGTTCGCGCGTGATTTTTGTCCCTTATGGGGGGGGGTCGAAAAGATTTTACCCCCTCGAGAGGGGGGGTTGAAATTTTTTCGCGCGTCTGCGCGCAAACCCACCAGCCCCCCCCTGTTGTTAAAAAATGATCACTCCCTAACTAGAAGAGAAGCAATGCATTTTTGAATATAAAAAAGTTAGGAGTATTTTCTGTCACCTTTTCCTGGTCAATATCAGCTCAGTGAGGGAAAATTAGGTCAAAGCATGCTTCACTGACCACACTCACTGAGTGGTGCATTTTTGACATTATCTCTTGTAAATGCTCTAATTTTGTAACAGTTTAAGTTAGAGAGAAGCCAGTCACATCAGTGGACAGAAAACAGTTTGGTGGTTCTGGGGGTATAATTTTTTTTTACGATTTGATATGGAGAAGTGTATCATATTTTGAAGGAAACTCAAAATTCCCTGTGGTGGAGTAAAATCACACAGGTCAGATTTGTGCAATTTTAAGCAAAATATGCTGTTACTGTTTTACTTCTAGCACTTTTCAGCACACAGATAGATAGGAATAGATTTTAGATTCTTGTAGAAGACAAAATTGCGGACATTTTGGTTGTAGTTCTAAAAGGTGAACAAATACTTTGAAATTTCAAAAAAATGGTTAAAAATCTGAATTATTTTTTTCCAATTTGAAAATTTCAAAAACACTGTTTTTCCACATTAGCCAGGAAGCTTGATATCTTAAGTTTCAAATTGCTCCAAAAAGCATGTTATTTGGTAAAGAACTGTAGGAATTACAACAAATTTAGTAACTGATGTCAGGGTCAGAGGCACTCCAGTCAGAGCAAACATTGTCATTTGAAAACTTCATCTATAAAAAAACTACACATCCCACAAGAAAATGCCTATGGTATTCCTATTCTATGGGTCTTTTTACATAACATACCCAAAGATGGTATTTTTCCATGGAACAGAAGTAACAAAATTCAGGTTTTGAAGTTTCTCTATTTACTATAGTGACAGAGAGGCAGCGTTCAGCAGTAGCTGCTGGCGCCCATCCCTAGTGACAGTGGTGTTGTGGTGGTGGAACTTTCAGAGTAGTTTCCCTAGCCCCGAATGAAAACTGGGTCCCTAGACTAGTCTTAACTGGGGTTGGTATTTGATATCTCAACTCTAGGACCTACCTACTTGTTGTGTATTGTTTTGAAATATAAAATCATATGCCATGCCTTTGCTTTTTGTAACTTGATATCTGGGGCCCTCTGGAGATTCAGTGGACATCAATTGCTGGGCCTCTGAATGAATATATCAGGGCCCGGTTAGCTGGGTAGTAACAAACATGGATTGATGGAAGACTGTCCCCTCTGTCTCAGTTTGTTACAGACTCAGAGTAGACTGAGCCAAAGACTTAGACGAAGAGGCTTCTGTACAGTACCGGTACTACTCCAATTAAGGGCACGACTTGCAGTTGCACTTTGAATTGTTTGTGTTCAGTAAAGTTTTAGTAGTGATGGGCACCCAAAAATTAGATTTAGTATAATCCAATCGAAAATTATACCCTAGGCCACACCAAAAAAATAAGTTGGTCTATGGATTTCCCTCTCCATATTTTCGGAAATACAATTTTTTTTTTTTTTTTTGAAAAAAATCTCGTCTACGGATTTTGCTCGCTTCACTTTCTACAAGTTTTCTCTTTGTGATGTTTGGCAATTTTTTTTTTAAAATAAAATCTCTTCGCTCACCTCACTTTTCCAGCAAGGAATCCATTGGATGCCAAAAAAATTCTTTAAAAAAAAAAATTCGCTCGCTCACACCATTTTTTTCAAAACAAAAATCCGTAGACCAACTTATTTTTTTGGTGTGGCCCTAGAAGGAAGAAATCTTTACCAACCCAATGCTTCTCGAATGAATGCAATATACTGATTAGAAGAGAAGGAGTGCATTTTTGAATATAAAAAAGTAAGGAGTATTTCCTGTCACCTTTTTCTGGTCATTATCAGCTCTGTGAGGGAACATTAGGTCAAGGCATGCCTCACTGACCACACTCACTGAGTGGTGCATTTTTTACATTATCCTATATAAATGCTTATAACTTTTTAATAGTCGAGGTTACAGAGAAACCAGTCACACTAGAAGACAGAAAACAGTTTGGTGGTTCTAGGGGTATAAATTATTTTGTGATTTGACATGGAAAAATGTATCATATTTTGATGGAAACTCAAAATTCTGTGTGGTGGAGGAAATGCACTCAGGACAGATTTGTGCAATTTTGAGCAAAATATGCTGTTACTCTTTTTCTTCAAGCACTTTTGAACACACACATATTTAGGAACCAGTTTTAGATTCTTGTAGGAAACAAAATTACGGACATTTTCAGGGCTTTTGACAGGATTTTTTGCAATGCGCCAATTGCACACTTTTTAGCAAATACAATGCGCCATTCTTTAAATGAATGGCCATTCTAGCCATTTAAATGCGACATTTAAGCATTAAATGCGTGTATGACGCACTGCGCAGCCCTGTAAAAAGCCCTGCATTTTGGTAGTTGTTCTCAAAGGTACCCCAAAACTTTGTAATTTCAAAAAAATGGTTAAAAATTCGAAATATTTTCATTACATTTTAGATTTTGTCAACTTCTTTCTTCATTGGACAGGAAGCTTGGTATTTTAAGTATAAATTGCTCTTTAAAGTGTGTGATTTGACAAAGAATTGTAGGAATTCAACAAATTTAGTAACTGATGGCAGGGTGAGACTCACCCTGGTTACATCAAACATGGCATTGTATTTACTTGATATCTTAATAAACTAGACATCCCACAAGAACATGCTTATGATATTCCTATTCTATGGGTCTATTTACATAACATACCAAAATATTATGTTTTTCCATGGAACAGAAATACCGTAAACTCCCGGGTATAAGACACGTCCTCTACACCAAACAAATGCCTGGTGCGTCTTATATGATCTACTGAAGTTTGGGGTGCGTCTTATACGAGGGGTAATTTTACTATAGAAATGTACTGGATTGACAAAAATCACCCCTAAGAGGTGCGTCTTATACGTGAAAATGCCTCTGCTGAGTTTGGGGTGCGTCCTATACGCGCAGCGCGTCTTATACGCGGGAGTTTACGGTACCAAAATTCAGGTCTTGAAGTTGCCCAGTTTACTATAGTGACAGATATGCAGTGCTTTTCACGGGCTCTCGGTGCCCATCCCTAGTTTTAGATCTATATCTACCCCACCCACCCAAAAAAAAAAAAGAAAGAAAGAAAAAAGTTGTGTTCAGGTATTAAAACGGGGTCGGTTAAGGTAGGCAGGGAGTTTCATTTTTTTTTTTTTTTTAAGAGAATTTTTGTAAGGCTGCCTGTTAATTTTCACGTCTACCAGACGCAAATTTAATGCGCAGGACCATACAAAATCTCCCGTATCTCGATAAGTGCCATAAAGATCAGATTTTTCTTCCTAAATAAAAAAGGCCCATAAAAAAGTTAGGGTACCAGGTATTGGTAAACCGTACTGACACTAACCATTGTCATTGACTTAAATTGTTATTTTCGATACTTCCTCTCATCAAAATGTTTTTAAACTTCACAATTTATTAGTTTATTAATTGATGATAACTCACTGAAAGTAGGTACTTGTACATATAAACTGAGTGTGGGTCCCGGTTTTGTTATGCTCTCTCAGAGCCTCCAGATACCCTTTCTCACTCTGAGGGCCCTCCTGTCCTTAATATTTGGACTAGAGGGGTGGTTGGGTCTTGTTTTCACCAAGAATATTCCTGCTTGACCTACCGTAATCTCCCGCGTATAAGACGCGTCCTCTACGCCAAACAAAATGCTGGGGGGTCTTATAGGATGTACTGAATTTACAAAATTGGTACCTAAGGGGTGCGTCTTATAAGTGAAAATGCATGTGCTGAGTTTGGGGTGCCTTTTATACACGCAGCGCGTCTTCTGCGCGGGAGATTACGGTACTGTATAGCCCTTTCAAGGGTTATTCAAGAACAAAATATCCAGTACCCAGAGGTGTCCAACTTTCTTCAACTCACATTATCTCATCATATGTCCTATTACTTGAGTGCTCGTACCATCAACAAGTGGATAGTTCATATCCATCCTTAAGTATGATTATATTCAGGTTGACCACCATTCTCTTCTGGTGAAAACGGTAACTGGACATCTTGGAAGCAAAGACACCTTGGAAGCAGAGACACCTTGGAAGCAGACATCTCGGAATCAAATAATTTTTTAAAATAATTATTTTAACACCGATTTTTGCCATTCCAGCATTCTACAGCGTAGGGACAGTATCACTAGGGTTGTTGGCTTTCAAATTCTATAAGATGAGAGGGATATTATCATGGTTTGTCTGCTTCTCAGATGTCTCTGCTTCCGAGGTGTCCTAATGTCTGCTCCCCAGATGTCTGCTTCCGAGTGTCCCTGTTTCTGAGGTGTTCAGTATTCAACTCAGATACTACCGTAATCTCCTGCATATAAGGCGCAGCTCGCGTATAAGGCACATCTCCAACTAAGAGAATGCAATTCCATGTATAAGCTGCACCTCTAAGGGCAGATTTTTGTTAATTTAGTACTGTTCTATAGTAAAATTACCCCCCCCCCCCCATAAGGCGCACCCCAAACTCAAGGCAATGTCCCTCCCACGTATAGAGCTTAGTATGGACGTCCTGTGAGTCCGCCATTTTGAATTTTGCTGGTTGAGGTAAACCCCACCGATAAGACATACCATGATGGGTACCTTGTCCCTGGGTAACACCCGCTTCCAGGGACATGCTGGTCCCATGTTGTCAGTTCTTATCAGTGCATGTCGCCAGAACCAGCTCCAGACCCGCTTCCAGCCAATAAGACTCAGCAGCATTTTGTTTGGCGTATAAGACGCGCCTTATACGCGGGAGATTACGGTACTGTGTAAAACATAGTGTCATAGGGAGGCAGTCACGTCACGCGGGGGCGGATTCTGAGCTCAGCATACTATCGCCTGCAGGCTTGAAGGATAGGGGAATATTTTAGGCCTAGCATTACTTTTTCAAGAATGAGAGTTGAGCCTTCAAATTTCATATATGGTGGGCCTCCAGGTCAATTCAAATATTGGTCATTTTAGTTCCAAATCAGAAGGGTTTTTTTTACGACATAGTTTATCACGAGACTTAGGCTCCATATTAGGGTCTCAGATCTGTGACTAGTACGGGACGCAAATTTAATGTGCGGGATCATAAAAAATCTTCCGTATCTCCATAAGTGCCAAAAAGATTAGTTTTTTCTTCCCAAATGAAAAAGGCCCATAAAAAAACATCTAGATGAATCTAAATTCATCTGCCCCCCCAATCTGATGAATCTAAACGATTCATATCTAAATGATCCATATGATTCCTAGATTTGACGCCAGATGGAGCCACTATACCATTCCTATAGAATTGGGTGCACAGATGAACTAAGATAACCAGGGGTGTGAAATTTCCGCGGAAACGCGGAAATCCGCGGTTTAATGCCCACCAGAACCATTCTTGGGATCTCTGCAAATCCACTGAGAAAATAAATTTGTATTTTTGGTGGGGGGTGGTCTGAAATAGAATTTTCTCTGATGCAAAGTTTCATTCCAAATGGAATAGAGATATTATCCCAGTGGTGATTCCAAGCTTTTCTCTACATCAGAAAGTGGTTTAATATGTCCAAAGTACTGATTTGACCACTTAAATCTAATGTGAAAATATTAAGTAGAAGTCCCTGCGAGGTGGTATATTGCGCTTCAGAGGAAGTGAATTTCGGCATTTCATACCCCTGATAACTCAAAAAAGGATATACTATCTATGTTTACAATAAGGCCACACCAAATTAAATAGTTGGTTTATGGATTTCCCGCATCATATTTTCAGAAATACAAATTTATTTATTTTTTTGAAAATTGTTTTGTCTGGATTGCGCCTGCACCATTTTCTGCAAAAATCTGATTTTTTTTTTTTTTTGCCATAATTTTTTAACAATGGCAGATACTAGCTTTAAAAACTGGCCAACTCCTCTCAACTCCTTTCCGGGGAAATCGTTGGTTATAAAAAAAAAAAAAAAAAAAAAAGCCCTCTCCACATCTGTGATGTGCAGAATGACAAAAAAAAAAAAAAAAAAAAAAAAAATCGCCCTCCCTCTCCATTTTTTCTAAATGAAAATCCATAGACCAACTTTTTAATTTGGTGTGGCCTAATGTTATGATTTATGTTCATTCCCCAACATGCTACAGTGATGGGATGCTCAAATGGAGAAAAGAAAACTGATGATACAATGCCAGAATTAAGTACTACCGTAATCTCCCGCGTAGAAGACGCGTTGCGCGCATAGGACGCACCCCAAACTCAGCAGGACCATTTTCGCGTATAAGACGTACATTTTAATGCTGATATTTATAAATTCAATACATTTCTATAGTAAAATTACCCCTCGTATAAGACGCACCCCCAACTTGAAGAAATCCTATAAGACGCACAAGGCATTTGTTTGGCGTAGAGGATGCGTCTTATACGCGGGAATTTACGGTACTTGCGCCTTCTATGTGAACCGTATCCCAGAAGTTGGGGGTGCGCCTTGTACGCAGATTGCTCAAGGTACCAATTCAGGGGAGGCAGGTGCGCCTTCTATGTTAACCAGCCTTCCCGGAGTTGGGGGGCGGTGCACCTTCTACACGGGCTGCGCCTTCTACGCGAGAGATTACGCTACATCTTTTTTTAGGCCTAAAGTGTACCTGGGGGTTGATCTTCACCATTATAAATCTAATCAATGTTGCCAGGGAAATAGATCACTGTGTCAGGGAAAAGTCGGGAAATTTCGAAGTGTCATGTTGGTGGCAACCATATTGATAAATTTGAAAAAAAAAATTTAGAAAGGCGAGATCATGCGAAGCCATTCTGGCCACTATGGCCCTCAGAGCTCTGCCAGCCACTTTAATAAGATTCTAATTCTTCTCCAGCAGCACTGATGGTCTGGTCTATACAGTGGCTAGACGTGTGACAGTAGCTATTTAATAGCACTGAATGCAGGGCTCTTCTACCCGGTAGTGCAGCTACATGTATTTGTACTTTCTGTGAGGCCCTTAAGTCTCAAAAAGCCCCTATCCCTCAAAATTTTGTGGGATAGGGGACATTTGAGACTATCCCCTCAGGATGTGTGTGGTGCACATATGCGCGGGCACTGACACATTCCTCTAAGAATTGTGTAATGTAGTTCTTGCCATGAATATGACCTTAGTTGTCGAAATGGCGTTAAACATCTATTACTCACTCACTCACTCTCCACAGGATGAAAAAGCACACAGGTAATATTTAGATTCTCAAGTGCTGCGGCAAGTGACAAGCAATTGTGAGCGAAGCGTACTGTTGCACATGAAACTTCGATAAGATGGAGAGTGATTTTGGGGCATCCCTGAAGAAAATTTTGGAAATTCTGATGCAAAAGTGTAATTTTAGGGGTATGAGTGTAACATACATTAGATATCGGGGGCGTAGAAAAAGGGGGGGGCTGCCCCTTCCCAATAATGAGGTTCCCTAAATAAGCCTTTATAAAAATATAGCAGCCCCCCCCCCCAACCGAGACCCCTGGGCCCCCCAATAAAAATTTGCTTCCTACGCCCCTGAATATTGGATAACTTAGGTGCTATTAGGCTGATTTACAAAATTCAAAAAAAAAACAATAGAAAGCTTACAGAGAGCTGGGAGCACACGGGCGGCAGGCAAAAGCACATGTTGTGCTTTCTATATGTGGAGAGCACTGGAGGGGAACCCATCCTCCCTCTCATGGGCTACTATTTCAGGTTGCCTGCTCACAAGTAGCCATTATCAGAGTACTGGTTAGCATCTAAAGCACTCTTGGATATTATTACTTACATATATGTAGAGACCAGGGAATAACATGGGGTGGTCGTACAGGTACTAGCAGGAACCAGGGAATGACTTGGGGAGGTCGTAAAGGGCTGAGAAAGACCAGGGAATGACATGGGGAGGTCATGTAGAGGATGAGAGAGACCAGAGAAGGACATTGGGAGGTCATACAGCGGCTGAGAGACCAGGAGAGGTCATACAGGGCTGAGAAAGACCAGGAAATGAGCAGAGAATAACATGGGGAGGTTGTGTAGGGCTTAGAATGAAGAGGGAATGACATAGGGAGGCCGTACAGGTGCTTAGAAAGACAAGGACTGACATGTGGAGGTCATACAGGAGCTGAAAGAGACCAGGGATAACATGATACTGAATCTAGGGTGTGCTCAAACAAAGAAACTAGTGTAGGGGCAGTAATTCCCTGTACCCGGTGGCAGACCCCCAGGGTTGGGTCTCCGCGTAATCACTGCCCCCTAGTGTGCAAGCTGTCTGGCATTGTGGACTATATGGCTAACAAATCGTAATACTTGTTTCATTCATTTGAAAAACTTATGAATGTCAAATCAGTATCTCCCTTAGTAATCTCACTGAAACAAAAGGTTTGTTTCCAGTCACCCGACTGACCTGAAAGAATCAGAGATAGATATGCCCATACACTTCCATTCAAACTAAGAAAAAATTAAAAGAAAAAAAAACTGACCTACCGGCCCTAGGTCTTTGGGTCATGTTACTGGAAAGTCTGAAACACATGAAATCTTTTTTTGCCTAAACAGTTGGTCTGTAATGTTTTGTGACTTAGGGGCCATTTCAGATTTGTTTGTGACTTAGGAACCTTGTGATAAACCGTAGGGACCGTTTAGCAGATAGGGACTTCACTTAGGCCCTATGTCTCAAAACTGATGATTTTGAGGGATAGGGGCTTTTTGAGACTTAGGGGCCTCACATTTCCTCCACCGTTCTCCCTCTCCTACCTCTCACCTACACGCTGTGGTGAACCCTGGAGTGAGTCCCTGCCTGCTGTCACGTGACCAAGATGATCAGCTGGTGACTAGCGTAGTAGTAGGAGGGCTAGAGTATTAAGCCATGCTGTCTGGCCACCCCCCCCCCAACACACACACATTTACACAATCAGGCCAACGCTGAAATGGTTACGATATGGGAAACGGTTGTAGAATAGAGAATGCTCAACTACATTTGGACGTAATATCTGCCACTGATAAGACAAATGACTAGGTGTGGCTGGATAAGGCTAGGAGATACCAGACAAGCTGCTGGTGTAACGGGTGTAACGATGTGAGCGGTAGGTGAGACACTGACACTATAATAATACATGGCAGACAGCTACATACTACTAATTCTTCCCACCCAGACTTAGGTTATAATGAAGCTGTCTTGGTAGGGTCGCCATGACATGACACCTTTGTTAGAAAATACAGCGTTGTTTGTAGGCATTTCAAAAGAAGGTATTTCCATCCCCTGTGATGTAATTCACATTTTAAACATAAGGGCCATACCATGAATGGTAAGAGGCTTTGGCATTTGCATTGTGAGTACCGGTAATTGCCAGGATATATTATTTTCTGCAAATTATTATTATTCCGTTTAATTTCCTATTCAGACTGCATGGTGGGGGGGGGGGGTAGTGTTTGTCCTATAATATTTAGAGTCTGTATTATAGTTGTAGTCAGACATTACTGAGACTACGGTAACTTCACTAAGACTAGAGCTAGGATAGACCATTATCATAACAGAGGTCAGTCTGGGATGGGGCTGTGTCGGGAAGGGGTTGGGTAGGGCTCATGATGTTAGACCACGTAGACCAACAATGTTCGGGTGTGCAGGCTACCTAGGTAATCGCAGGAAATGATGGCGCCAGAAAAAAAAAAGAAATAATAATTTACAACAATTAATATGAAAGATCACAACACAAACTCAAAGGATAATGAATCCCGGACAGCTGCTTCTATTCGCGCATAGCTTTGACAGTGTTTAGCCATGTTTGAGGTTCAGTGCCTAATTTAATTATATCACCATGTTGGTTAATCATACTATACTGAATTTCAGTATACCGGGTAGTATGGTAAACCAACATGACAGAATACTGAAGAATTATCAATAAACGATCAAGATTCAAGATCACCATACAAGTACCGGTAGCAAGGAGAGATAGTCAGATCAGAGCAAATATCATAATTGGATATCTCTCTGAAATTGCCTTTAGGCCACTTTTCTTTTCTTTTTTTTTTTTTTTTTATTGTTTCAGTTGGTGGTCAGTTGGGAGTAGTTTTGAGAAGATAGGAGATAAGATAAGGCTCCAATTGAGGCCTTCTACTCCTGGTCCCTGGTTTACAAATCTCTGTTTTTTTCTTAAAGGGGTAATTTCTATTACTAAATAGGCTGATTTCTTTTCTTTTTCTATATCTCATCAAGTCATTTCCTGATTTGTTTTAGATTTTCTGTAATTTTTTCTTATAACTTACCAATGGTTTTGTGACTTTGGGAAATAGAAAATAAGAGAGAATATTCTCAGAGGTTTAGAGCCCCACTGCCTCTGCCCACATCACCCTCCCAGCTGGGGAGGTTTCAGATACGACTGATCTAGGCCTGTGTTTGGGTTACGGGCCCACCTTGCAAAAGTCAAAAACCAGAATAAAAATAAAAGTTGAAAAATCAACTCTTTTTTTTTTTTTTAATTCCTCCTTTGTACCAAATGACAAATGTAGCCATGTTTGGTGTCAAACTGAAGCTAATGATGTCAGGAATATTTTTAACAGGATATTTATAGTACCGTAATCTCCCGCGTATAAGGCGCACCTCACGTATAAGGCACACCCTGAGTTGAGGAGAATGCTACAAGGCCCACCAGGGTCTTGATTTTTGAGGGTTTAGTACATTTCTATAGTAAAAGTACCCCGCCTATAAGATGCTCCCCCTCCTTTGGGAGCTTCTATAAGGTGCAGCAGGGCTTTGATTCATGTATAAGACGCGCCTTATACGCAGGAGATTACAGTACCGTAATCTCCCGCGTAGAAGACGCGCTGCGCATATAAGACGCACCCCGAACTCAGCAAATGCATTTTCGCGTATAAGACGCACATTTTAAGGCTGAAAATCGTAAGATTAGTACATTTCTATAGTAAAATTACCCCTTGTATAAGACGCACCCCCTTCTTTGGGAAAACCTATAAGACGCACCAGGCATTTGTTTGGCCTAGAAGACGCGTCTTATACGCGAGAGATTACGGTATTAAGGTTTAAATTAAAACACCCCGTGCACATTTAGTATTTATCAAAGTCGGGCATGTCAATGTGCATGGTTTTATGGTATTTGAATCCCCGTATTGTAACTTTTCATTTTTTTCTTTTATTTCATCCTCCTTCCTGGAGTATTTGTTTTGGGTGCCGGTAACCCAAAGATTAAAAAAAAGTGTGGCCTTAGCGATAAGAAAATAGACCACACTGTGCTGGCCTAGATAATAGTTGTATTTTCTAATCTTGTCCTGACATGGTATACAGATTATCTTGGGATTCCACTGACCTAAATCCCATGACACAGCGTTTCTACGTGTTTTGGTGCTGTCCTGCTACCGACCCACTGACCTGCCTTCCCAACCTTGTAAAATGAATAATACATGTTTACTGACAAGTGTAGACTTTTTGTTTGTGATTATGAAACGAATTTCTGGTGTGTACAACATGTATCTAACTACAGACCATGTTCTATACGTGCACGATATATAATTATAATAATCCTCTGTTGAATAGCTAGGGGGGGGGGGTGTAAATTGAACAACATGAGCAAATTTATGTGGACTGCATTAAATGGTGTTCATTATAATCTATTGTAATGAAGCCTTAGCCTTAAGCCTGGAGGTGACTTTGGAAAATTGGAGGGGAGAGGGCACGATTGGCCTAGATATTGAATGTACCAGTACTGTGCGTTTAGATTCAGATTATCTATTGGTAGACATACGTGTAAACCTCCTCCTCCCCCCCCCCAAAAAAAAAAAAAAAAAAAAAGAAAAAAAGTTCAATCTGTTCCACAGCGCCCTTCCAAAATGAATGTTTAACTTCAAGACATAGGGCGGAGGTGCGACCTCCCTCTGCTGTGCTACCTTGATGACTGTGAGTACACACAGTCAGACCAGTCACAACTATTAATTCATGGATATCCCCGAAACCCCTTTTGCTGAAAATAACCCCTACTTCCCGTAAATCACCAAAATGAATGTTTTATTTCATGGCACTCATTATCAAAAATTTGAATTGTGTGAAAATGTAGGAAGTTTTATGTCCAGAAAACTGAGGAGACTTTTCTCTGTCTATATGGGGCACACTTTTCCTCTTTGGGGCACATTTTTTCAGCTCTTGTGCCCATTAGCAGGCCTTCTCGGAATTGACTTGTCGAGGTCAGAATACATGCTAATAACCATTAATTGTGTCTTTTAGGTAACTGCATGGATTGGACGTGAAATATGGAGCTTGAGTTGCTCGACAAGAAGATACGACGTCTGGTCACCAAACTGAACAAGGTAAACCTCCTTGGAAAATGATGAGATATCGTGATTGTTTAATATAAGGAACACAGAAAAAGTTGTTGTTTTTTTTTAAAGTAACTTTCTGGGTCAGTTAGGGTCAAAAGTGAAAATATTTAGATACTTTCTGAATTTGCTGTGCAAAGGGGGTGGAATTTATGCTCGTATTCTCTTCTTCTCTCTTTCAGTTGATTGATTTATACCATGCATAACTATTCTTTAACTAATTCATCTCCAGCACAACGTACATCTTGAAGTGTTTGACCATGAGGATATTGCATTTGGACGTGTGCTGGGCCGAGGAGGGGAAGGTGTTGTTCGGGAATGCACCGTCACCTACAATGACCTACCCGTGGATGGAGCCGTGAAGACATTGTTAGACAACTCTGATGACTGCATCAATATTACATTAGATGAAATAGAACTATTATGGTGAGTGTTCCTGCCTGTGGTTAGTCCCTAAAGACAATGAAAATATGTGATTTTTGCTAAAATATGATTTCCATGGTTTTCCAAGATCGGTGAGGTCGTTTTTGCCGGGGGGTTTTCTGAAGAAAATTATTTACTGTAATCATGGGACTTTCAGCTTTTCATTGAAGTTTTGAAAGGGTGTATTTCAGAACTAATTGCAACACAATATATTTGATGCACACATTTGCTCTATAAATGCAAACACGCTTTCCCTGATATTTGACAATTAACGTCATTTCTAAACTTTTAATAAAGATGTAATTTTGTCCTTAAGTCTTGCCAAAGACCCCATCATCCAGACAACACTGCGGGTGTATGGAGTAGCTGCCGTCCCAGATACACAGAACCGAAGCCTGGGTCGGTTGGTGATCATTACAGAAGCTGGGTTAATGAACTCGCTACAGCTCGTCCAACAAGAGACGCTGCCGCGTCATGTACTCTACAGACTGTTTGGTGATGTGGCTGCAGCCATACACACACTACATGCCAAGAACATCATTCATCATGATATAAAACCAGAAAATATTCTTATCACTAGTGTAAGTACTTTATGAAACATACCTTCGATTTATCCCCTCAGCGGACCTACAGATAAACGGTTTATTAAAAATAAGACTATTTGGTTAGTTGATTACCTGACAAAAAGGTTCGCTTAAGAGAACAGTTTCACAGTATATTTGTATCCATCTTACATGAGTGATGTTGAATTCACTCAGAATGAATTCCTTTGAACCTCATGTACCTGGGATGGGAGTGTAACCCAGGAGTGTAACGCCTTGAATTGTGAGTGAGATTTAAGAAGAAGAAAAAAAAAAAACGATATGTGGAGATCTGTTTGCTATTGTGATGAAACATCCATGCCTTAATTCTGATTTGCTCTTTTATTGTCCCCAGATTGTGCGTGATTGTATGGGGACTGTAGAGCAAGCATCCATGCGGATAATTGACCTTGGCATGGGTAAGCGTGTCTTTACAGAGAAGGTAGTCTGTGATGATATCCTTGGCACCAATGGCTACCACCCTCCAGAAATCCTCTTTGATGACTTCCACGATTTCCGTGCTGATATATTTATGCTTGGAGTCACATTTGCAGTTATGGTATGGCTGATAACTCTTTTCCTTTCTTTCTGGTGCATGATTGTTTTTGTTTTTTATATTATACAAGTCTCCCCTGAGAGCATTCAAATATTATTTTTTAAAGATTGCAGTTTTTTTTGTGTATGTGTTTTTTGTTTTTTTTTCCGAAAGTAAGGTTTTGATTTTCTATTGATAACTTATACAGGGATGTAAGTCTTCCTGGAATTCCTGGATTTTCCTTGCTGAGGACACCTGAAAGAGAGTGCCCCTAATGCCCACTGGTCCACCCACCCCCTCCCACCACCATCCCCTTGTGATTGCTGCAGCCATAGTACTCCTAACCAGCCAGCCAGCTCCTGGATTTCCTTGAAATCAAGGACACTCTTAGGCTTTCTCCCATTGGCTAAAACCTTCCTGGAAATCAAGGAAACAGACAGGAAGTCAGAACCACAATACTTACATTTCACTCTCCAGTCAGAATGTTAATATTGTGGTTGTAGGGTTGTAGTGATGCTATCCCAGTAAGAGGCCGTGCTTGGAGTGAGACTCTTGGGTAGGCCAGTTATCCTCTTGCAGAGCTGACACACTGTAGCCTCCCCTCAACTCTATTCTACTGCTGTATCAGTTTAGATCAGGTCGTCCTTATTTCAGGGAATTTTGTTTAATAATGCTTACATGCCTACAGAATATGATAAAACTTTAAAAATATTATTGCATAATTTATAGGAGGTTTCTACAGGGGGGGGGGTGTTCTTAATTGGTTAGGGAACATCGGGGGTTAATGGGCATCACTTATATGTTTCCTGGATTTTTCTGAGTGTCCACTTTCATCCCTGCTTATAGTAAAATTTGTAATTGCTCTTCAAAATTAGACCCTTGGTAAAGATTTATTGGTACACGTTGGTATTTCATATCCTGCTGCGCTATAATTTGGTCAGGGAAAATAATAATTTTTGGTCAGGGAATTTCAATCTGAGGTTGCTTGCATGATTTCATGTTGAATAGAAAATAACATGTTTGTATTCTCTTTCAGTTACATTCACAAGACTTCTTGAAGTCGCCTGATCTTCTTGCGGTGTTGAAAAATCTCCATGCAGCCAAACAAAAGCAAATATTGGGTAAAGCACTTTTTGAGGAGATTCTAGAACCCACCTTGAAATTCAATACGAAGCTGTCAAAGGCCTTCAAAAATATGCTGTGGTAAGCAGTTTTTATTTTTTAATACATGTATAATTCCTAACATGTTAGGAAACTTGCCATTACTACAAAGGTGATGCACTAGTCAATTTTTAAGAGTCAAAATTGCTCTCGTTGATCACCACTCTCATCTGTACCGTAATCTCCCGCGTAGAAGGCGCAGCTCGCGTAGAAGGCGCACCCCCAACTCAGAGAAGGCCTTTTCACGTAGAAGGCGCACCTACCTCTTCTGGATTGATTTCTGGAAAAACCCGCGTATAAGGCGCCCCCCCAACTCACAGGGGGGCTGTTTCGCGTAGAAGGCGCCCCCCCCCCTCCCCACCCCCCTATATGAGCTGTCATCGGCACACGGTCGGCGTAAAAAAACGGCGAGCAAATCTACACCGACCGGGCTGCCGCTATGAGTTCAAGCCGTCATCGGCACACGTTGGCGTCAAACCCGCCGAGCGCCCGTCGACACCTCCCGGTCTCCCGCGCTGCTCGTGTTATGAGTTTAAGCTGTCATCGGCGCACGGTCGACTAGAACCCGCCAAGCGCCTCGACACCTCCCGGTCTGCCGCGCTGCTCGTGTTATGAGTTCAAGCTGTCATTGGCACATGGTCGGCTTACAGCCACCGGGCTGCCGCGGTGAGGGGTTTATGAGTGGATGCTGTCATCGGCGCACGGTCGACTAGAACCCGCCAAGCGCCTCGACACCTCCCGGTCTGCCGCGCTGCTCGTGTTATGAGTTCAAGCTGTCATCGGCACACGGTGGGCGTACAGCGACCGGGCTGCCGCGGTGAGGGCTCTATGAGTCGATGTTGTGAGTCGTTCAGGTAAGACCTTGAGGCGTTCAGGTAAGACCTTGAGGCGTTCAGGTAAGACTTTGAGACGTTCAGGTAATGTGTGAGGCGTCCACAGGGGCCTGGAGGTGGTGATGGGGGGGGGGGGTTGGCACTATAAATGCTGTGGCACTGCCAACTCAAAGCACACAGCATCCAGCAGCACAACAAGCTACAACCAGTTACTACCACTCTACAACCAGCTACAACTGAATCATCATGCCACCCAAGAGGATGAAGCACAGCATCCAGTTAAAACTGAATGCCATCAAGATGGCCGAGGAGGTCTCCAACCGGAAGTCAGCTGACCACTTTGGGGTCAATGAGTCAATGGTCCGGAAGTGGAGGAAGGTAAAAACTCTTGAAATGTTATTTTTTGGCATAAATGGACATTATTGGCACAATGTCATGATTAATGGACATTTTTGTAATTTTTATGAGATTTATTGGCACAATTTTGTGATTAATGGACATTTTTGTAATTTTTTTTAGATTTATTGGCACAATTTCGTGATTAATGGACATTGTTGTAATTTTTTTGAGATTTATTGGCACAATGTCATGATTAATGGACATTTTTGTAATTTTTCTATGATTTATTGGCACAATTTATTGACACAATTTTTGTATTTGTTGTATTTTCAGGTCAAGGGCGCCCTGCTTCAGGAGGGCAAAAAGTCCTCCCGGCACCGGCTGATAAATCCAGACCTGCAGACCTCTAGGGCAGCACACCATGAGGCCCTGGAAGAGACACTGATCGAATGGGTCAATGAAACCAGGGAGAAGGGCCGGGCAGTCTCAATCCGGTCCCTCCAGGTAGAGGCCCGGCGACAAGCAGCCAAGATGGACAAGCAACAGGCTGGAAGCAGCGGCTCCTCCACCACCAACAGGTAATTTCTATTGCACAATTAATGGACATTTTTGTAATTTTTCCATGATTTATTGGCACAATTTCGTGATTAATGGACATTTTTGTAATTTTTTTGAGATTTATTGGCACAATTTCGTGATTAATGGACATTTTTGTAATTTTTTTGAGATTTATTGGCAAAATTTCGTGATTAATGGACATCTTTGTATTTCATGGTGATTTTCTTGTTATTTCAGTTCCACATGCACGGGCAAGCTCCGCTTCAAGGCCAGCAATGGGTGGGCCCGCCGATTCTGTAACAGGAAGGTCCTGTCGACCCGGGTGGCCACAAGCATCGGCCAGAAGATGCCCCCCAACGCTGTGGAGAAGGCAGAGGCCTTCCACACCTTTGTCATCAGAACCCGTGAAAAATACCAGGTGATCCCGCAGGACATCTGGAACATGGATGAGACGCCCCTCCAGTTTGACATGCCGGAAGGGCGGACTCTTGCCCACACTGGTAAGAAGTGTTGAAATATTAACATATTGCCACAATGTCATGATTAATGGACTTAGTAATTTTTCCATGATTTATTGGCACAATGTCATGATTAATGGACATTTTTGTAATTTTTATGAGATTTATTGGCACAATTTCGTGATTAATGGACATTTTTGTAATTTTTATGAGATTTATTGGCACAATTTCGTGATTAATGGACATTTTTGGTGATTTATTAAATAATTTTTCCCTTCTATTTTCAGGATCTAAGACTGTCTGCATCAAAACAAACGGGGCAGAGAGGCGGGGATTGACTGCCATCCTGGCAGTGAGCGCCGCGGGTGAACGGAAGCCCCCCATGCTGATCTTCAAGGGGAAGCGCCCCTTGAAGTTCAAGACCAATGGCTGCAGTGTCTTCGTCCAAGAGAAGGGATATATTGAGGAGGGGCTGTGTCTCCGGTGGATCCGGGACAACTTCCCGCCCAGTGACCGGTACCGGCTCCTCGTATGGGACAGCTGCCGGGTCCACCTCACAAAGGCAGTGCAGGATCATCTCGCCAAGAGGAAGATCCTAGTGGCTGTCATCCCTGGAGGCATGACCCCCATCCTGCAGCCATTGGATGTCTCTCTGAACAAGCCATTCAAGGTGATTATTTTCAGTAATTGTTGGCACAATGTCATGATTAATGGACATTTTTGTAATTTTTATGAGATTTATTGGCACAATTTTGTGATTAATGGACATTTTTGTAATTTTTTTGAGATTTATTGGCACAATTTCGTGATTAATGGACATTTTTGTAATTTTTGAGATTATTGGCACAATTTATTGACACAATTTTTGTCTTTCTAGGCAAGCATGCGCAGGTCGTGGGAGACCTGGATGTTGGAGGAACCAGGGAAGACAACGGACCACGGCAACCGTAAGGCCCCAGAGAAGCATGAGATTGCTGAGTGGGCTGTGGCTGCCTTCAAGGAGATCCCATCCGAGATGATCAAGAAGTCCTTCCTCGTGACTGGTATTTCCAGCAACCTTGATGGCAGCCAGGACTACCTGCTGTGGCGCAAGGACATCCTTGCAAAGGACGCCCCAGCAAAGGATGCCCCAGCTCCACCACAGACCTCCGACTCCATGGAGATCGACCTCACCAGTGACGATGAGGAGGGTTCCGACTCCGTCCCTACAATCGACCTCACCAGTGACTCCGACTCTGACTCCGTCACCCAGATGGAGCTCGACCTCACCCGTGACGCTGAGGAAGATAACATCATCCCAGACTTCTTTCTCAGTGACTCGGATTCGGATGATGAGCTCGACTTCCTCGGATTCTGAGCGATTGTTGATGACTGATGATTGTGATGATGATTGACGATTGATGATTGTGTTCAGTGTAAATAAATATTTATTGTTCTTGTAGAAGTTGTTTGTGACAATTTGTTTGATTAATGGACATTTTCTATGATTTATTGGCACAATGTCATGATTAATGGACATTTTTGTAATTTTTCCATGATTTATTGGCACAATTTCGTGATTAATGGACATTTTTGTAATTTTTATGAGATTTATTGGCACAATTTCGTGATTAATGGACATTTTTGTAATTTTTTTGAGATTGGCACAATTTCATGATTAATGGACATTTTTGTAATTTTTTGGTGATTTGTTGGCACAATGTCTAATCACATACTTCAGTCCATTAATAAGGGTATTGTGGCAATAAAAACTGAATTTTTAAATTTTTTTAATTGCCCTAAAGTACACAACTATACATGTTAAGAACTCAAAATTAATATTAGATTGATATATAAAGGTTAGCTAATGATTTTGGGTTATTTTCCTTGGCCACATCAAGCAGTCTCCCAATTGAAAGTCAGAAAAACCCGCGTATAAGGCGCACCCCAAACTCAAGGCAATTTACCTCCCGCGTATAAGACCCAGCAGCATTTTGTTTGGCGTAGAAGACGCGCCTTCTACGCGGGAGATTACGGTAGTTATAAAGTACGGTATTCAAAACGTGGACGATTACAGTGAAGTATAGGCTTGTACAGAGGGAGAGCGAGCCAGTCTAAGGATGTATTCGCACTGCAGGAGCATGTGCTTGGCATTGCTGAATTGGGGGGAGGGGGGCGTTAATTCACCAGAGGGCACTTTGGTTAGTCGGCTGCTTTCTGCTGCAAAGTTTGTCCACTAGATGGCATTGAGGTCTTATAAAACTACCAGGAGTGAGTGGAATTCTATTTTCAGATAACTGGAATGGGCTGTTCAGTGACTTTACAAGAAAACCTTTTTTATTTAAATTTTTAAGTGATTAGAATGAAATATGAAAAAAAAAACACAAAACATTTGTAGCTTGAATGAACTGCAGGCTTTGATTTGCAATGAAAAAAAAATTCCCTTTGATCATAGAGCATGTTACAAACAAATGTACTTGGGATCGGTCTTTGTGCAAGCTTTGGACTTCTGATAGAAGAATGGTAAATTAATACATTTGTGTATTCAAATATGCGTAACAATCACCCTTGTTTGTAACATTTTGCAAAAATTTCCATTTGTTTATTCCGCCAGCACAATGATGGAACATGTGGACAAGCGGAACATTACGTTAGTGGATGTTGTTGACATCTGCCGTCACGAGGCTGATAAGGCACTGCGGGACAGGAACCTCGCGCCTCCCGTTCTGTCCCCTTGTCTTAACAGTCAGGACTCTGGTATAGACAATCGACCAGGCAGTAACGAAACAAGTGACACAAGTGTCAGCACCAGCACCACAAGTAGTGCTCAGAGTAGCTCAAGACGGGAGCTGAGACCGGTAAGTTTGAATGGAGTGACATAGTCGTTGTATTGCATAGTGCCAGTGAGAATCATTAAAAGAGTTCTATACCTTTTTCCTCTTTTTTTCGTTTTGACCACAAAAAAGGGCAATTTCAAAGTATAGAAAGCCAGATAAAATTAAGATTCTGATACTGGTCCTACTTGAGGACTTAAACTGATTCATTTAAGAGATGTATGCTATAAACTCAATGAATGTTTTGAAAACCCAGTAATCTCTTATATGCCTCAACAGATATGAGTTAAATGATCACTTATTCTTAATATCTCTTGTTTAGCGCCGCACACGCTCAAGGGCATCTAGGAGTGAAAACACACCAGCCACGGCTACACCAGTACGCAAGAGGAAGAGGAAAGTCTCAGAAGCCAGCGAGGATACAGAGTCAGTCACAGACGTTGAAGTATTTGAAGGCACCCCAATGCGGAAACGACTTAGATTACGCACACCTGGTGGTACACAAGTTATGGGTGAACGGACACCACTGCTCAAGAGACTGCGAGTACGGTCAGAGGTGCTTTACTACGAGTATTAAAGAGACATGGATGTTATAACTGTAAATAGTAATAGCTGTGTGCCATACAGTGAGAAGGTGGCCATGGTCACAGTATGGTTTTAAATGAGAGCGAGTGAGTGGAGCACTTAGCATAAAAGATAGAGTGAGTGGACCGCTAGGTTTCAACATTAAGGCTATGTTGTTGGATCATATGCTGTTACCCTAAGATGATGTTGAAATGGGAGCACACACTGGGACAGGATCCTGCAAGTGTTTTTAACAGAATTTCAGTTTGCGGTATTTACGCAAATGTATCATAGTCCTGCTTTTGAAGGTAACATGATTTTCACCATTGATTTAAATATTCTGTCTCCATTGTATTTACTTGTGTATTGGGCAAACTCCTATAAATGCTGCACCTAGAGTTAAGGTCAGTCTTGACGGGCGCACCTGGGGCATACCTTGACCTTTGGGTAATCGCATCAGTCACAAAAAGTTTCTGTATTGTGCATTAGCAGCAGCTTGTACATGAGATTCCATAGTATTACCATAATCCTATTCCTTCTTAAAATTGATTCCGTGTTACATGATTTATCAAGTGTTCATTTACGTTCACTTCATGCTCATCACTTCATTTCAATATTTTGTAAAGTCATATTTATTCCCAGTGGTGGTCGGTGATTAATTTTTCTCTTGAGAGCCATCTTTTTGCCTCTGGAAATTACAAACACGGACTTATCACTGTCTGGGGCTTAGAATAGATGTAGTTGCATTTTCATGAAATATTTAAGTGTAAAATAAATGTAATATATAGACTACTATTGTCATAATAGAAAGTAAGAGCTTAATCACTTCATCGTCTGGTATAATGAATCGATCAGAGTTTTGGGATTTCATCTTGTCCTACAAAAAGCTATCGATTAATGTTAATGTTATATCAGACCATGAAAAAAAACAAGCGTATTCAATATTCTAGAAATTGTATAAGTGCCAGATTTTTTTTTTTTTTTTTTTTTTTTTAATAAGATAGTCAATTAACAAACCATAACCATAAACATTTCTGAAATTTGAACTTTTTGCGTCAGAACTATTCATAGCATAACATCCTGGACTGTCACAGCGAAATATGATCAACTAACAATCTATAATATAAGCACCAATCTTAAATATGCCATGAAAAGTATCATAAAATGATGTACATATTTTGTATACAAATCATGTGTAGACTCATTTTTCCGCATTTAGGTGAAAGTTTGAGGTTTTTATGACACTGGTTTAAGTTATGATATCAAAAGGAATTGGTAAGTAGTCACTATTTTAAAGAAGAAAAATATTGAGTTGCTGGCATTGGGTCACTGGTATTATATTTATGTGTATAAAAGTGGAAAGCTAAATTGGAACACCTTGCGAACTGTATATGCCCGTGCAAGAATGTGTAATTTAATAAAACTAGAAAAGTACTTAGGGCCTACTTGCACGCGCAATAGCTGTCACTGAACAGGGTCTATGGAAAATTCAAAGAAAAATTTGTATCTTCTCTGAGATAAACTTAACACACTTCACCGATTTTAGTTTTCTCGGGTTTTCAAATGTGTTCATTAGTAGATGCGAAATGTATTAATGTTAGATACTCATGATTTCAGAGGGTCTGCTTGTGCTTGAAATGTGAAATATTTAGTGATCTTCATTCAATGTGAACAACCAATGGAAAAGTATTATACACCGCACATTATTTGGGTTGTGTGAAATTGCATACTAGCGAACTTATAACTTACACTTACCTCTGCCAATTTAATGTGAGTCGAAAAGTATAAGGACGTAGGTGGTAATTTGCCATGCGTACAAGGCACAGCTTATCGACCCATTCAGAATCAAAATTGGGGGAGAAGTAACAATTACACATGCCCCAATCCCCAAACTCTCGGGTCATATTCTAGCAGCCCATAGAATGCAATTTATCTTTTTCATATCCAGTCTGGGTGGGTCTCATATACGAGCTGCGCCTTACACGATGAGTTTTAAATATATCAAAAGAAATATCAGACAAATCCGTTCAATTCGATTTTCCCTTGTGGTCTTGCACTTTCTACCACTCAGTAGTCTGTTCTGCATCTGAGAAGAGCGAAAGGGTGTAGGTGTTTTAATAATATAACTATTGTTCTTGTCGTTGCCCCCAGCAGGGCTTAGGGTGTTTATGTCAGTGACTTGGTGTGAACAGTCACTGAAGATAATACATTCAATGAAAAGCAAAACCCCAGTCGTCCTGTACAGTACAGATCAAAAACAGTCTCACTTGTAAATGATATTTAAAGCACTTCTCACGCTAGGAAATATTAAGTATCGATGTATTATGAAAGTATTTGTGCTCTATGTGTCCAGTATTTAATAATGCCAAAGCTGTATGTGTAAAGGCAAAGCATGGCTGAATTTATTAGGATGAAGGGCTGAAGTAATGCACTGACTGTTGACCCACATTTATTGACTTGCACTACAAATGCCAGCATAGCTGGATTTGTCTCTGGTAAAAGGGAACAGTGACAACTCTATTTTATTTATGGGAAAGTTGAATAAAACGTGATAAATATAAGGGTGTGATTAAAGCTCTTTTAAAAGAGGATAAAAGAAAAACGATAGTTTAAAGTTTTATGCAAGAAGTACATTGTGAATGCAGGGAGTGCCTTTGGAGAGATAAGCAATGTCGCTGTTAGTATCACTTGAGCTGAGCATTGCTGTGAGAGACGTGATGTTAGCTTATTGTGAAGCGAGAATAAGGTTGATCCGAATACAAATTGATAAGAAACTGGTCATCTGATAAGTAAAGTATTGGAGTCTTTCCTTATACCGCTGCCTACTGTTTGCTGATAACCTTCTCCCTATCCTATGGTGCTGATGTTCTTGTACGCTCAGATGCCATTGGTAGGGTAAGCATATATAGACTATTCAAAAAGTTGATACCGGTCACTGTTAATGCAGGTCATATGGTACTATTGGCTGTAATGCAAGTAGATGACTATGTCTAGCCAAGATGTATCTCAAACAGTTCTTTCATATCCTCTGTAGCACTGCATTGCAAAGTGTGTTTGTAGTAAGCTGAAATTGCATTCATTATAAACCTTATCTGTGGAAGTGGTTCGCTATATATTTTGTACCCTATTGAAACAGGATGCATAAAAAAGTAATGTGAACGATAATATTACAAACCAAAGACAAATAGATTGTTAGTAGTGTAGTAGTGAGAGTTGGAAATCATAGTGGTCCCCCAATTCCCAAGTACCTTTTCCTGCTTTAGATTCTCAAATTCATTCCCCACTACAAATTTGTAAATAACTTGTATTCTAGATTTATGTGTGGTGTCGATATTGTAAATGAAGGGTATATACATAATAGATTACAATAAAGTGTTCAAAGTGATTATCTCATTTATATTTCATTTCATATTGTTGATATGGTTGTCTTTTCACAGAATTGAATGGTACTTTCATTATGGTCAAATTGTGCTATAATAAATATGAATATTCAAAATACACGGCAGATAATGAAGTGATAGCACAAAAGCTAAGATTTAGGATATCGTAAATGCTCCCCCTGGAGCTTTTTTCACACTCAAAAAAAAAAGATCAATTTTACCACGTAGTTTACAAGCAGTTTAAAAACTAACTACTAAAGTACCATGAAAAAAAAATATTAGCGTCCTGGGCACTTATTATGTCAAATAATATAACTCATTGATTTTTAAAAAGATAGGACAATGCACAATCGTCATACGTGTCAAATTTAATTGGTGCATGAAAATATTGAATCGCCTATGCTGAAATTTGAGTCCACCAATAGTACTTCTCTGACAATTGGACACTGCCAGATGTAAAATTGATGCGAGCAGTCTGCTGGTATAGTTAAAATGTTAGGGAGATACCTGATAGATAAAGAAGCGAACATTTTAAAAGTTTTATTACTCCTAATACCACAAACCCATTTTGGCTGAAAGCATTGAAAACTTCATGTGTGGGTTGCATAACATACCTGTCCTGAATTATCTTTCTGTGAGTATTTTCCTATCAAGGCATCTAGATAAAACAGTTCATGGACTTAAGGGATGAGACACAAGATCTGGTTTTGGAAGTGATTTCAGTTCCTTCCCAGGGATATCAAGGTCACAATAACCTAGTGATTGCTCAACAATCTTCTTTTCCACATCCAATTTCTCATCATTTTGCTTTTTGGTAAGCGCTTCGTGAAATAGTTTACTGGATTCAAGAGCTGCCTGGACATCCTTATACAAGGCATGGAACGCTTTTTGCAGTGCATAGGCCAAGTATTTGGCTCGGCGTTCAGTTTTCACTCTTACGGCATGGCATTCAAGTTGAAATCCTGAAGCAGTCTCCTGATGGAAAACCCAAGCGAACACACAAGGATCAACTAGATGTTCCCCGCTACAGTAAGATATACGGGAGATATTGAAGGATTTGGTACCGACCACTTTACAGGAGAAGTCCACTGTGTAGTGAACAAGGCCATAAGGTTTGACATCAATGTAGATGTAGTCCATGTCAGCACACTCCAATGTGGCCTTGTCTAGAAGTAAGGAAACTGCATTTTCTGTACAGCCTTCACCAGCGGCTTCAGAAACTGGAACCCGGCCCAGGTAAAGGCCACGATGGGCTCGTGCATAGGTACAGGAGGATTCATCATTCGAAGCACTCCGCATCAGTGAGCGTCCTTCCTGCAGTTCAATACTGTCCACTTTAGGGATACGCCTCGTCTTTCTTGTCCACATAGTGGAGAATATAGATCTGTAATAGAAATATAAAATGTGAAGTCCAAGGGCTAATACAGCATCGCAAAGAGCCGAAATGCTGAAGAACAACAAAACCCAAATGTTTCATAGAAATTTCAGAGCAGAAAATATTTCATTTCATGGTAAATACATCGAAATACTGAGGGGCTATAGAGATGGCACTACGACGCTGTATCATATGGGAGGTGTGTGATATGTAGGGTGCATGATCACATGATCCTTTGATGTCATAGCTTCAAATTGGCAATGTAAACAAGCCTCACGCATGTCCGACGATGTAATTACCGGTATTTGATTTTGACAAGTCAATGTAACCATGAAATAAATGCAAAGGAACTCTCGACCTATGGGCATCATGCGATACAGCAGTGAGACTGCATGTGATAACAGTCCCTGATTCCCACACTCGTGAACCTTTGCTCATGTATCTGCAAAAGCAGTATTGACCTTAAATCCCTGGGTGGCTTATAGATATTTTCATACTCTTGATGTGACTTACTTAATTACCCTGAGCTTAAGGTGCGGCATATAGGCGGGATGTTTATACTATACCATGGTACAATGTACGTGTACTAAGTTGGTAATTTTGAAGCATCAATTCTTGTTTATAGCTTTCCATGTAACTCAGGGTGCGGCTTATCGTTAGGTTTTACAGATGTGGTTTGCAAACAGATTGGTTTGCATTAGATTATACATTACCGACAACTTTAACTATTTTTTTATAGTGTAAACTATGGATTCGTTTTGTTCCATGTCACTTTAAGTGAAGGTTTCACACATAGGTGAACACCTGTGAAATGCCTCAAGCAATAGCCTGAAGGTAATTCAGAGATGTCACTTTTCCTACTTGGGAACAACCTCTTATAATTTCTTTTTTTTTAATTAGACTTCGTCATTTATTGTCATGTGAGTGATTTTCTATGATTGCATACAATTCTGATATATTGTCATCTATATCGCTTGGCATAAACCCTAGGGAAACAAGGTTAGAAACCATGTTATGCGGTTGTATCAGATTAGAGAAAAAATAAGGAAAAATCAAAAGGTTTAAGGACTGTGTTGTTATGGACAAGACTATACCTTGCTAAGGGTAGGTTTTGATTCATGGAAAGATGAAGTTACATTGAGGTGAAGGATCAGGGACAATACAATTCGCCTAGGTTGCCAGAAGAGGGAAACGAGGAGAGAACATTCCATCCGGGGAGAAGTGGTGTCCACTTTATATAGGCATGGAGATAGGATGTAGGAGGACAGGATGCTTAATATACATTCATGAGGAAGCGAGCTTTCGTAGTTATAAAGGAGAGTGAGTCTAAACCAGTTTAAACAAGTGGGGGGATCAAGGGCTGTTGAGTTGTATTTGGATTTAAATTCAGTAAGATCTGCTGCAGTTTAGACGTCCGCTTTAATTCTGTTCCAAAGGGAGATACCTCTGGATATGTGACTTCGCTTGTATTTCGCAACCCTGGGACGTCTCTCTTTGAACTTGACCTTCCAATCTCCCCTAGTTCTGGGGTTCGCAGTTGGTCTCAGCTCAAGCCTTTGAGAGAGTTTGTACATGTGTATGGCGAGTTGCTCATTTCTTCTGTCAGCAAGCAATTAGGTTGAGGTGGCCTTAAGTATTTCATCTGTGGGAGTTCTCTGATTGTATTCTTTTAAACAAATTTTTAAGGCCCTGTTTTGCAGCCGTTGCAGCTTCAGAATATGTTGCTGTGTAGCACCTTCTAGCACAAAGCTACAATAATCAAAATAAGGTATTTTTTGCTTATATAAGGCTATGGCAACTGACTGAGACATTAGCTGGCGGAGGTTTCCAAATGTGAATAATTTATTCGTAATTTTCTTTCTAGTGACTTTCAGATGCTCATGTAAGGTTAGGTCACTATCTATCCATATGCCCAAGTACTTATAGCAGTTAGGTGTCGCTAAGGTGGTGCTACCCATGGTAATTAGGATCTCTTTGGCCTTTTCAACTTGAGCCTTATGGCCATACCAAACCACTTGGGGTTTCTTGGCATTTATAGTGAGCCTGTGCGCGGCGCACCATTTACCTACTCTATTCAAATCAGCCTGTATGTTCTCTGCTGCTAGTGCCTTTTCTTTGTTTTTAGCCAACAACACGATATCGTCAGCATATAACAAGATATCAGTGTCAACAACTGTCGTAACTTGGTTGATATATAAGATGAAGAGCAACGGGCCTAGGGTTGAGCCCTTGGGGACACCATGATTAACCTGAAGTTTGCTAGATGTCACAGAGTTAAGGAAGGCCGCTTGCTTCCTGTGGCCCAGGTAGCTGGCTAGCCATTTCAGCGTTATTGAATTATTTTCATATATGAAAATAATTCATTCACATGTAACACCACGCGCTAGAATTTTGTCCACGTCCTTCTCCTACTCAGTCATAGACTTGCCATAGCCTTTCAGTTATTCATTTTTTTGTCTGTGCCTGCATAGGTATAATACCTAAGACCTCGCCTCAGACTAATTAGGCAATGACAAAACGTATTTATATAAGACCTATGCAAGTCTATGTTTGTCACAGGTCGTTCTGGGCCACCTGGTCGTCTTGGGGTCGCCTGATAGCTTTTCTTGTTGATTTCATGAAGCCGAGAAAGCCTTCCATTAACCCACCAAAGGCCACCTACATATATGTATATATATACATGTACACATAAGTATGATACCCCTTATTATATTAGGAGTTCTAAGTGGCGTGGCATTGGTTTATTTGGAGTCTTGGGACCGTAAACATGCGTGCCATTCCCATATTAGGAGCCACAATCGCGTAGCATTATTATATTTGGAGGAGTTATTGCGTCCAATTACCTAAATCACTCTGTGTCCCTTGAGGATTAATAGGCATCCATGCACGTTCTACTGAGCCCTAACCACCCCACACAGTTTAGTACCTGTACAACGCCAATAGACCCCTCTGAAGCCGTTCTACTGAGCCCTAACCATCTCACACAGTTTAGTACCTGTACAACGCCAATAGACCCCTCTGAAGCCGTTCTACTGAGCCCTAACCACCCCACACAGTTTAGTACCTGTACAACGCCAATAGACTCCTCTGAAGCCGTTCTACTGAGCCCTAACCACCCCACACAGTTTAGTACCTGTACAACGCCAATAGACCCCTCTGAAGCCGTTCTACTGAGCCCTAACCATCTCACACAGTTTAGTACCTGTACAACGCCAATAGACTCCTCAGAAGCCGTTCTACTGAGCCCTAACCACCCCACACAGTTTAGTACCTGTACAACGCCAATAGACCCCTCTGAAGCCGTTCTACTGAGCCCTAACCATCTCACACAGTTTAGTACATGTATCACTCCAGATAGAGGTACAGCATTGTATTTGGCCATGAAATAAATTATTTGTCATTAAAAGATCGCTAAATAGGCCTAAAATATCGCTAGGTTGGTATAATAGACTCTACACATTTTTATTAGCTGAGAGACCCTTAGACCACCTGTCATTTTATTCCATAAGGTCAGCGTGATGCACCAATGCATTTATTTGTCCTTAAAAGATCGCTAAGTTGGTGATAACTTTGTTCCCATTGTGCATATCTGAAAATAAAGACCGCCATGACGTTCGCCAGCTCGAGCTACCCTTTATGTATAGGTCACACTATGGGAAACTCCTATTATTAAGGGAGATACGATTTATTTTGTAAAACTGCCAGTTCTTGGACCTCTCTGCCAGTGCCTGGACTGGCGTCTGCCCCCGCATCCCAAAAAAGCCTATATTTCGATCCATTCCTTCCTCGAACCTGCCCTTTTTCGCCGGTGACACTTAAAACAGATAGGTTTTGGCTGGAGGTAGGGCGCAGGTGGACCGGCTCAGGCCGAAAAGGGCGCTAGTCAATAAATTTATTTCGCTTATTCTTTTCCGAAACAAATTTTTTAGGGGGGCATGTCCTTTAGGGGGACGAAACACCCCAGATAGATACCAAACATTCCATATCCGCGCATATTATTTGCATAATTAGCATAATTATGCAGTATCTTGGTACTTTTCCATATAAATAGATGTGTGTCATTGCTGAATGGATGTCTTTCCATTTCTCCATTCTCTGGTGTTTGATTGGAAATGTTGACGCCATTCTGTGTTTTAATCTGTGTTTTTATGGTACATGTATTGAGTTTAAGGCCATAACAGGTTTAGTAACAGGTATGCTATGGTACGATGGTAATTACTCACTATTTGTCAGCAATTATTCAATATAAATTAGTAATTACTCACTATTTGTCAGCAGTTAGTCAATATATATATATATATATATCAGTAATTACTCACAATTTGTCAGCAATTAGTCAATATACGTCAGTACTTAGTCACTCTATATCAGCAATATAGACTCCTCTGTCACTATTGACTACTACCACTACTGACTACATGTCACTATTTACTCTTAATCTGTCAGCAATTAGTCAATATATAACAGAGAAATAGCCTCTGATTCAATTGTGCATCCTGTCTTGACTGGTATTTGTCAAAATATGTCAGTATCTATGGACTATTTGTCACCAATTAGTTAATATATGTAAGTAATTATTTACTATTCGTCAGCAATTAGTCAATACATGATAGTAGTTACTTACATTTTATCAGTATTTAGTCAATACATGTTAGTAATTGCTCACTATTTGTCAGCAATTAGTCTATATGTTAGTAATTGCTCACTATTTGTCAGCAATTATTCAATATGTATATAGGAATGACGAATTTTGTGTATCGAATGTTTGTATTGACATCGAGAGCCGGTCATATTTCCCTCGAGTGAGTTATACGATCGAGAGGGAAATGTGACCGGCTCGAGATGTCAATACAAACATTCGATACACAAAATTTGTCATTCCTATATTTATTTTTACATGTTTAGGCACAGGGAAGCGATGAAATCAAACAAAAACTCACTGTTTAATTGAACTTTTGGGGCAGGTCCCGCCATCTTGGTTATTTACTTCTGGTTAGGACTACTCCGCAGAAAAAGTAGTGTCAGTATTTGATCATAAAAAATCAATGGATTCTTATTTATATCAAAGAAAATGGAGAAAATTAGCACGCATTACTCGTCTATATATAAGAATCCATTGATTTTTCAAAACGGTCCGAAATTTTCGGCGTCTTTCTTGTACGACGAGCAGTTGACCTATATCTACATCCGGGACACTGACACACTTTCGCCGGACAAGGAGGCGGGTGGGAAAGCCGGACCGCGACTCGCGTACTTTGGGAAAATCAATGGATTCTTATTTATATCGAAGAAAATGGAGAAAATTAGCACGCATTCCTTATCTATGGATCGAATACTTCTTGGGATTTTAATATTATAACATGTCATGGCTGGATTCCATACGAAAAGTGACTGTAAACACGGCGGTACCTCTCCCGGCAAGGAACAAAAACAATGGCTTCGCGCAGAGCGGACCCGGGCCGTATCGCTTGGTTTTACAAAATGTATTCTCCTGGCTATAATCTTTGGATTTCAGGTAAGAAATTAATACAAAATGGCTAACAATGTTTTCCTGTGAATAACTCCACCAGGCTCCATTGAAATCTATGCTAACGAGGTCTGCAAACATCAGGTATGTGGGAAAAAAAAATTCAAATGCTGGATATAGATTCCTGCGCCGAGTGATGAGGCCGGAAGGAGGGGAAATACAGTCGAAATGTCAAATAACTTTTTGGCAAATACGAACCCATATATCGTAAATAATCACAATATGCTTTACCGTGCGTTAGTCTACGGGAGTCCAGAATCTTACTAAACATGTAAAAATAAATATATTAGTAATTACTCACTATTTGTCAGCAAATAGTCAATATATATCAGTATTTACTCACAATTTGTCAGCAATTAGTCAATATATGTCAGTACTTAGTCACTCTATAACAGCAATTATCAATATATGTCAGTATTTACTCACAATCTGTCAGCAATTAGTCAATATATAACAGAGAAATAGCCACTGATTCAATTGTGCATCCTGCCTTGACTGGTATTTGTCAAAATATGTCAGTATCTATGGACTATTTGTTAGCAATTAGTTAATATATATTAGTAATTATTCACTATTTGTCAGCAATTAGTCAATACATGGTAGTAGTTACTTACATTTTATCAGCATTTAGTCAATATATGTTGGTAATTGCTCACTATTTATCAGCAATTAGTCTATATGTTAGTAATTGCTCACTATTTGTCAACAATCATTCAATATATATTAGTAATTACTCACAATTTGTCAGCATTTAGTCAATACATATATCAGTATTTACTCACAATTTGTCAGCAATTAGTCAATATACGTCAGTACTTAGTCACTCTATATCAGCAATTATCAATGCATGTCAGTATTTACTCACAATCTGTCAGCAAATAGTCAATATACTCACTTTTTGTCAGTGATTAGTCAAAATATATCAATATATGTTAGTACTTAGTCACTATATAACAGTAATTAATCAATATCAGTAATTGTCAGTAATTGCTCACTATTTGTAAGCAATTAATCAATATTTGTCAGTAATCTCTCACCATTTAACTGCAAACAGTCAATTTATGCCATTACTTAGTCACTATATATCAGTATTTAGTCACTATATATCAGTCAATATACATCAGTAAATACTCACTCTTTGTCAGCAATTAGTCAATAAATTTCAGCTATTACCTAACTTTTTATCAGAAATTAGTCAATATATGTCAGTAAGTACTCACTCTTTGTCAGCAATTAGTCAATATATGTCAGTAATTACTCACTCTTTGTCAGCAATTAGTCCATATATGTCAGTAATTACTCACTATATATCAGCAATTAGTCAATACATGTCAGTATTTACTCAGAATTCATCAGCAATTAGTCAATATGTCAGTATTTACTCTCATTTTAATGAATAAATGTTAGTAATTACTCACTAGCAATTGGTCAATATATGTTAGTAATTTCTCACTATTTGTCAGCAATTAGTCAATATATAATAGTAATTATTCACCTTTTGTCAGTAATTCGTCAAAATATATCAGTAATAATTCACTATTTGTCAGCAATTAGTCAATATATGTTAGTAATTACTTACTGTATAACAGCAATTAGTCAGGATATGTCAGTACTTAGTCACTATATATCAGAAATTAGTCAACACATGTCAGTATACATACGATTTGTCAGCAGTTAGTCAATGTATGTCAGTATTTACTCACATTTTGTCAGCAATACGTAAATATATGTCAGTACTATGTCACTATTTGTCAACAATTAGTCGGAATATATCAGTAACTATGCGAGAGGGAACCTATTCAAATATTCTGGTCATCAACCTTGGCAAAATAATTCATCACAGCTATGCTGTGCTTACCTCAAGGTTTTTCTCAAGTCATCAAAAACATGCCTCCTCGTACTACCCATTCCCTCCCCCTGTGGAGTGGGGACCGTCATGTGAGGGCATGGAGGAGCAGAATAACTTCATTGGGAGTCCATGAAGGAGTAATCCTCCTTCCATTCTACCAGTGGGCATACCAGATTCGTAAAAGGCGACAAACTTGGGGTTTCTTGTGGCATGGGATTCCCCCTCAGTGAACCACATCTGAGGGATCAAAGGCCGTGGTTTGTCTGGCCCTGCCTATGGGACCAGGCAAATAAAAGAACACTTGCTATCCTTCAAAAAGAGTAGGGGAATGAAGCCCCGGTAGCGGTTTTCCCCCTCACCCCTCCTCATAGACTCGGTCATTCATCTCATAGATTCGGTCATTCATAGATTCGGTCACTGCTGTGTTGGGCAAGCAGCATATAAATACCTGTCTAAAAAGAAAAGAAAGGACTTCATGTCCGAAATCGAATGTCTGATTCCTCGATGGCCCCCAGACGTAAAACTAAACAAACAAACACCCATTCCCAGGCTAACAAGTTTTTTAATTAAAGGGTGTGATGAATAGAATCGAATGCTTTGCTGAAGTTGATGTACATGGCACATGTTATTTCAGCATTATCTCTATTTGCATATAGGTTATCAAGCAGTTTAAAAAACGCGTCAAGGGTCCCCTTCCTTTTAACAAAGCCATATTGTTTCTAAGAGATGTTCCCCTGTGGAGTGGGGACCTTCATGTGAGGGCATGGAGGAGCAGAATAACTTCATTAGGAGTCCATGAAGGAGAAATTCTCCTTCCATTCTACCAGTGGGCATACCAGATTCGTGAAAGGGGACACACTTGGGGTTTCTTGTGGCTTTGGGTGGGCATGTAGGCAGCTGGTGTCCATATGCGCGGGCCCGGGTATACCAGGGGTGGGCAACTGTCGCAATTTCCCAAAAACGTGCGATAGGGAGCTTGTGACAGTGACATTGAGGATGATATGGGCTTTCTAAATCTGAAAGAATTTTGTCAATATTCCAACGAGAACCAAAGTTATGACCTTTTCAATACATGCCAAATGTGAAAGAATATTGTAAATATACCAACTAGAACCAAACAATCATAAATATTCCTGACTGATTTCACCTTGAGGTCCAAAAAGTTAATGATTGAACTCTCACTGTTACCTTGGAGCGCTATTATACTCCTATTTTGCTCCCAAATATTCTGGAGTTGATAGCTGTTCAGTTTATAAAGGAAGAATCTGAAAAATTTCTTGGAGCAATATGCCTCCAAAAATCAAGATCATATCGATTTTAAAGGCAGAATCTGTAGATATACTTTCTTGGAGCAATATGCCCCCAATAACCTTAAGATCACATCAATTTTAAAAGAATAGAACACACCAATTTTGATTTACATCAACCTAGGTAGAGAATCTTTAATACTTTTTGGAGCAATTTGACCGAAAAAAGAAATACTGCAACTCCAGTCATTTTAAATGTAAAGTTTCAAAATCTTCTGACTGCAATTTGCCAACCTGTTACTCTACAGCACCAATGTTTTAAGGTAAAATCTGGAAATTTTCTAGGTGTATATCTTCTAAAACATATCCATCTATAGGTAAAACCTGAAAAGTTTTGGTGCTATGCCTCTTCCCCATCCCCTACAATAGCCCAATTTAGAACAGAGAATTTTCCAGGAGCAATTAGCCCCTAAAGCTTGCATAACACACTTATTTCAAATGTTAAATTTTCCTGCAGCAATTTGCCACCTAAATAAAAAAAAAACAAGCACTAATGTTTTGAGGCTGAATCTGAGAATCTGAAGTAATTTGCCCCTTGTATCCTCTAGAACACAACCTTTAAAAAACATGATACATTTTCTTTTTGAGGGGTGCTGGGGATTGTTCCTCCCCAAAACCCCCAAATTGATCCCATTGAAAACACATTGCTACAATGATTCATACGTTTGCTCCAGCACTTTGCAATATGCCCACCCCTGTATACATGCTTGCCTTTTGCCATGGGATTCCCCCTCAGTGAACCATGTCTGAGTGATCAAAGACTGTGGTTTGTCTGGCCCTGCCTATGGGACCAGGTTTTTCTCATAGATTCGGTCATTCACAGATTTGGTCACTGCTGTGTCGGGCAAGAAGCATATAGATACCACTCTAGCTGTTTGGACCAGCAGCTTTTAAAAACCTTTCCAAAAAAAAAACAAAGGACTTGATGTCCGCGAACCACAGAAATGTCTTCTAACTTTTAAGTACTATTAGTGGATGTGAAATCAACCAAACCAAACCAAATCTCAGAGATGTATTTATGTTCAAATGCCCATTGCTTAACATGTGCATGCACTACCTTCTCAATAAGTTTCCCTGGAAGGGGTAGGAGACTAATGGGTCGCCAGTTGGAGAGATCATTTAAATTTCCTGACTTGGGATTCGGGACTACAGTGGCTGTTGCCCAAACAGCAGGGAATACTCCCGTATCAAAGCTTTTGTTAAACATGTCGCATAGTTGTGTCGAGAGGAACCTGAACGTGTCCTTTATTACCTTGGATGAGACTCCATAAATAGCTTATCGGAGATTTATTTGTCCATAGTAGCATGGTCAACCTGAGGGGGACCTATGGTGGTTGGGAGTAGAGCTCTGTAAATTCTCCATAAATTCCAAGACCGGGGGAGGTGGCTCATATCCTTGAATATTTTGGTGGCTCATAATTTGTAATTATACAAATTAATTGATATTAAGCCAGGTTTTGTCCTAGATGAAAGCCAATATTGAATACCGGTAATACATGTAATTACACTGTCACCAAGTCATTCCCATTGTCCTGTGTCTGAAGTGTTTCACATATTATTAGTGTTGACCAACGATTTACGACCCCACTTAACGGGAAGAAAGCTGCACCCGGTATGCCTATAATGAAAACTTCCGGTAATAAAACGTGGTTACATTGGAGACATGATGGCACGGCCATGATATCTAGGTCAATTTTGATGTAATGATGATTGACATTATGTACAAATAAGCACAAAGAGCTGGAAGGTGTTAACATTATTGGGATCCATGGCTTCATTTGAAATACAGGATAGGCTAGAAGAGAATTCCTGAATTACATTAATGATGCATATACTAAGAATTGAATATCAGTCCAGCCTATTCATACTTTTAGAATTGTTTTACAACAATGTAACTAGCAGTGCATTCAAGTTATATTAGCGGGTATAGGCCTTGCCCTACTCTGTATAGCACATATATATTGAAACAAACAAGGCTGATACAATAACTGGGTTTACCCTAGTCTATATCTAGCTGGGGGCCTAGTCTAGTAGCATAAATTGGTGTATGTGTGTCCCTCTCAGTGTTACAGAATAGGGACATGCTCTATCATTATGTATGGGACTGTGGACAATGAGAATGGATATGTCATCAATTTGTGATAATTATTTTTGCACATAGCCATGTGTACACTCATTCTTATACCACATTGGTCTACTTCCAACCCATATGTGATAGGAAGCCTCTTTTAGATTTTAGAACCCTGCAGGAAAGAAGAGAGAAAAGAGTTTGGAAAACAATTTTCCCTGCCTACGCTCCAGTGTATGCGATGTAGGAAAACTGTGACTAACTGTGGCCAAGGCCTGCCCCTATTCTGTAACACTGAGAGGGACCAATGTGGTATATGAATGAGTGTGCACATGGCGTTGTGCAAAAATAATTATCACAAATTGATGATATTTCCATTCTCATTGTCTTCAGTCCCATACATAATGATAGAGCCTGCCCCTATTCTGTAAAACTGAGAGGGACACACACACACCAAGGCAAAATGAAATACCCTCGAAATTCATAGATAGGACAAGATAGGCCTTGGACATCTATTAAGGGCCTATACAATGCATGTGTGCAGACAATTTCCATGTTCTAAAACAACTTTTAGAGTTACTGTAAATGGATATTGAACGGCTCGGAATACTGTCTGTAATATTCTGGATCTCTTATAGAATTATCCCATACAAAGTTTTACAAGTGCGCCGCAGTCTCCCTTTGTATATGGAGGGTGACACTTGTGTCCACCAGGTGCCGCTGGCTTTTGTTCTTATTGGATTATGGATGCGTGACCTAGGTCAGCCTTACGTGCTCCCCTTTTTGAATGTTTTGATAGAACTTTGGATATCTTATGCGCATGACTATAGTGTTTCGAATCCTACCTTATATTTAAGCTATCATTTATAAAGTACATGTTTAATGCCTTCTTTTTATGAGTCTTGATTAGAATCCTGATCTCATGTAAACTTCCCCATGGTAATAACAAGATATCTCACATGAAAATACAACAACTGTTTAGCTTTTAGACATTCCAGAGGCATGAGTCTGAATCCCTGAATCCATCTGACCATAGTAGTCATATATACCACTTGGACATTATAATATCGAATGTCAAGGACAGCCAAAGAGCAAACAGTGCATACATCACTTTGTATTCACCATGGTTTGTAAGCCTAGGGCTAAGTACCATCAGTGTTATATGGCTGCCTGGTGCCCTGAGGGCAAGAGAAACGTGTCTGCCAAATATTATAGACTGTATCACTCCTGCCTCTATTGTAGGCTCTATGGATACATCTTTGCTTTTTATTAAGAGGAGGGGGCATACAAACAAAATCAGTGGCACTCTCTTAGAAACCCAAACACGGATGCTGTTTGTGTGGTGTCTTTGCATGCAATGGTTCTTTCTGATATTAGCATTTCTTTTGGATTCATGGTGAGTGTGGAAGGCTAAGAGAGAGGGAGAGAAGTCCAGTGCTCTCAATTCTGTGAGTCATAATGCTGCCAGAGCATGCCCAGTAGGAGTGATTGATATGAAGTAGAGCTCCAGGACGAAAAGATGTGTGATATAAATCAAAGCTGAAGTAATGGGAACATGGCATCCATTAAATAACATGCCTCTAGCATGTATTTAGAAATGTAGTATTTAAACATTTGAGTGAAATTTAGTGTAAGTTTACTGTAAATCTCAAATTATTGTATTATGATGATAAACATAGTGATTGAATACACATTTTAAGATTACACTTAACTGAAATATGTCATTTCCCCTGTTTTATCATTAAATTCATGACATGATAGTTATTTCACTATTATGTGAAAACCATTAATTTGGGGAAGTTTTGGATATTGTAGCAAAGAAAATAACATTAGAAAACCATAATGACAGCAGTTTCAGCTCTGGTCATAAAGTCATATCTCATACTTTGATAAATATATATGTATGTTTAGAATAATCAGTTTTAATTACAACTCATTGGGACAGTCCACAATGCATTCGATGAGAATATTGGTAAACCCAAAGGAAGAGATAATCATACTTATACTTTTTGTGCACAATATTTATTTCAAATGATAGATATTAAAAATGTGAGAAATCTCTTTTCTACAAGTAGTCAGAAGTCAAAATATCAAATAATCCACGGTGTCTGTGATATGGCCATAAAAATATGGTAATTTTGTTACATACCCATCAAACTTCCACATCGGTTCTTCATCTGCTGCCCACGGCAAGTAGCAATTGTATAGACATGAGATTCAAGTGGTCAGATTCAAAGTTACCACCACGCCAATCATGCATTAGGCCTGCTATACCATATGTATGATCAACTGTAGGTTAGAAAGCCACAGTAAGTCGCAGTTTTCCTACATCGCATACACCGGAGCGTAGGCAGGGAAAATTGTTTTCCCAACTCTTTTCTCTCTTCTTTCCTCCAGGGTTCTTTTTTCCTCCTGTGTTTCTGCTTATTCCCTGCTGTGTAGTTGAGCCCTGCAGTCCCGCCTCCTGCACGTGAATTTGTGTGGGTTCAGAATGTTACCTAGGTAGAGAAGGGGTAAAAGTGATAGCCCTACTCCAGGCACCGTCTGAATGAGGATGCCCCCAAATAGTGCTCATGTACTGGAGGATATGATGGGTTTGCTGTCGATGCATTTATCCTATACAGAACATACATTCAGAAAAGGGTGAAAAACTGCCTGATGTTGTGAGTCCACTATTGTAGCAAGTGTATACTGAGTCCATAGGAGCCTGTGTACCTGGGGGAGTCTGCAGTGAGAATGCCTCACTCCTCCAGTGAGCTGTGGCACGTTAACGCCTGGAGGTGATATACTGACAGGTGCAGATATTGCTCCAGTGTTTGGCTGTAGGGCCAACAGCAGCCTCCAGTCTACCTCCAGGCCCCATGCAGGCTATAGCCCAGTGCAGGCCCTCTCAGCCTCTGAGTGGGAACTCATGCAGGTTGGCCAACAGAGACATCACAGTCACTTCTGCCATATTCCTGTGTTGGCTAGAGAAATTGACTAGTGGTTGAGTTGTGAGATTGTTACTTGCTCTGTCCTGTGCCCCATCTTGTCTATGGGCAGGTTTAATAGTAATAAGTTTAAGTTGTACCAGCACCCCCACAAAATTGTCTGGGAGACAAGCTTCTGAAGTTGAAAGAAGCACAGAGAACTGTATCCATTCAGTGATTTTTGTACATTTTTTTCACTGCATTGTGATCTCGATGCCCGCGGTCTCGATGGCACCTTAAAGCTAGAGTTTACCCACTAGTGATTACCATTAGGGAATTTGAGAGTTCTCCCATGAGTATATCTGTAGCATGGGACCAAACAACTAATTAAAACCTTAAAATATATAGATAATTCGGCAATTGGCAGTGGATCTCCTGATAGTCTCTACAGCCTTCGGGGATTAGGGACGTTTATGACATGACCTCGTGCCATACTATGCTGGTTGTAACTATGGGATGCTGGTCCAAATGGAATACACTCTCTTCACAGTCAGGCCATGTCATGTGGGTTCAGTATATTAATAATTCAGGGGGGTTTGCTGATAATCTAACATGCTACAAGGGGGTAGGCTTGTTCCAGTTGATCTGCAGATAATGGACTGAGCGGACCAATATATATGTATAGGAACCTGAATAATCTATGGCTAGGATTTAGAAAATATGCCCATTGAATGTATATATCGGATATTTTATTGTTATCCAAGTTGTCCTCAGATGTAATGCACCTATTCACATCTTAATTCTCATTGTGATGACATAGTAACCCAGCCTGTGACGTCACACCGGGGACGTCACTGACTGGTACCAGGCTTGTTCTGTACATTATACTGCTATAGAATTATGTCGAGGACCTGTTCAGAATGAGCGATCGTTGACCAGTGGTGGGCAGTAGGTCATCAGTCAGGAGTGGGGCCAAACTTTACAGGTTTATGTTTCTGATGGATCATTTGTAATGATGTCGGAGCAGGAGAACCGCGCCCCCTCTCCCCCCCCCCCCAAAAAAAAATACAACCCCAAAAAAACACACACACACACACAAAACAAACAATAAATGAATAATCAAATAAAGAAGAATAAGTGGCACGATTTATGGATTAGATAGATTACACACCTGCTACACTGAAAACATGGAAGATCCGAAACTAGTCAGCGGTGACCACTTTAGGTCCTCAAGTTGACGATACCTAAAACTACAACTTTAGGTAGTCATCCTGATGACCTAAGTCGTCAGTATGACGACTCTGTACTGTCAGTATTGTCATATTGACGACTCGGGTCGTCAGGATGACGACCTGAAGTCGTCATTTTGACTACCTAAAGTTGTAGTTTTAGGCATTGTCAACTTGAGGACCTAAAGTGGTCACCGCTGACTAGTTTCGGATCTTCCATGTTTTCAGTGTACCTCTTAGTCATAGCTGTGCCAAAAATACCCTGCTGCCAAAAAGGAGCTGTTAGCCAATGGGGCAATTCTTTTTTTCTCTGGCTTTTATTTTTTTGAGCAATTGACCATTTCATGGGGGCCTTTTAAGTTTTTATGCATTCACTCTTCTTTAGCTATTCTTTCCTATGGCGTAGAGCATTCACAGAGAAAAGAACACTGATCGCTTTGACGCATACTGCACAGGTCACAATTTGTCTCCCACATGACATGCATGAAGGCATGTTGAATGAGGTTGACCCTCTCATATTTGGTTCGTCAACTGAACTTGACATGCGTAATGAAGACACGTCACATATTTCTGATCCATTCACCTGAGTGCTAGGTAATACTGGGAGACAATTATGTAAGGGTCAAGAGCAGTCAATAACTATGTACCAATGGTTCAATCAAGGCAGGCCTATAATAGAAGGCAGGGGATATCATAGTCCCACAGGCCTGCAACACTAAGGCACCTTTTCCTATCTACAGAACTTCTACTTGACTGAGGACCTCTATGCACTCCATAAGACAAGGCATGGAGGTGCAGGGCAATGCCATATGTCTCCCTGTACTGTAGATACTGAGATTATAGATTGTGGGTTAGAATACAGTCCTTTGGTATTTTCACTGACCCACACATATGGTGTCTTACCTCTCCAGTTGAAGTATTCAGGATCATATTCAATAACAAATGCAAATTTAACAATGACATAGAATTCACTACCATTCATTGATAGTATTTACAGACCTTAGTGATCTATTTTTCATGAAAACAAAATGACACAGATACATCAAATGTCTCAAGTGTTTGTAGTACTTCTTGGTACTGATTAATCCTGGTACCAAAATGGTCGTTTTCCCCATCTAGTGGAATATCCTAGAACAATTATGTATGTCAAACCATCACATGTCAAGTGCCTTTGACATGGCCGTGACCCTAGTCAACTCACAGATGACATGGCATTTTAAGGCATGTCAAATCTTATGAGGATTACTTTGTGCTACAGTTGTCATAGTGACATGTGCACATGTCCCAATGACGTGTGCTATCTGTGTCAAATCAAGTTGACATGGGTATACATGTCACTTTGTCAGGAAGACTTTTTTTAGTGTTAATGCTTCACACTGCACCAATTAAAGTGCTTTAGATATACAGACATGCAAACTCCTCAGTTTTTTCAGTTTCTCAGTTTTTCTATGATCTGTCAGGGTCATTCTTGTGATTCATCCAGATCCAATGAGATAATATTTTACCATTTATAGGGGGTTAGTCTTAGAAAATTCCAGATAGAAGGGTATCAGCCATCCATAAAAAGCACCAATATGCACCATCTGACTTCTCAGAATTCAAAATTTTCCTGGAGGAGACCCCAGAATTTACACGATTCAATCTGACAAAATATCATCACTTCTGTCGGCTCAGCTTTTTTCTCATCCAGAGTTTGCATCATGTATGGATATAGGGCTTAGCTGGTGCATTAGGAGTCGGAGGATGTACAAGCTAATCATTCAAACACACATGACCTGCATTATGGTATTAAATCAAATGAAATCATTCTATATTCAGATGGTCCCTTCTACAGGGCCTAACGCTATTTACACAAATCTTTTAATGTTGATGGCAGCCTGTGACGTCATAAGCCAACTGTTAGGTCATTACACAAATCTTTTAATGTTGATGGCAGCCTGTGACGTCATAAGCCAACTGTTAGGTCATAACGCTACAAGCTGGCCCCAAAGTGCAATGTAAAGAACAGAGTCAAAAGAAGATTGTTATAGGCTTCAGCCAACCATGTGTGGAATCAGGCTATGGTTTCCCATCATATATTGTGCCAGAAATTGTAAGTGATATGAGCTATGAATGGTTAATTTAGGGGTAAAAATTAATTCTAGAACATTCTGTCGATTCAGAATTTTGATTAAATGTCTCAAATTGAAGTATTTGGTGCATAATTGGTGCATCATGACGGGATTTTTTTATGTTTGTATATACCGGAAGTCAGCAAACAGGGAGTGGAAGAGTCCACTCATCAGTACAGGAGGGGTGATAGGTTGTTCCACCGGATAACATATGTACAAATTCCCGCTTGGGAGTTACTCAACAGGGCTGCATTCATGCATCATGACGACCAATGGGCACGATGCATGACAACCAATGGGCATGATGCATTTATTTTCTTATGTGGGCTCCCATTTTCCCAGCGCGGAAGGATAACATATAAAGGGATTCCCACCCAGTCAATGGTTGACGTTTTTTTTCTGCTGTGTTTGTTGACAAATAGCCTACTGGCACTGAGGGAGTCTAGATCACCCATTTCAGGAGGGGTGGCAGGCTATTCCACCAGATAACATTGAAGAGATTCCTGCCAAGTCAGAAACTTTAGATTTTATAGTTGGTACAAGCAAATCCTCAAAATCTTAGAAATATGTTATCAATGTGAAAAAAAAATATGAGAAAAAAGAAGAAATTTGAAGCTGAAGTCGGTACCTTTTTGCTGAGGTAGGTTGGGTGAACGGAAAACAAACTTCTTTTTTTTTTGGCCTTATTTGTTTCATAATCCCAGCGCTGAAGGCGCTGGTAGGCCAATAATACTCTAGTCTAGTGCCCCAAACTGCCAATAGGCACATGGTAGGGTCTGCATAGGCGCCTCCTTGAGTAAAAGCACAAAGTTACAGGGAACTCCCTCGAGCCTCGTTTCCAGTCTGGGAAACACCATAACAATCCAACTCAGCAGCACTCAGCCCCATCAGACATCAAAGTCCTCCTGTAGGTCTACTTTACAGGTAGGTCATAATGCCTAGATTTGGGATTGGTATTAAGGTCTGTGGACGTTGTCTATTGACACACCCTAGATTGATAGGCATATGTCATGGACAGATATTAAGGAACAATCAGACACACTATAGGTTGATATCTAGTTTTGCACTGGGCCTTACTGATAAGAGTCTCAAGAGAACACAGACACATGCCAGTGGCAGCTGCAGTGACAGTGGTATCTCCAGGACTGTATTTTTAAGAAGGCAGAAGACACAACCCTTTTCATCAGACACCAGAGCAATGGCAGAAGAACTGTTTGTACCATATGAAGCCCCTTCATGGGCCAAGCACCTCAGAGATGTCCCAACTAGAAAGCTTCAGGTAAGACATTATTAGGCCTATAGTATCATCTATCTGCAGGGGTCTTGTAAAGTTTATAGCACAAACTTATTCTATGCATGCTATATTAAACCGATGCTTTTGGTGTTTTTATGTGTTCATTTCATATCTGCAATAAACTTCGCCTTCATATTAATCCTTCATCAAGATCTGAGTATTTAATTGATACTATTACTTGATCAAGTTGTTGTCTCCCTCTTCTGCACAGCTGGCCAATATTCCTACACCCATACATAGATGGCGTCTTCCTGGGCTCCCGGATGATGTAGAAGTCTATATAAAGAGGGATGATATGACTGGAAGTACGCTCTCAGGGAATAAAGTAAGACTTGTATTTTGTTTCAATAGTAGCACATGGGAAAGGTTACGCCTGCGCACCCCCTCAGGGCGTACCTTTTACTGTGTTGGTCCACTGCTGTCTATAATACTGGTTGTAGTTTTTTATATTAATGATATCTTGGCAGGTAAAATCTAGAACAGGATAATCCCACTTTTTATATTCAAAAGGGACATGGGATTGAGGGACAAGAGTCATTCCCTCTTCTTAAATTCGACAAAGGACATGGGAGCTCCCCCCTGTCTAGGTCCCTATCAATAAAGAGCACTCTGTCTCTTTGACAAACATCAAGACCCCTGCCTCTATAATACTTTTAATAGATATCAGAGGCCAGTTATTTATCCAGTCCTGGTTGTCTCATGATATAAAATATCAATTATTTATAATGGTCTCGACAAATCCTTTCATTAGGTATAAGCCAGATTCCCTGGCCATGACCTTTGGTAGGGTAATGAATAGCCCTCACTACCTGCTGCGGTCAAAGGAGACAGTTTACAGTGCAAAATGTACTTAGCTAACTACTAGACATAGGAATGATCACTGTATGTTCAGAAGATCGACATAGTTTAGGATGTAATGTATCTATTCAATGTGACTGTATTGGCACACAGAGTGAAACTCCCCACTTGGCAAAAAACAGTTTACACGTTTTTTTTCAACCATTTTTCAACCAAATGACTAATAGGGAAACCAATAAAAACATTTTTTTAACGTAAAAAAAAAGGTTTTTATGCCAAGTGGGTCATTATGTTATAACAGTAAAATGCCTTGCATTTCAAGTACTCTGGAACTAAAGACACAAATATCAATCTGTAAATGATAAATAAAAGTCAATTCAACTTATGAAAATAAAGAAAGATATAACTGATATACCTGCAATATTAATACCTTAATTCCAGGTACGGAAGCTGGAGTTCCTCCTGGCTGATGCCGTGTCCCGGGGATGTCGTCATGTTATAACGTGTGGTGGCCTTCAGTCCAACCACTGTAGGACGGTGGCTGTGGCATGTGCCCAACTTGGACTTAAGGTCCATCTCTTCCTCAGAGAGGATATCCAGGTGAGTGGCCATATTTTGTCTTCTATATTTGATAAATCAAGCATTCATATTGTAAAGGTGGGTGAAAAATGGAATGAGTGAATAAGAAGATTTCCCTTGTGTAGACACTGACGAAACCAGTCATTTGCTTGCTAGACCCAGAACTCCCAGGTCTGCATTTCGATAAGCTATATTCTTCAGATTGGGGAGGCCCTCTTCTTTCGTGCTGTACATGATTATCAGTTCTTTTGAGTTAGAGTATTCCTTGATAATTAGTCAAACAGCCCTTATTTCCAGGGCTTGGACAGTGTGGAGAATTGTGGTAATGTGCTGTTGGATAGACTGAGTGGGGCCGAACTCTACTTTTTGCCTCGAAAATCACCACAAGTTACACACCTCAAACCGCGTATGGAGGCCTTGGCCCAGTCAATAGAGTTAGTGACCCTATATATGATTATGAAATGATTATGCATGATGGTGACCATATGAGTGAGAGTGTCTTTGACTAAAGTATATGTGCAATTTAAAAATTCAGAATATGCAGTTGTATAATGATTTAACTACTGTAACCAAATTACCATTGCATTGATAATATTACATGTGGATCCGAATTTATGCTTTCTCTTCATTTCATTCAAGGGAGTCGACTGGAGAGAAGAGTTATCTGGTGCCAGTTGGAGGCACCAACACAGTCGGAATATGGGGTTATCTGAGTGCCTTTCAAGAACTTATACAACAGGTAAGCTCATCAACTTTGAATACTATGAGTGAGTGAGTAATAGGTGTTTAATGCCATTTCAACAGCTAAGGTCATATTCATGGCGAGAACGACATTACACAATTTCACAGAGGAATGTGTCGGTACCCACGCATATGTGCACCACACACATCTGAGAGGATAGGAAAGAGGAGATATAGACCCTTTTAAGTGGGCTAGGGAAGCCCGTGTATACTATGTACCCCTATGATATTAGCACTCCTTCTAGTCTCAGCATTACTTTCTAAAGATGTGAACAAAACTATCATAGAAATAGTGATATGGTCCTCCTGATATAGCACTCTCAGTTGTCTCTTAACTGCAACTGAAGGTAAGAAAAAGAGAAGATTTTTTCCAGCTGTAAAAATAACTAGGTCTGATCATGATTACTAAACTTAATTTTGTATAATAATTCTGTATTATCTTTTACTTTTTGAAGGAGGTTCCTGACAGATTTGATGACATTGTATTTGCATGTGGAAGTGGTGGAACAGCAGAGGGTTTAGCTTTTGGCAACTACCTCTCCAAATCAAACCTCAGGTAGGGATACGATTATTTTACAAAAGCTAGCTGATTCAGTTCATCCACCCTATGTCTATGTCATTCAAATAAGAGTGTAGATTTCTACAGTAGGCTTGAACATGGATTAACGATTAGTGTGTTTACTCGTTTGACTATGGATCTAAATGTGTATTTTCACTCGTCTAATTTTGATCTCTAGCACAGACAGATTATTTTAAATCTAACTTTAATTTTAATCTCTAGTACAGACAGATTATGTTAAGTGCTAGTTCTATTCAGTATACTAAATCAATCTTTTTGAACTGTCATATTTATAGGATTCATGGAATTGCAGTCAGTGATGACAAAAAGTATTTCAACTCAATCTTAGATGAGACGCTAAATTTCTTTGATATGAAGTCTCTGCGAGCTGAAGACATACTGGATGTGATTGAGGGATATAAAGGCTTGGGATACGGTCTATCTTGTAAAGAAGAAATTGGTAAGTGTATAGGCCTGTATCCAAGTAATATTATTTGAAAGAATTGCTTGAACAATGTGAAAATATTTAATCACACAGCTATAGCAAAGGCAAAAAACAAACAAACAGCACAGTGGCAAAATGATTGAAAGGAAAACTTGAGTAAAACTAATCACAGTTTGTTACTTCAGGTTAGTGTCCCTAATATAGATATCTTTTATATCTATTTCAGACTTCTCAGTGAAGGTGGCACAGGAGACAGGTATCATGACTGACCCTGTCTACACAGGGAAGGCTCTCTATGGACTAGTACAAGAACTGAAGAACAACCCTGGCCGCTTTAAGGGCAAGAGGATCCTGTTTTTGCACACAGGTAAGGGGTATACTGATGGTAAATGAATGTTTGTCTGCTTGTCTATTTAAAGTAAGAAGATACTTTCGGTTTCCCTCTAGTTTCATCACATACCCTATGCCCCTTCATGCTAGTGTCATATCATACCTGTGATACTCAAGTTCATGATGCCAGATGCAATTTGACAAAGATTCAGAAGAATTGTTCACATCTGAGGGAAGTGAGATATCCCTCAGTTGCAAATAATGAAAGTGACCCTTTCTATTAATTTCTTGTAATTATGAATTAAGTCAAATTATAATAGATTATATAAGGTTTATAACCATAATTGTGAAGGACATATTACATGGGCAGATTGAACAGAAATTTATTTTTTCAGGAGGTGTATTTGGCATGTATGACGGGAGGCTTGGTGACTGGCTTAAGTCTGATGCTGCCTCCAGAACAAGGATGTACATGTGGCCAGAAGTGGATGGGCCAGTACCAAGACAATGATATTGATATGATACAAATATAGAATTCTTCAAAATATGAGAGTATCAATTTTATGATATGCAAGTACACTGTATGCCTGTTCATAACGAAGAGCCATGTATGCGAGCTTATACTGCTTGTGTATCTATAGTAGAGTTCTAAGCAAAAGGTATTGCACTACAACAGAATTGCAGATTGAAGGCCACATTAAGGCACTGTTCCTTTTGGGTTTTGGATTTGAAGATATGATAGGCTGTATTCTGTGTATTACTAGGTAGAGACTTATAGATATGCTACTAAAAGAATGATGGAAAATTAAAAGTTTGTACACAACTGCATCTCCATGTATTCTTTTTTCCAATCAATACATTCTGGTAGAGGTGTAGATAAATCTTAATTTGAAGGCCCATCCATCCACCTTGAATCTTTGGCTATCGGGTATACTCACTCTTCTCTGTAAGTAAGGGTGGAGTGCAGTAGTCCCCTTCGCCTTTCATCCACCCATAAACATGTCCAAAGAGGGGCCCCCGAGGGTGGACCCCCCTCCCTTTGGGCGCACTCAAGATGCCCAACTCATGACCCCTACCTCTCTTCAATATAACAATAATATTGTTATTTGATGTATTGTAGGGTGTAGATTATTGTATAATCATGTATTTTAATGAAGAACTGACTCAGGGACAAGTGTAGACGTTCAGGCCGGAAGTAGAGGTGTCTCACTGTGTTTATTTAACCTTGTAATGTTATCCGGTGGAGTTTTCGCGGTCACAACATATCTCCCTTTCTCAAACCAGATACGGAGTATCGTAATACATATAATATCAACACCAGTAGTAAATGAAACATAGCACAACAATCTTTGTTGATATCAATATGAAAAATGAACTCGCAGTCTATATGTTATTTATGTCTCATAATCGTTGAGTCTCTGTGGAGGGCGCCTAATGCGTGCTCCACGTCTTTGGACGTTTTCATTAGGGACCGGCTGTGCCACCCTAGGTACATTGTTTTCATTTTGGACTGGTTGTGCCTGCTGTGGCATAACTGGTACAGGTTGAATGTTCTCATCGTTTTCTGCCAACATGTCCATGTGGTACCAGTCATAAAACTCATACTCATTATTTTTGACTTGGACCTTGCACAACCTAGAAGAGTTCCATTTCTTACCATCTTCTAACATTATACAATTACCATTTACCTGTTTCACCTTTAGAGGTTTTGAATATCTCATCCCCCCTTTTAAAACATGCCTTGGATTTCTTACCCGGACATAATCTCCGACACCAATCTGGTGTTCCTTGACACCAGGCTTGCTGTCAAACTTTGCCTTATAGCTGGCTTGAGCAGCATCTACTTTTGCTTTAACATTTTTATGATGAACATTTTCATCTTTGGATTGGAGTATTTGAACCTTAGTGCGTACCTGTCTACCTCGCATTAGCTCGAATGGAGTCTTACCTGTAATACCATTTGGTGTCGCATGATACGCTACTAACCTTTCCCTAACAGCCTCAGTAGGAGTCTTACCCTCAAGTTTACCAATTTGAATTCCCTCCTTTATTGTACGGTTCATTCTCTCAACTAGGCCATTGGCCTGTGGATGGTACAAAGCAACCCTGCAATGTGTTATATTGCGTTCTGAAAGAAAAGACTTCATTTCTCGTGAACAAAATTGTACACCATTATCTGTAACAAGATATTCAGGAAAACCTTCGCTTGCAAAAACCATGATAAGAAAGTCCTTGACTTTGGCAGTTGTCACCTCAGTGACAAATGAGACTTCACACCATTTAGAATAGTAATCTACTAATACAATGGCGAATTTGTACTTTGTATTAGGAAATGGACCAACAATATCCATAGCAACCTTTTGCCACACTCTCTCGGGTAGCGGAACTGGGGTGAGTGGTGGCGTATGACAAGTATAAGGTTTGTCACTCGCAATGCAATATGTGCAGTTTTTCACAGTCTGTTCTATGTGGCGATCCATTGATGGCCACCAATAGTACTGGCGTAGCCTCCGTTTAACCATTGTCATACCGAAGTGTCCTTCATGGGCGAGCTGTATCACTCTGGCCTGTAGTGAGTCAGGAATGATGAGGCGCTCACCTCTGCGTAACATACCGTCCTCAAAGGACAGTTCATTAGCAACACTATGAAACTTAGCCACCTCACTTGGAAGTGACTTTACTGAAGGCCATGAAGATATAGTGTACTCAATAACACTTTTGCAAGTTGGTGTCATTTTTAACGGCATCCCGCAGTTCATTTGCGGTAATGACACCATTCGTAACTTCCTGTATGTGTGCAATACTCTCATCCATGGGAGAATCATGGCAGAACTCATCAGGAGATCCTGGTACCGGAAGGCGTGATAGACAGTCAGCTATCTTGTTATTGGCACCGGGAACATACGTAGCATGGAAGTTGTACTCAAGCAGTCGTGCAGACCACCTGTTGATCCTGGGACTTGTTCTGTCGGATGAGAAACCTTTTGTCGTTAGTATGTCAATCAAAGGTTTATGATCAGTACGTAGTGTATAGGGTATTCCCCAGAGGAATGTGCGCAGGCGCTGAGATGCCCAATAGCATGCTAGCATTTCTCTTTCAATGGTAGAGTACCTTTTCTCAGCGTCTGACAACGTGCGTGAGATGAAAGCAATAATTTTCTCCGAACCACCACTGACCTGAGACAGTACGGCACCAAGACCGTACCCACTTGCATCTGTAGTAACAATCGTCTCAACAGAGTCAGAAGTGTCGAATGCATGTATAAGTGGTTTTGACATGATTTCGGATTTCAGATCCGAGAATATCTGGTCATGCAATTTCTCCCACTTGAAGTTTACATCCTTCTTCAGGATTTCTCGTAGTGGAACAACTTTTGAAGCAAAGTTCTGGATAAACTTAGACATATACTCGCACAAGCCCAAGAATGAACGAAGTTGATCCTTGTTCTCAGGAGTCGGAGCATCCATGACTGCATGTACTAGGTCGTCCTTTGGTCGAATACCCTCGTGTGTAATTGTATGTCCGAGGTACTCAACCGACTGGACTCTGAACTGGCACTTCTCCTTGCTTACCGTAAGTCCATGGTGTCGCAAGCGAGTAAGCACTGTTCGCAGAATGTCATCATGCTCTGTCTGGGTTTTTGCATAGACCAGAACGTCATCTTGAAAGTAACGGACTCCTGTAGTGTCCTTGAAAATATGGTGCATCATACGCTGGAACAGCGAAGAGGCTGACGCTAGCCCAAATGGAACTCGAGTGTAGCGGTAAAGTCCATCTGGGGTGATGAAGGCAGTAATGTCTTTAGATTTCTCAGTGAGCGGAATCTGGTGGTAAGCAGAACTGAGATCTAATTTTGTGAAGATCTTAGCATCTCCCAGTGTGCTAAGCATTTCATGGATGTTAGGTATGGGGTGCGTTTCAACGACAATTTTCGAATTGACGTCCTTAAGATCGACACATATGCGAATGCGGCCATTACTTTTCTTTGCAATTACTATGGGTGAAACCCATTCGGAAGCCTCAATAGGCTCTATCATACCTAAATCCTGTAGTCTCTGAAGTTCTTTGGTGAGGGCAGGTCGTACGGATAGTGGAACATTGCGCACTCGGTGCTGGACGGGAACTTCACCCTCTTTCCAGCGAATATCGTGTGTAAAGTATTTTGCTGCTTTAGTCGCACTCTCGTCAAAGACGTCTGAGAACTCTTCAACGAAGCTCGGTGCTGTGTGTAGAACTGGTTGCGACAAAGTTGGGTCAAGCACAATTGAAAGCTTGCATTGGGTAGGCCAACCAATAATAGCGGCACCTTTTTTAGATACATATACCTTTTCTGTAGTGGACCGCTCCTTGTACTGAATGGTTGCCTTGAAAAAACCATGAATGGTAATGGGAATGCCCTCGTAACCACCAGGATGAATATCACTCTTATGTAGCGGACAGTGACTGAATAGCGAGTCGTAAAGCGACTTTGGCAATATAGTGTACATGGATCCGGAGTCGACAAGAATATGTACGGAAACACCTTCAATAAGTATGTCACACCGTGGCATCTGACTGTCATGTATAGAATTAATCGTAAGGACCACTTGCTGTAACTCATCGTCGACTTGGTTTACCTGTCCGCTAAAACATACACTGGCAAAATGTCCTACTTTCTGACATTTGGTGCATTTTTTACCTATGGCCTTACAGTTAGGGTCATTGGCGTAATGATCAGGGGAACCGCATCGATAACATCTACCTTTCGTAGGTTTACTTTTCGGGGCACCCTGCTGACTGGCCTTTTGTACGTTACCAGGATTCTGCTTTTTACCTTTGTATTTCCCTTTTACTGAGTTCACTGTATCATCAAAGGTGGAACTGTTTGTCGCCTGTGCATTTTTTGAAGCACTTTCAATCCTTTTTGCAATTTGAATGGCCCTATCTAGTTCAAGATCATCTTCAGCATAGAGTCTCTCTTTAATTTTGTGACTGCTCACCTTTTCTATCAGCTGATCACACACAGCTTCATCCAGAAAATCACCGAAATCACATGTAGAAGCTAGATCTCTAAGAGCGGCGACAAATTCGGAAATAGTCTCACCAGGTTTCTGTTTCCTCAGCCTGAAAATAGCTCTCTCAGACCTTTTGTGCTTTGAAGTTTTGAACTCATTTCCCATTTTCAATTTTGCCTTGTCTAAATCAGTGGCTGCAGCTGGGTAATTTGGAAGTTCTTTTAATTTGGTATACCTCCTCTGACCTTCAGTACCCAGATAATGTAGTAAAATGCACACTTGCCTTTTTATGGGCACCTTGTCAATGTCAGGGGACGCCTGTAGAAAATTGTCAAATAAATTTACCCACTCCTCCCATGGGATAGGAGGTCTGCCAGGCACATCCAGAAATTTTGGAATAGGGTCTAAGGGTATGTAAGCAGCAGCCATGGTGAATATGTAGATCTAGTAGTAATAGTGCAACACACTGTAGGTATAGCCAGTAGGCCTAGAAATGTACATGTATTTGTGGATTGGCACTAATTTCACCAAAGTTGGCACTACAAAAGTGTCAGTATACCACTGTCTTCCAACAACACTTGTAAATTGTAGATAGTCTGAAGCCAGTCTGTAAACCAGATTCAGGTGCAGTTTGTAGTAGTATTACACAATGTTGGGGCTGCAGTGAAATTTTGGAGCCAAAATTGATGTCACTTCACTCACCAATATTTCCACTTTGGAAGATCAGAAATGGCTCAAAATCACTTCCCTGATATTCTCCAGCGTAGATTCTTTATCCTCGTCGCCATTTGATGTATTGTAGGGTGTAGATTATTGTATAATCATGTATTTTAATGAAGAACTGACTCAGGGACAAGTGTAGACGTTCAGGCCGGAAGTAGAGGTGTCTCACTGTGTTTATTTAACCTTGTAATGTTTACGTTATCCGGTGGAGTTTTCGCGGTCACAACATTATTATTGTTTGTTAATTGTACAATTTATGATTCTACAGCATCTAAAATATATACAAATTTCTCAAAATGTTCTAACATGAGTCAATCCAGAAAAAATACCTTTATATCATACCAATACTCGGCTTAGGCCTATATGTAAGTAATAGCGTATACCTTAAATCCATCCCAGTGAGCCTTGTTGTTTGAGTGTAAGTGGAATAGGAATGGCACAAGGTGAGGGATGTAGGGTATAATTACAATAGAATAGTAATAATTTACTAAAACAATCTTGAAGGCAAGCTCCAATTCCCTTCCAAGTAACAACACATCATCACATAAGATTTCCATTCTTTTTCAGAAAACATCCCTAAGGGTACATGAAAATGCTTTGAACTACACAGTTTGATATTCATATCTCCAAAATATTCTTGGGGACACCACCCCCACTGACCTAACAATGCATAACCAAATTTCTGAAAGTATTAGATGCACACCTAATGGGACAGAAACCCCTTAGACTACAGTGTTTGACATCCATATTTCAAATATTTCTTGTATTGGGAGACAAACCCTCCAAACCCTATCAAAGAACAATATACGGTATGAGGCCATAAATTTGCATCCCCTTTCATATGGTTAAAATGTGACAACCCTCCTGAGTAGGGGTGTCTCTATATCCATATACTGCTAATGAATTGATGAAATGTGGGTATAATGATTAGATAAGCTATGATATTGTGTTATCTAATCATTTTAATCCATGGGGAATTATGCCAAAAGACCATGTTTCATTAGTTTTTGAATTTGCCACCAGGGGGCATTTGGGTGTATGTCATGATAATTCTTCAATAATTGGCTGAAGATTACATTTTATTGGGAATTCATATTCCAAATTTCAAAGCGATCAAGAGCTAAGTGACTTCTATGACAAGCCCATCATTCAGTCTTTTTTGGTGATTTTGTCCATTTGATGCATCTCCAATTTACAGGGGTGTGAAATTTCCGCGGAAACGCGGAAATCCGCGTTTTTGGTGCTCAGAAAGACCATTATTGAGATCTATGCAAATCCACTGAGAAAAGAAATTACCATTTGTAGGGGGGGGGGGGGGTCTGACTTGGAATGTCTACCAATGTCATTCCAGATTGAGAATTGTTGGCCTCCCAATTGTAATTCCAAACATCCCTATGGGTCTAGACCCCTAAATTCGACAGGGTGACATGGCCATTTCTTAAAATCGACATGTGACATGGAGCTTAGTGACAAGGACATGGGAAAATAGAAATTTAGTGACAAGTGACATGGCCATTTCTTAAAATCGACATGTGACATGGGGACCCCCCATCTAGACCCCCATCCCTGTACAACAGAGTGTGGTTATATTTTGCCCAAATAACATTAAAATCACTTCAATTTAGCTTTATCCTACATAAAAGCATTAACTAGAAAGCCATATATTACACTTCAGAGGAAATGGGTTTCAGGATTTCACACCCCTGATTTAACAAAATCTGCACCAATAAAGTTAGGCTATCATCTGTATATAGGAGATGTCAGGTATGAAACGTTTGACCCCCAAAGTAAAATATTTATTAAGTTGTATGGGCCTGAAAATGGGAGCTTGGCTATCTACACGAGTTGTTACATTGGTATTATTGAATGACTTTGCACTTTTAGAGTGATCTTATTCCAATTTGCACACACATAAAAGCAGTTAAAATCCATTTCTCTATCGTACACATATCAAAGAGTATGGGTAAAATGTTTCCTGTCATATAGCTTTATTATTCTTGCTGGGTCATTATCCTGAAAATGCTCCAGTAGTAGTATACTATGTATCGGAAAGGGACTATACCTAATCCATGGATATTACTCACTGGGGATGCAGCCAATCAGAGGCCTCCATTTGGTCACATGACCTGTGACATCACTGGACCCTCCTTGGTGCATGCCCATATATGGTCATGTGACCTTGACTTGACCTCATTTGCGGGCTTCCCTAGCCCACTTAAAAGGGTCTATATCTTCTCTTTCCTATCCCCTCAGGATGTGTGTGATGCACATATGCGCGGGCTCTGACACATTCCTCTGTTGAATTATCAACCTGTGAAGCACAGGATAGCCACTTAGTGCCGCTAAAGTGCTGTAAAACACAAATCAATCAATCAATTGACCTCATTTGCATAATAGGCCATGCCCCCTTGACCTAATTAGGGATTAGTGACCACCTCTCAGCCAATCAGAGGACGGCATTCTGGTTACCATGATAACATGACCTATGTAGGAGATAAGTGCGATCATGTGACCCCTTGTTTGTAAACAAGGGGTCATGTGATATTTTGGCAGAAAATGAGGTCATAAATTTTCCCAATGACTCCTATAGGCCTTTCTTCATTACACCCCTTTGCAAGAGAATTAAGCTTGGTGACATGTCACTATTTTTATGTTTCCTTCATCCCTATATATAAACCTAATGATATCCAGAGGTATAGGCAAAAATCAACACAATCTTTGTGCATTTTCCACTTCTATACATATCCAACTATCATAATCCAAAAGTATTTGAAAATAGCAACAGAACATGAATGATATTTTAGCAGGAAATGAGGCGATAGATTTTCCCATTGACTCCTATAGGCCTTCCTTCATTACACCCCTTTCCCAGAGAATTAAGCTCGGTGACATGTCACTATTTTTACATTTCCTTCATCCCTATATATAAACCTAATGATATCCAAAGGTATAGGCAAAAATCAACACAACTTCTGATATCCAGAGGTATAGGCAAAAATCAACACAACTTCTTTACCACTCATCCACCAGCATTTGTCTTTAATATTAGTTGTATGCTCTAGTGTCATATACAAGCATGTTTTTTAGCAGTTTAGTACTACTCTAAAGTACAAAATCCTCATGTATAAGACACACCCCTCACTTTGGTGGCTTACAAAAAATACAGCAGTGCTCTATCGTAAAATATATGGCTTATATGTGAACCCACCCAAGGGACGGGTTCACTAATATTAAAATAACTTAATACTTTGGGCCCCCCACCCCCACCCGGCAGGTGAAAATCAAACAGACACCCTACCGAGGAGAATCTCTGTGACTATGGGATAAGACCCTTTAAGTCTTTTATCTTTTCCCTCTGGGACCAACTACACTTAATGATCTAAGGGATCCATGCCTACAGCAAACTGTAGGTGAAAATCAAAAACAGACAGATACCCTTCCAAGCGAGGGTCTCTGTGAAAATGGGATTAAATCTCTTTTAAGTCTTTGACCTATTTAAAACCATAGTTAAGAGACTTATCTTGAACGGGTACATAAGGGAAAGTAAAATTTTATTCCCTCACACTTTCTCTGCCACCTTCATCACGTAAACATCAACCGCTCTACAGACTATCAACTCTGAGAACCCAAAACTACTACAGCATCATATAAATTTTTATTATTTATATTATATATCTCATTTGCATAATTAGCCCCGCACCATTGTTTACAAATAAGCCACGTGGCTAGGCCATGTGTTGTTTACAAACAAGGGGTCACATGATTGCACTAATCTCCTTATCAGGTCATGTTATCATGGTAACCAGAATGCGGTCCTCTGATTGGCTGAGAGGTGGTCACTAATCCCTAATAAGGTCAAGGGGACATGACCTATTATGCAAATGAGGTCAAGTCAAGGTCACATGACCATATATGGGCATGCACCATGGGGGGTCCAGTAATGTCACAGGTCACATGACCAAATGGAGGCCTCTGATTGGCTGCATTTCCAGTGAGTAATATCCTTAGATTAGCTATAGTCCCGTTCTGATACATACTATACTACTTCCAGTGGCAATGAGCAGAAGGTGTCAATTTTAGGGCAAACTTTCACTCATGAAAACTTTCATCGTGTGGCAATTAAGTTCCTAATGGATTTTAATGGGACTTATACCATTGCATTTCAAACGTATCAGGCTTACTTATGAATAAAATCTCAAGTACCTGTGTTAGGTTTCTGAGAAATACATTGGACACCTACTTAAAGGAAATGCAGCACCATACACCCCATGGTCTGAAGATATTGCTTGCGGAGCATGCGATGATGGACCCTGGTGCTAGATCCCCGTCTTTTCAAAATTCTGGATCCGCCCTTGGAGCATGTAGATGGATTTACAATAGCATCTAGTACTTCTGTTGTACACACAGAGATTTAAAGTGATTATATCCCCTAATGCCCCACATATGAAACCTCATGGAAACATGGCTTAAAGATTTTCAAATGTGGAACTCCTTTGCATTGCTCACATTGTTCGCATCATTGATTCTCTTAAGTGCCCAAGGCTGAAGTGTCTAATTAAAACACTCTTCATTTCACTGACAAACCATTTCAGCTAACTACCACGTCTTCACTAGTCTGGCAGGCAATACACAGTCTTTTGTATACCTTTAAAAAATTTAGGATTGGACAACACAGAGGCTCCCACTCTGGGCAATCAGGCACACCTGATAGAATATGAATAAATATACAGGGGTGGGCATATCACAAAGCAAATCTACAAATCTACAAAACGATGTAGCGAGGTGTATTCAGTAGGATCCAGGGGGAGCAGTGAACAAACTGTATGCAATTGTGGTTTCTTTGGGGACAATTCACAAACTTTAGGTGTTTCTTATATGTGAGGTCAATTTATACAATAGGGGAGGAACACTAGATGCAATTCTTTTTTTTTTCTTTTTTTTTTAGACTAAATTGTTTAAGTCCTAGATCTAGAGGGTTTAGGGGCCAAATTACTTCCATGCCCAGGGACAATGTTGATTTAGGGCATGTGAGTGAGGAAGCAAATTAATTTAACAAAATTTTCAAAATTTAATGTGTTTTTCTGTGAGTGAGTGTTGCTTAGGTTGGCAAAAAACGTTTTTAAACGTGTTTTTTTTTCAACCAAATAACTCATAAGGAAGCCAATTAAAACGTGGGGGTTTTTTAACGTAAAAAACGGTTTTATGCCAAGTTTGAATGTTGTAAGCATTTACAGTTTATGAGTTAGAGGTCCTCGAAGTTTTTTTGGTTTTGCTCTATCTAAGTCATTATGTAATATTTTGGATTAATTATTTTTCTATAGTGTCCAGTGGGGGTAATTCTTAGTGGATGCTTAAATTCAGCATTATAAATGGATATTTTCATGGTTTTTTGGGCAGATTTGCTTCGGAATTTCTTCCTTGCACCCATTATCACCATACTTTGCCATTCACTTCTATAGCTAAATCATGTCCGCTTTTTCTTCTCACTCTAGTGCATTTATTTCTTATTTCCTAATAAAAGCCCCCTAATACATGTGAGTTGAATATTGGTTCTGTAGGGGACAACCATACATTTTGAAAAATTTCCACATTTAATTTGCTTTTGAAGACTGTTAAAGCTGGGACAAGGTCTGAAATATATAGACTTTCCAATTTCTGCATATCTATCATCACCCCACTTGTGAAAGTGTCCTGCCAAAATCTCAATCTATTCAGTGCATTCTAACCATGTCAAATTCAAGCATATATGTGTGTAGAAATACTTCCAGCATTTTATTCATGTCAACAAGTAGTCTTGATTGTATCAGCACAGTGGCTCCATCTGAAGCCATAAATCAGAGTATTCTACAATGGTAGTAAATTCAATTTGGATGCCTGGCAGCAGAGCAGACACCACTCAGTGCTGCCGCCATGAGGCTGTGACCAGAACTAATAAACCAAGTGGTTTCCCTTCCCACTAAAGAGGATAAACCAGCTGAAACTAAAGTCCAATGATGTGCACATAATGAGCCATATCATGTCATAATAAGTGGCACCCTAAAACTTGGGAAGGGGTATATAATCATTTGAAATACATATCAGACCACACTATATTAGCTTTTATACCAGCTTTCAAATGGACATCCTCGAGGTTTGGTTGTGGTGTCACGGTACTAATAGGGCCAAGGACGTTCTGATTTTCCCCCTATCTTCCACCATAAAACTGGCGTCAATCGGGTTCTAATTTGATGGCGTTCATAAATAAAGGCTTAAATTAAAGCTGAAGTCATTCTTGATTTTTTTAGCATGGTCAACCATAATGGAGTCAGATCCGTTTTTGCACTAGTTGCCATGGAAACCACCATGTTGAATAAATTACATGATACAGGCACCCCTGACAAGTCACAAATGTGACCTTGGACCCCTCTCTGACACAATAGGTTTCCATGGTGACCAAAAAATTTTTGCAACTTTTTCCCCCAAAATTGTTACCTTTCTTCTGGTACCAAAATTATTAATCTGCGATAAAAATAAGGTCCCCTGGCACTGATTATACCAAGCAAAACACTGTTTTTAGGTGGGACTATTTAGCTGTCCTAGGTTTACTGGGGCGGAATACTACTGTGACAGCAATTATGTATCCTTTTCCCATGGTATATTACTAACATGTAATCCAAAAGTGGTAGATCGTATTTGCTGAAGTGGGGTCCATAGGTTCAAGAGGTTTGCCATTATTAATTGGGTGACTAGGTTTGTCCAGTGCAAGGGGGTGAAGGCTCTACATGTCCTATAAACATGCTAGTATGACGAGCCTGCAGTGGTTATAAAATAGCATAAGAGGTACAGTGTGGTAATTGGTCAAGAGCTCTTTCTTTCCCTTTACAAGACCCCAGTAACAGAATCAATTATTAGGAGTCCAAAGTGACGTGTTATTGCTTTATTTGGAGTCTTATTTCCATAAAAAAAACACGTGTCATTGCAATATTAGGAGCCCAGTAACGTAGCATTGTTTTATTTAGAGGAGTCAGTGCGTCCAACAGATGCACAGGGTTGTCAATGAGGTAGTAGTACTCAAGTAGTCAGCAAGGTATGACCTTGTGGGAGAGGGGGAGGGGGTCTCCAATTTTCAGTGTAGTTTTATTGTTCTATTGTTCTATATTATATTTCTATTGTTCTATAGTTCTATATAGTTTCATATTTCTATAGTTCAATAGTTCTACAAGTGTAAGCAGGCAGTTTTTTGGACACATGCACTCACAATGTTGATGTATTATACACATATGGACTGCTATAGAATTGCACTGCTCTATATTAAAACCAAAGTGTTATTGAAGGTTTTGGCCCGTTTTCCCCCAAGACAGTTCTCTTTTTTATATATATATTCTAGTGGTATTGTGTTCTAATGGATTTAGTGGAGGGAATATTGATATTAAAGAAAATTTCCAGATTCTATCTTTAAAATGGTTATGATCTAGACTAGACCATTTTAAAGCATTTTGCTGTAGGAATTATTTTCACTCAATAGGGATGTTAGAGGGGTATGTGGGCAAATTAGGTCAGATTATGAGGATGCAAAAATTCACATCCAGCAGGGCATTCTAATGGTAACGGGGACAGGTTATCTCTTGTCAGGTGCACAGTGGCCCAAGTACAAGAGGCTACTTGACCAGACCATCAACCCCATCGTTATCTCTAATTGCCATTGGCGTAGTTGATAACAACATCCAACCAACAAAACAACCAGATTAACCATTCTAAAAAGACATTGTCTGGATTTGAGAAGAGTCCTAGGTGTGTAGACGTTTTATTTTGCCCCACTCTAGAAAGATAAGCATATGTGGATCAACACGGTAAAGGGTACCACGTTGATCCACATATCTGATAGTCAGGTAACAATCAGACATAAGCTATAATTAGATATCATATATAGTTTCATATAAAGTCTTACTGAGCGCATGGGCCATCTTAATATCACGTATCACAGATTTTAGCTTTTTTATTTAGATATAAAGATTTGCTTGCATCATGAAATCCATTGTGCCACAAAATATTTTTGATAAAAAAAAAGGTTTTTGCACTTGCACCATTGGGCATGCAGTACTAGCAAGTCACTGCTCAGTAATGGCTTTAACGTTACCACTTCTTATTCTGCTTAAATACAGGATTAACACTGACAGGGAAACTAATGCCTTTATCTAAATGTTTACACTATACAATTTTAAAATCATCTTCTCTTGCATCTGCTTTTTTTCAATTTTCAAATTGTAATATAATATTTTGGCGACCACTCCCTAATTTTTAACAAATTTATGACGCTCCCTTATCGTTTATCTTTGAGAAGGCAGACGACAGCATTTTCCTCAGACATTAGAGCAATGGCAGACGACATGTTTCTGCCATATCAAGCCCCATCATGGGCCAAACACCTCAGAGATGCCCCAACTAGAAAACTGCAGGTGAGTTATTCCAAGGAAAAGACAATAACCATGGTTTATTAGTATACAGTCATGTAGTTCATTATTAGCTCCTTATCTGTGTTTGTTATTTCATTGCCCCAGGACTAGAGTCTGTGTGTATTTGCGCCCGAGCCCCTATGGGGTTTTAACGTTGGAAGACGATAATTGCTACCTCTGGCGTGAAAATTGTCCTCATTTGACCCTGCTGACATGGGTGTCTAGTACACCCTGTTAGTATGATATAAATATCTATTGATAATACATGTTTTTAAATGTTTCATTTTTATATTATCATTTATTACATGACCTCTGTGATTTTGGGTGCTTTTTCTGGATATTCCCATTCTGATACCTGTCAATATTGCACACCATGATGCATGCATCATGACTTTTGTAAGGTGTGCCTGATATCCATGGATAACAGGCACTGGGTACCTGATATCCATGGATATCAGCACACCTTACATGTCATATGTTACATGTTAAAAACCACGAAATTTTTATGGCCAGGGTAGGGGTCGAACCTGCAGTCTCAGATCCCAAATCCAACACCCTATGCATTGCGCCACAGGGACTGACGAGAATGGCAGCAGTAGAATTAAGTTAGGATTACAGAACAGTGGTCAGAGCTGCCTGTCCCATAGCTACCATATTTCCCCGTTAATACACCCAGGCTTGTATTAGTACCTAAACCCCCTTACTAAGTGGTAAATTGACCAGGCCTTAACATGAGGATATACGGTACTGCTGGAAGCGTTCACACCAAACCAACAGCTGCCGGGCAGCGAGGTGTATAACCTGGTGGTCTAGTGGTTAGCGCATTGCACCCTGCTGCTAGAGGTAGGCGGGACGAGTCCCGGTCCGGGCGAATCTTTTTTTTCGCCGTGTGTACACACACTATGGCAGTCTTCGAGTCCCAGCCCCATTTTTGTTTTCAACTTGTATTTATTGATATTGTAGTGATCATATCACTTGTATAATAATTGTAATGTTGGGGCGATCGGCCCGGTGGTAGCCACCGGCACGGGAGCGCTAGTTAGGGTCCGTCCCACCTGGGGGCGACACGGTGGCGACCGGTGACGTCACGCTCGTGACGTCACATTTAGTGACGCCATATAAGGGCGGTCCGGTGGTCGCAAGAGGGGAGGCGATAAGAGACTTGCAGGTGGCAGAAGTGTGGTCGGTGACTCCGGGTTCGGTGGTTGCGATCGGTGGAGACCTGTAAGGGTGGTGCATCTCAATACAAGCAAGGATAATTGATGTCAATTAATGAGAACTGTTAGCGCTAAGACCTGAAAGAAATAAACCAAACACCTTCTACTGTTATAAAACTTTATTGGCTGCGTCTGGTCCTTTTGTGTTTACTACATTGGTGACAGCGGTGTTGTTGCTTTTACGAACCCGCGCATTTACAAAGGATGGAAATGGCTGATAGTGACTATAGTGGAGGGGAGGAAGGAGGTCTAGGTCAGGGAAGAAAAGGATCTCTAGTGGAAATAGTGGACGAGGAGATATTATTTCGGAGACAGATGCAAAACGGCGGCCCGGTGGCATCCGGTGGTTCCGCCGACTCAACCGGTGGTGGTAAAAGGTGGTATGGGGTGCGGAAAGATGCTACAAGTTGGCAGGAGTGGAAGAGAGAGGAGGATAAGTCGGGGGAGAAGGAGTTGGGGGAGCTCTTGGACGGAGCGGCTAAATCACAAGTTGGGGCTGGTGGAAGTTTCGCCAGGAGAGGTTATAATCCGTTCCGTGGGGCGTCCGGTGGTACACCCGGTGGTGCAAGCGGCGGAGCCGGTGGTCCTACCGGAGGGGATACTTATCGGAAACAAGAGGGAACGGGGAGAATAACAGAAGGCGGTAACTCGGGAGCTGGTGATCAGTGGGAGAAGAGGAGGGGGCCAGAGCTACCTAGGGATCGGAGGAACACCCCCTCATTCGAGTACAGGGGAGAGGGTACATCGCCAGTGGGGGTGGGGGATCTCCCTACTCCTGGGGAGGAGGCCCCAGGGGCCGGGGTGACAGCCCCGCCCGCAAGCCCATCGTGATGCCGGGAAAGTATGACGGGTCAGGTGACCTAGAGGAGTTCCTCTCGCATTTTGACCTCTGTGTCTTAGCCAACCAATGGTCGGAGAAGGAAGCAGGGACCTTCCTAGGGATCAGTTTGTCGGGGGTGGCGAGATGTTTGCTCGCAGCCGTAAAACCAGCATCAGAGAATGGGTACAAACTGTTGAGGGAGGCACTGATCAACCGGTTCCAACCTCAAAGCCAGGTAGAGTCGTACAAGGCCCTGCTCCGCACCCGAGTGAGGAAGCCGGGAGAAGAGCTCCAGACATTATCCAAAGAGATATCCCGATTGGTCCGTCTGTCATACCCTAACGCAGACGCGACAACGGTGGACGTGATGGCCAAGGACAGGTTCGTGGAATGCTTAGATGATGGGGAACTCCGTAACTGGATATATCAGGGAGAAACAAAGAATTTGCTTCAGGCTGTGGAGAGGGGGGTACAAGCGGAGGCATATCTAAAGCAGGAGCGGGAGAAAAGCAAGCAGGTCCGCGCCGCGTCACTGTCCATGGCTGAGGAGATGTCTGAGATCAAGGAAAGGCTGGCGGGTCTAACTACCGAAATTAGGGGGGGCCAGGTAACCAAGACCGGGACCTCACCGATGGGGCCGCGGAGGTCATGCTTTGAGTGTGGGGCTGAAGACCACTTTAAACGTAACTGCCTGGCCTGGAAGAAGCGAGTGGAAGCGGCAAAGAAAAGGGATGCTGAGGGCAAGCCGTCGGGAAACTAGACGGGGTCTCCCCCGCCAGCCGGGGGGAGGCCCAGGGGGTCGAAAGGCAGAGAGAATGGCTGGGACGGAAAGAAAAGAGAGGAAACGGCCTAGAGGTGGAGGGGGTGCTATGGGGACAATCCATCCATCTCGTGGTGGACACCGGGGCAACTAGCAACTTGTTATCCACGGCATGGTGGAAGGGGGCGGGATCCCCAGGACAGGTGGCTCCGGTCACTTCGGCATTTCACACCGCCGATGGAAAACCACTCCAGGTGGAGGGCAAGGTTTCTACGGTCCTGCAATGCGGGTCAAGGAAAGAACGCGCTTCATTTATTATCGCTGACATTGCGGCGTCAGGGCTCCTGGGCGCCGATTTTCTGCGGGAGACGCGGGCCACCATAAACCTAGCAGAAGGCAAGTTGTTATGGCCAAGGGAGGTCGTGGATGGCAGTTGCAGGATAGTGAGCGTTGCTACGGAGGTGGTGGGAGGCGCAACAGAGCGGGTGATTCTGGGCCGTGTCTCACCAGAGTTTGAAGGGGAAGAAGTGATGGTGGAAGGCTTACCTCAAGTGGAGGGCGCAAGGGGAATCCGGGTGGGCCGCACATTGTCCATGCCAAAAAGGGGCGAGGTGCCCATGTTGGTCTGTAATCCGGGGCCTAACCCTGTCACGGTCTACCGGGGTATGCACCTGGGTCAGGTGGAGTTAGTAGGCAAGCCCGTGTGCCGGCTGGTAACGGAGGATTACTCAGGGGGCTCCGGGGCCAGTCGGGACAGTACGGGCGACGACCTCATAACCGTCTTACTAGGGGGAACTAAAGTTGAGAAGGATCCTGTATGGATACGGCTGTTAGAGCGCAACAGGGCGGCATTTCAAGAGGGGGATGAGGACATGGGCCATACAGACGTGGTGACACACTCGATCAACACTGGGGAGGCGGCCCCCATAAAGATGGCGCCCCGCAGGCTAGCCCCACACAGGCGGGCGGTTGTCGATCAGGAGGTGGACAAAATGCTCCAACAGGGAGTGATTGAACCAGCTTCTGGCCCATGGGCGAGCCCAGTGGTCCTCGTGAAGAAGAAGGATGGCCGTGTCAGATTTTGTGTCGACTACCGACGATTGAACTCGGTCACAGTGAAAGACGCCTATCCTCTCCCCAGGAAAGACGACTCGTTAGACTCAATGTCCGGGGCCTGTTGGTTTAGCACCATCGACTTGGCGTCAGGGTATTGGCAGGTCTCTATGGAGGAGGACGCTAAGCCCAAGACAGCTTTCGTGACCCACCGTGGGTTGTTTCAATTCCGCGTAATGCCCTTCGGGCTATGTAACGCCCCCGGGACGTTCGAAAGACTGATGGAAATTGTCATGAGGGGTCTCCAATGGACAGTGTGTTTGGTGTACTTGGATGACATCATTGTATTCTCCGAGACCTTGGAGGGGCATGCGGAGCGACTGGAGTTGGTCCTGGGACGCCTCCAGGAGGCCGGGTTGAAGATAAAGGCCACCAAATGCCAGCTAGTACGGGAACAGGTGAACTTCCTGGGGCACAGAATTGACAGGAACGGGATCGGCACGGACCCTGAGAAAATAGCTGCCGTGTCGGAGTGGCCGGTGCCTACCTCAGTGACGGAAGTACGCTCCTTTCTAGGCCTGTGTGGCTACTACCGTAGCTTTGTGCCGGGGTTTGCTTCAATAGCCAGGCCGCTCTCGGAACTAACCGAGAAGGACAAGAAATTTTCCTGGAACCGAGACTGTGCAGAAGCTTTCCAGGTGCTCAAGGATAAGTTAGTGAGTGCCCCTATCCTAGCCTACCCGATGGCAGAGGGACGGCTCCTGGTGGACACCGACGCCAGCAACCTGGGGCTGGGGGCTGTTCTGACTCAAGTGCAGGATGGTTGGGAGCGGCCCTTAGCTTACGCCAGTCGCACATTGAGTAGATGTGAGAGGAATTATTGTCACCCGCCGCGAACTGTTGGCGGTGGTTTTTGCGGTGAAAAAGTTTCGCCACTACTTGGTAGGGCGCCCTGTGCGTATAAGGACCGACCATGCCGCCCTGAAGTGGTTGGCCAGTTTCAAGGAGCCTGAGGGGCAGGTAGCCAGGTGGCTACAGTTATTGGAGACTTTCGATCATGTCATCGAGCACCGCCCAGGGAAGGATCACGGTAATGCGGATGGGCTGTCCCGGAGGCCGTGTAATCAATGCGGCATGGGGGAGCCCTCCGGGTCTCCTTTGTTCGAGGACTTCTCAGGCGAGGGGGCAATCGATGCCCTGGCCGAGTGTCGTGCGGTGACTCGTAGCGAAGCCGCCACCGATAGGGGAGCAGAGGAGAGGGTGGGCCTGGAAGTGACGGCCGAGGAGACGGACAGGATCTTTATGGACCAAAAGGAGGTCTGGAGACAGGCCCAGGAGGGCGATCCCTTACTCACCAGGGTTCGGAAATGGATCGAGGAAGGCGAGGTCCCCTCGAGGGATGCCCTCTCGGGGGAGGCCTATGACGTGCGCGCCTTGGCGGCACAGGTTCCGCGGCTGAGGGTGGAGGGCGGTGTACTCTGTAGGGTATGGTGGGAGCCGGGCGGCCGCACCTTCCTGCAAGTAGTGGTGCCGGATAGTAAGAAGGAGGAGGTTTTGGCCGGGGTGCATGGGGCCCCGTTGAGCTGCCATTTTGGTCGGGCCCGGAGCCTGAGGCGATTCCAGCAGGCCTACTATTGGCCCGACTATAGGAGAGATGTGGTGCAGTGGCTGGCCTCTTGCCCCCAGTGTCTGAGCCGTAAGGCGGCGCCCCATCCCCCTCGAGCCATGATGCGGCATGTACCGGTAGCGTTCCCTTTGGAACGCATGGCTATGGACCTTATGGGTCCTCTCCCGCGCACCCCGCGTAAGAACAAGCACATCCTTATCGTCATGGATTATTTTACGCGATGGGCGGAGGCGGTCTCCCTACCGGACCAAGAAGCGGAGACGGTGGCTCGGGCCTTCGTAACGGAGGTGGTGTGCCGGCTGGGGCCCCCGGGCACGATCCACACGGATCAAGGTCGAAACTTTCAGGCTCGGATGTTCCAGGAGGTGCACCGGTTGCTGGGAGTGGCGCAGACGCGCACTTGCCCCTATAATCCTAAATCCGATGGGTTAGTGGAGCGTTGCAATCGTACTGTGGAGTCGATGCTGGCCATGTCGGTGGCTGAGGACCAGACGGATTGGGATCTGCAACTGCCATACGTAATGGCTGCGTATAGATCTTCAGTCCAAGCCTCCACTAACCAAACCCCCAACTTTCTGATGCTGGGAAGAGAAACTCTTTTGCCTGGTAACCTGTTGTACCCGCAACCAGAATTCGTGGGAGGGAAACCCGACGACTACGTCGACTACGCCGCGGAATTACAAGGAAGGATGGCCAGAGGGCATGCTTATGCCCTCCGGCAGATGGGGGGGCGGTCCGTCGTCAGGAAAGGAATTACTCCACCCGGGTACGGGGGGAGCCGCTAGAGGTAGGGGACACAGTCTACTATATGGTCCCCCGGAAAGAAGTAGGCAAGTGCCCCAAGTTCATGTGCCCCTGGTCAGGGCCTTGGAAAATTCTCAGGAGCCTAGGGGGTCCTGTATGGGAGATCCAGATGGGACGGAAGAGGAGGATAGTGCATTATGACCTACTGAAGAAAGTGGAGAAGCCTCAGGAGGAGGGTGCTGGGGAGGCCTGGGCGGTATGGGCCCCCGAGCGGTGGCTCAGCTCTCCGGTGGCGCCACCTGTCGCCACCCCGGTGGGGGGGCCACCGGCGCGCCACCTAGAGGAGGATTGCGGTTTCCCGCCACATCCGGGCCCCGGCGGTGTTACCATGGCAACTGCCGCCGCGGTGGGAGAAAGGAAGAGGGAGGACCAACCTATGGCTCCACTAGAGCAAGAAAAAGGGCAAGAAAAGGCGTGGAAAGGAAGGGGAAGGCGCCTTTTACCTTCTTTCATAGTAAACCTACCTGAGGGGGGCCCCCCGGCGGGGTAAAAAGGGAAACTTACCTGCAGGTGGCTGGAGGAGGGCGGTCGGTGGGCTCGGTGGAGGTAGTCCCCAGGGCAGCGGCGGGGCACGGCTCTCCTGCAAAAGAAAAGGGAGAGAGATTAGTTGGAAGGAGGGGATCAAAAGATGGGGAGATGAGTCGGGCAGTAAAAGCGGTTTTCACAGCTAAAAATAAAAGGTGGGAGGAGCAGAGGCGGGCAAGCGAAATGTGGGCCACCGAAGAAGACCACCGGGAGGAAGAGGCCACCTGGCGAAGGGGCCGGGAACTGCACCGTGACCTAGTTTCTGCCACCGACCACGCGGCACGAGAACGAGGCGGTAGCTGGGCCACCGGGCGGTCAGCAGAACTCGACAACAACACAATGAGGAAGTCGGAGACTCCACTGAATTGTCCGGAGTGTGGCCGCACTTTTTGGCGCAGGGATGTCCTGAATCGACATATCTCTGCGCTGCACAAGTCCTGCGGACCGGGGTGGAACTGTCCGGTCGAAGGATGTAAGTTTCAGGTCAAAGGAGGAAGGTGGGACGATCTCGTCAATCATCTGGTGGCACTACACGCCGGCCATAGCTGGATAAAGCTCCCCCGAAGCCAGCGACCACCGAAGGCTGTGATCCAGTATCACACGAGGGAAGCCACCTCCACCGCAGGGTCGCCGGCCACCGCGGCGTCACCGGCCACCGCGGCGTCACCGGCCACCGCTGCCTCACCGGCCACCGAGGGGTGGAGAGGCGAGGAAGGAGAAGGTCAGGAGAAGGTCAGGAGAGCCTTGACTCGTCGCAAGGATCTCCTACCTCTCCAACCGTGCGACGTAGGAGCAGCAGGAGGGCCGCGCACTTGGCCACGGAACGCCTGCTGGAGAGCACAGGAACGGGGGGGGAGAAGGCCCGGACTCCTACGCCGGAGGGGAAGGAGGAGACGCCGAGGCGTTCACCCAGACGGCCCAAGCCTCGTAGCGTGGTGGGGAGGGTCATCTCCGGAGCGTCCCGGCAGCGCAGCCGCTCACCGGTAGGCCGGCCAGCTGCACCGACCTCCAACATCGGCGGAGAGGTCAGCCGGAAGAGGAAAGGGGCACCGGAAACGGGTGGAGAGGAGGCCCCCTGGGATGCAGACCCACCGGCGATCGTGCTAGGGGAGCAGACTCCGGAGGAGGCACCAGGCGGCGAGGGAAGTCCGCCCTCCAAGGTCCCCAAGATGGCATCCGACCCGGTGGCTCCCACCTCGGCGGCGACAGACGGGGGCCAGGAGGGGACACTGGAGGAGGAGTGCAGCCCCCCGCCTAAGATGCTGAAAACCACACTGGAACCGGTGGCCTCCACATCAGCAGCTGCGGAGGAGGATCTACTGAGCACCAGGTCCATGGAGGACTTCGAGGCCGCGCGGATATTAGCGCAACAATTGGGACAGGGGGAGCCGGAGAACCTGGCAGAGGAGGCGAGCCAGGTGCTGGAGCAGGTGGTGAGCGGGCCGGCGGCCAGTGGAGACGGGAACCCCATATTGTTGCAGTCCCTGATGATCGACAGCGACGGGGCCCTGGTTCCTGCTGAGGTGGGAGAGGAGCTCCTGAAGGAGACGAACCGGAGGGCAGAGGAGATGGCAGAGGCTGCTAAGAAGCAGTTCCAGAAACGCCTGATTGCAGAAGCACTGCGGAAAAAGGCGTGGCTGTCCCCTGCCGGCCACGAGGTCCGGATAGCGTTGTCCCCACTTTTTGAGACAGCGGCACCGGAGACGGAGGGGCCGGCGACCCTCAGAGACGCAGAGCAGGTGCGCCAGATATTGACGTCGTCACCGCCGACGGTCCCAACCCACACGTCGGATAACAATACACCCGTGGTGGGAGGGCGGTTGGAGCGCTTGATGGCTTCCCGAGTGGACTTGGGGGAGGAGCCGGAGGAGCTAGACTGGGAGGAGGAGGAGGAAGACCCGTTGATGCTCCCACCCAACCAAGTCTCATACAAGGCCGTCGCCTTAGACACCGAGTCGGAGGAGGGAGGCTCTTCGCCTGATAAAGGCGATGTCAGGAGAGTCGTGTGCAGGGGGGACCGCGTTCCCGAGAAGATCCTAGGGGCTGACACATCTCCGACGGGGGAGACAGATGGGGCTAAGGGGGTGTCGCTGCACGAGTCGGATGCGGAGGAAGAGACCGCGCCTCTTGCTAGGAGAACGGAGGGGGAGGATAAAAGCCAAAGGAAGGAGAGAGAAGACAGAGATCGGCGGCACGACAAAGAGAGAGAGGGGAAAGAGGATAGGGAGCGCCGAGACAAGAGGGAGAGAGAGAACGAAGGGCACAAAGAAAAGGAGGGGAGAGAGAAGCGAGAGAGGGAGGAGAAACACAAGGAGAGAGAGGATAAAGAAAGGCAAGAGAGGGAGGGGAGAGATAAACACAAGGAAAAGGAGGATAAGGACAAAAGAGAAAGGGAGGAGAGGGAGACACGCAAGAAGGAGGATAAAGATAGGAGAGAGAGGGAAGAGAGGGAGAAACGCAAGGAGAAGGCGGATAAGGACAGAAGAGAGAGGGAAGAGAGGGAGAAACGCAAGGAGAAGGAGGACAAGGAGAGACGAGAAAGGGACGAAAGAGAGAAACGTAAGGAGAAAGAGGAGAAGGACAGGAGAGATAGGGAGGAGAGAGTGAAACAGAAAGAGAAGGAGGACAGGGACAAGAGAGAGGAGGAAGAGAGGGAGAAACGTAAAGAGAAGGAGGACCGAGGAAGGAAGGAGAGAGAGGAGGAAAGAGAAAGGAAAAGGAGGGAGAAGGAAGAACGAGAGAGGAGGGAGAAAGAGGACAGAGAAAGGCGGAAGGAGAGGAGTGAGAAAGAAAAGAAGGACTGGGAGGAACTTAATGCAAAAGAGAAGAAGGAGAGGGACGATAGAGACCGAAGAGAGAGAGAGGAGAAACAAGCGGAGGTGCGAGAAAGGAGGGAAAGGGAGGAGAGACAGAGGGGAGAGACAGAGAGGGAGCAATCGGGAGAAGGAGCGAAGGAAAGCAGGAGAGAGGCGTGAAAGAGATAGCGAGAGGCGGGGACACAGGAGGCAGGAAGAGGTGGACTTTGGGAGACAGCGAGAGTACGAGGAATATGATCGACGACGAGACCAAAACGAGTATGAGCAGGAAGCATGGAGAGAAAGCCGGAGCGGAGATTGGGGGGGTTCACGGCGAGGTCACGAGAGGAGGGACGAATGGGCCGACGAATGGGGGGAGTACTTCCCTGAAAGGCCCCGGGAGCCGGGGTTCCCCCGCGTGGAGGGGATGGACCCTCTTGGGGGTCGCCCGGTTTGGTATGGCGAGCACCCTGAACGTATACCCTGGAAGCGGGTAGAACAACCGGATCGCCTCCAGAAGTGGGCATCAGGCCTGGCCCCATCGCCGGACTTAGGGGAAGAGTATACGCCTGTAGGGGGAAGAGCGCACGGTTGGGTAGAGTTAATTGGGCCGTCAACAGTACAAACCCATTATTATGCCACGACCGTCCAGAAATACGCTCCAAGGGGGAACCAGGATATGGCACCTCCACCGCCTCCTCCCCCATCAGCACGGCCAGCAGGGGGCGCAGCCTGGGCGACACCTGCAGGATATCCTGCACCACCCGCACCAGCCTTCAGCTCAACCCTCCGGGCGTCCGGAGCACCAGGGCTAGCGCCCGCAGCGGCAAGATTTCCGGGCCCCGGGCCAGCTCACGCGGCAGCCAGGTTTCCGGGTCACAGTCCAGGCCACCTCGGAGGGGACCTGGAGGAGCGGATACGCCGCATGATACGGGAGGAGACGTCCCGCCCGCCCCAGTCCAAACCGCACCGGGACGGTTGAGAACAGGGGAGGTGGGGGGCAGTTCACGGAGCAACCGGGCGACATCTTTGAAGAGGCTGAGGGGGTCCGGAGTAGGAGAGGCATCGGTGGTTGGGTGTGGAGGAGCCGACGGGCCTCCACTTGTTGTCCAGCTAGGGCATGCAAGGGGGAGGAGGAGAGACCACCTGACTGGGTCATAAGCAAGGAACAAGGGAGACAGTCGGATGAGGCCGGACAGGGGACGTCCACCAGTTAGCTTCGTGTAACAGCGCCCATCTAGACCGGATGTTGTATTATATGTTCTGGACTATTGATATAGACTTTACCCAAGTTCACATATAAGAGTTTATAGTAATAAGAGGGGGCCCATTGTAGGAGTCCCCAGTTAAATGTATAAATGTTAAAATGTATCGGTTATGACCGGCGTAAATGTTGTAACACCTTTGACCACTATGGCAAAGATTCACGGATATATTTTCTACAACCTAAGTTTGAAATGATAAGGGGAGAGTGTAGTGATCATATCACTTGTATAATAATTGTAATGTTGGGGCGATCGGCCCGGTGGTAGCCACCGGCACGGGAGCGCTAGTTAGGGTCCGTCCCACCTGGGGGCGACACGGTGGCGACCGATGACGTCACGCTCGTGACGTCACATTTAGTGACGCCATATAAGGGCGGTCCGGTGGTCGCGAGAGGGGAGGCGATAAGAGACTTGCAGGTGGCAGAAGTGTGGCTGGTGACTCCGGGTTCGGTGGTTGCGATCGGTGGAGACCTGTAAGGGTGGTGCATCTCAATACAAGCAAGGATAATTGATGTCAATTAATGAGAACTGTTAGCGCTAAGACCTGAAAGAAATAAACCAAACACCTTCTACTGTTATAAAACTTTATTGGCTGCGTCTGGTCCTTTTGTGTTTACTACAATATTCTATTGATTATTTATTGATTTTTTATTGATTAATCGTGTAATAAAAACAGTATTGAATGGGCTATTGGGCACCTCATTCAGTGTATCGTAGGATATCGTAACGCATGGCCTACGGCCACTCGTTACGATATCCTACGATAGACTGAATTCGGTGCCCGATAGCCCATTCATTACTCTCTTAATAAGCTCTCATACATTATGGAAGTATATTCATAGGATTCATTAGTAATCAATAATTCCTATTTTATAGGAGTTATATTCATAGGGGGTGTTCATCAGCAAATAATAATTCCTTAAGGTTAAAACTGATGTCTTTTAAAAATACTAATAATCAAGACTGTAGTCTTAAAGATCGCCTAGGTGTGTATCCTACAGCATTGTTGTGTGCACTGAATGCTTTCATGCTTGTGGTGGCGGTGTGCTATACTAGTTGAGTCTTAACACTCCCTACTGCCACCTAGGGAGTATTTTCTGTATCACCTCAACTCACTTCTACGGGCTATATAGGGCCTTCTACCAAGTTTATCAAATCTCACTAAAATGTGTTTAGTTTGCTTAGGGTCTGTTTGACAATGTTATGGTGAGAAAGGGCAAGGGAATCAGTGTAATTAGTGTGAAATCACTGAAAATCATAGTAGCGGAGTTTCGGCCTCAGAGAGATTTCTGAGAAATATTCTGCCGTCAATCCGCAAGCCTGATACTTCTCTCTATGGGGTACCAGGTAACCAAAATCATAGTTTTCAGGGTCAAAATGATCTGAATTTTACATTCTAAGCTGTTTCTATCTATTTCCATTGACCTCAGCACTCTATGGGAGGCCTTTACATGCATCGGAGAAAAACATCATTTTTCTCTCCCCGAGCTGTGCAGCCAATAAATGTCTACTGACATTTAAGAAAATGTCCTTGTATTCACCATATCTGGTTTATTTTTTCCTCCTCACATGGGGTGACTTGAATAATATGCAAATGAGACTGTTCAAGCCATTGCACATGGAGTAAAGATGTATTTTGTCAATTTTTTTCCTATATAACATTATATTTCCGAGGGTTTTTCGTACACTTTACCCATAATTTTCTATGTTTTATAGCACCTAGAGAGAAAATGACACTCAGTGCCTCACATGGTGTCCCTTGGCAATCAGCACATCAAATGTCTTAGCCCTGTGTCTATTTTCTCCATGGGGAAAGACCATAACTGCATGTGAATATCAGAAACCAGTAAAATTTGAGGGGAGTGCCCAGACTGATACCCGCTCTGGGAATTGATTCTCAGTGTACTTTGAGGGTCCAGAAGGGCATGAAAGTAAGGGAATCTGGATGAGACAATACTGGGGCTGTGAATAAAAGCTCATCAAGCTATTTGATTGACCACCAAGGTTCCATCCTAGGCCTTTAGGTTGCAGGACACCAATTGACGGGAGGTGGCAGCAGGAGACACTTTGTAACTCCGCACTGAAGGGTGTTGTACAATGATTATTGGTCTAAAATCTGACAGTGGGTAGGCAAACCAGGTATCAAATTAATCCTTAGGGTGTATATTAATCGATTTGAGTGTTATTTAGGCTGATATTTTATGGTAAGTTGAGGGTGTGCACTCTATTTAATTAAAGAATTTATTTAAATCATTTACTGCAACACCCCCAAATATGGGTATGTCCGCACTCTAAGGCCTATAGCACAAAAGTTAATCACATTGTACCACATGCCATTGCCCTAAATTATTGGGGAAAATGTATATCTAGAAGAAAATAATAATTTTTTACTCACCAGCTGGCTGTAGTAGTACATGCACCGTTCAATGAACCCTATTACCATAAACCTTTCGCCCCCATTCATATTACAGTGGGTAACTGAGGGTCGGGTGAAACTTGTTCACACACACACACACACACACAATAGAATTTTTCTACAGTTCCATACATCAACATGTTTGGATGTACTACACATGATGATATACTGAACTTTGAATTCAAGGATAAAGAAGAAACAACATATGAGGAATATAAAGACGGATTAAGAAAAGTTTTCTGTGGGCATGGTAAAATACCCATTCATTATTATGCACCTCAAATGGAACTTGTTCTGCTTCACTCATTTATACCAGAATTTTACCACAGAAAAATGTTTCGACTCTTTAATGAAATAGCTCGAGATCAATTTCTCAGTTCACATAATTTGATCCACCAGCACATTCAACACAGCTGGTATGATATACGCGACATGTTAAGGATCCTTTCCAGCTGTGGAATACATCCTAATTCATGACCTCACATATGCTCTCTTCAAGCAAAGCGTGTTGTGGAGAAATATGATTTTTCACAGGGTTTTTCTCTAGAGAATTCATGCATTGATTTGATTGTCCATGCTAGAGTGGAGAAGGTCAAGAAAGTGGTAGGGCCTGCTATTTTTCATTCGGAGTATTACAGCGACATGCCTGGAATGGCTGAGGTTAAGGGCATAGTGGAGGAATTCAGTGCGCTGCTTCCTTTCACAGTGTACGAAAGGGTCAGGCAGAGAATTGTCGGGACCATCACACCTTTCAGAGGGAGGGAAATTCTGACCAGTCCTCGCTGTGAGGTGTATAAGACTTTACACAAATACGCTGATGGATATTACCTTTAAATAACAGGACAGACACAGATGTATACCATCTACTTAGTTTAATCTGATCACCCTAGTGGGTAATATGAAATAGCATGACCAGCATCTACAGTGTTGCTCTATAGTTTCTACACACCAGTCGGAGCTACTAGTAAAATACAGTGAAAGCACTGCTAGACGCTACACAGTGAGAATATTATATCAATGCTTTATCATTAACCTAACATTGCTTTACGTGTTTATCTGACATTCTCAGAACTACAACTATGTACGGCCAAACTACAGCCAATGAAGTAGACTCCTTTAAAGATTTCACATTCGATGAAACTGATGAAACCACTCGTGATGATTTCATAAATAAAAGCAGGACAGTCTTTTGTGGATATGGAAAGATACCAATTAATTATTACACTGCACAGATGGAACTTGTTTCAATGCATAAAAATGTAATGCCATGGCTGGAAACTAGAATGTATAGCGTGTATAATAGGATGGCGAGACATCAGTATATAGCATCTCATAATCTGACGACTCAACTTTTTAGAAAGGACTCTTGTGATCATAGATGGGTGCTACATATACTTGAATCGTCAGGATTGATGTGGTATGAATGTGGGTGTATTGTTCATGGAAATGCAATATGTGCTCTTGCTAAATACAATTTCTCTGAAGGATTTTCTCTACTGAATACATGTAGAGATATGATAACAGGTGTCATGGTTGAGAGGGTGAGGAATAAGGTGGGTCCGGGGGTATTTTTTACTGAGTATTACGATGATATTCCGGGGATGAAAGAAGTGAATTTTATTCTCCATAACCTTGATTTGTATCTACCTGCTGCTGTATCCCGCCATGTTAAGATCAGGGTTTTGGGTACTGTTGCTCCTTTCACAGGTCGTGAAATTTTCAATAGTTCTCACTGTCCATTATATAAAACTTTGACTGGTTATGCTACTGGTAAATATGTATATAGAACCATTCGTAGATCACCAGATATTGATAGAGAGATAAACTAGAAGTTCTTAACATGAATGTAACTGAACAACCTTCATCATATGATATGATATGTGTGTAGTTATACAGTAGATATGTATGTATACAGTAATATCTTTAGATGTAGCACTGGTATAAATCTGCTTAGATATAGGCATCTTGTGAAAACAATATATAAGCACTACCTATAACATGCTTTGATATAATAGATAGTATCTAACATAGATACGTCCTTGAACATATATTATATATACCAGTTTTGCATTGTTTCATCGGATATCACCGGATATACCAGATACAGTCTGCTTTTAAGGTGTTGGGTGTCTAGTACAGTTTTCCATAGTTTATAAGATTTTTTTACACACATTCTTTAAAATCAACATGACGTCCAGATCTCAACCTCATGCACTCAGGGCGTTTAGGGGTTTCTGAAACCATTGACATATCACATGTTAGCTCAACCAAGGGCAGCCTTTTGTTGGGGAGGTCTGCTTAACAGTTAATGATAGGGGACACTTGGGGCGGCATGAACCTACCCTCTTCCATACTTGAGACCATAGGGATTAAGACCATGGGGCTGGATGTCACCCCATGCAGGGCTGAGGAGTTGGATGATTCTTTGAAATTTCCAGGTTCTGCACTTCTGGCACCAAGCTGCTCAACATCTTGTGCACCCCCACCATTTGCACCCGGCTGAGTAGCTTTCCATGAGGTTGATTGGTCGTTAGAGGTGCTAGAAGCTACAGTAATAGGACCCTGAGAGGGTTCCAGGTAGGGTCAGGTTTCCTTGTTCCCACAGTCAGCAGGTTTGTCTCTGGATGTAGGGTCAGTCAACCTTAAATACAGTACATGATGCATGAGGTTCGTGAGAAAACCTATATGGTATTCATAAGCGTTGTGAGAAATTAACCTTAATAAATATTGATTTTACAACATCTGTTTAATGTCATATACCCTTACGTCATGCTCTTACATCATGTGTATATATGTAGGATATCATGTGGGTATTTACCTGTTCTGATTATCTTCATTTACATATTGAATGCTAGCTGGTGTGGCAATGGGTAATCTGTATAATCTACCGACGGGAGACCTGGAATTATATAAGAAATTGTATAAGAACTTCTATATTATGAAATAAAATACATAAATTTATTTCATTCCATTCGTTATTATTTTTTTCTATATCATACATTAGGTATTATTACCAGGTTTATTACATATAGCATATCAACAAAGAATAATACTTACATCCAATCTGGAATCATGTGGGGGACAAGTTCTAATACGGTGCTGTTGACAGTATTACCACAAGTCAGTGGGTTTCTCCAGATGCTGTTTCCAGGCTGTTTAATCTGAGCAATAATCATTGTGATTATTGTAATGATAATCACAATAATATCCAGGACAGACAAAATAGGGACGTACAGTTCGACCTGTGCTTTAAGGATAACATGAGTTTTGTTCCTCGCTATACCAACACCAGCAGTTATATTCCCATTGTTTATCCCTTTAGATATTGTCAATTTCAAACTCCCACTCCTTGGTCCCTCACCATCAATGGTTTTTATTCCAATCCCGCTATCATTGTACGGAGCTATTATCATGAGGATGTGTATGAGAAGCTGTTGATAGGGGGTAGAAAGTTCATCAGGCATTAACTGGGGTCCTTCAGATCTAGAGGTTAAGATGCCAGACTCATCACTGGTGACAGATTCAACTCGAGTCGTGGTTTCTATATATGTCTGGGTGGTCATTATAATATCACTTTGTGATACCTCGTCACTTGGCTCATACGGAGCCTCACCGTTCAACCGTAAGGGTGTGGTGTCAACATTAGGTGCTGACACACTGTCATAACCCCATGACGCACTCTCTATATCTCGGCTCTCTATTACATCATGAATAGCCGGCGGTGGAGAGGTTGCGGGTGCAGTACTATCATCGCCACTAGAGACGCGCATGCTGCTCGCTAGAGCATGCATACCACCCGTAGCCACTGAGGGTACAATGGAGTACTGCATTGTAGTCTCCATCGGTCACCCTTCAGTTGTTTCACTTATATCATTTTAAGGAGTCCCAACATCTTTATATCCTGTTGCGTCTTCTGTAAGAATGGTCTTATCTGGATGTATGTCACCAGAATCGGGTATTTCCAGTGAGCATAAATTCTGTAGAACCCATTTAGGTAAATTTTCTCTGCATGATATGGGGTTATCCCGCACATCCAAGATGTCGTATATCTTTGTGATCCATACATACCTTATATCGTTATACTGTAAGAACAGTTTATTGTAATAACTGTATTCAACTCCTAACTCAGGAACTGATGTCTATCCTTGGCCACTGCATAAAGTAGATCGAGGGTCTGGCACGCAGAGGCACCGTAATGCTGGACCACAGTAGTACATTCCATAAGTGGTTGATATTCCGAGCATGAATAAAATCATGTAAACGTATGGTTTAATTATATTCATCATGCTCTCTCAACTACCTGCATCCACTTAATGTACGTCTTTACTTATCCTCCTGTACCCCCTGTGTGACTTTCACTGAGAGAGTGCATCTGATTTTTAACACTAGTTTATCAACCAACCTGACATAGGCTTGAGTAATCCCACTCCATAACATATTGTCTACCCTATATGATCATTGTGCTACATGCTATTTATGTGGTTTTACCCCATACCCTTAAAAGCCATGTAAAGTGAGTCACACCGCATGCTATAGTGTTCAAAGGTTTTACCCTCTAACCCTATCTCCCAACTTCATAAGATCGCATTGTACAGTTCTTTATACCCCAACAACAATGCAACAGCACCTTATAACTGATACGCACCTAGGCGATCTTTAAGACTACAGTCTTGATAATTAGTATTTTTAAAAGACAGCAGTTTTAACCTTAAGGAATTATTATTTGCTGATGAACACCCCCTATGAATATAACTCCTATAAAATAGGAATCATTGATTACTAATGAATCCTATGAATATACTTCCATAATGTATGAGAGCTTATATGATAATATAAAAATGAAACATTTAAAAACATGTATAATCAATAGATATTTATATCATACTAACAGGGTGTACTAGACACCCATGTCAGCAGGGTCAGATGAGGACAATTTTCACTCCAGAGGTAGCAATTATCGTCTTCCAACGTTAAAACCCCATAGGGGCTCGGGCACGAATACACACATACTCTACTCCCAGGTAATGAATTGTTATCACACCCTCTCCCCAAATATCTTTGACAAAAACAGATGTGTTTATTAAATATTTCTTTAAAAAATGATTCTTCATCTAATGGGTCTATGTCCCCTTTATCAGGCCACCTTTACTATGCAAAGAAGGGGTCCCTAGTCCTCAATGATATACTCAGATCTTTGCCAGTATAATTTTGGTCATTTTCTCTCTCTCCCCACAGTTGACCAATATTCCAACACCTATACACAGATGGCATCTTCCAGGGCTACCAGAAGGTATAGAGGTGTACATCAAGAGGGATGATATGAGCGGCAGTACTCTCACAGGAAATAAAGTAAGAATTGTGGTTTGACTAAATTATGCAATTATGATGCAGAGACCATGATGTCACACCTTATTATGAACCACATTGGCATGTAATGAATTCAACACCGCATAATCAAATGGAATTTTTCTTGCCAGCTACTCTTGTCAATGAAAATTGTTTACTCATAATGCATGTGTGTATCCTAGTGACAAAGTGAATTTAATGCAGCCTTTAGATGCTTGTGGTCATGGGAGGGAATTATCAACTGTTAAACAATATCTTTGTATTTATGATTCATTTATTCTTACCCTCTACCTCCTAGGTACGGAAGCTGGAGTTCCTCCTGGCTGATGCCATGTCTCAGGGTTGTCGCCATGTTATAACATGTTCTGGAATACAGTCCAACCACTGTAGAGCAGTGGCCATAGCATGTGCCCAACTTGGACTTCAAGCCCATCTTTTCCTCAAAGGGGATATCAAGGTAACCAGTCATGCTTTAGCTACTAGTAATTACTTCCAATACCTTAAGCATATCTTTTGCAGTTTTCTTTTTGAGTATCACCTTATGAGTATTGTCAAGTAATGGCGAAGGGCTGAATGTGATTTTTCTCAGTGTACGTTTTACAATGTATGTAATGTATGTTTTATTGGCCCAGCTCCTGCTGGGTCATTGGAGGCGGGTTTTCAACATTTTTGGTCGATCAAAATGGCCGACTTTAAGTGGGAATTTCTTATACAAAGAAGGGGTCTATAAATTAATGGACAGTTGATAAATTTTCTTTAGATCTTTGTCTTTCTGTAGATGGTAACAATTCCTGGGAAAAAATTTTTTTACCTATGAAAAAAAGCTGAAGGAAAAACTTGGCATGTTTGACTAAATTTCTCACGAAAACGAGGCTCCATAGGATTGCATTGGGCAGTAGACTTTTGGGGTAGAAATAACACATTGGCTTCTATGGGAATAGGGCAATTAAGACGTTTTTTTTCAGTAGGTGAGGTGGAATTTTGTCTGTACAGGACGGGTTAAGACCGTTGGTATACGAGTGTGTAAATCGGACCACCATAATTTTGTTATGTCTACCGGCTCACTTCCGGTCTGGAGACTTGACGCATGCGCGCAGAGTAACCGGTCGTCAGATTTTATTTTAAAACAGTAAATGGATAGTGTGTATTTGATTCAAATCGATTAATATTGCCCGAAATGAATGGATTATATTCAAAAACTCATTAATTTCAAGTTAAATCGATAGAATATATCATTTCTCCGTCAAAATGCTACTTCCGGCAAGGAGGGGTCGCACATGCGCACAGAACATCAAAATCCAAAATGGCGGACAGCAAGACGATCGACTCATGGTGCTACCAAAACTGCTGGATTATAACAAAATGGAGGAGAATAACAGTGTCTCATGCCTTTTTTGGTTAATTTGGATCCTTATTCAAGACCTGCTGATATTGTGCAATGCTTAACTCGCCAGGAGAGAAGTTATTCGCCAATGCAACATGCGAGCGATAATAGGTGCATCCTCCATAGCCTTAAGCATTGAGTCTTCGACACACTGTCACTATATTGACAGTCCCCTAGGGTAGGTAGTGGGCGACCTGGGCCAGTTGTGCATTGCACGCGTTAAATCTTTATGTATGTAAAAGCCCTTACATTTGAATAACTAAGATTATATTCCACTGCCATATTCTGATTAAGTGACAGCCAGTTAAATGCAGAATAATCAGTGGTAATTGCTCATACTGTCCTTATATTTTCCAGGACCTAGATAGTGTAGAGAATAGTGGTAATACACTGTTGATGAGGCTGAGTGGGGCTAAGCTCTACTTTGTGCCTACAAAATCACATTATGATACACACATCAAACCACGCATGGAGGCATTGGCCGCTTCATTAGAGTGAGTATCCATGTTGGAAGGAAGTTGATTCTTTTTGTGTGAGTTTATACACTGTATTCAAATTTGTTGTCGCACAGGGCACATGATCAAATATTTTGATTGAGATTAATCATTATAACTTTGGTACCACAAGAAGGATGTTTTTTGTATTATACCATTGGTGAACATATAGGTGTGTGCCTGCCACATAGTCCGTTATACTTCATTAAAGGATTTCAATGGAAGATAACCCTAAATACTATTTAATCTAATGCTTGGTGACCACACATGTTCCTTCTATTGTAATGATTGCTATGCATTCTTTTTCTTACCATAAGGGAGTCCACTGGAGAAAAGAGTTACCTAGTACCAATTGGAGGCACCAATACACTTGGGATATGGGGGTACATTAGTGCTTTCCAAGAACTGATAGAGCAGGTAACTCCACTTAATCTAATTGATAGGTTCTAAAAACCAAACAAAAGGATAAACGTTGCTACATTGTAGCCAAACTATATTGGAAAGAATTGTGTTTTTTTTTTCATTAGAGGATGTTGTACATAGGATTTATAATAGAAGAATAATGTCCTAAGTTACATCTATGTTTTACAATATTTCTATGCTATTTTCTGTCCTATGTAGGGAGCGGTAGAGCGTTTTGATGATGTTGTATTAGCGTGTGGGAGTGGTCCCAGCAAATTGTCGTGACTCCTCGTCAACCTGTGTGAAGTGGCTCACACATGTCGCTAGATGGAACACGACGTCGCTATAGCACAAGATCACCAGGAATAGCAATGGTGGTGATCACATGGCCTCACCTCAGATGACGAGAATGGTGATCACTCAGACTCACCAGGGATGGCAACATGAGTGATCACTCATCCTCACCAGGGATGGCGACATGAGTGATCACTCACTTCGCTAGATGAGACGCACACCACATCATAACACACATTCACCACAATCACCTCATGATAGCACAGGTTTACCATAGATGGTGAGGATCTTGATCACCCACACTCACCAGGGATGGCGGCACAAGTGATCACTCACCTCGCCAGATGAAACGCACACCATGCCATAGTGCATGTTCACCACGGTTGGCGAGGATCGTGATCACTCACACTCACCAGGGATGGCAAGGCGGTTGATCACTCACCTCGCTAGATGAAATGCACACCATGTCATAGCGCAGGTTCACCATGGATGGCAAGAGTGGTGATCACTCAAACTCACCAGTGATGGCGACGCTGGTGATCACTCACCTTGTTAGATGAAAAGCTCATGATCACCGACATTGGTAATCATGCAGCCTCACATCTGCCAGATCAAAGTATGTTTTGCCAGAGAAGGTATTGCCATATGTATCTTCCCTCTAACCACAGACAAGGTGTTCATATAGATATTTCCCTATGTATTTTTCCTGTAACCAGAGAAAAGGTGTTTATGGATAGTTGCTTTCATTTTAGAGATACCTCTATCTAAATTCAATTGATATTCTCTCTATATAATCTTGTTTGATTCAACTCTGAAGTATTACATGGAAATCAGTGTGAAACAAAGCACATTTGATACATATGGGACTTATACTTCATGCCCACACTTCCTAGATAGGCTACATGTTGAACAGTGGTGCTGTCTCAACAACTTTGGCAATAGTGGTGATAAGTTGCCACTGTGAGTGAGAGTGAATGACAGATGATGCAATCCTCAGAGAGCATTGACTTGGAGTGACACAAATTCACGCATTGAGTGAGACCAATGTTGGCAATGGTGGTGATAAGTCACCATGCTTTGTGAGGGATGACAAGGGGTGGCACATACTCACGCAGTGAGTGAGATCATGTTGGCGACTGTTGTGATAAATCGCCATGCCATGTGAGACTGACACACAGTGGCGAAAGATGACGCAGTGAGTTATCACTCAGAAAGGAGTCACCATTGATGACCAATCATGGCGACAGATAACGACAATTTGCTGGGGTGGAACAGCAGAGGGACTTGCATTTGGAAACTACCTCTCCAAATCAAACCTAAAGTATGAAAACTTTCAATTTACACAAGTTACCTGAATTAGTCTATAGGTTTATTCACCCTATTTGAATTACGTTGGAATAGGTTATGAAATGGGTATTTCGTAGTAATCCATAGACAATAGGAATTTAAGACTATTTATATAAATACAATAGGAATTAAAGGCTCTTTAGTCTTTAATTCCCAAGACTATTTACATAAAGAGTATTTAATTCCCATTGTCTATGATAACTATGAAATTACCATTTTATATAAGGTGGTTGATAACCAAAAAAAGCAGATGTTTATACATATTTTAAAGCGGACATGTAAAAATGGGTAGTACCGTGTATTACTATTGAGATGCAGAATATTTCGATAGATGTGTTTTTGGAAGAGATGCATATTTACCTGTAGATTTGCTAAATGCCTTCCAATATCTTATAAGCACCATGGAGAGTTTATGCACGCATGGTTGTTTTTGTCAAACATTCTTCTGAATCCATGGAACGATGATATACCATAGATAAGGCTAAGGTTTATGCAAATGGAAATCATGGCCATTATAAACATTTTATTTTCTGTTCTTTATCAGTTACAATTTTTCTGTAATACCACCTGTAGACTGATCTATGTTATTGACAATCATATTTTCAGGATACATGGCATTGTAGTCACTCGGACTAAAAAGTATATTGACTCTGTGGTAGATGAGGCACTAGACTACTTTGACATCAAGTCTGTGCGAGCTGAACATGTCCTGGATGTTGTAGAGGGATATAAAGACCTTGGATATAGTATCTCTGATAAGGAAATGATTGGTAAGTCAAAGTGAAGAGAAACCATGTAAAATCTTGAGCATGTAAATGACTTCCTTTATCCAAAATAAATATAACCTACACATGGTCTTTTTGGCAGTGTGATTGTCATGGAATAGATAGACCAAATAATTCATTCTGACCACTTCAAACCAATCTAATCTTGGAGGAATTAGGATAAGAATAGATGAAATCAAAATCCTTTCCAATTTACCCTTTATTGTTATATGTATCCATGAAAAAGGATGCTATGAAAAGCCACAAAACCTTTTTCAATTTTGAGTGGGAAGAATCCTTTTAGTACCACCTTTGTCAATTGGTGTCAACCCATATGTGACCTTCTATTACTCTATGTAATCCAGATTTCTCAGTGAAGGTGGCACAGGAGACAGGTATCATGACCGACCCTGTATACACAGGGAAGGCTGTCTATGCTCTGATACAAGAACTAAGGAGCAACCCTAGCCGCTTTAAGGGCAAGAGGATCCTGTTTGTACACACAGGTAATGGATTTTGGTAATTGTTCTTGAAAGATTTGTCAGTTTACATGAGTAAGAATGCACATAGGTGGAAATGTGTTACTTTCCTTTGGACAGTATAAGGCCACCTGTTACTTGGAAACCATCGAACTTCTAAAATTGTTAGTTAGTGCGGCTCTCTTTTATGAAGATTTTGAATGATATTGTAGTACATCTAGGGGAAAGGACATACATATCAACTATCTCAGCAGGATTAATTATGCAGCACTCATTACTCAGACCTATTGAACAGACATTATCTGTATTTCAGGAGGTGTATTTGGGATGTTTGATGGGAAGCTTGGTGACTGGTTGAAAGCTGATACTGCCTCAAGGACGCGGATGTATATGTGGCCAAAGGTTGATGGACCAGTACCACAACAATGATATGATAAGAGTTAAATCAAAGAAAAGAAATGATAACGATGGGAATATATTAGAAAACTATACATATAAAACTGTGTGCCCATATCCAACATGATATCAACATACATGTCTAGGATTGTTTACTGCAAAGATCCATGTGTATATTCAATGAAAATATATCAATACAGAATACTGGTTCCTTATATAAAATTGCTTTGTTTGGACCTGTAGTGGAAGTCAAATTGAACCAGTTAATGATACTAATGTCTTGAATTAAAAAGCATTTAAGTTCTAAGATTTATTGCAATGATAGGCCAATACCTGTCTTCAGGTTTAGATAAGCTGCCATTTATAGCAGGGCATGATGGAGGCTGAGGTCCAAAGGACTAAGGGTGGGGTTAGAAATATCAGGTTCCCCCAAAGACGTCACAATCTAGAAAAATGTGAAAGACGTCCTTATCATTATAGCATCAAGTTATCGAATAGGCTTTATGTAATAGGTTTACAAAATAGAGGATAGGCCTAATAGACAACGACTTCCTTCACATCAAGACTGTCTGTTCTTCTTTAATGCATTATAGGACAACAAACAATAAAGAAAGTGCTATTGAAATTGTCTTTATAAAATGTTGTACATTATCTTGCAAACAATCGATCATCTAATCAAGGTATATCAAGACCAATTAATCTTGATAAGCCTACCGTCCTAGGTACACCTGATTGACTCATGAGAAGGGGTCCATATCTACAAGTAAAATAAATAAGGTACAGAAGTAAAAAGTTGTAGCTTATAATTCAGGTCCCTGGCTTCCAAATCACCCATCCTGCTCTGAATATCCAACCTCATACCTATTCTAAATGCATTTGATAACTATCCACAGGGTGACATTACTGTTATTATTAGGATGTGCCTTTTCTATTTATAGATATATCTATAAATAGAAAGGCACATCCTTCTTGGTGTTGGTGGTTGGGGTGGGTAGCAGTGTCTGAAATTGGAAGATCACTTCTGCTCAGAAAAAAGCTATGTCAAGCTAAATTATCTTTCCATTCTTTCTGTCACCTGATTCTTGACATAGATGTACTTCCTATTTCGTTGTCATTTTTTTCAAAACTTGTATGGAAAAGGTGTTTTCAGGAGGGTCAAATCAAACATACATAACACAAGACCTATTTACTGAAGCTCACCCAGAGCCTCCCCTAACTCACCCTCAGAGTGTGTGGCCCGGGGGAGGGCACTCGCTATAGTAACCATGTGTGTACACAGCCCTTGTTAATGCGGAGCCGCGCGTTACTGGTATCACCCAAAATGCCCTGTTCTGAGACAGTGTAGGTTTCAGGAGGTACGTCTTCATAATCACTTGGAAATAAATGGATATAGTAGCCATCCGACCATGAAACATTGATGAATGTGAGGGGAAGATGTTAGACATGAACCTACCATGGTTATTTTTAGTTAGGGATAGATAGGTACACCATAATCCTTCTAGTTGGAATATTTGAAAATTTCTTTTGCCATTTGAAAGCCCTTTAAAAGGGTACCCTTTTTAGCTTATTTGGCCAAAAATGACCTCTTGTAACGGGTCCGGGCGGGTCCGCTCATGGGTCCCAAAAGGTACCCCCTTCCTCGCTAGTTTGTGTACGCATATGGTATCCATAATTCAATGAGTGGCCCCCGGGGGGTGTGGTAGACCTATGTATAGCAAAGTATACAACTTGTAATAACAGATGTAATAAGGGTCCCCCACCCACCCACCCAACACACTCTTCCCTTGTAGACCAGAATGTTTGCCCTCACCCCACCCCCTCCCCCTCCCACCAGCCACAGGTCGCTAATTATATCATATCAACAGCAGACAGCCTGGCTCCACCACCATGACTAGGGGGGTCCAGCACACTGCCTGACCGGTCCCAAGTACTCAAACATAACAAGTAGACTGCCTGTGGCCACCACACTGGGAGTGCCTGTCCACTGGGAGGGCTATTTTGAAGTCATTTCCAGAAGAACTAAAGGCTTATTTACCTGTCTTTAAGTCATTGGGCCAATCATACATGATAATGGAAATATCCCTTGGTTTGCTCTGGGAATCAAAATATTTCATTTTACTCTACTGTAGGGGTGGTTCATAACAACCACAATTTGAATTGGTCACTTATGGGGGGTATTTCATAAATAAAATGATGCAAATGAGTAAACTTGACAAACAGAACATGTGAATGTTTTCTGCACCATTCTACCATAGTAACTTTTGAGGAGTTATGGATCTCAAGTTTGGAGATGAATCTGAAGGCGTTCTAGGCACTAGCATTTGATATGACAGAGATAACATCATTATGCAGATTGTTGTGCAATAGACTTCTCAGACTCTCCCCTTTGCACCTGACCACTTGGATTAGGTCTAGGGCCATTTTGGCATATGCATTATGTACGCAGGGGGTACTTTAGAGATCAGATTTAGGGTTATTTACAGCCATTTTGGAAGTTGTTTTATAGGAGCATAATAATATGTGACATGTACTAGGAAAGGGGCCCATATCCCCCCTGCACTAAGGGCCCTTTTCGCAGATCGTGTCACATATTATGTTTCATTATGATTTTCTGCGGGGACTACCTTATAGACTATACTCTGTTTTCCTCATTGAAATTCTCAAAAGAAAAGTACTCAAATACATGTATACATTCTTCATGCTTCACCATCTCAATCTATCCCCTGTATGCTTTTGGGGCGTGGATGCAGCAATGGTTGGACATGGATGCAGCAGTGGTGAGACATTGATGCAGTGATGGTGGGATATGGATGCAGTGATGATGGGACAGTGATGCAGCAATGGTGGGACACAGATGCAGCAGTGGTGGGATACAGATACAGTGATTGTTTGGACCCGGATGTAGCAATGGTGGGACACATGCATCAATGGTTTGACACAGATGCAGCAATGGTTGGACATGGATGTAGCAGTGGTGGGACACGGATGCAGCGATTGTGGGACACAGATGCAGTGATGGTGGGACACAGATGCAGTGATGATGGGACATGAATGCAGCAATGGTGGGACATTGATGTAGCAGTAGTGGGACATGGATGCAGCAGTGATGGGACACAGATGCAGTGTTGGTGGGAAACAAATGCAGAAATGGTGGGACATGGATGCAGCAATGGTGGGACATGACTCAACAATGGTTGGACACAGTTGCTGGGATGGTGTGACATGGATGCTCAATGGTAGGATATGGATGCAGCAATGGTGGGACATGGATGCAGCAGTGCTGGGACATGGATGCAGTGATGCTGGGACACTGATGAAGTGGTGGTGAGAAAAAGCTTTTTGGATGTACAGCCACTTGAGGTTTTAGACCTTGCTTTACATCCTTGGTACTCATTCATGTTACATATGTTTCTCTGTTTCTATAAGATTTTGCTGTATGGAGCCCCTATGTATGTATCAAAAAAGAGGGATACTATTGATCATTTGATATAAGGCGGAAATCCTACTCCCCACTGCCACATACCTAACTTGAAGCCCCTCCCCCCCTGTCATTAAACCTAGGACATGCTACAGTGTGTTTACCACTATACAGTAAAATTCCGCTATAACATACTGGTAGGCACAGGAAAAAAATATTCATTATAAACAAATTATGTTATAACACACTGGTTGGCACAGGCAAAAAAAAATATTGTTATGAACAAATTTTATAGCATCTAAATTAGACAATTAACACATTAAGGGCTGATGTTAAGAATACTCAACATCCATGTAGGGACGGATGTCAAGTAAAGTTGACATACATATAAGTATATATTGATATGGCAGCCATGTTTTGAAATTTGAGATAGACTGCTATTTTTGGTCTGAGGATATCATTTACCTATTTAGGGGCTAAGGAGTTTGAATCTAGAAAGTTTAGAGCGATAGGGATATTGAAAAATGGTTAGAAATGATATCAAAAACATCAACAGTGTATTATACCTTGCAACCTCCCACCCCTGGCACATGTACTGCTCAAAATCCAGTCCCCCAGCCTTAAAAAGTACCCTCATAGCTCGCCCTTAATGGGTTAAGAACCATTTCCCTGGCACCTTTGGGGCTTTTGAATGAGGTTCCATATGCCCACTGTCAATCCATGTCCTCGATATAAAAAGATGAATAGCATTTGATATATTAATGCTTCATGCCTTTTAGGGGGTAAGGGGTAAGGTTGGGTGGCTGTAGAGGGTAATAGCTTGAAACCATTCATCTTATTGATGTAACTCCAGGATTTTGTGCCAAGATTTAATTGTAGTAATAAAGGTTAAGCAGCCACATAAATTCAAGCTAATGATGATGTGAAGCCTAGATTAAAATAAAAATTTTGATGCAATTGTATTGCAGAATTTCAAAGACAAATGCTACCCCTTGCCAAGATCTGGTTCTGCTGCTGATAATCTCAAATAAGTTTGGATTATATTAGTTTGATATATAAACAATAAAAAATGCAGAAAAATCTTTATGTCACGGTCGTTACTTTAACAGTATAACAATCTAAGTGTGAAATGAAACTATAAAAAGGAATAGTAAAAACTATTTTTTCATATCATGTCCTGTACGTACTGACCCACTGCTGATTTTCCTGTAAGACTTACTGGATAGAAAGAGGACATCTATGCAAATATTTTGAAAAAAGAAAAATGGGGGTCACGGTTGAAATGAAAAAGTTATGAATTTTTCAAAAATGTTAATTTTCCCATAACTATGAGGCCCTATGGGAATTCAAACGACATAAACCTATTCTTGATGTATCTATAGTGATCAGAAATGAGCTGAAAAAAATATGTACAGGTAAAGTGATCCATTTAGGGTGAGAATTATCAAGAAAACAGTACAACTGATGGGTTCTGATTTCTGCCACCAGGTGGCTTCTGTGTACTGGGTAGCGTTTGTCTTTAATAATTTAATTTTAAGAGAAAATGCCCGTCATGGCAACAAAAATCTTAAATCTTGTAAAACAACCCCTTCCATTGTATTTCACAACCTCAAATCAATAAATGATAATTGTTTCCACATTTTTAGAAGGCAATGGCCCCAGACCCCACTATGGAAGACAATATATTCAAAATATGCTTGACAAAATATTCTCGACTATATTGATTGTAGAAAGAAGAACAAGATTTTACAAATCCATCTTTTGTTTGATATCGATAATTCCAGAGTACATGGCGTTGTTGTCAGTGATGATAAAAGGCATTTAGTTACAGTGGTAGATAAGACACTAGATTTCTTTGATATGAAGTCTGTGCGAGCTGCTGATATAGTGGATTTAGTTGAGGGGTATGTAGACCTTGGATATGGTATCTCTCAAAAAGAAGAAATTGGTAAGTAAAATAGTCTCTTATTTAGAGACTATCATTAAGATTCTGAAATAACATGACTTGCTGCACCAGCAGTCTCTATTTTCTCTGGGGTATCATTGCACATGCAATGAAAAGATAAATTTGGGTTATTTTCTGGATGCCATTCAAGGGGTATTAAGAACACGATACAAGGTAAGTGCAGATATGCAATATTAACAAAACGGGCCTGAGTAGACTAGAAGTGTCTCTTACCTCCTTTTCGTTCTTTATAATTATGTATGATTCTTTTGATTTCATGTGGTTCAGATTACTCTGTGGATGTGACACGGAAGACAGGTATCATGACTGACCCTGTATACACTGGGAAGGCCCTCTATGGACTTGTAGAAGAACTGAAGAACAGCCCTGGCCGCTTCAAGGGCAAGAGGATCTTGTTTGGACACACAGGTAGGTGATAATATATTTTGTAAGAAGGAAGGCATTCTCTATATCTTGGTATAGGGAGGAACTCTTGTGTAACCTATTCTACACTTGATGTCATTAGAATACAAGGCATTCTCATTATACTTGTTCAATGAAATATATATATGTAGAATCACTTGAATCTATCAAAGTAGATTCTTTATTTGTTGGACCTATAGCATCACATTTCCAAGGTGAGACACCAATTTATGAAAAAATTGTTCTGGATACATCCCTGTGTAACTGTCTATTAACCCTTACGTGCCCAGAATAGCAAAAGTGCACTCTTAAGCATGTATATATGTTCAACAGACCAGCATGGGTTTAATATTCATCAGATTATGGTAATTCAAACACCAGAAGATTCGTAATATCGAGGGCTTTCCAATGCTACCAAATATGTCTAGGTGCATTAGGTTAATGATTATTAATAGATCTTATTGCAGAAAATAATTAATTGAAAATAGGCTTAAAATCCATTAAAAGTGCGCGCTCTGGCCATGAAAATAATGGGAAAAACACAGAAAATTCACTAAATTCACAAAAATATTGATAAAAATACCAAAAATATTAATAAAATATTTTTCCTGCGATTTTCTCATAGGAATCAAATCATTATACATATCTTTTTCAATTTCCATTAATATAGCTTTCTTTGAAATGTCAAAATAATGCTTTATGAATTGAAAATAACCTATTCCCCACCAAAATATAAAAAGAGAAGATTTTCTAGGCACCTTCATCCAAATCAGTCCATTTCAACATCTTGTGTCGTCCTTATTCCCTACTGACTCATATAACACTCTAACCTATGCTTCATATTACATTTTCTGAAAGCTATTTTACTGTCCTCTTTGTTACCATTTGAAGCACATTAATCTGGTCATGATATAGATAATAGTCTCTACTATGTCAAATTTGTTGAATAAATCAGCTTTCTCAAAATAATTCTGGGCACGAAAGGGTTAATTAATTGAGAACTCACATTATGCATTATCAGAATGCTAGAAACTAATAGTTAATGATAGAAGTCATTCTTTCTCTTTTGGACAATTTATGCTCTCGTGTTTATCTCTGGTCCTAAAGGAGAGACATAAAATGAGGTTCACACAGCACAACTGCAGACTTCCAATAAGTCTTTGTCATGTCTTGTATGATTCTGCAGCACAGCTCTTAAGGAAGACAAATTATATCAAACCTGTCATTGTGTACTGTTTATTCCAAATATCTGTTGAAATCATTTGATTTATTTTTCATGGGGTATATTTGGTATGTTTGATGAGAGGCTTGGTGATTGGCTGAAAGATGACACAGACTCCAGGGCACAGATATGTATGTGGCCAAAAGAATGAACCTGTTACTCAGCCTATGATTAAGAAAAATTATATCAAACATGGATATTTCTGTGGGCAAAAAATGATCAGTGTATAGCTTAACAAAATGACATCAGAATAATGACGTTTAGATAAAAATAGAAAATGGTGGCGATAATCAACTAATACCTCAACTCTGCACTAGGTGGAAACGTGTGGTTCAATCCCACCACAGGCCAGTTACTATCACTTCTACTTTGTATGTCGTCGCGACAATTTTTTTTTTCTTTTTCTTACCTTATTCTGTTCTACTACTCACTGTTATATTGTAATAATGTGCCTTCCATCTCTGGACTTAGGGGCCATGTTGCAATTTCCAGGCTGTATGTTGGTATGGAAACCATGATCTTACCCATAAACCATCAAAATATGTTCTCAATTTTGTTCCAATCTTTTTCCCCGTGAAAAATTGCTCAAAGTCATTTTTTCCCAAAAAAATAACGATTTCTTTCATTTTTCTCATTACATTTTCCCCCGTTAATATTGCTTAAAATGAAGTAGAGAAAAAGTAAAACTTATCCATATTGACCTCTCAAGGGAAATCGATATAAAGACCAGTCCTTTAGATTACCATGGGGCACAGCCCCAAACATCGTGAGATTAGGCCGAGATTTGAGGAAGTTAGAGAGGTTCAATATTCGGCAAAAGTCAGCCGAAAATCGGCGAGTAACTCGAAAAAAAATGCGCGTCCAGTAAAGGAGCACAAACTGTGTGATTGATAGAAAAAGAGTTAATTTAAAGATATAATCTGCTTTCATTCTTAAAGATTTCTATAGTGTCAGCGTTCCTCCTACTGCTTGGAAGATGATTCCACAAGCCAGCACCATGGAACTCCACGCTTTTGGTTGGTGATATGTACCAACCTTCTATCCACCAGAAATTTAAATGATGTAGCGCTATAAATATAAACCGTATCAATGGTTAAGTGAGGCACCTTTAAACAGATTCCATTCTGAGCATATTGTCCATGTACGGAAGAATAGTGGATTTGTAAATTACATTAAGATATCTCCGTAACAAACATAATTTGTAAGTGTTATAAGCAATGATTTTGACCTATTTTGTTACCACTTTGATCATGTGGCATCATCTGGGATATATATCATAGAAAATCTAATTTTTCCTTCTAAAACTTTGAACCCTGGAAATATGCTGCAAGCCCCAAGGTGTTAGCCCCTCCCTCTCTGGCTCCACAGTTACAAGTAGACCAAACTTACACTGTATTACTCTCTCCATCTGCACAATACAGTAGAATCATCAATTTGAAATTAGTTGGCCAAGGCATGTCAACATGACCTAGTCCAGTATCATGCTGGCCTTCATGTTCACAGTTCCTCCTAATGGGACTTACTTACGTTGAATTTAAACCTCACCTATGTACCCTTTGGACACGTCAAGGGTGAGAGGTCCCAAACCCGGACCCTACTCTAATTGGAGGGGGGGGGGTGATGGTGACACTCTGTTAAGACAATGACATCTCTGTGAAAATAATAACGGATCTCTGGCAACTTTGGGATGACGAATCCTTCGTTATTTTGATGATTTTTTTTTTTTTTTTTACAGTGGATATATTATTGAGTTGACTGAAGGTCCATCACTTTGCGATTTTCCTCAAAGAAATAACACTACTTTTCATTTGCCTCAGTAGAAGTAATGGAAAATCAGATTACCTTCAAGAGGGAGGAAAGTGGATGTATAAACATATATGCATTAGAATTCTGTTCAGTGCTACGATCTACCGTGGTAAAATGGACATTTTTTAACAAATTTTGGCTTTTAAAAGGGACTGGCCTTTAATGTATTTCCCCTGTGGTTCGAGTACCAACTCACAGGGTGTGTTTTTCCATAGACACTGCGCCCATTAGAAAGTAAAAGGAGTGTCTCTTCCCCCAACAGGATAAAGAAAAAGCACTTGCAAATCATGAAAAGAAATTACTCGACCTAATAAGGGATCTTTGTTGCTGAAGAGAAAATTCTTTAATCTTGTAACGTGACGTCACTTAGTGTTGTTACAATAAACAATTTAAATAAAAAAGATATTGATATAACTTATGGCCTCCTAAATTTCATTTTCGTTGATCTTGCTGGTAATTCACGGGTTCGGTCGCTTTTAGGAAGTGCATTTTAGCCTGCGCCGAGGTAGTACAAATGTACTTGCAAAATGATGTATTTACAATAGGTATTATAAATTGCAGGTCCTGTATTGACATAAGTTGTTATTGTCAATAGCCATGGGTTTATTTAAGTTGTATATGGGCCAAGCCTAATCTGACTGCCTATAGAACTAGTTGAATCAGCCAACAAGCTATTGAATTATATCTAATTACATTTCACGTTTCCCGGCTAATACTCAACTATTCAACATTCATTATCTCAACAGCCTCCGCTCAACCATTAAGAGGACTTTACATGTGGACGCCCTCTGGATATTGGGTTTGGTACTAAATACACTGACCCATGATTGTTATTGCTCTGATTGTTTTCTTTGACGATTATTCCCTTGGTACGGGGGTCACATAATTATCTTGCTGTAGGGGGGCCTATAGTAGATGTATTATCTATGACCAGGCAGGCAAAAAAGGGGATTTGAGTGGAACTTCAGTATCAAAGTTTATCTGAGGGTCTTTAAAATGAGACATCATTGGCTGAAATATTCCTAAAAGTTATGGTTTCAGTTCTTGATGACTGTATTTTATCCATAATAATCACTAAAATCACATTACAATAAATCAGCTTCATACTTCTATAGTTCTTTATAGAATTGATACTTCCTTGTCATTAAACATGTACATGTAATCTACGCATTTTGAACCTATGGTTAGAGCTTTACTCGTGATTATACAGCAGTTGGTTCTTACTTGTACGAATCTAATCCACTTTACTCCTAATGATTTATGTAATTTCATGCGTATACATCCATTTTTAGGACTCACTGAACTGAAAAAATACTTGTACATGTTCATGCTACCCCAATGGAATGCTGAGGTATCTTTAGTTAGATCTAATAGATTCAAACCAATTAATGCATTAAGGACAAGTCATATGGAGGCCCCCTATTGTGCTTCAACAAATATGAAAAAGCAATGTTTAAGCGGTTCCCAGTGTCTTGATCATTTTGAGCCACGGCTCTGAAAGCCCTCATAATGGTTGCAGAAACATGCTAGCATATGTGGGCGGTCTACTTTTCCAACATCAAGGGTACTTAATGCAAACTTCGATGTACATATTGTATGCCTAGTATATTAAGGAGGTGGTCCCTAATTTTATCAAGAGGTGTATAAAGTAGGGGTGTTCCATATCGGGACAGGGCAACGTCATATTGTTGTTTTGAGTTGATTTCCATGTGAGTACACCGGAATACTGTCAGTCTCCTCAAATTCTTCTGACCCCCATGCCTTTGAAATGCAGCACATGTATAATGTGTTGGCCCTGGAGGGCTACTGACTCTATGATGGACCCTGCTGACTGCCAAACTACCGGCCCCCTAAATCCAGGGGAAAGGACCGGTCCTAATTTCTAGAAGTGATCCACCTTACTATTTGGTTGTACTCTATTCAGAGAAGACAAATCAGTGTGTGGATGAGCATCCAAGGATGAGCAATGACCCTATAGTGGAGAGGTAATTCAAACTATGTAGAGAAGTGCCTGATGCTTGGCTATAAGTTAAGGGGGGGAGGTGGATCTCTGCATACCATAAACCGACCCTGGTTAGATACCCAAGATGCATATGGTGAGAAAGAAGTAAAGCCAACATTGGCTACACCCAGCAGCCAATAGGAGCACAGTGTGGTTGAGGAGAGCACAGCTGTAGGTGGCTGCTTTCCAGGTACTGCTCTGTTGGTGACTTTTCAATGTATATATAAAGCCTCATGTCACAGCAGCCACAGTTATAGCAGTAGTGAGTAAGGTACAGTGTGCTTGGGTGGCAGGTCGTGGCCCATACTACCTTTAACATAACATGCTGTACTTTGGCACCAATGCCACATGCAGAGCAGTGACCAGCACAAGGCCGACTGTTTACACGTTGACCTCAGCACACACTCCACTGCACTTAAAGAGAGTCTGAGGAGGATGAATTATTGAGCTGTGAAACCATAACTGTTGTATGTACATTAATGCATACCCACACGCTTGAATACAAAGTCAGCTCAATTATTCTAAAACAATACATATATTGCCAGCAGTAACCTGCATTTAATGACTGCAGAGGAGTTCGATATATATAATTATTCAGGAGCCTGGAGAAATGAATGTAATGATTAGGGGAGGGGAGAAAGTCGATACAGGCAAGGTTTCTCGGGCTGTGCGGCTACTGGTACCGTCGGGTTGGACAGCACGAGGTGGTGTCAGAAGGCTGGGTGGGATGGGGAGAGCATGGATGATGAGTCTCCTAGTCTTACTGCTGACCATTTCTGTGAGCACCACACAAGCAGGTATGTAAAGGGTTCTAGTATTGTAAGGTGGGTAAATTGGGTATAGATTTATAGAAGGGCATACAGCAAAGAGTCCTTGGCCTGTCTGTTGGATGGTAGTGCCCCTATACAATTCTCAAGGCGTTGATGTTTCTCTTTGTACAAAATTATGGATAAATTAGGATGTGATGGACAGGCCCTGTAGATATGATATTTGCCAACCATGTAAAAAGTACCCAGACTAAATGAAGTACCACAACCACATGGATTAAACCCATCTCAAATTCTACACCATGCCACCCTATATATAGCCATCTCTCACACGTAATAAATGATATATCTCAACAACATTGGATGTAGAGATATATTTCTTGAAAATCTTTTCCTTAATGATATGGCAAATATGTTTTACAGATAATTGATGTAGGATTGTATGGCCATTTGTAGTGCGATGAGCCCTCTGGTAGTGTCCTGGGTGCCCTAAAATCCAGCAATGGGGGGGGGGTGGGCAGATGAACGAGGCATTGTAAAAGTTATACCCCTATCATATGTGGCAGGGTTAATATTATTGTTCTAAGCATTACCTTGGACATTGACATGAGCCACCATGCCTACCTCCAGGTTCTACCTGGATGAGGCATATCTCAATACTGCTAATTGTCACTATTGAGAAATGCATATCTCAAAGGTGCTAATTAAGTCCGCCAGCCAACCATGAGCATTTGTCTTTAATTCCTGCCCATACAAAAGGCATAAGATCCACTCCAGCAATAAACGGGTTACTACGAATTCTAATGCCGACTTCTAATATCTACGAGCAGTATGTTGATATTTAGGCTTTAGCAAAGTGGCTAGGAATACAGTGATTTTATCCAAGATAGTAACATATATTTACCATTGTGCTTCGGTCTGCTTTGAAGCACAACTTTGCATCGACCATTTGCCCGATGTAGGACTCTGTTAATTTTGTTTGTGTTGACATTGGCAGTGTTGCATAATATGATGTAACATGAATCTTATTGACTGATAATGACCTGTTGGCACAATACATACACGATGATTCAAAATGTTACACTTTTGAAAATGATATTATTAGCTGGGAGGTCTACACCTCCCAGCTATAGTACAGCGTCGGTGGACAGGGAAGAACCGTTGTCTATTTGTCGACCAAAAACGGCTACAATAGCGAATCTACTGAAATCATTAGATCGTGACCAAGACCGCTTAGGCCTTGCTAAGGTCCTTTCAGTTATTCTTTTTTTTTTCTGTCCCTGCATAGGTATAATATTTATAGTAGAGCAGCAAGTCCTTCAAAAGAGCCATATTTTAGGAGTTTAATTCTTAAGATTACTGATAGCTATAACTTGATTTTTTATGTTCTCCAATGTCTCCGGCTATGGAAAAGTGATGTTTGACCAATGAAAGCTCGTGCAGTCACTGAGAAATCTGCAATTCTATACAACCATCTCTTGAAATTTTAGCCTCGTTTTTAAGAGCTAAAATACATATTGATCACCCTGTTCTGGCACTAATATTCATCTTACAACAATTCCAAAGGTACCTACCCCCTCTAAATTGGACCTAACGATCGCATTGGAGCCAACCATTTGTTGCTAGGACAAGCGGTTACCTAGCAACAGCTGATTTTAGCTAGCAACTGACCCTTTCCGAGACAAAGAAAGACCATTCCTAGGAATGACTTACAGAATGGAGATTATGGATACTGTTTCTCATTTTGCTATTCAGAAGCTCCATGCAAACTAAAAAAAAAATGCAATATTGTACCAAAATACAGTGTGCTGATCAGAAAATATAGAAAAAAAGATAGACCTATAGCAAGTATGATGAAAACATGCGACTTCAGCATTATCCTCTATTGGCAAAATATTCTTTACTAGACAATTGTAGTGTGTCTTATATCCTGAAAATGATGAAATGAGAATACATTTGAGGTTTTACTCTACTTGTGGGGTAGTGATTCCTTAGCAACAAATTTACATAGCAACTTATACAAAGGAGCTTGTTCATAGACAAATATGTATTATTGTGAAGAAAGTTAACCATCATTGGACTCAATTTCTTCAGAACTGAGTAGATCTTGTTAGAAATATCCCTAATGTAATAGGAAATGTGTTAGATAGTTTTTCAATACTCAAGAGTTGGCACTTGCTTAAACCTTGCTAGCTTTTGTTTAGCAAGTGGTGAAACCTTGCTAGCCTTTGTTTAGCAAGTGGCTCACCAACAGACAACTGCTCTACTCAGATATGAAAACATGATTATGGAACCCATCGATTTATAAAGAAAATAAATCTGAAATTGTGCTGCCAAAGCCTTATTGCTAGACCTGTTTACATCTTAGCAATTAAATATTTGCTAAGGGGCCATTCAAATATTATGTAACACAGTAGGGGAGGGGATCATGAAGTTTGTTACACTTTGTTACAGAGAGAGGGGGGTCTGCCCAAGTGTTACATGATAAAAATGAGGAATACATCACATGGCTAAATTTGACAATTTACAAGCATTTTAATGTGATTTTAGAGATCATCCTATGATTCTTGTTAAATTGAGAAGAATCAAATAAATTTAGGAATATTGATTAGAAGCCCCATATTGTTACAAGGGGGGAGGGGGGTCAAAAAGTGGTCAAAATTGTGTTATGTAATATTTGAAAGGCCTTTAAGCAGCATTACTCTAAATTATGTTATTTATAATATTATATAGATTTTGATCAGAATTAGAGATAATGTGTGATGATTATTCTGTCACAAACCTTCTCTAGAAGTTCTACTAAGGAAATCTAGCTTAATCTAGCAACATCAGATAACTGTGATTGCATGGATCTTGCAATTTATATCATCATTCTGTCAATAGTGAATAAGCTGCTTTATAAGATCACTTCTGTTGGCATAAGTGGACCTTTCCAGAGCCTTACTGGTAGGACTCAGCTATAAGTACCAGCCATATGATCCAACAAACAGAAAGTGCCTAGCAAACTAACCAAAAGACCCTACCTGTGACCATTTTCCATGCTGGAAGGTCATGTTACAAGACATTAGCTAGGACTTTATTTTAGGCCATAGATATGTTCTTAACTCTTTCCAGCCAGCTCTATCATTGTTAAAAGTCCCTAAAATACCACAGATTGATGTCCCGGGCAAATATATATTGATACATGGTGTAAGGGTGACCTCAGGAATAGATCCAATGTTTGTGAAATGTATACAAAACTGACTGATTTGTAATCTGTATGTAGTTTCCTTTCATATGATACCATGATACCTGGCATTACTTATTAAAAATAATTATTGATGGGGCCCAGAATAATGTTATTAGTTACTTTAAATGCTCTCCTCATAGTGCATTAATGTACTAGCCATATTTGACCTGGTAGTGCATTAATGCACTAGCTGGCTGGAAAGAGTTAAAAAGACATAGACCATCTGTCTGTCACCAGTGATCATCATCTAGATGATGGAAAACATCCATATAACAATTAACATTCTATCCAGATATGTTCAAAGTGAAGTAATGGAACTACTATAGCCTACATATTTCAGGGCATTGCCACATGTACATTCATGATAGGCTTTTCCATTTTAACATTCATTTTTACACTCCACCTTCTCAGTTGGTACTGAGATACTTGGAAGGGTTGGCATGATACATTGATGTAGCATTTGCTAAAGGACTGACTAGCATTTCATTGGAGAAGAATGACATATGAAGGCATTTAATGACCATAAGGAGGTAATTTCATCACCCTCTACACACACCCAAAGTCACAGACCAATACTCTAAGCATTGGCCTAAGGTAATTGACTTGAGGCTAAGGCTACGAGGCATAGGGGCATCCTACATTGTATATGACAAGACAAGGGTTGGATTCATGTAGAAGCCATGCTATTTACACATGATTCTATGGTAGTATTAGGTACATAAGGAGTCCCTTCTTGTTACATTTCCTATAATTCTAATCCTTGGTCATTAATTTATTCTAATAATGTTGCTAAATATCACTCAAAAGGATTAATTAATAGGTAGTTCTACATACTGGAAGCAAGATATTTACCAAGCCTCGGAATACCCAGGATATTCTTTGTATGCTTTAGAATGAGAGAGTTCAAGATGATGATTATGTGTTATGTATGATGGCATGTAACAGCACATAGGGGCAATATTTAATTTTAGCCTTACCATTTTGGTGGGAGAGCTTTGATCATTATCAGTAGGTAATTTGAATCAGTCTGTATATTTGATATGACTTTGTATACACTGGTATATGCCTTGTGGCTGATTGGATCTATGGTTAATATAGCTCTTGATAGTGACTTGACTTGACATGTTAATGTTGGTAGAATTCCCTGACTTTTCCTTGACAGGAATGGAATGATAGTGGGTAATCAAGCACATAGCCTTCATGTCACACTTATCATAACAGCAATTACTAAGGTATGGCAGGTTTCAAAATGACACCCAATGAAATATTAAGATATCATCTGTGTTCTGAGACTCAAATGAGATGCACATAAATCACAGACTGACCTGTCACCTCAACCCGATACATAAGCTGCTTTCAATGATACTTTGCTGATGGTATCTTGAGCCAAAGTAGTGACAGTTGATTTTGTATTTAAGTCTGCAGAACTTGTATGAAGCCCCTGTATAAGATGTGGCTTATAGGTCATTTCAGGCTCTGGCTGCAGCTCGAAGTATATTACTTTGACTCAGGGTCCAGCTTATAATTGGGAGTACCATACTATAGAATAGTAGTAATCTAATATTTTTAGGCCGCTAGGTATGGTTTATATTATTTTCCAAAATAGAAAAAGGAAATGAGTAGCTGGGTGATTTCTTTTTTTTTTCTACGGGGACATTTTATGATAGGATCATATATTTCAAGCAAATATAGCTTACTAATATTTGAATCTCATTGGATCTACATTTATATTATACACATGTACATGAACTTGGCTATCACATGGTCCTTGGAATGTGGTTGGCTTACAAACAATACACTCATGATGTCTCTTGCCCAGCAATAGACATCTTTAGTAAGAAGCCCCTGTGATCACTAGAATACCTGGCAGATATCTTTTCATTTCTGGAGCATCTGTGTGTCAGTTGGTAGGCAACTTGCTATGCAAAAGCTAGTACTTTCTAAACAATAACCAACTGCACAATTTTTAAATATAATTATTTCCTATTTTGGGGGGTATTTTGAGGTATAATTGTTTTCAAATACATTGAGTCCATGGATGCTTAGTTCTCATCAAATCCAAATGTATTTTTATGAATATATGTCTCCATATAGTTTGCTAAGTAAATTTGTTGTTGCTAGGCAATCAGCTCTAGGAGTAAAGTGAAAGCCTCAGATGTTTTTGAGGATATAAGGCATACTACAATTATCCATTAAATAATATTTTCCCAATAGAAGATAATGCTGAAATTGCATGTTTTCATTATGCTTGCTATATCATTTTTTTTTCTACATTCCCTGATTAGCACACTGTGTTTTGGTATAATATTACATTTTCTACAATGGCATGGACCCTCTCAATACCAAAATGAGAAGCAATACTCATGATCTCCGTTCTGTAAGTCATTCCAAGGAAAGGTCTTTCTTTGTCTCAGGAAAGGGTCCGTTGCTAGCTAAAATCAACTGTTGCTAGGTAACTGCTTGTCCTAGCAACAAATGGCTGCAATGTGATCGTTGGGTCCAATTTAGGGGGGGTAGGTACCATTTGAATTGTTGTAAGATGAATATTAGTGCCAGAACAGGTAGGCCAATGTGTATTTTAGCTCTTAAAAACGAGGCTAAAATTTCAAGAGATGGTTGTAAAGAATTGCAGATTTCTCAGTGACTGCACGAGCTTTCATTGGTCAAACATTACTTTTCCATACCCAGAGACAGTGGACAACATAAAAAAACAACTTATAGCTATCAGTAATCTTATGAATTAAATGACCCCAGAGGGCCCCCTGTGCTGCTCCTCTATTAAGACATCGCCTCAGACTAAATAGTCAATAACAAAACGGATTTAAATAAGACCTATGCAAGTCTATGTTTGTCACAGGTCGTTCTAGGCCACCTGGTCGTCTTGGGGCCGCCTGTCTCCACTAGCCCCTTCAGCACCAGTAGAGACACCCAATACCCCCCCCCCTCTAGGGCGTGTTTTAATTGTGTTTTTCACACCTCCGATAGCCCACAATACCTGTAGAGGCATCCAAAGGCGTGAAAACGCGGCCCTGAGACGTCTGATTGCTATCCAATCACTCCCATAGCCCACATTACCTGCAGTGACGTCCTGAGCCGCAAAAACACGGCCCAGAACCCCCAAGGTCATAGTCTAACCACCCTCCCACACACACACCCTCACAATGCCTCTTTACCCGCCTACAGCTCATATCAATAAGCTGTAGGCACTGTAGTCCTTCTTAGCTGAGAGTACATTCATTGGTACATCCACCTGTATGCACCCCCTCCACCTCTAAGTGGCGTGGCATTGGTTTATTTGGAGTCTTGGGACAGTAAACATGCGTGCCATTCCCATATTAGGAGCCCCAATAGCGTGGCATTATTATATTTGCAGGATATGTTGCGTCCAATTAACTAAATCACTCTATGGCCCTTGAAGACCACAGTCTCAGTTGTATAGTGTGTTTCGGCAAAGCATTACTGTAGTAATGAGTTTTTGGCTCATTCAAGTATACTATACTATAGTATAGAATGTATCGGCAAAGTTCTAATAGCCTAAAAGACTAAATAGACTAAAAGTATCGATAACTTTGTTCACATTGTGCAGATTTAAAACTAAAGACCGCCATGACGTTCGCCAGCTCGAGCTACCCTTTATCTATAGGTCACACTATAGGAAACTCCTATTATTAAGGGAGATACAATTTATTTTGTAAAACTGCCAGTTCTTGGACCTCTCTGCCACTGCCTGGACTGGCATCTGCCCCCGCATCCCAAAAAAAGCCTCTATTTGATCCATTCCTTCCTCAAACCTACCCTACAGATAGGTTTTGGCTAGAGGTAGGGCGCAGGTGGAGCGGCTCAGGCCGAAAAGGCCGCTAGTTAAAAAAATTATTTCGCTTATTCTTTTTCGAAACCGATTTTTTAGGGGGGCATGTCCTTTAGTGGGCTGAAACACCCTAGATTGATACCAAACATTCCATATCCGCGCATATTATTTGCATAATTAGCATAATTATCCAGTATCTTGGTACTTTTCCATATATAAAGATGTGTGTCATTGCTGAATGGATGTCTTTCCATTTCTCCATTCTCTGGTGTTTGATTGAAAATGTTGACGCCATTCTGTGTTTTAATTTGTGTTTTAATCTGTGTTTTTATGGTACATGTATTGAGTTTAAGGCTATAACAGGTTAGTATTAGTGCTATGGTATGATAGTAATTTGTCAGCGGTTAATCAATATATATTAGTAATTAATCACCATTTGTTAGCAATTAGTCGAAATATGTGAGTATTTACTCACAGTTTGTCAGCAATTAGTCAATATATGTCAGTACTTAGTCACTATATATCAGCAATTATGAATACATGTCAGTACTTACTCACAATCTGTCAGCAATTAGTCAATATATAACAGAGAAATAGCCATTGATTCAATTGTGCATCCTGCCTTGACTGGTATTTGTCAAGATATGTCAGTATCTATGGACTATTTGTCAGCAATTAGTTAATATATGTTAGTAATTATTCACTATTTTTCAGCAATTAGTCAATACATGGTAGTAGTTACTTACATTTTATCAGCATTTAGTCAATATATGTTAGTAATTGCTCACTATTGACTAATATCTGACAAATTGTGAGTAATTACTGACATATATTGACTAAGTATTGTTTTATAATGACTAAGTACTGGCATATTTTGACTGATTGCTGACAAGTAGTGAGTTATTACTGACATTTATTCATTAAAATGCGAGTAAATAATGGAAAGGTTTAAATATTTGATTTCAAGAGGTCATCTGCCACTACAACAATGTTGTACCTATCAGTTACTTTTTTTTAAAAGTGTCTTAAACCTCCTTAAGCCTTCAAAATAATTGCATCCTTTACCTTTGTAATCATTACCTTTGCATCCTTGTATATTGGCTATTTGCTGACAGATTATGAGTAAATACTGACATGTATTGATAATTGCTGACATAATTATAGTGATTAAGTACTGACTTATATTGACTAATTGCTGACAAATTGTGAGTAAATACTGCCATGTATTTACTCACAATTTGTCAGAAATGAGTCAATATATGCCAGTATTTACTCACAATTTGTCAGAAAATATTCAATATATGTCAGTAATTCCTCACAATTTGTCAGTAATCAGTCAGTATATGTCAGTATTTAATCACTATCAGAAATTAATCAACACATGTCAGTATCTACTCACAATATGTCAGCAATTAGTCAATATATGTCAGGAGTTAATCACTATTTGTCAGCAATTAACCAGAATATTTCAGTAATAATGCAATAACTGATAATAGAATTATATTAATCTAGAGAATACGACTGAGCAGCTATTACAGCAATGCTGTATTTCTAACTGATAATGGAATACATAACCATAAGTAAATGAATTCAGAAAATACGACCAAGCAGCTATTACAGCAATGCTGTATTTCCAACAGATATATGAAGTCCTCACTTTGATAAAATCTAGAAACCTGATAATGATCATAGTCATGAAAATGATCTTAGAGTCATGGGAGTCCTCGTAATACTGAGCAAGCTAGGAAAAGCGTTCATTGATAAAAGGGATATCTTCAAGAACATTTATGTAACATAGGTTATAGTAAGTAAGAAAAGAATTGCTTAGTTTGCTGGACTACCCATTTTAAGGTTCATTCAGAACAATAACTTTCATGTTAATACTTTGGATGATCACCCTGAGAAGGTCACATTTCTTGAGGCGTCCACCCCACCTGTTGTTAATGTAGAAATCAGTTTGAGGCTGAATCAACACTGAAGTATGGTTGGTTAGCATTGATTTATCCAGTTCGTAATGTTGATTCAGTGGCAAAATAGGTTAGATTATCCATGTAATTGTAGTATGGTTTATTTGGCCTCTGACATATAAGCAGTGAGATTTGCTATAAGTGGATTGACAGATCAGCATGGGGTGCCTAAAGATGGCATCAAATTTGGTATCATTGGTTCAGTAGAGCAGACTCTTCCATATATACATCTGCCATTAATGGAAAGTAAGACTGATGTGCGAAATCCAGGAATAGAACCCTATCCAGCTGCTATGTGAATTATCCAAGACTGTAAAGGTCGAATCCCACGAAGCAATTTGATGCAATTTGGTGCCCTGCCTGGATATTGCAAGGGGCATAACAGCTACAGGGAGGTATAATCGCAAAGAGCCCCTTAGAGATAAGGCTATGAATTAAAATCTAGATAATTCGATATTTTCCCTTGCTTATATGGAATGTTTCTGCAATTTAACATGTGTTTTATAATCGACATAGAAAATAAGGGGGGTCACATCCCATAGACCTTCAGGTTCTAGGTCTATCATTCCATATACATATTAGCCTACACTGCAAAAATGGTGTTTAGATCCTAAACACAATTCTAAACATATTCTTGCAACGTTTTTGTAATCACATTAATTTCCTAAACATGTTTAGCCAAACAATGTGCTTAGCTCAAGTGTTTAGAAATATAGGTGTTTAGGTAAAAACTTTGTGTTTAGATATATGAATTTTTGTGTTTAGGTGTTTAAATGATTTGATGGAGAGTTAAGGTTTGCAGACATGTATGCATTAAAAAACAGAAATATTTTTTGTTTGTTTTCTCATTTACTGGGGGGGGGCATCAGCAGGTATTTACTTGTCAAAGTCTCCAAAGATGTCAGCCACAGCTATATATGTGTACATATATTACACACTGCATCAGAATGAGAGACTTGAGAAAGTACAACAGCTTTGCAGGAAGGACATTGCCTTATCTATTACAGAATCACATCAAATAGGTGTCAGTCATGGAGTTTATTGGTTATTTTATGGTAATGATGGTGGCATGAGTTGAATCTAGTCAATTTTCTATTGCCCTTTCTGTTCACATGACATTCTATGAAATGAAACCATGATAAACCTGGGATTTGGGGACATTTGTCCAGTCAAAGGTAGTGCTGCTACCTGGTGTGGATTCAACATCCAAGTATCTAAACATATTGATGTTTAAATCTAAACACCTATTATTCAACTGTCTCAACTCTAAACATCTAAACATGTTTAGCGTAAATGTTTATGTAGTTAGAATAAAAGTGTTCATTTCCTAAATGTGTAGTCAATGAGACACCTAACTGACCTATATGTTTAGGTTTTAAACATGTTTAGACCTAAACATGTTTAAAATCTAAACACCATTTTTGCAGTGTATAGTATTACATCTAGACATGAGGGGCAGAAGTACACTAAAAAAAGGACAGGTATCCATAATTTTCTTCCCATCTATGTGTAGTAAATCACCAACAGAAATATCATGAAGTGCCTCCCCCCTATCAAAAGTTGTAGTCCTCATTAATAACACCAATCTAGTCCGAATTGCAGGGCTGAACCATCATTTTATTTGCAACTGTGGGATTTGATGGGATCAACGCTCTGATTGGTACCCATGCAATTCAGAGTCTAGGCAAGGGTCTCAATTGCAAGGGGTTTGGAGGGTTAGATTACATGGTGTGATTCGACATTAAAGGGAGGGAGTAACCACACTCTTTTTAATGGAGGGACACGCCCCTTAATCTCAATGGTGGAGGGTGCAGTTCCAATCCCTTTGGAAATGCCACTTGAAAATGAGGATATAAAAAAAAATCTACCCTTAAACTGTTTATCAATGAAGCTAAGTACTATTTTGTAATCAGTAGCATCATCGTTGGATATTCTACATCTGTAGTGTGTGCTTGTTATCTATCACAAATAAGTATTCCCGATCGAGAAGAGGTTCAGTGTAAGTGCTGGCAATATCTAACTCGTGAGATAGTCATGTCTGCATATTATTTATCAGTTTTGGCTGATTTCTATACATGTGACCCATCAAGGGAGAACACCCCTCCACGGTGGATTTTTAATTCCCCATTTGGCCACCAGGGGGCATTGGAGGGCAAAATTACCCTAAAATCATTATTAAAATACATTAATCTAATTTTTGACGCAGAACTCAATGGTTTCATTTAAAATGCACCATTTTTGGTAGAAATGGCCCATATTTGGATGGTAAAATGAACATTTTTCATGAGAAATCAACCTATATGCCTGTTCCTGGTTGCCATGGAAAGCATTCCAATAATCAAAATTTTGCAGATTTTTTTAGGATACTCAACAAAACCCCAAAACATAAATGGAAAATTCCTTCTAGATCAAAATCTTTTATAAAATCAGCATATTATTGTGTATTTTTTTTTTATGAAAAAGGCTGATTTATTGTGTTTAGACATTATTATGGTTTATAATGTATTTAGAGCTTAATCATCGATTTCAGATATGAATAACGACCTAAGTTTAAGGAGGGGTTCTGACATAACTACTAGGAATTTTTAACCAATGGTATCTCATTTTAAAGATCTTGAGATGAACTTTGATAATGAATTCCTTGCAGAGGGGTGTTTTTGCTTGCCTGGTCACACATGTAATCCAAGTAAAGTAGTAACTCCAGGCCTTGTCTCCATAAGTAGCTATGCCCTAGCTTTGACTCTGTGCATGTAATACTATTTTGACGTGTATTAGCAGCATAGAATGTGGAAGAGTGTTCAAACTTGTTTAGTTATCATTTGTCATGTTGCGTGGGGTAACTGTCAGTTACCTTAGTACTACTAGTAGGTATCCCAAGTGATTTTAAGATATTGGCGTGATATATGTATATGGAAATTGCTTGGATTGATAGAACATGGTAAAAGAAATAAAAAAAGATTTATATCACAAAAATCGGTACAGCGGTTCGGATTTGGGAACCATTTGAAGGTGGGGAAAAATGGCATCTTCAAACACTGTTTTTTACAAATGTCTATGGGATTTTAACATTGGGCTTTTAGAGATAGCCCCACTCACCAGTCTTGTGCATCCTACCAATGCACTGTGCAGTTTCCCCATTGAGTGCATTGGATTCAGCATGAAATAAGCTTTCTAATGATGCCAAACATGAATAGAAAACAAATAAAAAGGCCAAAATCTATGTGATAAACATCAGCTTAATTCGAACTTGTTATCATTGCTGTCTTCTCTGCACTGTACTAGCGGTCTTTACATTTGTCCTTTTCTCTTAGCGTGAAGTACTGATGTATGATATCAACAGCGTGAAGAATTATATCAACAGCTCAGCAGGGGTAATGGAAGGCACTAGAGCCCAGAAAACACATGGCATAATAGTATATAAGTATGCCTTTAATTAGGGAAACTATTTCAACCTAGAAATGTGTCAAAATTGATACCGCCAGAATAGTTTGGGTAAAGTATTTTAATATTAGACAGAGTATCGTCTCTACATGTGGGTTGTATGGTAGACAGAGCTCCTTATAGTGGCTATTATTACACGACTTCTATGATTTGGGTGACTTTTCTGGATATTCCCATTCTAATACCTGTCGATATTGGATGCCATGATGCATGCATCATGGCTTTGTAAGGTGTGTATCCATGGTTAACAGGCACTGGGTGCCTAGTATCCATGGATATCAGGCATGCCTTACATGTCATATGTCACATGTAAAAACCTACGAGAATCCTATTGCCAAGGGCAGGGGTCGAACCCATACCCTATTGATCTGTAGATCTGATTTAGTGGATACCACGTCGGGCTCCCAACCCCTGGTACAGCCGTTCGCGTCCTGCCCTGGTCCACCCTTTTGCCTCTATAGAATATATGGAGCAGTCAGTAGCTCATCGAGTCCCGGTCCCAGCATGGATTTTCTTCCCCAAATCGAATTTATTGATATTGTAGCGTTTGCCAACCCCGCCTATGAATAAAGGATGATCCAACTCCGCCAACTTGTGTTCAACTGTTATACTTTATTGCCTGGCAGTCTTCGCCACATCATCTAAGTCCTTATGCTGTCTTATGGTGAATACCTGAAGGCCAACCCTGGAGAACGTCCCCGTCCAGCTCGTAACTCCAACTGTCCGACGGAGGATCGCTTTCCTATATATATACACCTTCATATCCTCCAATGCTGGCTCGAAGAACCATCAAGTCAGCGTCGGGGGATCTACTCCGCCAACATGTAAACAACGTCGGCTTCTGACATGACTCCGAGTTTAACGGTCTCGCCGCCCCCACGCCAGGGTGGTCTCAGCTCCCCCGCCAAGCCCTCGGTCTACGCCACACTCTCCCCAACTAATCAATAACATTACTGGGGAAAAGAGTGTTATATTACCCTCCTACGGATGGGTATCCAATTTAGAATATCATTACTACACCATGGCCCCTGGGTGTCTCTTCGTTAAATGCAAGGAAAACATAGTTATACAGTGTCCTACTTTCCCCAACCCCTGCGGGTGGTGCCTATTCTACAAGATCATGCACGCTGCCGTCCCCTATGCAGCACATAACTATATACATCAAAAATTTATACAATAAAACGTCGTCAAGTGTCTTGTTTCCAAAAAGGTACTCCGCCTGGTTCCACCTGCTAGTGAGCTCCGTCCAACATCTCCCACTCCGCCTGGAGCCTCCACCCGGTCCCCCACCCGGGCGCTTGTCTACTCCGCTCCCGTCCCGGATCGCCGTCTGCTTCCCCCGGAAGCTGGGGTTGCTTTCCCCCGTCCTCCCGTCCGACTCTGCAGGGTAAGACAGGAAAAGAAGGTTCAGAATCCCCTCAAGCCAGTGCTTTGTCTCCGCCCTGCCACCCCGCCGGGTTGCCCCTTGCTCCGTCCTCGGCCTAACCTGTACTGGTTAGCCATTCGTGACGACCCCTCCGGCATCCCAGCTCCCTGTACTTGTGTAGCCCTGCTTCTGACCCGGATAGCACCTCCGCCAAGCCCTATACTGGGCCCTTCCTCCACCTTGTAGACATCAAAGGGCTACACTTACCACACTCTCTTGGTCGTTGCCCTCCCCCGTCTCGTCCTCCTCCGCCTCCTCCGTAGTTCCAGTAGGCGCCGGCTTGGTGGGCCACCTTTGCCCACAGCGACCACAGCAGCCGTCCTTGTTCCCCCGACCGTAGCGAGTCCTTATGACCTGCACCAGTTCAAAGTCCCCGGTAGTGAGGGACTGTATAGAGGAGGACTGCAAACCCCCTGGCACAACTCGTAAATCCGGGCCTAGTTCCCGCGGCAGCCTCAGTCTTTTAGAATACTCCCGTAGTTCTGCTGGTCCGGAGTAATCCCCATGCCACGGCATCCCCTCCTCCGCGGCCTCTGCCACCCCATCTCCGCCAGCCGCCGACCTCTCCACCCTGGGCCGCCCTACTTCCTCTATGTTTACTACTCCTTGGGTAGAAGCTACTCCACCTTCCTTCATATCCCCCACGGGAGCACCAGTAATTACCAGGACCCTGTCCTTGTCTACCATGGGTGGCGGTTCAGGATCGTCCATCCCCCCCACATGGGTGTCCACCCCTTCAGGCACTAGCATGACCGTCTCCGCCTTCCCCGCTTCCTCCCCTCCGATTTCAACTTGTAATAGAAATTCTCCCCTGGGGGAGCACAGTACTAATCCATCTAGGCCCACTCTAACAGTCTTTGGATAGCGGTTTAGTTTAGGCAGAACAACGCTACTTGCCACTTGCTGTCCCTGACTTTTATTTTGGCTTTCTGCATCGGCTTCTATTAAAAGAGCCTCTAGGCTTCTCTTCTTTGTGGTCTTCCCCCCCCCTTTTCCTTTAGGTGTCTTTGGCTTTTCTGGGGTGACCTCCCTCCTCTGCTTCTCTATCTCAGCCTTCTTGATCTCCTCCTCTTTCAGTCTTTTCTCCTCCGCCTTCCTGCGCTCATCTTCTAGCCTTCTTTCCTCCGCCTCCTTACGTTCTCTCTCTTGCCTTTGCTCCTCCGCCAACCTGCGCTCCTCCTCCTCCTTCTGCCGCTTCTTCCTATCTCTCTTCTCCTGCTCCTCTGTTTGGTTCTTTTTGTTCGCATCTTCTATCACTGCCATAAACTGGGCTTTGAGCTTAGGACATCTTGCCACGTAAGGCGGGATAACAATGGGCAGCTCCTCTGACTCCTCACTGGCCTCATCGTTCTCCTCCTTCTCCGCCTCCTCTGAACCCCCTTCCTCCGGCGGGTCAGGCTTCTCAGGGCCCCTGTCCTCCGCCTTCTCAGGCGACGTTGGTTCCACTATAGTCACAGTTTTTACAAGCTCGGGCTTGGGCTTGTTTACTAGTTCGTAGGGACCCACCTTCTCCGGAGAGGAGTCCAACCCATTTCCCCCTAAACCCAGACTCTCCCCGTCTTACCCACTAGTAGCAGAGATGTCCTCATAGGTAGATACTTTAAGGGAAGTTCTGGTAGTAGGCTGGTCTTTCCTGGTCTCTTCGTACTCCTTCTCTAATGCCTCTATACTAACTGTCCCGGGTGGGAGATCCCTTTGCATGCGGAGGAGGGTCTTAGTCGGTGTCTCCCCTTTCTGTCCATATTTTTCCACCAGGAGCCCTATCACAAATTTTAATTTAGCCGCTACTTCATCGTCGATTTGCAAGTCTAAGGCGGGTGCTAGAGCCAGAAGACTTTGGGCCGGGGGTGTGCTTGGCCCGGCTCCTCCGTCCGCTGTTCCGGCCGCCTCACCCCCTGCCCTCTTAACCCTCTTCCCCGCCGACCCTAGTGCTCCCTCCGTCCCCTGCTCATACAGTCTCTTCACGCCTTGACCCCCAGAACTCCGTGTGGACCTAGTGGACACGCCACTCTTCGGAGTAGCGTCCCCATCTGAATACCCCATCAGCTGTTCCAAGTATTTGGAGGCGGCGGCGGCCTCTGACTCCTCCAGTAATGAGACTCCCGGGGATGTGGCCGTGGAGAAGGTAGACCCCTGTGGGCTACCCTGGTCGACTGTTTAAGTGCTGGGTTTAAGCTGTTCCACTGTGGAGCTGCCTTGCCCGGTGACTTGTATACTCGTTTTCCGTCCCCCGCTACCCCCTCTCCTCTTCTTTGGTAATTTAACTGGGGTCTCCTGTTGCTCCTCTGGCGCCTTCTCCAGGGGCGTGTCAGTAGAAGTGCCGGCTGCCCCCTCCGCTGACTCCGCAGCCTTCCCCAGTGGTAGCATGAGGCACTCCTCCGGGGGAATCCAATTGTCTATTTCAGGGTGTATGCGGCTGATATGCCGCCGTAAGTCGTCTATTCTAGCCTTGGCCACCATGTGGTCACACTTTGGCCCTGGGCACCGGTATCCCTCCTGCATCTCAGCATGCGTACGTAGATGCCTGTTGAGGCCGTCTGACCTCATAAAGAACCACTGTTTCCCCGCCTTCCCCCGTCGGCAGATCTCGCAGCGGTATCGGGGTACCTCCTCCCCCTCCACCATCTCTGTTGGCACTGGTTTGTGCTCTTTGTTTTGGAAAACAGGCATGACTATCTCTGGCGTGGTCCAAAAGCTGACCGGAATTGACTGAGATGGAGGATGTCGGCGGCTTATATCCAACTCAGGGGCTGCCGGGTCCCCGCCCCCCTCCACCAGCCGACCAATCACGACGCGGGCAGGCCCTCCGCCGTGGTGGCCGTCTCTGTCTCCCCCGCCGTGGGAAAGTTTCGCTTTCCCACGCTCTCCGTCTGGGCCTTCGGTGTTGTTATCCTCCAACCGCCGACCGCTGCTGGACCCGTGGGAACGCTTCCTCTTGCACTCTGACGTAGTCTCGTGGCGGTGGCCTCTCTCACTCCGTCCGTGGCTAGTACTGCTTGATTCCTCCCGACTCCGCCTGCTGCTTCCCATCTCCGGGCGCCTCCCCTCCCTCTGATGGCCACTGGTGGACCGGCTGGACGAAGAATGCGGCGGAGAATACCCTCTTTCTCTCCTCCGTCGGCGGCTTTCCCTGTGTTCGGAGCTAGTTTTAGAACCGTGAGAGACTGTGGAGGTAACTTTGCCGGAGCCTACCTCCTCCTCATAATCAGGCAGAACTACTTCACTTTTGTTCGCTCCCACGCCCCTCAAAACCACTCGTTCCTGGATCTACGTCGTGTACCCCGGTTCGGCGCCAATAGGACTGCTCGTATGGCGCTGGTTCCCCGGTTCTCCGCCTCGTCCTCGGAATCGTCCTCCCCCGTCTCTGACAGGCTCAACTCTCCGTCCTCCGTCCCCTCTTCTCTTCCTTCTTGCGCTAATGGTGGATCCGGAACCGCCTTGAGTGCATCATAGTGGACTACCCTACTTGTCCTTCCTTTCTTGATCTTGTATACTGCTTCTCCCAGTCTCTTCACCACCTCCCATGGTCCATTCCAATAACTCTGCAACTTCGGTGTCAGCCCCCTCCTCCGCCAGGGGTAGTAGTAGTAGACATAGCTCCCTTCCAGGAACTCCGCCAATGCTGCTCTTGCGTCATAATTTCGTCTCTGTCGACAGGTAGATTTACCCAGAGCTCCCCTTGCCGTGGCGTAGGCAACGGCCATATTGGATTGAAGTTCTGCCAAGTACTCCCTTCCTCCAACTTTATCGGGCGCCAAAGGATATATCAGTTGCAGTGGAACAACCGTCTCTCGCCCTAACATCAGCATGTTGGGAGATAGCCCCTCTCCTCTTCTTTAACTGGGGTCTCCTGTTGCTCCTCTGGCGCCTTCTCCAGGGGCGTGTCAGTAGAAGTGCCGGCTGCCCCCTCTGCTGACTCCGCAGCCTTCCCCAGTGGTAGCATGAGGCACTCCTCCGGGGGAATCCAATTGTCTATTTCAGGGTGTATGCGGCTGATATGCCGCCGTAAGGCGTCTATTCTAGCCTTGGCCACCATGTGGTCACACTTTGGCCCTGGGCACCGGTATCCCTCCTGCATCTCAGCATGCGTACGTAGATGCCTGTTGAGGCCGTCTGACCTCATAAAGAACCACTGTTTCCCCGCCTTCCCCCGTCGGCAGATCTCGCAGCGGTATCGGGGTACCTCCTCCCCCTCCACCATCTCTGTTGGCACTGGTTTGTGCTCTTTGTTTTGGAAAACAGGCATGACTATCTCTGGCGTGGTCCAAAAGCTGACCGGAATTGACTGAGATGGAGGATGTCGGCGGCTTATATCCAACTCAGGGGCTGCCGGGTCCCCGCCCCCCTCCACCAGCCGACCAATCACGACGCGGGCAGGCCCTCCGCCGTGGTGGCCGTCTCTGTCTCCCCCGCCGTGGGAAAGTTTCGCTTTCCCACGCTCTCCGTCTGGGCCTTCGGTGTTGTTATCCTCCAACCGCCGACCGCTGCTGGACCCGTGGGAACGCTTCCTCTTGCACTCTGACGTAGTCTCGTGGCGGTGGCCTCTCTCACTCCGTCCGTGGCTAGTACTGCTTGATTCCTCCCGACTCCGCCTGCTGCTTCCCATCTCCGGGCGCCTCCCCTCCCTCTGATGGCCACTGGTGGACCGGCTGGACGAAGAATGTGGCGGAGAATACCCTCTTTCTCTCCTCCGTCGGCGGCTTTCCCTGTGTTCGGAGCTAGTTTTAGAACCGTGAGAGACTGTGGAGGTAACTTTGCCGGAGCCTACCTCCTCCTCATAATCAGGCAGAACTACTTCACTTTTGTTCGCTCCCACGCCCCTCAAAACCACTCGTTCCTGGATCTACGTCGTGTACCCCGGTTCGGCGCCAATAGGACTGCTCGTATGGCGCTGGTTCCCCGGTTCTCCGCCTCGTCCTCGGAATCGTCCTCCCCCGTCTCTGACAGGCTCAACTCTCCGTCCTCCGTCCCCTCTTCTCTTCCTTCTTGCGCTAATGGTGGATCCGGAACCGCCTTGAGTGCATCATAGTGGACTACCCTACTTGTCCTTCCTTTCTGGATCTTGTATACTGCTTCTCCCAGTCTCTTCACCACCTCCCATGGTCCAGTCCAATAACTCTGCAACTTCGGTGTCAGCCCCCTCCTCCGCCAGGGGTAGTAGTAGTAGACATAGCTCCCTTCCAGGAACTCCGCCAATGCTGCTCTTGCGTCATAATTTCGTCTCTGTCGACAGGTAGATTTACCCAGAGCTCCCCTTGCCGTGGCGTAGGCAACGGCCATATTGGATTGAAGTTCTGCCAAGTACTCCCTTCCTCCAACTTTATCGGGCGCCAAAGGATATATCAGTTGCAGTGGAACAACCGTCTCTCGCCCTAACATCAGCATGTTGGGAGATAGCCCTGTGGAGGAGTGGGCAGAGGAGCGGTACGCCGCCATAACAAACGGTAATCGCCTATCCCAATCACGCTGGTCCTCCGCCACCACCGTGGCTAGAAGCATTTCGATGGTGCGATTGGCTCTTTCCACCAATCCATCACTCTGTGGTCAGAAAGCACACGTTCTAGTTTGCCTCACCTCCAGAAGTGCTACCATTTCCCGGAAAAGTCCCGACTGGAAGTTTTTTCCTTGGTCCGTGTGTAACTCCGCCGTCGCGCCAAACCGGCAAATAAACTCCTCTACCACCACTCTAGCTACTGTAGGTGCCTCCTGGTTGGGCATCGCATAGGCCTCCGTCCACTTGGTAAAGTAGTCTGCTGCTACCAGTATGTACTGATTGCCGGCTGAGGAGAGAGGCAGCGGCCCCATAACATCCAGGGCCACCCTTTGTAGTGGCAGACCCACCCCCACATGCCCCATTGGAGCCCTATGGGGAGGTGGGGCGGTTTTCCTCCTCAAGCAGGGTTCACAGGTGGCACACCATGCCGCCACGTCCCTCCTAAAGTTGGGCCAGTAATATCCCCCTTGCAGTCGGCGGATGGTCCTATTCCTCCCCAAGTGGCCGGCGAGGGGCTCCCTGTGCACCTCCCGGAGTACCTCTCTCCGACTAGCCTCGGGCACCGCGATCTGGAAGTGTTTCGTCCCTGCTAGATCCTCCCACCATCGTCCCAGTACCCCTTTCTCCTCACACAACCTGGTCAACTGTGCTCTCCATGCCTTCATTTCATAACCCCAGGTCCTTTGCTCTCCCTCCGGGGGTGCTTCTCTGCCCCTTACCCAGCTGCGTACTGCCGCCAGTGTAGGGTCTCCCTCCTGCAGCACTCGCCACGGAATTCCCTCTGGCGGAGTAGGCCCCACCGCCACAGGCAGAGGGCCCCCGTCCATTTCCTTCCTCTGCGCCCTCGTGAAGACCCGGCAATGCAACAACTCGTCCTCGTCCTCCCTTCCACACTGCTTGCAGGGCCGGCGTGACAGCCCGTCGGCATTGCCATGCAACTTCCCCGGGCGGTGTTGAATCACTATGTCGTAAGTGCTTATCACCTGTAACCATCTGGCTAACTGCCCCTCCGTTCTTTGAAGTCTAGCAACCATCGGAGGGAGGCATGATCGGTCCTCACTATAACAGGACGTCCTATGAGGTAATGCTTGAACTTCCGCAGTCCAAACACTATGGCCAAGAGTTCCCTCCGTGTGACACAGTAGTTCTTTTCGGGCTTACTCAGTGTACGGCTCCCATAAGCCAGGACCCTCTCCGCCTCGTCTTGCTCCTGAGCCAGCACCACCCCAAGCCCCGTATCACTGGCGTCGGTGTCCATTACCAGCTGCCCGTCGGCCCGAGGGAATGCAAGGATAGGTGCCTCCGTCAGCCGGTCCTTCAGGTCTTGGAACGCCTCCGCACACTCCTCCGTCCAACGGAATACGCGACCCTTCTCCGCCAGGGCACTCAGGGGCTTTGCGCGGGTAGAGAATTCCGGGACAAACGTCCTGTAGTAGCCAGCTAGTCCTAAGAAGCTTCGTACCTCCGTCACTGCCCTAGGTGTGGGCCAGGACTGTACAGCCTCTATTTTCTCCGGGTCTGTCGCTACCCCTTCCTCACTGACTTGATGCCCCAGGAAAAGGACCCTCCTCCTTGCTAGCTGGCACTTGGACGGCTTTATCTTCAGCCCCGCCTGCTCCAACCTCCGCAACACCTCCCCTAGACGGAGTAGGTGTTCCTCGAAGGAGGCAGAGAAGACAACAATGTCGTCCAAATAAACCAGGCAGGTCTTCCACTGCAATCCCCTCATTGCCACCTCCATGACTCTTTCAAAGGTACCTGGGGCATTGCACAGACCGAAGGGCATCCGCCTAAACTGGTATAAACCCCTGTGTGTGGTAAACGCTGTTTTCTTCCTGTCCTCCTCCTCTATGTCCAACTGCCAATAGCCACTGGCGAGGTCCAGGGAAGAAAACCAAGAGGCTCCGGCCATGGTATCTAAACAATCCTCCACCCACGGAAGAGGATAGGCGTCTTTGACCGTGGCGGCATTTAGCCTCCGGTAATCCACACAGAATCGTGTCGTTCCGTCTTTCTTTTTAACCAGGACCACCGGAGAGGCCCACGGGCTGGTAGAGGCCTCAATTACTCCGGCCTCCAACATCTTTTCCACCTCGGCTTCAACAGCTTCCCTCCGGTGGGACGCTAGCCTCCTGGGCGGCTGCTTTATTGGCAGATGGTTCCCTGTCTCAATCTTATGTTTGGCCAGGGAGGTATGGCCCTTATCTCCCTTATGGCATTGGAATGCCCCAATGTGGCGCCATAGCAACTCCGCCAACTGCCTCCGCCTGTGGCTCTCCGTCCCCTGTACCAGTTCATCTACCAGGGCTTTGAGGTTCCCCCCTCCGGACGCCTCCGCCACCCGGCACCAGCTCCCCTTGCTTTCCGACTGCTCCGCCTCTCTGTCGACTTTCTGAATAGCGCCCAGCGTCATATCTCGGTAAATAACTATAGGTTCAGGCCCCGGGTTGAGTACTCTCACCCAGGTATCTCTCCCCTCCGGCCTCACCAACCCCCGGCCGACCAAGAACTTCGGTTCACCCTTGTGCCCCGCCATGCCCTCCACCACTCCGTCATCCCCCGTCTGCCATGGCCCTCTTATGGTGCCTTCCAACAAGGACTCCTGTCCCGACTCCAAGACGGCTGGACGAGTGCTCACTATCCGACAAACCTCCTCCCATTCTGTCCATACTAGCCGCCCCCGGGCGACATCCACCATCAGGTTATGGATCCGAAGGAAGGCTGCTCCTATGATTCCCTCCGTGCCTGTATCACTGACTACAAAGTCTGCCTCGACCGTTTTATGTCCCAACTGTAGGTTGGCTCGTACCTTTCCCTGTATATTCATAGGTCTACCATCGACGGAGTAGACCTTCTCTGTAGCTTCCCTCAGTACCCGTCCTCCGCCGTGTCTCCTCCACCATCCCTCAGATACCAGATTCAAGGAGGCTCCTGTATCTACTAATAATTGTATTGGCGACCCCGCAAGGTGGCCCTCCACTATCAATCCTCCGCCACCTCTCTCTCTGCAACCCTGTATTGTGTTGGCTGGCCCGTTTACTCCGACCTGTACCCGGCCCTCGGTAAAGGTCGGTTCTAGTTTCCCGCCGCCGGGGGCGTCTGCTCCTCCAACTTCTGGCCCCCTTCCTTAGGTTTGCCATTGGGGCACTCCCTCTTGAAGTGGCCCTCTTGTCCGCAACCGAAACACGCTGTGCTGCTCTGCCTCCTCTTCTTTCCCCCCGCTGTTGGCTCGTCCAACCTTCTTACCAGCCTATCTATCAGCTCCGCCATCTTATCCATCTTCTCGTCATTGGATTGCAGGTGCTCACTGACGGAGGCGTCGGCAGCCCTCACCCTCTGTAGGGATTCCTGTTCATTCTTTAAATAGGCCTCCGCCCCCACGGCTGTCATGACCGCCTCTTGCAAGTTCTTTGGTTGTGTTTGGTATACCCACTGTCTCAATGGATTGTCCAAGCACAAGAGGAACCTGTCCACCACCAGCGTGTCAGTCGTGCGCGCATCCGCTTCGGGGTAAGCTAATCGGGTGTATTTCATCAAATCTTCCTGTAGCTCCTGTAGCCCCTCTCCTTTTCTCCGTACCCTCGTCCGCAGGAATGCCTTGTAAGTCTCCTCCTGGTTGGTAGGCTCGAAGCGTTCTACCAGGGCTTTCCGCAACTCCGCATACCCCTCCGGCGTAGCCGGCCTCCGCCCCGCCAGAAGTCGCCTTGCCGCCCCCGACAAGCTAAGCCCCAGGAACATACCCGCCTCCGCCAAACTCCAACCATTCACCTTAACACACAAGTCGAAATGGTTGAGGTAATCGGCCAGGTCTGTAGTACCATCATATTTAGTGGGCTTCACCACTGGTTTACTCTTACTGTTTCCTTCTCCGTCTGCTCCTCCTCGGGGTGTGTCGTCTTTGCTGTCTTTCCCACTCCCATCATAACTCTCCGCCTTCAGTGGTAGCCCGCCTTCTTCTTTGACAGTCTTCTTCGCCGGAAGGTTCCCCTCCTCCCCCTCGGCTCCCTTCACTTCATTTCTCCGGTCCCCGACCCGTGGCTTGTTTACCTCCGTCCACCACCCTCTATGGGGCCCCGTGTCCCGTCCCAGGGTATATCCCGGCCATGCATCCTTGCCCGGCACCTTCCATTTCGGCCGTCTCGCCCTCTCCTTGTCCTCTGTCTGCCATGGCCACTGGTACGTATCCTCCTCCTTCAACCGATCTCCCTTGCCCTGTGGTTCCTCGGGAAACGCCGGGGGTTCTCTGTCAACTGGCTCCATCTGTCTCTCCGGCAGGTCCTCCTCCTGACGGGCTACGCCTCCCCTCCCTAACATCACCTCCTCATCGACTACCTCCAAGAGGGTTCCCTTACCCTCTCTATCTTCTCCCGTCTCAATATTGACATTCTCGTCCTCTGTTGAATAGTTAGCAGCCTCTGCCATCCTTCTTCTGTGGATACTTCAAACACCGCTGTCACCAATGTAGCGTTTGCCAACCCCGCCTATGAATAAAGGATGATCCAACTCCGCCAAATTGTGTTCAACTGTTATACTTTATTGCCTGGCAGTCTTCGCCACACCATCTAAGTCCTTATGCTGTCTTATGGTGAATACCTGAAGGCCAACCCTGGAGAACGTCCCCATCCAGCTCGTAACTCCAACTGTCCGACGGAGGATCGCTTTCCTATATATATACACCTTCATATCCTCCAACGCTGGCTCGAAGAACCATCAAGTCAGCGTCGGGGGATCTACTCCGCCAACATGTAAACAACGTTGGCTTCTGACATGACTCCGAGTTTAACGGTCTCGCCGCCCCCACGCCAGGGTGGTTTCAGCTCCCCCGCCAAGCCCTCGGTCTACGCCACAATATTCTATTGATTATTTATTGATAATTCATTGATAGATTGTGTAATAAAGCCAGTAATGTATGGGCTAACAAGCACCGAATTGATACAAGCAATGTAATGTATGGGCTAACAAGCACCGAATTGATACAAGCAATGTAATGTATGGACTAACAAGCACCGAATTGCTTGATACAAGCAATGTAATGTATGGGCTAACAAGCACCGAATTGCTTGATACAAGCCATTCGGTGCTTGTTAGCCCATACATTACTCCCTTAGTAAAGTACGCCCTATACTTCATAAAGGCCTCCATTTTCATTGTTCGGTCACATTATAGATCTAAGACATGGGGACTTACAGACAGGGCATGTACCATGCTGTAAATGAGATCCCCTAAAGGCAGCATTATACTAGTTGTATGCAGAATACAAGGGATATGAAGTCTTCTGTTATTTACATGATGTTATGGGTTTGGGGTCCTCAAGGCATTACTGGCACAATACAGTTCTATTAAGGGGCATTATGTGCCATTCCGTAGTCTACAGAAGCCACCTTTCGGCCTGACCATATTATATAACCTTGTATCGGGTGGGTGTTAGGTAGGGTTACTTTTGGTTTGCGGCAACATCACATGTTTCATTCAATGGATAGCAACCCCTCATTAGTACTATATAACTTGATCATTCTTTACAGTGGGCCCTTCTTTTAGAATTAGATATAAGATAAGTTTCATTTATACACTAAATAATGAGGCTAGAGAGTAGGCCTAGAACTGGGCGGTGATCCACCAGATCACCTGTCCAGTGCCTCATTCTGATTAACATAACGTTCAATGAGATCACCCTGCCCAGCTACATACAGCTATGGTAGAATAGATAATTATACTGGTTAATGAGTACACTATGGGAGAAGCAGCCAAAGATTGGGATGCATGTTATAGTATGAATATATGAATGTGCTGTAATAAAGTACAATGGTAAAGGTGAACGATGAGCAGTTTGAGCTGACCGTTTCTTCACGAGGGTGACCTGCCCGTTCTGCACGAGGCCGTTAGGCCAAGTGCAGAGCGGGCAGGACACCCGAGTGAAGAAACAGGAAGCTCAAACTGATCAGAGTTCATCTTTAGATTTATGTCAAGGTGTTTGAGTTGATAGTTATTTGATATTTGATCAATTTCCTTCAAAATTAACCCTTATTCATCTACCACCAATGCGCAATGCTGACAACTGCCATTTTGAATGTTTACGTTTCAAAAAGGCTGTGCATGCGCGGTGGACCTATGACGTCATTGTGCGGATTTGGCGCTGGTTATTTAATGCAGGGGTGCAATATGGGGGTTTAGTGCATTGTCAATGGAGCATCGATATTCACCTTGACATAAAACAGCGGACTGCCTCAACGAGCCAAAAGGGGCCTTCACAATGAGCCTCATAGAGGTCCCCTTTTACCTTAAACTTCCACATGCTGAACACAATAATATGGTGGGATCGTGTCTTAATCAACTTGAATTCTCTTTTACTTTCATTGCAGCTAACATAACAGCAGAGTCTGAGCTTTACACATCAGTGTTTCAGAACTACAACAAGGCAATTCGGCCTATCGGAGACAATGGTCATTCTGTCAGTGTCAACTTGCATATATCCCTGCATCAAGTGTCATACCTGGTAGGTCTCTCAGTGTAAACTTGCATATAGCCCTGCATCAAGTGTAATATCTGGTAAGTCTCTCAGTGTCAACTTGCATATAGCCCTGCACCAAGTGTCATACCTGGCAAGGCTGTCAGTGTCAACTTGCATATAGCCCTGCACCAAGTGTCATACCTGGCAAGGCTGTCAGTGTCAACTTGCATATAGCCCTGCACCAAGTGTCATACCTGGCAAGGCTGTCAGTGTCAACTTGCATATAGCCCTGCACTAAGTGTCATACCTGGTAAGGGAGCGTTCATTATTTATGGTAGGGGGGAATGACCAAATGAAGGGGGGGGTCATTTTTCTTGGCGGTATTCAGAGAGGGGGGGTCATTTTTTTCAACCTATTCTTAGAGGGGGGTCATTTTTTTTCAACCTATTCTGCCAAATTTTATGACAAAGCAAAAGAGATTTCGTGACACGTCGCGAATTTTAATTTAGTTGTCAGTGATAATTCTAGATATAATGCTGTCAAACATTTTGTTAGCAGCTACCTCTAATTCATACCCATTCAATTATGTTATATTTTAGGAGTCTTACTCCTTTGAGTGTCAAAGGGCAGTTAGCATGGATATGATGTACCTGTGTTACCAACTCACATGACCACTCCTTGACCAATCAGGGCATCACAATTTTTCTGCTGGTTCCCATGATAGGCCCTGTTTAAAATATGGATGAGGACAGTCACTACCACTATGGTATATACAGTTTTCCCTGGGGGTAACACTGTTCAGCCCTTGAGATTGAAGTATTTGGCCCAATTTTTGACACAATGTTCTTTGTTCTTTTGCTGGCCCTGCTGATTGTCTCAAAAGATTTCATCATGAAAATAAATACTTTCCTAAATAAAGTGGTGCTGGGATGGGTATGCCACAAACAGGACTTTGTGGTGCCACACCATACACATCACTAGAGTGAGCAGGGCAGCAATAAAGTTCTCAGTAGTAAAAACGTTACAAGCTAAAATCACTACAACTCGCGATCAGAATTTCCCGATTTAACTCTTATTTTCACCCCTTGATGAATTCCACCCTGACAAGAATTATGTCTATAACACCCATTAAATTGATATAAAAACCGAGATTACAATGAAATCTAAAAAGAAAGACAAGCTACTAAAGTTTATGTCTGTACAAATATTTTTGAAAAAGAAACCAGAAAAAAGTGCCCCAATCAGAACAATTCCGAATGGGGGGGTCAGTTTTTTTTTACGTATTCATTCTGACAGATTGTCGTCCCCCTGCCATAAATAATAAACGCTTCCTAAGGCTGTCAATGTCAACTTGCATATAGCCCTCCTACAAGTGTCAGGGCTATGGGCCCCTGTGCAGGCCGTTCTGTGGGTACCAATGTTGCACCAAGGGGATGTGGCTATTGACAGTCCCTTCATGAGGGGTGGAGGGACTGCCGATTGAATGAATGTCTAAAACCAATGAGACTTTTACTTGAATAGTGAGGAAATAACCTATAGATGGGTTTTATGTATTCAGTCTGGGACTGTAAAATTCCGTAATATTGTCACAAAATAATCTTTAAGTGGAGCAAGGCCGCAAAATAGGAGTTGTTTTCTGACTTCTCATAAGAGACTGTGATTATATTTTGTGACCTAAAATCGCAAGTGATTGCTCGTGTTCTATACTCCCTGCTGTAGTCACATCGGTTGTAGTGCACAAAATCCCAACAGATGGAAAATCGCAGGGAGATTTGTACCCTGAATCGCCATGTGGGATGCGACCTATAGTAGATCGTTTTATACAGACAATAAACATTCCAGATAGACATGCATGGCTCGTTTCAGTTAGAGCATAAGCCTAAAAAGAGAAGCCACAAAACATGAATTGTATTATACGATAAATCAGGGACACGGTGTGTAATTCCCAACACTACACTCTGATCTGACACAGTAAGTCCACTTTTGCCGCCCTACCGGTCTGGACAGGTCACATGACACCTTTCTAGCGATACCATTGGCCTGAACACCATAACAGGTCAGTCTTAAGTGTTAAAAAATTAATTGCTTATGCCACACTTGAACCAACTCAATCCATCCACAACGTGGGAGGTATTATATGTGCCCAGTGTACAACATTGACTTACAACAGCTATATGTGATCATTATAATTATTAGCCGTGCTTTCCCATTGTTTTCCACCCAAGTGTTGTGTAAAAGCTGCTTACTGTTTACTATCAAGGTGTAGCCAACCCCCAACCCCCCATTTGCAGTCTTATAGGAGACCACTAACATGATACCATCAACAAAGCATCTAGAGAAAGAGGCCCATAGCTCTACAGTATATATTGCCATTATTGAGGCTAAACTGCAGAGTGTGCGGGGCCATAAAATACATTTAGCTTTTGTCGTACAATTCATTCCCAAAGCTCACCCTCAAATACAGTAGTATACTCAATAGCACGGTATATATTTCCGTTATTCAGCAACCAGTATGTATTTTGCCCATAAAGTATCAAGAAACTTTTTACTATTCTGCGACATTCCATAATTTTGTATACAAACAAAATAAGTAATCTTTGTAGAACACTTTGTCACTTCCCAAAGGCAATTAAGTGGGATAAATTCATCATTGTACTATAATACGTACTGACAAAACACACCTGCAAATAGAGCTGAGAAGAACTATAACTATTGTAATGGTATAGCCTGCCCAATGACCTCAAATTCAAATCGTTCTTAAGGCTAAGAAGACCTTGAACTTGTAGGGTATGTGTGAAATCAGCTCCACTTCTCATGCAAATGGCGATTTTAAGCCGCTGGGCCTGGGCCTATTAATCAATGGCACAAGTCATTTAATTGACAACCTCCACAGAAGTACATCAATTTTCTCCAGTGGTGGTGCAAACCCATGTATGTTCTAGAGTTAGTAAATATTGTGTCTGTTATGGAAGTTGAGACACTGAGTTGCAAGTAATCGTTATAGCGTGGACCATGTAGTCAACCCCAGTCAATACAAGATACATAACCTTTCCAGCACAGGTTACATTGAATGTGTCATATGTAGTAGAGCTGGTGGCACTTATCAACATTGCCGAAATGTTGACATAAACAGTCTGTACGTCATAGTACTTAGGGAGTGATCATTTTTTAACAACAGGGGGGGGGGCTGGTGGGTTTGAGGGGGTGTCAGAATTTTTTCAACCCCTCTGATGGGGGGGGGGTCAAAAAGATTCCACCTGTTTTCAGTGGAAAACCCCACGCATTATTATAGGTTAAAAGGCCACGTTCACGCGTGATTTTCGTCCCTTATGGGGGGTCAAAAACATTTTACCCCCTCAAGAGGGGGGATTGGAATTTTTTTCGTGCACCCGCATGCAAACCCACCAGCCCCCCCCCCCTGTTGTTAAAAAAATGATCACTCCCTTAGCAGCAGTGCTATAGCACAAAGTATATAGATTGTAGTGATTACATGCACTACACAATTATGGGGTGTTGGGGGTATGGAATTTGGGTTACAATGGGGCTCACTTGAGAAGGGCCGTATTGGCCTTTTTCGTTTTCTTAAAGGTTATGCATCTTCCCAGGATCATAATTGTCCACGCAGGATATCTATTCTACTATAGCTATAGTATATCACACATTATATCCTCAGTAGCCCTGATGTGAAAGTTGCGAGGACCATATGATATCAGTCAGCTCTTGCTATAGGAACTTTTGTCAGCTTAATGACATTGTCAGCAGTCAGTACCAAAGTGCCAACATGGTGATGTAATTTGTGCGACCCAAGTATCACTGTCACCAAAGGGATGCATTCATGTCCATGTATGACATATGCAACATCCATAGTCGAGAACAACGCCAACATAATCGTGGTTGATGAAGCCCATAAAAGGAGTATTGGAAGTATGAGCTTGGGTATCAGTAGACTGTGGCCACATGGATGTACATATTCAATTATTCATACACCTTTTCTAAGTGTTGTAATATTATAATCATCTTTTGTCCACCTTTTGCTGCCCTTTGTCTACATCCTTTTGTTGTATCCTGGTCACCTGTTTTGTCTATGAAAAGCTTTATTTGCCAATACTGGGTCATGATGATTCAATCATAAAACCCGATTCCATTACAGACAGCGTTCAGATAAAAGCCAATAAATTTGCAGACTTTCAACATTCAGATTAACACCAAGAACAGGTGAGCCAATACATGTACTGGTGAGAGAATGGCTGTTACAGAGCGGAAAGGTAGTTATTTTATCAAAGGAACTGTATTTGAACTAAGCGTCAAGTATTGAATCTGAAATGTAAATTGGTAGGGGCTTGAAAAAGCCTTCGATACAGCATGTGTTGTTAACTTTGAGATTCATTTTATCCACTTTTCTAGCCATCTTTGGTTACCTTTGTCGTCATCTTACCACCCCCGCACATGCAATTTAGGTGTTATTGATTCAAAGAAAGTGGCCATGTGCATTAGATGGAGTGTCAGATATAATAAAAACTAGAGAGTATATGGTACATTTATGATACCAGATGGGCTATAGGACATTGTCAGGTGAACTGCTGGTACAGGCACACATGTATATTGAGCCATGTTTACAAAAACACCACAAAACATGCGTTTTTAGCCTTGAATTTCCGATGAAGCGTCACAAAATTTGCGTTTTAACCTTAAATTGATCACATAGCAGCGCCAAGCTATCTTTTGTGACACAATGAAATATTCAAACCATGTGAAGATCACAATAATAGACATTTTAGAAAGTATTATTTCTTTCATTTACTGTGCTACATTGAGCCCATCTACAATGGGATCCATCTAGTGTATGGGCCTAATTCGGTTTTCTATTGCAGACGACAATAGGAGAACCCATGGGGTGAAGGCCTGTGTAAAAGTAGTAGTATGCATCCGTGTCAAATAGGTACCCAGTGTGCGCTTCCCACAATTGTAGCAAGCACAGCTGATTTTGAAAGATTATTGTCAGAATAATGTGTAATACACTGCTGGAAAGCAGATGAAATTTGAAGCCGAGATATATGATTTTTAAAATGATACACCACGAGATTTTCAAGATTCGGCAGATCTTCTCTTTGAAAAATACAGTCATTAGCTAACTTTTTCCAGAAATACCCAGAGTCAACTATAATAGTGGTACATACACCAAATCCAATAGTGTCTGCAGCATGACATTAAATAAACAGTGTCTAAAAAAAAAAGATTCGTCGAAATAATGACGGATTCCTTGACCCAAGGTTGCCAGAGAACCATTGTCATTTTCACAAATATTCCTTGTTGTATTTGTGTACCACCCTACTACATTGTACCATGTGGGGGTTCTTGTAAAAACAACACTAGTTCACCACAACACAATTACGGTGCTTTACTGTTCAGTTCCACGAGCATCCCTGGTAGATTTAACAGTAATCTTTTAAGTGCATTATTTTTACAGTGCATTGGAAGTAATGATACTTTGGGAATGCCTTGAACTATCTGAGCCTGAGTTTAAAAAGAAGTTACCAGCAAAGTTCAAAAAGTACAATGTATTGGTCACATTTCCTGACCATTTCCTTGCTGATACGGTTGGTGTACATTAATTCCTTGATATTGTATTTTGGACCCGTGTGTAAGAAAGAAGGCAAAGTCCATTTTTAAGTGGCCATCAAGTTGTATAAACGTCCACTTCTAGGGATTTACAGGTCAATAAATGGTACGTAGAAAGCAGATTTACATATGCAGTAGTATATTACGGAATTAGTTTAATCTACTTGGTAGTTAGAGAAATCAATGCTAGGAAGTCAGCTGGACACCATGCCTGAAACTGTAACGTATGAGACCAACAGTTCCTGACTCCTTTAGAACAGAGTAGGCTTAGTCATTGGTTTACAAATTGCAATCAGCATTTTCCTTTAAGGAGTGCTAGTGGTGTGAAGAGCAGTAGCCTGGTATTGATTGTAATGTGATTGTAATGTAATAATTGTAATTTATCTTTTGATTTGCAGAAGGCAGAGGAGCAGTCCTTACAAAACCTGGTGGTCATCACAGCGGTATGTACCTTATCATGTTATCTAATCATCTTATTAGCGATTAGTGCCTTTGCCTCTGGAAAACAAATGACTAAGATGAGTTGGCACAAAACGGAGCTTACTGGATTAGTAACGTGACTTGCATTGAATTTGGGTTTCACAGACTGGTACCGTAACTCGATTATGAGTTAACAAACTGGTGAAAAACAGGGATCACAGAAGGAGGTATTGTTAGGGTCAATGTCACCGCCTAAGTTGGATCTAAAGATGCCTCAGAATGCGGTTTCTACACCAATAGATACTGTACTTTGTGTGGCTAATAGTAATAATTCACACACACACACACACACATACAGGGTTCAGAGCTAAATGAATAAAATAATTTGTGATTTAAGTTAATTAGATAACTATAGTAATGTCATTATCTGCATCCGAAAGCATCTTTGGGCAATGTACAGGTACATTTGTGATTAGTTCAATGTACATGTTCAATGTACATGTACATTGTTAAGGTCGAATCCAACATGGAGATCTACAATTTGGGAACTCTTGTAGATTGTGAGCATTGACTTCAGGTAAATTGCAAGGGTTCTAACAAAGCATTGCACATTCCAAATTCCACAGTTGCAATTAAAATGACCTCTCAGCCTTGCAATGTAAACTTTATGAGAAAAGTAAGCTGTTTTATATCACAATGCCTCTCTCAATGATAATGAACTTGCAAGCTATTGTGGGCAAGCAGAGTGTAGGATGAGACTGAGATTGTACTCTGAGTATGAGCTCAGCACTGGTGAAATGTGGCAAAACATATGGTAAAAGATTAGATCGCATAGTGGGACTTGGGTTGCAAATTAAGATGAACACATATATACCTATTTGTCCAGGATTTTGTCCAATTCTTGTAAATTGCAAGAGGATCCTGAAAATTGTAGAAACTTTTCACTTCAGCATGGGAAAATATCTAAATATAAAGATCTTAACTGGTGTCACAATCTGCAAGGAATTCCTTGACATTAGCGCCCCCTGTAGCCCCCTGTAGCCATTATATGTCTTGCATATTGCAACAGATGACTAAATTTCAGAAACTTTTTATCCAAAATTGCATCATGGGATTCGACCTTTATATCTATGGTCTGTTTAGTGACAGTCACCTTACAGTGGTTGTATTTTTGCGACCAGTTTGCTGTGCAACATGCCACAGGACATCTAGTGTGAATTCTACTGGGCACAACATAATCAATGTGTGCTTCAGTAGTGTAACAGCCCCACCAAAGATGTTACAGTGCTGTATGTTACATCTTTAGCAGTTTTGAAATATGTAGATTCTGTGATATTTGCACACAGAGAAAATATTGATACTCACCGTGAGACTGATGTTAGCCTCAGGCAAATGTCGCCAAAATGAGTATATTTTGATACTCAGGGTGAGCCTTGTGTGTAGGCATACTCCAGCAATACCTGACACTCTACTCTAGATTGTTTATGGCCTAGCTGTACCCTCTCTACTGTCCTACTCTCACAGTGCAGGAGTCTCTTTAGAGACAGGCTCAGGGTCAACTGGAGTAAAATAATAGAGGAGAATAGGACATTGCCTAAGTATCTCTATGAAGAGGGTCAGGCAATGCTGGATCCTACCTGAACAGGCTCCAACATTGCAGGAGTCTTTCTTACCAATGGTGTAATGCACTGCCAGTGTATCCCAACACATAGGATCCCACTTTGCTGGATTCTACCTTCAGAGTGAGTCCAGCAACACCACCCAGTGGGCACAACCCCACTTAATAAGTTACTAATCAGCACTGCATTGTAGGGCTTACAGACAGTCTAAATTGTAATGGTTATGTAGCCCTGCATTTGTAGCTCTTATTGAACTACTAAGCTGTAGGGTTAAATAACCCCAACTCATAAGTGGTTTGTTAAACACTATAAAGAAATATAGAAATTAAGGTCACCGTATGACAAAAGCCCATTATTTCATACACACAAGGATTTCAGATGGTCGAACATTCAACTTCCTAAGGCAGTCTAATGAATCGATGAATAGTTTGTGCATTCCTGGTTTCAGTGTCCTTATTGCTCCTTGGTGGGATTTGAACCGGGTACCTCCTTATTGTGACTCCTTTGTGCTCCTATCTGTGCTAGCGGGGCAGGTGTTGAAAGTGGCACTATCAATATGATATTTCAACCATAGACCTACTACAGTGAGATGTCATTGGTCATATGAGGCCCAGTAGACTAATAGGAAACACAGACTGGAGTGACCATAGTAAGGAAAAATGCCCATAGTAAGGAAAAATGTCCACAATGTCCTCGGTAAGTATGGCACAGTACTACTTATATGCCTATTGCAACCTGTCTCACCAGTTGTAGAGGTGGCACAGCGGTAGGATTCTCGCTTTGCATGTGAGGGGTCTCAGGTTCAAGTCTCGGTGGTGCTGAGAAACATTTTTCACTTTTTTCAGTTTAATAGGAAACATCTCATCTATTGCAGTGTATTTTTCTAAGACCTATCTTTGTAACTAATTGAAATAGATGCTTGCTTGAAAACTGACAGAATCTTCAACATCTGCCAAGTCAGAAAATAGCAAGAAAATAAATTGTTTGCATAACAAAAAAATTTGGGTTGAAAACTCGCAGCTTTTGAAGAGCATCCCTGGGCTGGAATCGAACTCAGGACCTTCTCATATGAAGGTAAACATGTTACCACTACACCATCGTGACTGTGCTGAAAGATCTCCACTTGAAATCTCATATGATCTGCTCCCTCTGTGTGTTGAAAGCTGGTATTCTACTTTTTTCCAAGCCCTAAAACATTAGAAATATGCCTGGGACCATATGTCACTTTTACATTTACTGCAAAGATATCATCATACTCTAAATGTTTTAGTGGTTAATTCCTATTATATTCCTATATAGATAATACTTGATTGACTAGACGTCAATCAAGTATTTACATCTATCTAAACCTTACCATATTTTGCTGATACAGTGTCTCCATGAGCATTGTAAAGCTGTTACCTTATAGGACAGGGACCCTGTATAAATCTATTGTGCTGACAAGGCATATTAAAAGGGCTACCAGCAGATTATTTACACATGGGAATAGAGTATTGATGTTGTCACACCTCCGGGTAATCCTTAACCCTTTAACAGGCCACCTACATATATGTACAACCACACAAAGGCCTTATTACCCTAAGCCTAAGGTAGGTATGATGCACTAACACTATGTGTCCCTAGTTCTGCTCTAGCCAATCTCAAAACACCACTACAAGAGTGTTGTTCAGTCCCCACTGCCATTCTTACAGGCACTCTCAAACTCAGTCTGCCATAGACAGAGATACCCTGGCCTGGGGCTCCTCCCATACAGAGTGATCTTGAGGAAACTACCATGCCTGCCCAGGCGCCTCTCTGAAGGGAACCTTTAAACCTTGCACACATGCATCACTGACTTTTAGCCCTTTAAAAACAGGATCACTTACACACTCTTATTATCTGATTGACTAGACGTTAATGTCTAACATTGCAGCCCTGGTGAGTTATGGCCATAGTACATGATAGTCAATCATACTTGTGCCAGTGGCACAGCCTTAGACATTTTATTCTTAGATATCATGGTTACAAGGACTAGAGGATAATAGAAAGGATATTGAGTATGTGCAAGAATGGGTGAGGGGGGGGGGCTTAATAGGGAACAATTCTCTCACAAACTTATTATGAATGCATATTCATGCTCATATTATAGCAATAAGATTGACTTTACAAAAATTCTCAATGGGGCTTGAACTTACCACCTTCAGATGCAGAGTTCAGTGCCATATCAACTGAGCTAATGAGGCACATGGTGTGGTTGGTGCTAGGATATGATATAATCTCAGACATCAGTGTAGGGGCTAGACCCCTGCTTTGCTGGAGTATTCAGTTAGATTCAGACTGAGTATGGCACCATGCCTGAGCCTTGTGCCATACTTATGCTGATCCTTTTTCCCAATGTGTGGCATTGAAGCAGGCTCAGCATGAGTATGGCATGTCAGGGGAGAGCCTCTTGCAGAGGCTCTCATGATACTCAGGCAGCACCAGAGACTAGGTGAAACTCAGGCCGATGCTCTTTTTTCCATCAGTGCAGTTGAATTATGCGCAATTTCATTCAATAGCATTGTGTTGTCTTTAGTATATTTCATGATGTGTCGTAATGTTTGTGAGGCACATGCTCCTAAAAATCAATACAGATCTAAGGTTCTACTATGTAGTGATAGAGATGGTGATTGTGTTCAAGATAAAGTGCAACACTTCTTTACATGCATATACCACATCAAATTTATTCCCTGCCAGGGCCCCAATTACTTCCTTGAATAATGAATGGATATAAACGTTTGATCTTCATGCTTGTTAAACATTAAAATCAATAATGGGTTGGCCTACAAGACATACAACAGGGTGTAGGCAAATTAGCCTAGATTTGCAGTTCATGTATTTGGTTGTGGATGACCCAGGGTGACATGCATTTATTGATGAATACAGTATATAAAAAAACAAATAATCCATCAGTCATACAGGGTATGATAATTTAAAATGACTGCCATTATTCATTGCTTGATAAGTCATCCATTGCATGATAAGTCCCAGGGTGCACTGCGGGTGCACTGTCACATTTGTAGGACTATGTATACTGTCTGGTCAAAAATACTCGGTACCACGGCCTCGTAAACCTATGAACCTTTTCCTGAGATTTTATCCGAAAATTACCTGTGCAAAATGTTGGCAAATTTATAACTGCATTTCTCACCTGATACCCTGCTTGTATACACTTAAAAACAGGGGGGGGGGAAATGCCGCTTAACTGTCTGTCATTGAAAATAACATAACTATTGTATTTGTTCTCATTTCCTCATAGAATTGGGGTTAGAACACCCAGACATCTACACCCAGCCCTAAATAAAATGAAAGATGATATACAAAACTCTGTATATAAAGACTAAAATACTAATGACACCCTGATCGTTACTCCTTTCTCTTGTATGTACATACAGGAATGGAAGGATGACAACTTGAAGTGGGTGCCAGCTGACCACAGTGGTATTGAGTTCATGATCCTGCCCTCCTCAGACTTCTGGCTGCCAGACTTTGGAATCAGCAACAGGTAGGGTTCTCACACCATTCTCTTAGTAAATCTATGTATTTATATATAATCACACTAATTGCTAATAATGAGCATCAATTCTTTGAGAATGACAGTGCACTAAATCGCAGGAAATTCAAAGATACTTGACAAATATATCTTATTGACTTCAGGCTTGACACCATCCAAAAAGCAACATTAAGAAAGCGTCCTTTTACACTATGCACAATCTTAATAAGAGTCATGCCACATCCCCGTAACAGCCAACATACCCTATAGTGATACCCTATATGTTCCTATCCTAACTTTTGCTGACTCTATAAGATGCAGTTATAAGTTGGCTATCCTTGTGTATCATATTAATTTAATGTAGATATGTCCCCACATGTAAGGCGTACCCCTTACAAATAGATAATTGGGACCATGAGTGAAAAAAAAACAAAACAGAAGTATGATAGTATCTGACGTGTGAAACCAGGAGGAGTCATCCTGGACACATGCTTGTCGCCATGCACGTGGGCCAATCTAGCCTATTTAATAGCACTACCTGCACATCCCTGGATCCATCCCTTCACAGAGAAAATATTCTTACTCACATGAATCTAGATCCAGACACGGGCAATATTGCAAAAATGAGTATTGTTTGAGACTCAGCCTGATCCTTGGATGATACTCAGGCAAAGCCACCGTATCATTCAAGGATCAGACTGAGTCTCAAACAATACTCATTTGGGCGACATTGCCTGAGTCTGGATCTAGACTCATGTGAGTAAGAATATTTTCTCAGTGTTGTGATCACGTTTCCTATATATATATTTATATATATATATATATATATATATATATATATATATATATATATGAATTAATATTTCTATACATGTATACTGGTAGTCCAATATACCAGCTATAATAGTCATCGGGGATGTTTCAGTTCATAAATTGTGATTATCTGACATTGCCATCGGGTGGTTCATGTCCTCTCTGTCAGACTTCTAATGTGAAGGGTTACACACCTGGGCACGTACAGATCGGATGTGGCGTCACCTGGCAAAATGAAAAACGTATTTTCAACGTTTGCAAACGTTGTTATTAGGTTTGGGTAGAACTAAAAGTTTGTGAAAAAAGATGGTCTACCTTAAAAACGTTTTGTTCATTAAAAACCTTAAACGTAATAAAACAGTATTTAACGTTCGTTGTTCAACATCTTCAAACTTTTGAAAAATGATTTTGAACTACATTATTTCTATGTTAAAATTACGTTTTTAACCTAAAATAAAATGATTTTTGGAGTATATGTTTTTTTAGTTTTTTTTTTTTATGTTTAAAGCGAACGTTTGGCAAACTTGGGAATCTAATATAAACGTTTTTAACATTGAAAAAATTGGTATGCCAAATGGGGTTCCACAGGGGTCTGTCCTCGGATTCCTGTTGCTCAAAATCTATACTGGATGGTATTGGGAAATATCACATCGCTGTAATATGCCCAATTATGTTCAGACACGCTCGTCATGATTAATACTCTTGAAATAGTGAGGTAATGCGATCCGAACTTGAAAGATGATATAAATGATGGTCTTTCAATTAAACAAAGTAAACTGGGAATGAAATCAATTTGAATTGAAAATGAAAATGCAATTGAAAACCTTTATTTGTCCTGCTATGGACAGCGGATTTCTCCTGGTTGAGGCCATGATAATAACAAAGGAAAAGGTATACAATATGTGTAGACATGTAAGACTATATGCGGGCAGGTATACTCTGATAGACTTATTCCTGGTCATTGGTATCTGACCCATATGTAGGAAATCGAAACCCGTGGTTGTGGATAAGCTTGAATACCTAGTTGCCCATATGTGTTGTCAATTATCTATTGATTACATCACATTATGGTAAAACAAAGACAACAAAAAATAACAATTGTAAACTGTATCGAATTTACCATCTGAGACAAATCATGAAGATAATAGATCAAGAACTGTCCTTACAGCTCCAAACAGATGACCATGCCTGTCTTAGGCTCGGTTGACGTCTTTTAGAACCCTTGCTTCCTAAATTAAATTTAAGCCCCAAATTCCTGAAAAACATAGGTATAGGTTTTGTGGTTGTATTTAATTACATAGGAATTATATAGGATTTATCAATTAATATTATGTTCAATATGTTAATTATCTCAGTTTAATCTATAATTAATCGATCCAACTAATTTACTCCTAGAAGATCCACCTGGTTCAAATATGCAAGTGCTATATACCAAATGAAAACTCTTGATGGGCTGTAAATAAATATGGAAATATCTAAACTTTTTCTCTGTGCGACGTCCGAACCATTTTGTAAGGGTGGGTCACATATGCCAACTGATCTGCAAATAAACGATGGCTGTCAATGGCTGATAATGCAAAGGGAAAAATCTGTTAGTTATGATGTTGATTTTATGAAAATGTGAAGGTCCCGTCTTGATAACTGAGGAGTAACCTCAAAATACAAAATTTAATTAATACTAGTTTCCCAAACAGAGTACTTTCATCTCAGAACTCGCTAGCCCCTACACTTGTCCAGAACCCAATGTTTCCGGGTGCAGAAGACCCATCACACACCTTGACACCTCTCAGATCTTTCCCTGCAACCAGTCAGGGCACCATGAGGGGGGGTAGGGGGTAATGGTATTTGTTAATTATTACAATGGGAATTCACTGTATATATTTCACTGCTCCCCCCTCAAACTTGGTTACAACAAAATCTGGTTACAACGATGCTTTTTTTAGTTTGTAACGAGGGGCTCATTGTAACCAAGTTCTACTGTAAACACTTTACCCAAGACCTCATTTCCTTCTCTAAACTCCATTCAAGCTGCAATATACCATATTTTATCCTCCTGCCTACACCCTCTCTTTTAATTTTTTTAGCACATGGGCTTTTTTAATTAACCCTAGAAGGGCAGAGCAAAAATTGTTGTCTGGCCATGGGGACGGCCTCTGAAAAAGTATACTTCCTAGAGGATGGGCCTATTTTCAATTCCTATACAAGTCCTATATAATGGACATCGACTATAGTCGACACTAGGCCCACCATAGTGTCGACTATAGTCGATGCAAAAGAGGCAAAATTTATAAGGACTCCCTCAAGATGAGTTTCTAATGCTACCAGCAGAAGATTTCAATTTTCTTTTGCCGCTCCCACCGGATAATTGTTCACTCCCTAACACCCCTTTAGCAACTACGGTAATACCACAATTATAATCGACTGTATCTAATATCTAATCAGATCACATCCAATTATGAAGGAATAAAATTATAACTTAATCCATTGATGTTATTTATATCATTTTCCCCAGTGCATCAAAATTCTACGATGACAGCTCACAAGACTTCAGGCTACAGCTAAAACACACTGGAGAACTAGTATGGTCCTTTGGTGGCCATGTAACAACAAAGTGTGACATCCTAGTGGACACCTTTCCCTTTGACAAGCAGCTATGTGAATTCTCCCTCAGTAACTGGATGTACGATGTGACGGCGGTAAACCTGACCCTGAAGTATGCCTATATGGACACAGACGAGTATGTTCGTAATGTAGAGTGGGACCTTCTCAGCACTTCCTGTAAATACAAAGAGGTGAATTTTACTCTCTTTTTTATTATTTCTTATTTTAATTAGCTTTTTTAGTGCACTGTAAAGATTTTTAGTTTAGCCCTACACCTTGATCACTATAGTCTCTGCAGGCGGATCCAGGAATTAAATCTGGTTAATTACATTGCGAAATGTCTATAATTAGGGGCGTAGGAAAAAGGTGAAGGCGGTAAGGATGGCTTGGAGGAAGCTGATGATGCATGAAGACAATGAGGGAGGTCACATGACCACTCCTTTCTCCATATAGATTGAGACCAAATCAAAATAAACTGACATGTGACTGGTGGCAGCCAGCCACATGTCAGTTTATTTGATTTTAAAACTCAGTAGGTGTATATATGTAGGTGTATATATAGATGGGCCATGTGCTGTCAAATCAGAGAAGCCATAGGTAAGTTTGCCCTATCCGAACCCACTCTCAGATCAGATTGGGTAACTTGTCTTGAAACTGATATTCGCCCATTTTGGGATGGCCATTTTCAAACCATCCTGTGCCCAATGTGGTTGCCAATTTCAAACTGATCTGTGCCTGAGTTGGGAAGCCCAATGTGGCCCAGACCATTGTCTGTGGACAAAAACCATCTGGAGCCCAACAGTCTCAAGTCGGTTTGTCCGTTTAGGGCTACCCATTGTGACCCGAACTGGAAAGCCAGAATCTGTCCAAACTAAGCCAATGTACATGTACTGAATTCTGCCCGCTTTGGCCCCAACTGGACTTGCTACATGGGACCACGTTTTTCTTTTTTTATCAAATTACCTGAAATTTCTTTTATAACTATTAAGGGCTAATGTAGCTTACCAAAAATTATGTCTTCTGACTATGAGCACAGGCCTGTGATGTCGGTTCATTTTTAACAAGTAGCGACTAACCTTAAGCACTGCAAATGCATCACTTATTAGGTGCTGCATAAAAGACCATTACAAGTCTAATGAATTGATGCTTAGCATTACTCAATTCCTGTATATAATTATGTGGTGTTTAGTGTAAAGACCATCGCATTGCTTACTAGCAGCTGCAAGTGCAGGGCTACAGAGTGGACACTGATAATGCATGACTTTTTGATAAGTGCTGTGTGTGTAGAAGATATAATGAATCTGTTCTGAAATAACCTCTATAAGAGGGACTATTTCAGAGGTATCATTAACTCAGATTGCGGCGTATAGGCAGGATTCTGACTCTGTAAAAAAGTATAAAACGTTTTCAGACCCCACATAGCTGCAACTGACACCTTATGTCTGACGCATATTATTTGTTTATTTGTTTTTGTTTTGTTACTTTTTTCACAACAGATCAGAGATACGGCAGGATTGGTGCGTTGAATATTGATTTGCATGCTATTTTTTAGAGTTTGCAAACTGAAAATAACATATTGTATAATGTATATTTGGATATGATGATCTTATTATCGATGTTTTATTGTCTGATAACAAGTGTGTATTTGTCCAGTTTATTTGTTAGTTTCTGGTTTTACTTCATAGTCTCATCTATCATTTAAAGACTTTCGGCTTGTAATAAAAATTGATAATAGATGCATAAGGGAACTCAATAGTACATTTTGACTAAGATTGCTCAAACAGGTCGTGTCTGTTTATTACAGTAATCTCATGCATATATGCCGCACCCTGAGCTAAGGTCAATCCTCTAGGTCACACCAGGAGGCCATTTCTTAAGGAACTACGACGGCACACAGCCACTACGATTTGAAACTGCAAAACTTAATGCCAGTCGTTGTAAGCAGTGCCCTTGGTAGGGCAGTCGTAGTGCTGCAGACACTACATGATCAATACTATTGGGCTGTAATTTCAATAAGTTTAGGGTGTTCACTACGACTTGAAGGTGAGCAGTCGTAGTGTGTTAAGAAATGGCTCCTAAGGTTTGACCTCTAGGGACTTTTAGTTCTTCTCTGCTGTGTTGAACTTGAATACCCATTTAAAAGCCATCCCCGAGATTTTGAGAATATCCTATAAGCCACAATAACTTTCAGGTTTACATATAAGCTGCAGCTAATACGTCTGAGTTTACGGTAAAACAGGAAGTAAAGATGGAGAAAGGGCGGTATTGTTTTGGACTGCGACTCTGGTGCATTATGTTTAGAGGCCTGCCTTTGGGGAAACCTATACTAGAAGGATGAGGGAACGAGTACATTTTGAAAGTTTCAGTGATAAGAGTTCTCAGGATGAATAACAGTTGCAAGCATATAGGTTTGCATTACTGCAATAACCTTTTTTTTTAATTTGTTGATATTCCATCCTATTATATGGTTGTATGATACTACCTTTCTTCTCATGAGTTTGGCAATATTTTCCTTGTCTAAGCAATCGTTCCAAGATATTTTTCATGAGTAGTGAAATGCCCCCTATATCATTTCGCATTTACGTACTCAATAAAAAGAAAATCCTTGGTGATATAGGTCTGTGCACTTGCCAAGACATTCAAGAGCCCTCTTGCACATTCATTTGAGATTTTCCACACCAAATAGTTTTTTTTTTCTTTCTTTTTTTTAAAAGGGAGCACACCTTGCGAGCACACCTTGTATGTTGGTAGTTAAGCATGTGATTGTGTGTGCTGTTTTCTACTACCCATTAGGAGTGAAGAGACTATAGATTTTATGTTTAATTACCATTACTTCTGATATCAATAGCATCTAGCCGAAAGCAAGAGATGACTCTATAAATCAGATTAACGTTAGTGTCGCTTTGCAGTTTAACTGGAGTGTGATTTTTTTTTTTTTTTTTTTTTTTCTTTTTGCAATTGCCTTAGTCTCTGTAAAATCTGTACATGGTTCATTATAGATAGTTTCCGTGGAAAAAACTCATCCTTTATTCCATTACATGTGCTTCTGTGTAGAAATATAACTGTATTCCATTATTTTCATATCTTCCTCACAGGTGGTGCATACGGACCGAGACGGCCGGACATACCCCAGTGTGTCCTGCGATATGGTTCTGAGACGGTACCCCACATTCTATGTTATCAACATGTTTGTGCCTGGGTATTTTGTACTCATCCTCTTCCTGGTCGCCTTCTGGCTACCCCCTGGACATCGTGCTGTGGTACCACTACAGATGACCACACTTCTTATCTACTCTGTCATGATACTTAATACCTCCAAGTACCTACCACACACCAGCACCATACCTCATATCAGTGAGTAGCAAATGTAGAAGAAATATCTTCTTTTTGAACTTTAAATTTTCTTTTCTCAAATGAAAAATGCCTTCTATACAGCAGAAAAGAATAATGGCTGTTATCTAAACTGAATTAATTGTACTTTATGAATATAGATATAATTCATCTTTACTATTTATACTGCAAAAATGGTGTTTAGATCCTAAACACAATTCTAAACATATTCTTGCAACGTTTTTGTAATCACATTAATTTCCTAAAGATGTTTAGCCAAACAATGTGCTTAGCTCAAGTGTTTAGAAATGTAGGTGTTTAGGTTAAAACTTTGTGGTTAGATATCTATGAATTTTTGTGTTTAGGTGTTTATGAATTTTTGTGTTTAGATGTTTAAATGATTTGATGTAGCGTTAAGGTTTGCAGACATGTATGCATTAAAAAAAGAGATATATTTTGTTTGTTTTCTCATTTACTGGGGGGGGGACATCAGCAGGTATTTACTTGACAAAGTCTCCAAAGATGTCAGCCACAGCTGTATATGTGTACATGTATTACACACTACATCAGAATGAGAGACTTGAGACAGTACAACAGCTTGGCAGGAAGGACATTGCCTTATCTATTCCAGAATAACATCAAATAGGTGTCAGGCATGGAGCTTATTGATTATTTTATGCTAATGATGGTGGCATAAGGTGAATCTAGTCAATTTTATATTGCCCTTTCTATTCACATGACATTCTATGAAATGAAACCATGATAAACATGGGATTTGGGGACATTTGTCACAACAATTGATTGTAACTATGTGCAGATAGTCCATTCAAAGGTAGTGCTGCTACCTGGTGTGGATTCAACATCCAAGTATCTAAACATATTGATGTTTAAATCTAAACACCTACTATTCAACTGTTTCAACTCTAAACATGTTTAGTGTAAACGTTTATGTAGTTAGAATAAAAGTGTTCATTTCCTAAATGTGTAGTCGATGAGACACCAAACTGACCTATATGTTTAGGTTTTAAACGTATTTAGACCTAAACATGTTTAAAATCTAAACACCATTTTTGCAGTGTATGTAAGTATCCACATTATAAATCATGTTAAATGAATTGTAATCGTGAATAAAGATGACAATAATCATGCTTAGTTCTACACTTGATCCTATCACTTGCTTCTACTTCAGCATCGTTCGCTGTAGTTGTCATTGCAATGGCCACATTTTCTATTGTTTTGACTGTCTTCATCTCTGTGATGCGGATATACATGGAGACCAGTGCCAGAGTCCCCAAACCACTGAGGACACTGGCATTTGAGTGAGTACCTAGATATCTACTCTTAATTTTTGGAGTAATTGTGTAAAAGTTTTGTGCGAGCTCCTTGCAAGCACAAGATTTAAGAAAAGAAAAACGTCATTGGTGATACAATCTCTTTTTTTATGTGAAATTAACTCCTTTGCTCTTGTTAATGCTTAATTGTCTTAATTGATTATTTTGTCATTTTTCCTCAGTTACATGGCCGCACCTTTATGTCTGAAAACGATTGCCTACGATGTAAAAATGAAAACAGTACCTGAAAGGAATGAGGGAGATTTGACAACAACAACCAGCATAAATGGTAAGGCTTTTCATTGGAGAAACGTAAGAACTGTGTTAAATATGATGAAACCTTCTAGCAGAACGCATTGCAGGTTTAGTTCTTGAGAGGGTGGGTCATATTACTAACCCTGCAAACACAATTCTGAGACATTCTTGTGTCATGACTTGTGATTCCTCTGTGAATTATACACGTTCACTTCCCAAGATTTTGACTTCTTATTCCCATGAGGAAAGAACATGTTCATAATTCTTTAAACATGTGTTCCTTTTTTTGTGGGGGGGTGGGTAACACAAGATATAGACATATGTTTTGACTTGTGATTCTTAAAATAACTCACTGATTCATAAGAATGTTCAATTCCTGGGGATAACTGAAGATATATGTGTTATAAGTTTGTAATCAAAACAAGAATGCACTTAGTCAATTCCCGAGAATAACTTGGCAATTGTACTAATTTTTTCTCCATGAGAATCCACTGTGTCATCAGAATGTTTGCTTCTTGAGTCTTGTTTAGAAGGAACATATCCAATTCCTCAGAATAACCTTAGATGTAAAGTTGTGTCAGGACTTGTGATTGCCACAGGAATCTACCCAGTTAGTTCCCAGGGATAACTCAAGGTGTGAACTCATGTCATGACTTGTAATCCCCACAAGAGTCCACTACTTCATGAAAACATGTTCAGTTTCAATAATAAATTGAGTCTTAAACTTGTGTCATGTCTTATGATCGCTATGAGAATTAACACAGTTAACCCCTAGGAATAACTTAGGATGTCAACTTGTGTATGGCCGGGCCTGTAGGCTGCCATCTTGCAATCCCATAATACTCTTAGTTTATTTAGAACCCTATAGGTGGCACTGTGCGTATTTCCTCATATACAGACACCACACTAGCGGAATTTGGGGGCTGGGTCCCCTCTTTTAAATTTAACTTGAGTAGGGGTAAGCTCCCCCTCTTCACATCCTTGATTTGCCATTGTGAGACATGCATGTGTAGTGACATTGAAATACACGTCCAGCAATGAATCTATGAGGTACCCCTGAATCCAATGATTCACTTTCCAGCTATAGAATTATCTGTCTATTTTTTTAATGTGTTTTATCAGGTCTAATAACACATATACAAAGTAAATGCATTAAACTAAGTATCTGCGCGTTGCAGTCCTGCCACTAGGACCCCTTCTTTATCTAGGTCTGTGGATAGTGTTATGTAATGGTATGACGACATAATTTAGACTCTGAATACAATATGTTGTATACATACTTGTCAGCATATATTATACTGTAATTGAGGGGGGGATGAGATGAGATGAGAGTAGGAATTTGTATGTCAGCAACTTACATCAATAAAGGCAGTTACACAAAACAATCATCAAATTCCTTCTTAATTGTTACTTTAAAGGTGTTAAGATCTTCTAACAAGAGTGGAACGGTTGGTGACTGTCCCCTCTGGAGCGCTACCACAAAGTGTCAGAATTTGACTTTGCATCCAACTGATGCTCACCATGACAACTCTGACTGCCAGCCAATAGGAGGGCAGATAACAGATCTTGAGTTCCCATGATGCACTTCTGCTCATATGCACTCTTCAAGCATAACTAAGGTTACATTTTGAGAATGGCAATCTCCTAGCAGAGATTTTGAGAGAAGATGTGGTGTGTTTTGTTGCTTAACGGAATAAGTATACTGGGTTGGCTCTGTGATTGATTAGTCTAGAAGATTGAGGCCCTTCGGTGTGATGCTGCTGAGTCTGTGCATCCACCTTCTTTCCTCTTGATTTCTCTCAGCATCCCCCTCTGGTGTCTTTGGGGGATGTTTGATGAAGCTGAGGACACTTATGGAGACTCCCTTGTTCCATCCTGAGGGATAATTGATGGGACAACATGTGAAGTGTCTTGAGACGGTAGTGTCCCCCCCCCCTGTTTTCGATATCATACATGTGTCAACCTAGCCTGTCTAGGAGTCTCCTTTCGGTCTGTCCCATGTACTGGATGCCACAGTGCTTACATGTGATCACATAAATGATATTTGCAGTTTGACAGTTGACATTATAGAGTGTCCTGTACTTTCTGCCTGTGGTGTGAGAGGTTATGTAGCCGCTTTTGTCTATTTTAGGACAATATTGGCATGTGTGCTTGCGGTTACATGGGTATTTTAGGACGTGGGGCCTTTTGCTGGGTTTATCAGTACTAGTAGATGCACATACCAGCTCATCTTTTTTTTTTTTTTTGAACAATTTAAACTTTTATTTGACCAAAACAATTAATTTGACATTGTACAAACACAGAATGACTCTTCCATACTTAGGGATATATGGAGTTATGCTGGTCAATAAAGTTAATGATAGCATTATCAGTGAAACTGTTGTATGAATGCTATCATGTAATAATATAATCAAAATATCGATGAAACAAGTAGGATAAGAATAACATATGAACGTTGAGAGAAGGCAAAGGCAACCATCATTATACAATTATATCAGCATGACTCCCTTTAAAAAGAAAAATATTATCAAAACAGATGGTGATAAGATAAAGATAATACAACTAGTCATTTAAGAAATTATATCAGCTAGGAATCGATGCTATCATATCCAATTTAGCCCTGTTTTTAAACATGTCATAATTGTCTATATTTCTTACTTCGGTGCTAAGACTATTCCAGATGGAAGCAGTGAGTACCATAGGAGATTTTTCAAATGCTGTACACCTGGGGGTTGGGTAACTCAATAAAGGTGCTTGGTTTAGCCTGGTTTGTCTTACTACTGGTTTGACATATTGTTCTAGCTTAGATCTTTTGTAGGCAAATAGCTTACTATGAAATAATCTCCTGTTTTCTAGTATGGGTAGACAGGCCTCTTTATGTATCTGTACAGTTGGAGTCAAGATATGGAGAGACAAACAGGTCTTAATACACTTATTCTGCATTCTTTGCAGCTCCTCCAGGTTCATAACATTGGATCCCATATATAGAATATCACAGTAATCGATTATAGGTAACATATAGTTCTTGTAAATTTTTAACCTGACTCGAGTAGACATATATTTCCTAGTTTTATATAAAAGAAAAGACTTGTGGCGTAACCTGTTTATAATATTTCTGACATACATGTTGAAGTTTAGTTCTTGGTCCAGGAGTACACCCAAGTATTTATAAGAGACCACATATTTTAGAACCTTGCCATTCAATTTGATTTTGGGTTTCCTCAAATTTCTCAATTTAGTTTTGCTGGTAAAAAGCATTACTTTGGTTTTTGATTCATTAATAGTGAGCTTATTTATTGAAGACCAGTGGTAAAACCCTTCTAAGGCAATTGTTAACGTAGTAGAAATTGTTTCTATATCCTTTCCAGACACATAAAGAACAGAGTCGTCAGCATAGAGCATAGTAGAGTGAATATCATCGAGATTTATACAATCATTTATATATAATAAGAAAAAAAGAGGTCCCAATATTGACCCTTGGGGTACTCCACAGACCAATGGCAAATTAGCAGACTTGTTATGGTTGGCAATGGAGCATTGCTGATGACGAGACAGGTAATTTTCAATCAGGGTCAAATTTCTATTTCTAATCCCATATTGCTCAATTTTATCCAGAAGTATATTGTGGTTTACAGAGTCAAAAGCCTTTTCAATATCAATAAAAGCTGCTAGTGTGATATTACCCTTATTTCTATTTTCAAGAATGTCGTCAACAAGTTTGGAGATTGAGTCTAAAGTAGATTTTTTCTTCTGGTATCCACCTTGATTTTTTGATAAAATTGAATGTAAATCTAAATGCTTTGAGATGGCCGTATGTATTAATCTTTCAAGAATTTTTCCAGGAACAGGTAGAATACTAATGGGTCTATAGTTTGAAACGTTGGTGGACTCTCCTCCCTTGGGTAGAGGTGTGACAGTAGCAATTTTCCATGTGTCAGGGATGTCTCCATTGTCGACACAAAGCCGAATGATCTTAACAAATTTGGCAGGCATATGTAGAGCTGCTGATTTAAAGATATGAGTAGGTAAGTATTGAAGAGCAGAAGACTTAGACGTATCAATGTCCTTGACACATTTCATAATATCATCATCCGAAAAATCAAAATCAGGCATATCCTCTATGCATTTTTCACCATGAAAAACGTATGGTAAATGATGAGCTGAAGCCAGTCCAGGACCTATTTCGGCATAGAAAGTATTAATAAAATCAGAGGTATTTTCTATAGAAATACTATCACCGTTGTCATTAACCAGATTTATACTGTTAGACTTAGCACTGCTAGAGGGTAAGATGTCTTTAATGGTAGTCCAGAACTGTCTAGAATCCTTGACATTGGCGTCAGCTAGGTCCTTGTAATATGATTGTTTCGCAATATTAACCTCCATGTTAACAGCATTTTTAATTTCTCTAGCATCATGCCACTTAATAATAGACAATGAACGTCTGGCCTCTTTTAGCGCCAAATTCTTATCATTAATTCTTTCTAGCAAATAGTTAGTCATCCAAGGGGATGGTTTGTCTTTAACCTGAAAGCACTTAACAGGGCATTGTACATCAAGCATTCTCTTAAGCAGATTTTCAAACGTATTCCAACACTCTTGAGGGTCCTGACAATTGTCAAAATATGTCCAGTCACAATTTTCAAAATCTAGCAATAATTTATTCATATCAAAATTTCGATAAGACCTACCAAAAATTTTTCTATAAGTTGTCTTTATTTTAGGACTCTTTTTTAAAATATGAACCGGGAGATGGTCACTCAAATGTATATTCATGGGACCTGCAGATACTATGTTATCACAATTTGTAAACACCAAGTCCATGCAGGTATTGGTTCCCGCAGTTGTTGTGACGCCCTTAACTATCTGCTTAAGATGATATTGGTCCATAGTTTCATATAACATGTTTTTTTCATTGGAGTTTTGCAAAGTATTCACATTAAAGTCACCCAAAATGAACAAATCATAATCGTCAATGTTTTCTATTTGAAGAAATAGGGCTTTGAAAGTATCACAAAATTCATGTAAAGAGCCATTTGGCGGTCTATATACATTGCAAACTATGGAGCGTTTTGTAGTGTCCTTTACAGAAAACAACCATTGAACCTCTATATTGGGATTACACCTATTTAGACCTTTAAACTTAGTATTTGAGCATGTAATCCCCTCGTCAACATATGCACATAAGCCACCACCCCTGTATATACTTATTCTATCCTGGCGAAATAAATTATATCTAGGAAAGGTGTACAATGAACTATCATCAGTATCGTTCAACCAAGTTTCAGACAGCAATACAATGTCTATGTCTAAAGTACTTAATTCCGATTTAATATTAACTATTTTATTTCTTATACTTCTGGCATTAAGATGTACTACCGAAAACCCTTTTTTAAAGTTAGGCAAATTGACTATGATTGAGATCCTTGAAAACGCTTGCAAAACATTACCACTTTGAGGGATTTATTTCTCCTCTTGCCGAAGATTAGTTTTCTATCATGATAGGTTCGGGTCACCTTTAATTTAAGCATAAGGTCCCAGTTCTTTCTAATTATGTCCTCTAGGGGAGGATTAGAAGGATTGTGGGTCATGATGCAATAGAATGCCTTTTCCTTGTCTTTAGGTTTCTCTTTTATTTGTAATAGCTGTGATCTGTCTTTTTCTTCCGCCTTAGTTAAGGCATTGAAGATTAGGTTTTTTGGATAGCCTCTCCTTAGGAAATGGGTGCACAGCATTAGTGCATTCTGTCTGAACTCAGTCACTGTCGAGCAGATTCTCCTTACCCTAAGGAACTGTGAGTAAGGTATCCCTAGTAAAGTGTGGCGAGTATGTTCTGACGAGAATAGTAGGTAGTTGTGGCTATCGGTGGGTTTGCAATATAGTGTTGTTTCTATATTGCCAGTGGGTGTTAGTTTGACTTTAATGTCAAGGAAGCTGATCTCTGTCACAGAGTGTTCTAAAGTGAATTTTATAGTTTTGTGACATTTGTTTAAATGGTCGACGAATTCCAGTAGGGATTCCAGGCCGTGGGTCCAAATTAGGAATATGTCATCAATATACCTTTTCCAGAGGAAAGGTTTAATGTGGTAGGTGTGAACATACTTGTCCTCAAAACTGCCCATGAAAATGTTTGCATAAACTGGTGCTATTTTGGTGCCCATGGCTGTGCCACTGACTTGTAAGAAGTGTTTATTATCAAACTCAAAATTGTTACATGTCAATACAAGTTTTAGTAACTTGCAAATTGAGTGGTTAGTGGGGTTCTCATTTGGGTGCCTCTTCACATCTAGAGAGGCAAGGATTGCAATTTCTGGTAAGTGAAGATCCTTGATTTTATTTAGAAAATCAGTGCTGTCTTGTAAGTAAGAATTGAGATCTCCAACCAGAGGTTGCAAGAAGTGGTCCACTAAATGTGAAATACGTTCTGTGGGGCAGCCATTGGCTGAGACAATGGGTCTTCCAGGGGGTGGAAGGGTGTTTTTGTGTATCTTGGGTAGAAGGTACAGTTTAGCTGTATGTGGATTGGGGACTATCAGGTAGTCGAGTACTTTATTGCTGATCTCCCCATTTCTGTGCATATCAGAGACCGTTTTGTTTACTAAAGCACTATGGAATGGTGTTAAATCTGCTTCTTGCAACCTGTAGAAGGATCTATCATTTAGTTGGCGGAGACCTTCTTTTATGTAATCAGATTTGTTCTGAATAACAACTGCTGAACCTTTGTCTGCCTTTTTAATGAAAATATTTTCATTTTGGGTGAGGGATGATTTTGCTAGCCATTCAGCAGGTGTTATGTTGGACCGATGATAAGGTGTTATGGTTTCATCATCCAATTGACATTGGTTGAGGAAACACATATATGTTCTATGATAGGGGGACCCACAGGCTTCCAATTAGAAGGATTTTTGAACTTAGTGTCGAAGAAAGGTGGTTGAATGCGATTTAAGTCGGGAGGTTCATCATTTGTTTCATTAGTGCCAAATTTGGCAATAGCTAGTTCTCGTTTGATGCTTAGATGGAACTTGGCTAGATCTTCAAAAAGAACGCCTGGGTCTGGTGGAGGGGGTGTGCAGACAAAGGTTAGGCCCTTTTGTAATAGACTGTATCCGCCATCAGTGAGCTGATGGTCAGAAAGATTCACAACACCTGAAAAACTGTTGACCATTTTATTATTAGTGGTGCTGATGTTCGAGTTATCATTTACATTCTGATGATGGAACAAGGGAGGTAAGGGAGTGGTCATTTATTATCAACAGGGGGGGGTGGTGGGTTTGAGGGGGGGGGCGTAAAAAATTCTGACCCCTCTCGAGGGGGGGGCTAAAAAAATTTACCCTCTTTTTAGCAAAAAAAGCCCGCGCACTACTATAGATCAAAGAGGGGGCGCGAAAACTCTCCGCGCCCCCGGCGCGGGGGGGCGCAAATTTTTTTTACTGCTGTCAAGGGGGGGCGTAAAAAATTATCGCGCGTCCGCGCGAAAACCCACCACCCCCCCCCTGTTGATAAATAATGACCACTCCCTAAATGGTCAATACATAGAGTTGCGAAAGAGATCACAAAGTCTACATCGAGAAAAAGTTCATTGTTCGAATCCCTCAGGAATTTTGAGAAATTGATACGATGGTCAAAGCTAGCTGGGGCTCTAGAGGTAGAGTCGTCCGAGTTAGGATCAAACATGGGTAGAGTTAGCGCCTCTGTAGCAATTGGTGCAGCTGAGCCAGTTCCGAATTGCTCAAGTTTGGGCTGCTGTTGCTCTGTGAGCGCTGGTTTGATCTGTTGCCCCTTCCCCGGGATTGGTTGGTTGCATTGGGGGATTGGTCCACGGGGCGTTGATTTCTTGGACGTGGAGGTGGTTGTTGTGCGCGGCGAGTAGCTCTCTGCCTGCGCTCCGGTCTGGAGCCACGTGGGCGATTCCAGACCGTCGCAAAAACTTCTAACAAGCAAGATCTTCTAACAAAGTATATGGTGCCTTTAACCTATTCCATATCATGATTGCTCTGTAGTATGCACTCCTTAGGCTTTAATGTGTGGGGGGAGCAATGAGCCATTTTCCTGCATGAAGCCTTGTAGGTATATTTCTTTTATCAACATATTTGGTCAATTGCACTGAGATGGGGACAAACCCATTTTTCACCATAGGAAGGGGGTAAATGTGACTAAAAATTGAACGTTTTGGATATTTTTCATTCCAATTAGGTGGGTAAGGTCAGGATCTTGCTTGGAAACTATGGTTTTGCCCATGTATCATTAATATTTAAAGCACATACTACAAAATATAAGCTTTTTATGGGGTATTTTGAACGTTTTTTCATAGTGCTCCCACTGGTATGGGACAAAGTAAAGAGAATATGCATTGGAAATGTATAAATTTTTTGTATTTCCACTAGCCCCCAATATTTAGCATTATATATAATCAATTCAGGAACTATTCCCCTTATCTGCCTGGAGTTATTGCTAAAAACCTTGTGGTGTAGGTAAAGTGGAACCATACGTGCCTCATTCTTTAATACATGATAGTGGTGAGAAATAAATTATATTTATCAAATGCAAAAATATAATTAGAAAGCCTTAGGTGTCAACTATCAGTCATTAGGTAAAGAATTTTAGATTCATTAATATTATACCTCAGTATTGCCATATTTGAAATTGCAATGTGATTTGGTGTAGTTTTAGAGGAACCATGCATGCCACATAAAGTGATTACTCCAGTGCATAGTTATGGGATTTCCTAGAGATGCATTGTCATAAAGATTAACCACTTATGCACCTATCTACATGTAAATATTACAGTCCCATTATACAACTCAATGGAAATCTATGGCAGTTTTTCCATGTCAGGAACCATACGTGCCACAATATGTATTATGCCTGAAATATCATGAATTAAGAAGTTTTGTTGTTATGACAGATTACTATTATAAAAGGGCAATGCCCAGCATCATGTAAAAATGATATCAAGTCAAGGTGTTCACTTGATGGTGGAAAAATTAACTCCCCAAAAACGAGCCTACTTGGACCAGAATCCCATAGGAACTAATGCTAAATAATGGGATTGACAATTTTTTATATTAGTGTTCCCAATTTTCAGGGTAGGTGCCTCAGTGTGCCAGTATTTTGGACACACAATTTTAAAACAATCCAAGCAGTTTAATTTTTACCGCTTAGTGAGCCCTGTGTGACCCCAACTCAGTTCAATTGACCATTTGTCTATCTATTTGTGCATAAAAGAGTAGGTACATGTCCCTTCATTTCCAAAGCTCCATACAACCACTCTTTGCATGCATCTGTACAGTAGTATATAATGGGTTTACCTCTAATTTAATACCATATACCATACGTAAGGCCTTGTTTTGTATATATTGCAGCTCTCTTTTTTCCCCTCTATTGTCTCTATCACACATAAAATCACAATAATCAAATGAAGGAAGAATCATGGATTTGTAAATAGTTAAGGCTGTTGGCGCACCTATATATATGCTCTGACTCTAGCAAGTAGATACAGCTTGTGCCTAATATTATTTACTACTGTTTTCCTATGCTCTATAAATTTGAGATCTGGATCTAATGTTAGTCCTAGGTATTTAAAGGTATTTACTCTTTCTAGGTTGACATTATTTGACTTAAAAATAGGATTTTCTTTATAAATCTTATTAAAAAGCATTCACTGGGTTTTCTTTTCATATGGTATGATGTAATAGTTGTTACCACTGTATTGTCTGCGTATAAAGTGATATCAAAATTGTCTATGTCCGGTAGAGAATTTATATAAATAGAAAAAAGTACAGGACCCAACACAGATCCCTGAGAAACACCATATACGAATTTAAAGGATGATAATTGATCATTAGCTATAGTTCTTTGTTTCCGATTACAAAGATAAGATTTAAACCAGTCAACAGTGTTTTTGCTAAGTCCAAAAGCTTGTAATTTTTCAATTAATAGTGAATGAGAAACAGTATTAAAAGCCTTTTTATAATCTAAATATAGGCATACAGAAGGCTTATTGTTAATAAAGTTGTCTAATATTGTACATAGATGTTCACTGATGGTGGTCTGTGCTGAGTGTCCTGCTCTATAACCGTGTTGATGGTTGCTCAACAGCTCACTATCAGACATATAGGATTGTATTCTTCCACAGATGATTTTTTCTAATATTTTCCCTGTTATAGGTAATAAACTTATTGGCCTGAGATCACTTACATCTAGAGAGATTTTCTTTTTTGGAAGGGGGACAATTGTTCCAGCTTTCCATTCATCTGGAAAAATACATCTCGACATACATTTATTATTAAGGCAATATATAACATCAGGTATAGAAAGGAATGCATCCTTAATAACATGGCTTTTTATATGTTTAATAGAAGATGGTTTTAACACCTTGATTCCCTTAATAAGTTCCACAAGCTCAACATATGAGACTGGGTACATCAAATCATGGCTTGCTTTTGGAGTGGCATGAGGTGGGACATCAGGGGTATTTTTAAATGTCTTAGCGGGTAGTAAATTGGCTAGATCTTCACCAATAGAAGCTATTAATATATTCTGCACAACCTTCTGGGGGATTAAGAGGCCTGTAGTCTTATTTCTTAACTTAATTAAAGTGGCTGATGTTTTATTTGGTAGACAGGCCTAGGTCAGTCGTATCTGAAACCAGCCGGGAGAGTATTGTGGGCAGTGGCAGTGCGGCTCTAAACCTCTGAGAAATTTCTCTCCCATTTTCTATTACCCAAATTCACAAAATCATTCATAAGTTATAAGAAATATTTACAGAAAATCTAAAACAAATCGGGAAATGACTTGAGTAAATATATATAGAAAAAATTCCGCCTATTTAGTAATAGATATTCCCTTTTTAAGAGAAACCATGGGCCAGGAGTAGAGGGCCTCAATTGAACCCTTATCTTATCTCTTATCTCCGATCTTCTTAAAACTACTCCCGACTGACCACCAACTGTGACGAAACATGGGAAAACGTAACATCACAGGGATTTAGTGTTATTTATGGCCACCAGGTGGCCCCCACAGTGCTGCACATGGTATAACATCATACATTGGCAGGGAACATTTTCACACTTCCCCTTGTTCGATTTTAATGATACATACACCAAAATGATCCCTGAAACCTCTTCATTTCAATTGAAACAGATGTGATTTAATGAGTTCATTGAATATTATCTGAGTCAATAAATTATTCTCTTGTATTCTTTCGTTGTGGCACCTAGTGGCTGTGAATAGCACAAAATCCCCATAATGTTACCTTTTCCCGTGTTGTGTTGCGTATTGCTTCCCAGAATTTCAAAGGATCATCCTTATACCTCTCAATGAGCTCGCCAATACAATATTTCTTGCTATTAAAAATCAAACTTTCAACATGATTCCTATGATAATCAGCAATTCGCCAATTATCAAGTGAATTATGTCTCCTTGTTTTGTATATGCAATATCCCTGATTCGCATGGCCTCAATGATAGGTGGTGTCAGCCACTCAGGTGTATACCGGTAAGGTTAGCATCCTGATAGGACACATTACATCTAGGATTTGCCTAACACCCCCTATAATAACTTTCCCCATTTCATTAGGACATTCCATATGTACAGTATTATCCCAATCCTTTGCATTTAATTCATTTTTGAAGGTTATGAAGTCATTGACTCTTTTCTTAGGTATCTTGGTACGCTGACATTTTAAAACCATGTTCACAGGAGTGTGATCTGATATGTGAAAATTGATTAAGCCTGATTCTGCTACATTATGAATATTAGAGTATTATGTGATCTAACAGAGTACTTGACTTAGGTCTTGTTATTTCATTGATTAGCTTCATTATTAGTACAAAACTCATTAATTCCAGCTTCTTCTACCAGTTTGTCGTCTAACAAGTTAACATTGAAATCACCCATGAAAATCAATTTTCTACTTTTAGTTAAAGATGTACGAAATGTGGTTAACTTATTAAAAATGGCATTTTTGTCCACATCGTGGTCAGGGGGTTTATAACAGACAAAGATTTAGTATTTGATTTTGCCTATTTCAACATCTACACAGAGTATTTCAAATTCTCTATCAATTACTCAATTACTGAAAAAGTGCTATCGATGGTGGCAATATATATGAGTCTTGTAGAAACAATAGTAATCCACCAGCATTTTTATCTCTATGTGGGAAGCGATCCAACCTAATAAACTGGTAGCCTGATACTTCTAGGTCCACATCTTTTATAGATGGATGGAGCCATGTCTCTGCAATACCAGTAATATCAGTACTTGAAATCAGCTTGAAAGCATTCACCCTCTTTGTATATATATATATATATATATATATATATATATATATATATATATATATATATATATATATATATATACAGAGAGAGGGAGAGAGAGAGAGAGAGAGATTTTGCATTGAAACACATCCATAGAAGATCTTTTCTCTGTGTAAATTCATGTAACATTTTTATGTATACCAAGAGTATTTAATGAGTGATGATGAATATGGTTGACTGATATCAAGTATGACGATGATCGCATGGGGGAAAACACTATATGCATTTTAGGTGTGGCAGCATTTCTATTCCCGAAAAGAAAGAAAGTTATAAGAGAGAAAGAGAGAGAGAGAGAAAGAGAGAGAGAGAGAGAGAGAGAGAGAGAAAGTTTTTTTCGGACAATAAAATGATAAGAAATAACAGAAAGGGAAGCATTTACCCAGGTTTATCAATATTTTCATGTTGTTTCTGTGTCTTTCCTGTCTTCCTTAGCAACAAAATTTTCCATTGGTCCTTTATTTAGTTTATTCGTCAGTTATGAATAGTGTAATCACCCAAACGTACGCTGCACTGGCATCCATATGGTTATGTTAAAGCACACTTCTATTTGGTGTTATAGCACGGTAGATTTTTTGAAATCATAGTTATTGAAGTAAATAATGACCTTTTACTCGTTTAGGCAGTGCGTTGACCCTTTTAGAAAGGCTTTATCCCTGGGTTTTTTAAAGATTACTATAGGTATTTTAAGATTTTTAAAATCGAAACATTCCTTTGAGACATTGGACACCAATGTTATTGGAGCATAGTTCAATATCTATGCCATTGATATGTATTGAGACAAAAATAAAGCATCATAGACAACAGATGATGAATAATAAACTCACATTGAATGAGAAGTAAAAAAAAATTATATTGGTATGAATAAATGTGGGCGGTGTGGGACCCCATTATTGTATTAAGGCGATTTGGACAATGCAGGCTTTCAGAGAACATTATCATTATTCACATTTAGGGGGGCAGGTAATTAGCTATTGAATGTCTTCATAACTGTATACATGTGAAGAGTATTATATTACAAAACCAATACTTTATTGATTTTTCCTGTACCATATTCTTATGGCATTTGGGGCCCGCCCAGGATAGGGGTACCACGCTTCCAGATTTTTAGCTTTGGGAGAGAAAGTACCACTTTACGATATGTTCACTTTTCCAGATGTTGTGAAACTTGCTCCAGTCTTTGAGAACGAGAAAAGTGAACAGTCAGACCAGACCCAGCTGTTGACACGGCTTGTAGTAAGTTTATTCCTAACATAGATCTTTGAGAAAAACGAGAAAACATTTCGTTCGTCCTATTACTCACATCAACATGAATAAATCTAAAGGTATACGACGCAGTGAAATCCACTGCCCATTTGATAATACTTTCTTATGCTAGCCCATCCAACACTCAACATGGATGCATGGCAATTAATCAGAGGAGGGGGCAATCATGTGAATATTATACAAGGGTTGAATGAATTCGTACTGTCAAAGTGTTTGATATGACAGAAGAAACAGTTTCCTTTATAGCACTCCACAACAATGCTAGGATATTAATCAACTCCTCTTTCTTTTTTTTTCATTTAGACTATTTCGGAGGATATGAACATCCATCTTTCATCAATCTCCTCTCAGACTAAATCTAATCCACGTGCAGCAATGATACGAGCTGAATGGGATCTCCTGTCCAAAGTGTCAGCTCGTCTCTCATTCTGGCTCATCCTCGTCATCGTACTTGGCCTCTCAATAGAGTTTATTGTAGCAGTTGTTGCACATGATGACCCGCACCCTGGAGCATCTACAAACTAATGTTATTTCATGGAACCTTTTCTAGAGGGTTTCTAGTGGGTGCCCTTACTGAACTTCGCAGGCACCTGCCGCAAGGTTAACACCGAGAATAGCTGAATTTCGTTGTAACCAAATCGTATAATTATGAGAGCATTAAGGGCTATCTACCCCCCCCCCTCGGACCTCCCTTGTCCCTTCTGATGCCCACGGCTTATTGGAAAGGGGTTGAAGAAGCCCCATCACACACCCTAACACCCCCCCCCTCCCTCATAGCCCTTCTGCCGCCCATAGTTCAATGGAGACGGCCGTAGAAGCCCCATCACACACACCCTAACACCCCTCCCGGACCTCCCTTACCTCTTCTGCCTCCCATAGTTTAATGGAGACGGCTGTAGAAGTCCTAGCACACACCCTACCACCCCTCCCCCCAGACTTACCTGTATTTCATTTTATGAGCAGATTGAGTAGTGTGATACAGCAAGTGTCAGGTGCTGGCAAAACAATACGATGTGGTAGGTGAGAGACTTCTAAATTATTCACCAATGCAGTTGGATAAGTTTATACGGGTGTCAGTGGGAATTGAAGTACAATTTCCTCATAAAGATAGTTTTAAAAGAAGAGTCAGATATGCCACACTACAGTGCATTTATTATAGATTATTTATTATAGATTCACTTGCCAGTAGATTAGATATCCCAAATTACTGTTATCCTGTGCAGCCTTTTCTTTTTATTGATTGTGAAGCAAGCATAAGTGACACTTTTCTGGGGTAGGTAGCTTAATGTATACATTTCATATCATTGTGACCGTCCATTAAGCCCTTTTAACTTGAAAAGAGTTATAGGAGACAACTAGGGTCCTCTCATTTTCAGTCATTTTGGTGGTGCGCATAAGTTTAAAAAAAGATGGAAATTTTATATATAAGAGGCAGAATTACTTATTGAATTTGTAGTGTCATTAAAGGAGGAGATGTAGGGGTCTTGCAGGAAAGGGTATTTCAGTACCAGCTATTGTAAATATTGAGTAATTGTCTATATTCTACAGAGTCAGTTGGTTGGCAGCCATAAAACACTTTTTGCCTCCAATGGTGGAGGTATATGATGTTGATCCATGTATCAACTTTCCCGCCTTTTTTGGCAATGTGGTGCGAATAGCGCAGTTTTGGCAGGAGTCATGCGAATAGTGGCTTTGTGGTGCGAATAACCTGGGTGAGTAGCAACTGGTCCTACAAGCAGATGTCTTGTGAAAGTATAGTCCTGTCTGTGAATGGGAGTGCTGATGTCAGACCACAAGCTAGACTTGTTAAGGCTATTGATTTTAATTCTGGAGAAACAATGTAATGGAAAAGACTATCAAGTATAAAGGGGCCAGAGCTTTGAGACAGCAGAGAGTCTAACTAACTGCAATTACCTTAAATTCTCTGATACAAGCAACATTACCTGCATTACTGACCTTGCAATAAACTACAATTTTGATTTGATTCAAATATGATATGAACCTCAAATCAAAGAATTTATGGTACATAACATCTGCCAAAAAAATTAAATTTTATTTCTTTTCGAGTTACAAGCAATGCACATTGCTGCCCTATATTTCTCATGTTGACTTGCGTAACCTATAAGAATGAAGGTGAGAATTCTCTTTAGTTACTAACTTAACAAAAATGTTTTATTGATCTTGGTACCAGCTAATAATACGTATTTCTGTGATATACGTCGATGAATTTTAATTTTGATTATCGACACAGAGGGTTTGGGTTTAGTTTTCAGATGTATTGATTCAATACACATAAAGACCTTGAAAGCTGTTAGCCATCCGATTCTACATGGACATGAAGATGAACAATAAGTCTCTCCTTGATTTAAGTTTGGTATTATAAAACAGCAGTTTTTTGGGGCTGGGGGGATGACAAGGAAGGACAACACCATGTATACTGATCACCCAGTCGCTGAATTACATGCTTTAGAAAAATTGATACACGTCCTATATTATCGTATACGTGTATATATATATATATATATATATATATATATATATATATATATATATATACGTGTGTGATCTCCTTGTTGATATGTGAGAAATGCTGCTTTTTAACTCATATGCAATAAAAAGAATTCTTGTTCTTCGTCTTCAGAAGGGTGTACCTTTCCCCCCTACAATGACTGCTCAGTAAAAACAGAGATATAAAGGTTAACTTCATGTCTCTGGTAAAAATAACCTCAACATCAAGGATAAATTCATTTTGACTATTCTAAATTTGAGTAACTGTTGCAGAATGATCCATTGAATAAATATGGGCGTTCTCATTTGCAATTCACTGTGTTACAAAGCAGGTCTTTTATAAGAGGGATTGCAGTCGTAATCATTTATCTCAACCAGGCACGCCTGGGTGTCTGATTCAGAGCTTGCTGGTCCGTATGGTGCTGCCCCCTAGCTGATATTAACCTGAAGTCTGTAGTTCTCTATTATCACACTAGGGGGACGTACCGAGCGGTTCTCGGATCAGGGATCGAAAGTAGAGAGGTTTACAATATTGAGCTGTTCCCTCTGCCTTTGGTCACCAGTTCGCTGTACCATATTTTTTATGAAATATCTGTGATATATGTTGACGTTTATAAGTGTAATATAGTGATGTCTGTGTTCACGGAGCCCACTTTTTTTCTATCACAGTTAAATCTAATCTTCAACACTGTATATCAGAGAGCCATATGTACGTCCAATGAATTCTGTCCTATTATTCTGACAAAATATGATATTGGCACATACCGGAAGTGAGATATAACGTCGTGATTTGATGTGAGTAGTATGTGGCTGCTCCGCCAGGGGTCACCTACCCCCTACCACTACAGTGCCCGGATTAACGTCGGTCACGATGGTCGCTGCCATCTTGAACAGGAAGTGTATGTTGTAGTTGTCATGGTAACGAAATTTTGGTGTGAGACAGACATAAGGAGGGATGACAGACGTGTAAATTACCATAATTCAAAATGAGATTATTATGATCTTCGCAACTGAAGGACTGCAAATCCTCTAGGTCGGAAGGAAAGGCCTGGATGCATATCCTACTAGAAGAATATTGAAAATGTGACATCATTTTGTGCTTAAATGATCTAAGAAATCTTGAAGCATTGAGTTATAGGGCACTTTTCCTATTTTGGCCCCCATGAAATATATTTTACCAACGTCAAAGATGGGGTTGGGGTGTGGGGCAGCACATCCTAATTCAATTCAATTTAACTAGACAAACATTCTGTGAACAAATGCAGATATCAATTGTGTGATTAGAATTTTGGGCAGAATAGGAAAGTATCGAAAGAATCGTCCTGCTTAGGCTGAGTAAGGCTTAGCTATCTATAAAATTATAGAACTATACAGTGAAATTGTGAATCATAGGATAGGCCTGAATTTGAGAATGAATGATGAATGAAATTATGAATGCACAAACCTTTTTTCTATTTCTAAGAGTAATAGATATGTATATGATACAAAAGCTGCTATGAAAGACTGGGCAATATAATTCTGCAGAATAGAGATGGTTCCATTAAATGAACTTTGTGTCTTGGGTGAGAGGAAGGATCCGCATCTCACTCTCTTCATGAAGGCGAATGTGTATGTAAATTACAATGTAAATATAGGAATCTAAATGCACTTAAGGAATGTCGCTATCAAAATCAGACTGACACAACTACCAAGGTTCATTATATAAAGGATAGCTTTTCTGCCTGTGCAACTCTACATATTCTTGCATTGCTAGATGTGATAATAATGCAATGCCCGACTTCCAAACTGGTGTTTGATGGATGGAGTTACTTGACTTATTTGCCACTAGGTGGCAATACTGGAGAGAAACGTCATGGTGTAGCGTCTAGGACCATGGGGGCTTCGTTGTCCATTGTTGATCAGATTTGATTCGAACTTTGATTCCGTGAATACGTATAATCTTCGATGCACTACTCACCAACTACATAGAGAAAGGAAAACTAGTAATTGCGCGTGTTCTATACCACCAAACCCAAAATTGCCTGGCCTTTTCAGGCAGGGAGTCAAGTATACTCTCCCATGAGTCCAATAGACAGATACACAATGCATAGGACTGGCAAGATGTACGAATGTAGCACCGACGACTTACTCGCCATGGTGTGTAGTTACAACAAAATTAGTAGTTTTATGCATTTCCTTAACTGGAGAGCAATCTTTTGGATGTCTCTCCCAAATCTCCTCTCTTAATTTCATGCTTTGATCCATTTTATGGGAGTGCTTTATTACAATGTGCTAAAACACCCCTTATCAAAATGTCCTGCCAAGTCGTCATAGATGGAGTGTAGTTTGATGCTGGTGCTGATGGACATGTGACATGGAATGCCTTTTTACTGTGTCTGGGATGGCTCTGGGTGTTGCAAAAATGATAATCATCGCAACCAGATGTCAGCACCTATCACCTTCCCACACTGTTTGAGGTATGGTGTCTGGGTGGAAGGAGGGGGGAGGGATGGTTGTTCTCCATGGTGGGGTAAGGTACAACAGAGGAGTAGTGCCATGTCTGAGGTATGGGGATGGTAGGGTGGGGTAAGGTACAACAGAGGAGTAGTGCCATGTCTGAGGTATGGGGATGGTAGGGTGGGGTAAGGTACAACAGAGGTGTAGTGCCATGTCTGAGGTATGGGGATGGTAGGGTGGGGTAAGGTACAACAGAGGTGTAGTGCCATGTCTGAGGTATGAGTATGGTAGGGTGGGGTAAGGTACAACAGAGGTGTAGTGCCATGTCTGAGGTATGAGTATGATATGGTGGGGTAAGGTACAACAGAGGTGTAGTGCCATGTCTGAGGTATGGGGATGGTAGGGTGGGGTAAGGTACAACAGAGGTGTAGTGCCATGTCTGAGGTATGGGGATGGTAGGGTGGGGTAAGGTACAACAGAGGTGTAGTGCCATGTCTGAGGTATGGGGATGGTAGGGTGGGGTATTTAAAGGTACAACAGAGGTGTAGTGCCATGTCTGAGGTATGGGGATGGTAGGGTGGGGTATTTAAAGGTACAACAGAGGAGTAGTGCCATGTCTGAGGTATGGGGATGGTAGGGTGGGGTATTTAAAGGTACAACAGAGGAGTAGTGCCATGTCTGAGGTATGGGGATGGTAGGGTGGGGTATTTAAAGGTACAACAGAGGAGTAGTGCCATGTCTGAGGTATGGGGATGGTAGGGTGGGGTATTTAAAGGTACAACAGAGGAGTAGTGCCATGTCTGAGGTATGGGGATGGTAGGGTGGGGTAAGGTACAACAGAGGTGTAGTGCCATGTCTGAGGTATGAGTATGATATGGTGGGGTAAAGTACAACAGAGGTGTAGTGCCATGTCTGAGGTATGAGTATGATATGGTGGGGTAAGGTACAACAGAGGTGTAGTGCCATGTCTGAGGTATGGGGATGGTAGGATGGGGTAAGGTACAACAGTGCTATGCCTAAGGTATCGTTGCTATATATCAGGGCTGAAAAGTTGGGAGGAATTCAAGTGAGCTCCATAACAAAGGCCAATAAGTCCGAAAGAGGTAGAATAAATTCATCTGATGCAAGAAATGGCTGAAATTGATTTAATCGTGTATACATAATACTTTAACGTTTATTCTGCTGCTGAATACACATGTATCATTCACAGCAATAATCATGGCCTCGATCAATGCCATGACTTGAAGGCTCTTACTTTATGATCACCACCCTTGTAACCCCATATAGATCTGGATCCAGGGTGGATCCATGCATTCTGTGCCACCTCTGCCTTCCCCACCCTTCCCCATGTGCCTGTCTTCATGTTTGTGTAGGTGGCAGTGATATGAGGGTGGGGCTAGTGTCCTGTCAGACTCTTCAAATGACACACTGACACCATGTATGCCATAGGCTACAGGAGGTGACAATCAGCCAAGTACACCTTACATATATATGCCTCTCGTTCCCCCTGGTCTTCCCACAGACTATTTTTCCATCCATTCAGTGAAAACTGTTTGCCACAGAATCTAGCAGCTCGAATATCATTTTAGATAAATTCTAAATAAATACATGATAGAGGGCCCTGTACATCGCTGAATATGTCTGGCTGGTATCTGTCCCTGTTCTTCTTATATATCTGACAGAATTGGGCACTTTCCACTGGAGTACAATCCCCATAGGTCTAGAATAGAAGAGGAGTGGAGTTTATGATCCACCACCCAGGCTGGTCTAGGTGTGTCTCTGACAGCCTCAGAACATCCCTAGGTGTGTGGACTGCCCTGGATGGATATTTCTGCACTTGTGGAAATGCTGCTTCCTCCCAGTGCCAGAAATAAGATATGTGTCATTGTCAGTATTTTTTGCGAACATTTATCTTTATTGCTGACAGCGGTTAATATAAATGAGCATATATGTGTAGTATACATGAAAACAATAATTGTGAGTTAACTGAGATTACATAAACACCACATGAATACAGCACTGACAGTGTCAGAAGTCATATAACCCTGGCAATAAAGAAAGGTAAGCCTTCTACCCAACCTAAGGTGTGGTGGTAGATAATTCTAGACAGTATGGTGAGACGGGGGCTAACAGGCTATGTTTTGCACAACATAATGTATAGGTGTCTAGTGTCAGGATGGTATGAAGCCAGTGTCACAATTGGCCATGATAGCTATACCTGTCGATAGGAGAACTTTTTGTTTTTCTCCCATTCTCGTTTTTTGTACTCCCCCCATGCCAAAGGCTTTCTCTAAACACTAACTGCACTTGGTACCTGGATTGTATAAATGCACCATACGGAAAAACAACAGTTTGGGAGATTTAAAATAGATTTTGAGGTGTAACAGATTCAGAACAATCTGTATTTCTCTGAGATCATGCCCAACATATTAAGAAACCTAGGGAAATCCCGCTTGTACTCTCACAGCTCTCTTGAGATGGCTATCAGGATTGTCAATACCTCAATAGATTCTATTCCCGCCATCCTCTATCGCTTGAACTGGGTATGGGAATGCTATAAGAGTTGAAAGCCAACGAATCCAATTCACTACCGAAATTGCTTACAATATGCCAGACACGTTCATATGATTGCAGTAGATTGGGGTATCAGTTAAAGAAATCTTACTTATAAGGCTGAGATAATTGAATGGACTGTTTAACAGTAATTTGAAATTAATTACTCATAATTATTTTGAACAGCCACTCGATATTACCTTTATTCTATTGTATGGGTAGTGTCTCTGACAAGTGCACTTACAGCCATAGTCATTGCTAGCATGCCATTATTACACACTGCCCCAAGCAAGCAAACATTTCTATTTTAAGCCCTTTGACTACCTAATCAACCAGATTGAAATGCCTACCACAAAACACTCAGTTGGTGGTAACCAAAAGTCACTTTGTTTATCCCTGACCGGCAGTGTTACTACATGTATTCACTTGGATGAAATATAGTCTGTCAAGAGTATCGCCGGGAGCAATCCTCACCATGCCTGAGGGTAGGAGACACACCTTCACATTAGGATTTATTCTAGTTGAGCAGAAGGCAATACCTGAACTTATTTGCTTCTGCACTAGAAACAACATTGTTACATTCTCTGGATGGATAGCAGAATTACTAGACAAGCTGATGCTCTTTTGGAGGGGAAGGATGGGTGACGGTAAGTTGGAAAGCTTCTCATTCAATTATCATTATTCAGTCAAACTTGCATGTGTCCTTAAATGTCCACTGCCTCATAAGCGTGAGCTAGAGTTAGGCCCTTGCAACGACCCAGGGAGGTTAGCTGCGGGCAAACATTGCGTACGTGTGGTCAGGTAGCTCCACCATGAGCCAGAACACCTCGAAATATTGATCATATCAGATAAGAAATTGTTAGATGAAACTATATACAAGACCCCTTTACACTTTATTCTTAGTGACAACAGTAGTTATAGCCCATGGACGTTTTACCCTCTGTGTATACAATGCAAAATTTTGCTAAGTGAGACACTTTACCCAACATAATCACGGAGGTCAATTCAGTACATTGGTTTGTTTTCCAACAGACACCCATTAATAGAAAAATTTAGTGCCTGTAACTCACGCTATATTGCCTATTCATGATAATATTATATACAAAAAATGAACAGGTGATTGAATGCCTAAACAGACCATGTCAACCAGCGATACATAGATTTCATTTCAGACCCCTTTACACTTTATTTTTAGTGACAACAGTAGTTATAGCCCATGGACGTTTTACCCTCTGTCAACCAGCGATACATAGATTTCATTTCCCCGATTGCTTTTCTAAGATTATAGATCCTCATGGTCGTTACCAGCCTGTCTTACGGTCGTTATAGTTGTAAACTGGTCGTTTCAACCAGCCGTTTTATGATTCATGCAGGAGCTGGGTTCCTACCGAAATGATACTATAACTATACTTATCCCATGCCTTGCATACAAATAAATACAATTGCACATCACCCTCAAGGTGACTCCTGTATACCTAGTATTGTTGGTTGATACAGTCTCACATTTGGATGGAATATTAATGAGCAGTAACTGACAAGAATAAATTCAGTGTGTTATAGCAAATTTATATGATTTCACTTAAAGTATGTTATGTACAATCCTGAGGATCTCCATCCAACCCCAGTATGGTAATATCGCAGATAGAAACTTTTAAAAATGTTTTTCGGGCATTTGCTGTGAGCCTAGTATAGTGGGTAGAACGCCCTTTTTGCATGCATAGAAAATGACCCCAGTAGTCGATAAATATAATCATTCAGGCAAGCACTTCTTTAATACAAAAATTTGCAGACGTTATACTACAAAAAAGAAAATAAATAAGAAATACAAGTGTAGGTGTACAAAGAAAGTTTGTTCTGCCCGATCCACTAAAATGGTTGACCCCCTCCAGCCACCTTGAAAATACCATCTCTTCTTAAAGTGTGTTCTAGAATGGTTCTTGCCGTGCCAGTTTCACAGCCGATAAAATATATCGATGGACAGTTAGTTCAGTTGGCGTTTGTGTGGTGGCAGCACTGCCGTCGGTACAGGCCATGACCGGCCGGAGGATAGAGGCTTCAGTGATAAGAGCGGCATCAAATGTGTTCAATCCTTATACCTTTTTCATAACGTTATCCTCCCCGCTCCATCTAATCATACTTTTAGTATTGAGACTTGAGAATATGCGATGACTTTAATTATGCAGTCTCGACTTAAAATGAGCTAAAAAAAAAAAAAAAAAATACGGATGGTGTATATTGCCTGTACATTAATATGCTGGATATAAAAGTAGATTGTTATTGAATTCAGTTATAGCATAGAGATACAGAAAAATTTCCTTGGTTGTAGTATGCACACTGGACGTGGAAATAGATGTACCGTATATTATATAAAGGTAAAGTGGTGTGTTATTTGTTTATGCTGTAAAGTGGTGTGTTATTTGTTTATGCTTGTACTGCTATAGTTTTATTCCCCGTTAGAGGGGGTGGGCGTAGGTGTGAATAGTTCTTTATCCAAAGATGACACACTGGCCTAGTACACGAAGAGAGGACGTGTGACATGATAAACTGGTCATAGGGAGGAGGTATGATACGTTAGAGGAAGGGGGGGGGTAGTGGAAATGTTTACAGAAGAACGTACTGGAGGAATGGATAACGGAATCATCTCTCACCCTGGTATTTCCGATGGAAAGAGAGAGAGAGAGAGAGAGAGAGAGAGAGAGAGAGAGAGAGAGAGAGAGAGAGAGAGAGCAATAGCTTGTACGTTAATTACTGACTGATAATTGTGATGTTACCATTTACTATGATTTAGAATTTAATAGCCCCGCATTTTCAAAGTATGTACCATAAACTGTAATAGTACCTTGATTCAAAGGTATATTTACTAAACGAAACTGCTTGAATTAAAGAAAGGGACCCTTTGCTAGTGTCGGTGTCTATAAATAAAATTATCATATATATTTGTCTGAATGGAGCCTCTAAAAATGGAAACGCTCTAAACTACTTATGTTCCAGCTACTAGGCACGTATACCACCCACAGAGTATATATCAAGAGATACTCGAGTATTTATTGATTGTGAAGGGGCATATCATATATAAGGGACACGCCCTGTGATATAAATAAACATTGGTATTTAGCAGACAGGTTTCTTGCACAAAAACAAAGAGAATTCCAAGAAGGCCATGTAGAAATAGTTACAAGGTTATCTAGCATATTCAAATATCAATAAATTGCCATTCCCTTAGTTTTTGTGAAGCCTGGAAAGAGGTTCATTTCATCTGAATCTCCATATGGAATTTCCCTTTAGCTTTGATGTAAGGTGTGGAATCTAACACATTGCACTCACGCCAATGATGTTTTGCTAAGAATGAACTTTGTAGCACATTGTTCCCTAAAAGAATGTCAGGATCATTTCAAGTAATTTCAAGGTTGATGGCCGGGACTTCTTCACTGAGGGCTTGGGTACGTTTTGATAAAGTATAGTATACTGCTTTTATAGAAAGACCCCACCTGTATGTGTTAATAATACAGTATACATCGATTCAGTAATCATAGCATGATTATTTTTAGGTAATGCACACATGCAGTTCTCAACCAAACCTAACCAACCAGGGATAATGCATGTGACAGTGGACTTGGGTATAGGTAGTGGATTGTTTTTTACACATATAAATCATTAAATGATTGAATTGGTCACCTTCCATAATCATTATACTGACGTCTAGTACAGGTCCATCTCAAGGCTCAATGACGAAAAAACAGACCTAGTCAAGAGGGAAAATCGGTCACTTTGTCTAAGGGACCGTAGCAGTTTTCCTCTCACCAAGTGGCAGCATGATTTGCATCAGGACCTTTCTGGTGAGCGTATATCATGGAAAGACCTATGGATGCCAAAATAAAGGTGATTTCCTAGTCTATTGACATGGTAAGGCCTTTACAATTCAACCTGATATAACAACTAACAAAGTACACCTAATAGACCTGTATATAAGTTATTGAAGGAGCAAGTAAGAAGAATAGAGACACCTTTCCTGTGGATATTAGAATACGGTTGCAAATGAAAATTATGTGAGGCATTGAATATGCTTCTTAACTGATGACGATATAGACTGGATGTATAAAGCCTGTGTAGGATTTACACCAACTTTTATAATATCAAAATAAAGGAATTGCCATGAAATCATTGACAGAAGCTGCACCATTGGCTTAAAGATTCCTGGTTATTTCTATTCTGTTGCGTTAAGACCCCATCTTTAAGATGCATCGTGAGTTTAGGAATCATCTATAAATGGCAGTAATCCTAGGGCAATGGTCTGTAGAACCTAGGCAAAAACAGACAATTTTCCTAATACATGTAGTTAGCATTTTTTCATGTGTTCCTCTGCATGGTCTAGATGCAAGACTGCATGTTATTAGATAAAACCCCACAATCAAAAAGTAAAATAGAAAAATAAAAGTATACATTGCTTGTTTTCTGGCAAAGGTAAAGGTGTAAAGAGTGTAAAACTGGTTTGCTTAGATGGGACGTCAACTGTTTGGCAGCCAGTAGGCCTACTATGAGTGAGGGTTGTATGAGGGATTCTGTGTATGTGGGTGGTGGTGGAGGGGGGGGGGTAGGGACGAGATAAATAGCCGGCGTCCTATGACTCATCCTATGCACATCTTACAGCAAAAATCACCTTTAGAAAAGCTTGTTGACACATAACGACTCAACCTCCTTCTCTTAAGTACTTTCCTGCTTTTTGCCCCCCCCCCCTCGCGACCCCATCCTCCTCCTCTCCACACTATGTCATGTCCCCAATCCTGAGAAGAGTTTCCTCCACAATCGCGTCCCAGTCCCCCCCCCACCCCCCCCCCACATTCTGAGTACTAACATGCCACTTTTGTATATAGTACTCGGTACTCATAACGGTATATCATTATATGAATCCAGAATCCCCACACCTTAGTGAAAGTATAAAGCCCTCATTCTCTGATGGAAAGACTCTCAGAATCTATCGCTCAAATGGAAAACAGTTTTGCTTCTTTTGGTGGTTCTTACCTACTACGTATACATAGGCCTATCAACAATTACAGCGTCTTCTTTATATTCTCTATCTTTAAAACATCTCGTGCCTGTATATAATATATTATGCTCATCGAATTAGATGAATTTTGTCAAGACCCTAGCTCTATATGCAAATATATTTCATACAAACATCCTTTTGTTTGTCTGTATTTATAGGGGGTGAAAGGCGGTATTTCAGAATGACAGTCCGACTTGCAGGCAGATTTCCACAGAGATACATGTATCAATCATCTCTATATTCAGGGAAATAGGGGTCTGAGGAAAGGCAAGAGGGAAAGAGTAGTTGTGAGCAGAGATGCGGCATCTGAAGCCATACCCCTTTTTTGAACTGGTCATATAAGCCGCACCTAGCATCTGGTTCACGTATATGGGTCAGATCTTTCATTATTGTACAATTGGCTATTTTTCAGGTTTTTCAGGTTCTGAGATCTATATAGTCGGCCCTACTCCAAGAATCAATACAATCCTGGTCCCAGTCAATGCACAAGAGTCTGGGCTATCCAAAAAGTGCTGGTTTGTTTCGGTGGGACCAGAATATCTGGAGATATACATGTCGAAAGTCCAAAAAAACCTCTGAAAGCCCATTATTTTTAATAATTTTCTTATTTATAATCATCATTTCTTTACAAATCAGCAGTCTCAAGGACACCAATTTCATTCCTCATGACCCCAGCGGTGTTACCTGGCATATTCAGCTCGATTTGTGGGTATCTGACACTTGCATGTCATATGCCATCATGTTCATCAACCTTAAGTACTCGTTGTAACGTCTGACACCTCTATTTCAGTGCATCAAATTCTGTACAACCAATCCCTCCTTATTTAAACCTTTACCCTCTGTTTGAAGGGTATATGACCCTTGTCTCCTGGTGTGAAGATGGAGTGTGTCCTCCTTTTCACTAGGATACTACACATCAAAACGTTATTTTCAACTGGATAAAGGTGTCGAACGTTACATCGATACTTTGTCTCCTGCTGTCTATTTAATACACTGTTTCATTCTTTTTTTCTCTCAGCATTGTATTATAATGTATTTCCAACTAACTTGACCAGTTATTGCATAGTTTTGCCTTCCGCTATGTTCCCTGTAGAGGTGTTTCGATATATGTAATCTCAAAATATTAAAAATATGGAATTTATGTGTGAAAATTATGAAAAATATTAAAAAAATATGAAAATTTCCATGAAAAATTCTGAGGTCGGCCCCTTTTGGCTGTGGTAGGTCGGGTGACCGGAAACAAAACTTTTCTTTTGGCCTTAGGCCATGTTTCTGTAAGAACTGGTATTACGGATTTTTTTAGGTGAACGTTTTGGCCGGCCAGAGGTAAAAATAGTCCCCAAATTGAGGCCAAATATCCCAGCCAAAACATTCACGTTTTTGGGCATCAGATGTCCCCTTTGGCCACGAATGTACATTTTTACTAACATCATGACGGATAATGTGATAAATGCTTGACATTTGTTGGTCTCCATGGACATTTTTTCAATCTATCAAGGAATTTTGAAAAAACCCAGCGGCCAAAGGTGAAAAAAATGAAAATGCCCCCCCCCCCCCAAAAAAAAGGAAAGAAAAACAGCGGCGGATCCGTAATTCAAAGTTATTATAATCAAATGGCCTTACCCTGGAGGAAAGATGGAAATGCAGAATAATGAATTCCTAGGGATCTTTACCTGTTTATCATTTTATTTCTCAAGAGAATTGGGTACGCATATGGCCGGCCCTCCACTTCAAATTACTTCTCTTGAAAACGAGATTTTTCTTTTCCATGTAAGACAATTAGCCACTTAGGTTGTCTCTCTAATTGTCCATACTTACCCAGTTTGAATAAATTAAATCTTTAGGGGCTACATGTGATCAACAACTCACCCATAGTTCCAACCACTATATAAAGGCTAGTTTGACTAGGGGAAGACCCCATGTTCTGAAACATTTCTACCTTCTTTTGTAGATCCAAGATTCCTTTTGTTTGGAAAGCATCTATGGATCTGCTCTAATAGACATTTTTTCCACCTCTACGACGTTTTAAGCTGTTGGCTCCCACCATCTATAGCATTTGTTCCATATAGATCATCAATGTCAATATTCTCTCTGATCAGACATAGGAATATATGCAAAGTATTAAGGTAAATATTACCATGGTTGGCATGTGCACTGTATATATATGCCGCCCGACATGATAAAGAAGTGGTATGTATTCATTGGTGAGGAGGGAATGAGGGACACATTTTGGGCCACTTACTTTTTCCTCCAATTTATTATTCCATAATGTTTGTCTAATCTGGTATGTCCTAAATCTATGGAAGTAGGCATATTGTGATTGAAAAAGGGGCCGTCCATAGGGTGCATTCTACATTCCTATTGGGATAATGACAGAGCCACTTATATGGCAGTTGCGATTAGACCTTTTTCAGTTGTATGTTCCCCTAATATGGGCACTTGTTTCACTTCAGTATATTGTGTCCTTTACTAAACTAACTATATGGTAATATTTCCTTTGGTCTAAACGGACTATTCCATCTTTAATAAAGAGAAAATGTGAAAGAATGATACCAAGACGGTAAATTATACATACATAGATATTATCTCGCCATCTGCCCATCAATCTATCTATTGATTGGTGGGCAGATGGAGAGATAATACAAAATTAGGGTGACAAGCAAATCAACAAATATACTTTGCAGAATAAAATTTCTTTTCACTGAATCAACATTAGACCGCAATTTTACAATACAAGTATGATTTCTGCTCCCTAGGTTGACACTCGCGGTTATAACTGATATGATATATGCATATTACGTAACAGCAAGCCCTATAGGGCAACAATCATGCTGCAACAAAAACACCAATAAGAAAACAAAAAGGTCTACTGGACCTCGACCAACCGAAGTTACACGTGTGTATATGTCCTGAGGGGGTTATTTGGCTGGGTGACAGTCTCTGACACTCAGTGACAGCTAACAGACTAACACACATATGGAAGTCGTGCAGGGAGCATTCCTTCCACCCATCTCTAACATTCTCCAGTCTGTTTTTGCTAGCGTTTTGGTGGTGGAACTCGCCCGTTTTGCAGTGACTCTGAGCTTATTTTTAAACTCATATTATTCCCACGACCCTGGAGTGTCATATGTTGTTATGAGTGACTGCTCTGATGCATTCGAGGGATGGGGTCAAATTAATGGCAGTGATTAAAATCAAGATGAAGAAGCGTATCGTTACTTCGTTTATCTGCCTGGTGGCCTTTTGCTATAGTTGTACGACATCTTATACGACTCTTACGAGGCACCTATCTTTATTTTCATCAAAGATTGGTCACCGAAGGTGTGTAACATTCAAAGCAGAACAGCTTTATTCCTTATCCTATGTGGTAATGTAATTCTCTTTGGTAATCATATATGCTTATATGAAATGACCTGTAATTTTGTAAAATACTCATTGCAAAATTAGAACGACCAGACCCCTTATTATGCCCTATAAAATTACCAGTTAATGAATAGCCTTTGTCAGACTATACATGTATTGTGGGTGTCTCTAGTAAACTACATGTGGAATTAGATATCAGGGGCTTGAACTGAAAAATGTAAAATTACCTCATCTTCCAAGAAAAAAGAAAACTTTCGTTCCGGACTAGAAAAAAGGAATGAAAGGAGGGAAAGAAACAGTAAAAAGTGGTGAAGAGACGGAAAAGATAGCAAGCCTTACTATGTATCTTTATACTCTGTTTTTTCATGTGAGCATTTTCTAGAAATAATGCATGTTGTGCAGTGGTTGGGAAATGTGTTGTGGTTTACAGAGGAGGTTGTTGTGGTTGGGGCTGTGGGAGTGTTGTTTGTACGTGGTGAGGGAGGCTGTGGGTGTAGTACATCACTACTGTATGATCATATCTCACTGTCGGCTATTTACACCTTCAGGCAATATCTCACACTCATATCGCCCTAAACACACCATGTTCCCATCCTATAAATTAGTCCCAGGCATACAATTTTAATGCGCTTTTACAGATTTACTAAGCGGTTTGTCAAGGATCATGTCACGGGTCATCTCAAGAAATCAAATGCAATGAGTTTATTTTGTATGTACATTATAGACAAAAGAAAATGTTTCAAACCACGAAGTATTGATTTTATCCAATAGCTTCACCTCCACTCGGCCACATACCTGGAGTTGACCACTCTTCCAGAGACCACAAAAATCAGTTGGCCTATGTAACTGATGGATATTGCCAACGAGTTTAATCAATGCCATTCAACTAGTTGGCAATGTTAATTCAGTATTATAAGCTTCCTGGGGTTGTGGCCGACTCAAGGTATGTGGCCAACTTGAGGTGAATCTATCCTGTCTTAATACTTCTAAAATTAGTCTGATATAAATTGGCACAATGGCATTTCTCTTCCATGATATATAGTAAGTTCTTCTAGAAGAACAACTTGCTGTCACCATTGTGACGTTTGAGCACTATGTTGATTTCACTTTCAAAATCTTCAACAGCAGACCTTGTTTAGTATTCCCACCAGTGTATTCCTCCGCGACGCTGAGTCTGGACCGCATCACGCCCCTATTGTTCACAAAGTAATGCACGGTCCAAAAAATCTTTTATGCATCATTGCTTAGCAATTAATCCTCCCTGAACTCCTTCAACAACAACTTTGGCAAAGGTCCTTCAACAACAACTTTGGCAAAGGTCGTATCCTTGCTGGTGTTAGCGTCCTATGTGGGTCGTATTCTATGAGTAGGAAATAGGGATTATCGTGGTAAGAATTTAAAACAAAAATGGCTGCAACACGTTCTATTCCATTTCATAACCCATCAATGTTGTCTGGTGATTTGAATGACTGTTGAGTCTACCCCACATTTACAGCCACCCTCGGGCTCTTTTTAACAAAGCAGGCTAAAGCCAGTTGAGTTGGTCGGAAGTGGCAAAAAGCTGTTGAAGGCAATCTATCAACAATTGTTTGATCCAAACATGTTGTAAATGACATGGCTAGCATGGAGGGAATATACATGAGCCAAAACCAAGACTATAATTATACTGGTTTTATAAATTGCTACTTTCATTTTGAATGCTGGGGTTATTTTTCCACATTATATCCAAGTTATGAAATTCTATTCTTTTCCACTATTCTGATGTTCTCTTTCTTCTTATTTATTATGGCCTTTTAGGACATGTTAACAACTTTGTAGTTTGATAATAGATGGATTCCTATTTTTTCCCTGTTTCCATGGCAATATGGCTGGAGGCTAGTAGTGGTTGTTGTGAACCTGTACACGTCTCTGTGATTCATCTACGTATTACCATTACAGTTAAGTGGGCCTATACTTTAAACTCACCTATCCTAATCAGTAAAGGCCCCTAGATGTTGGGTCCATCGGTTAAGGCTGGCAATGTGCTGTTGTGGGTGGGCGGAGGGGGGGTCCAGTACGTGGTAGGAGAGGGTTGACTATATTAACTGGAAACATGAAATCCATTCTCCACAAAGTAAAATATCCTGATATCTCTCTGCATTTTAATCAAAAGTCTAATAGGCATGGCTCTTGAAGTGGTAAAGGACATCCACTTATATTTGAAATAGGGATTAGCGCTACTTAAGGCAGGAAATACCACCAAGAAAAAAACGTGTATATGCCCCTTATAGAGTATAACGACATAGCTACATCGTGTAAGGGCAGACTTAATGTGAAATGATCTGCAGCTCTGAATGCGTTGTTAACAGTCTATGTTATCTGGTCATTACCAATGCTTTAGTTGAAGCTAAAGGTGAATCTCTAATCTAAAACCAACTTAATGGTTTTCGAATAAGACAAACAGTGAACATTCCTTCCATTACCAAACCTTTATGATGATGCCTATGGTAGTTTGTAACCACCAGACCACCAAATTATTAAAATATTAATTTGATACATAAGGAAGTTCCCCTACCATTAACCTACATAACTCATACGTGGAAGTTATTATGGAAGATTCTTGTGTAAGTTTGGGAACGCGTCCCAATGAATAACATTAATGTAATGTTTTCAGCTAAAAGCTTGGTCCCAGTGATTATCTGTAAGATTATTCACCATCTTTATGGACAGAGATATATTAAAGTTTTACAGGATTTATGTAACGTACCCCTGTATTAATTACAACACATAACATAACTACAGAGCTTATTGCTAAATGGTGATGGTGAGCTGTCATAAAGCAAACTATGATTCTCATCATTTAGGAGGGTGCATGGGAGGCACTAAAAGCTGAAGTCATTTGCCCAACTGATTAGAAAACGCACGGGTGACAAATAGGAGAGGGTCCTTCCTCACAATAAGGTATGGTAACTCTTCTGCTGCCATTTTGAATAGAATTTCCTTGAGACTTAATTGGATCTATTTGTGCATACGGAGTATACCAACAATACCTTTATGCCCCACATATAAGGCATGGATTGCATGGATTGTATTGTATTTGTCTTATAGAAGCAGTGTAGGTTGTAGGGTGCGCCTTAAGCGCTTTACATTGGTAGTGGAGCTCTCAAAATCAAGCCCCAGGTGCGCCTTGTAGGATGTTCCTGAACCCATGGTGCGTCTTATGGGCAGGGTACGTCTTATACACAGAGTTCTGGCACTGGTGACAAACTAGAAATGGCACTGCGACAATCTAGTGCTTTATCGGATGGTACACCTTCATGTTGCTAGAATATGAGCTTCTTGATTAAGGAAAGGGACTTTTTGGTTAAGGGAGAGGAAGGAGCCAGACAGGCACCAAAGTGAGGGTGGGGGGCGGTGAGGGGGGTCAGACTAGGTGGGGGTCAGTGTCCAACATGCTGGGTCCCATGTTAAGTCCATTTTATTAGGCTTTATGTTCTATTAAACACACATCAACAGCGACCTGACGACCCCAAAACTTTCCCACCCCAGACCAGTCCCTTTTATATGCTGTACAGGTTTACTTTTCACCACAAATTTACCATTTGGAATATTCCAATCAAAACAGGGGAGTCTTAGACAGCCCACCGTGAAATGATTGATAATATTATGTAGCACACGTCAAATGGAAAGTGGGAGTTTTTTGCAAGGAAATATTTTGGTGGGACCATTTTGAGGGGAAAATCATTACTTTAAAACTTTTCCTGTCTAGACCCAGCAACCCTGGGTAAATCTCCAACAGAGGTAGAATGAAATCATTCTTAACAACTCCATTGAATATCATCTTTTTCTGTGAAGATATTCAGTTGAGAAAAATGGGGGAATTTAGAGTTTGGGAACATTTTGAGGGGGAAGGTCTGATGCGGCCGGAAGTAATGAGACTGTGACAGCAGACGTAAAAGTAAAATGACGTATGCTGAATAAAGGACACATTGTGCAGGCCATCAAAACACGTGTGTGCATACCGATAATGGCTGCAACCTGCCCCAGACTGGAACGCCATTCCGCTCCTCACCTTCAGGAGTCCCTTTTTACTGCCACCCGGAAGGCGGGCGCCGATTGGCTGTCAGGTCTTAGCTGATTTACATCTACATAAATCGGCAATTCATGTCGTCCATGTTTGGGTGGGGGTAGGGAGGTAGTGGACACAGGGGGACTCTGCAATGCGGCGCTTAACCCTTTTGTGCCCAGAATTATTTTGAGAAAGCTGATTTTTTTTCAACAAACTTGACATAGTAGGGGCTATTACCTATATTATGTCCAGATTAAAGTACTGATTCAAATGGTAACAAAGAGGGGAGTAAAATATCTTTCAGAAAATGTAATATGAAGCATATGTGAGAGTATTATATGAGTCAGTAGGGAATGATGATGGCACAAGATGTTGTTATGGACTGATTTAGATGAAGGTGCCTAGAAAATCTTCTTTTTTTATATTTTGGTGGGAAATAGGTTATTTTCAATTCATAAAGCATTATTTTGACATTTCAAAGAAAGTTGTATTGATGGAAGTGGAAAAAGATATGTATAATAATTGGATTTCTATTAGAAAAATCATATGAAAAATATTTTATTGATATTTTTGGTATTTTTATCAATATTTTTGTGAATTTATTGAATTTTCTGTGTTTTTACCATTATTCTCATGGCAAGAGCGCGCACTTTTTATGTGTTTTAAGCCTGTTTTCAATTCATTATTTTCTGCAATAAGATTTATTAATAATTATTAACCTAATGCACCATGACAAATTTGCTACCATTGGAAAGCCCTCGATATTACGAATCTTCTGGTGTTGAAATTATCTTAATCTGATGAATATTAAACCCATGGTGGTCTATTGAACATATACACATGCTTAAGAGCGCACTTTTGCTATTCTGGGCACATAAGGGTTAAAGATGGTGGTGGTGGGAGGGGGTAGGGGCAGGTGAAGGGCCTGAGCAGGACATGAGCTGGTTGGTGTACCTGTGAGCAGTACTGAGCAACTCACTCATCAGGGGGAGTTGGCAGCAGCAAACATGCTTCTGTACTTCAACTCATATTTTGATAACATATAGAAATGTCTACCAGAATGCTGAATATGCAACTCCTTGATTATTATAGGACAATATAACAAGCTTCAAAATAATGTGTGAATGTAAGGTACAAACCATTTCTGACCCTACTTGGTTGACACATTCTTAGTTTCGTTGAAGATAAGCATGATGTATCAAGGGCAATTCGGGTTCTTGCCTGAGTTGTTTGGGTGTATCATGACAGCATGATGCCTTTCGATGCATCATGTTACATTAAAGGCCTAACCATGTCACTTTTTTTTTACATTTTTTTTTATATTTGCAAATAATAATAACATTCATTTTCATGATATTTGTTACATTACGTTCCCACATTAGATATTCGCTATGGCTAAGCTGAGTTTAGATGTAAATAATTATTAATTTGGAATTGACCTTAGAAATCAAACATGATCATTACACATTAATATGTATACTACGCTTATTACTTGCCAAATATACAGTAAATGATAACTAGTTCATGCGAATTAGCAGTGTTTGCCAGGTACTACTGATCAATTATATTGGTGATACAGTGTGATGAATGAGGTGAGAGAGTGTTTCGAATATCAACTCGCATGTTCTGCAAGTGGTATAGTGAGCAATGTAATACAAGAGGGATACAAATGGGACAAGGGGTGAGGTGAACCAGTGAGGGGAACCAGTGAGGTAAGGTGAGAATCAAGAGTCGGGTAAGTCAAGAGTCAACAGACACTCCCAGGCGGTTAGTCTGGTAGTGGTTGGGGAAGCTTGTATTTGTTAAAGAGGTTCTTGAAGCTTGCCACTGATTTGGCTTGTTGAATGGCTGGCGTGAGCCAATCCCAGAGCTTCACACTGTGGTATTGCGGTGACTTTTTAAACTTTTGTTTCTTGCACTTATAGGATGGGAATCTTACCTTGAGATCACCTCTAGTCCTTGTATTTCTGGTAGGGCAAAGCCCTAAGCTGATGGATTGCTTATACATTATGACAGTAAGTTGCTTGACCCTTCTAGCATTGAGCTTTTCAATTTTACACTCCTTGTGGAGTTGGTTAGTGCGGAAGTGTATACTGTATTCCTTAGTACAGATGCGGAGTGCTCTATTCTGGAGGGTTTGTAGCTGATCTACTCTGTTTTTCTTTGCGCCATCCATTAAAAATACTGCAGTAGTCCAGGTAGGGGAGTATGGTCTGTGAGGGCGGTGTCTTTGTCAATGAGGTGGCGTATTTTTCCTAATTTAAATATCTTTTGTCTGACTCTAAGTTCTGTGGTCTTCATAAATGTGACCAGGCAAGCAAGAACACCCCTCTGCAGGGAAATTCATTATCAAAGTTCATCTCAAGATCTTTGAAATGAGACATCATTGGCTTAAATATTCACAGTAGTTATGTCAGAACCCCTCCTTGAACATAGGTTGTGAGTCATATTTGAAATCGAGGATTAAGCTCTAAATACTTTATTAACCATAATAATGTCCAAAAACACAATAAATTAGCCTTTTTTCATAAAAGATACATAACAAATGGTGATTTTTATCATAGACTTTGATCTAGAAGGAATTTTCCATTTCTGTTTTCAGTTTTGGGGTTTTGGTGAGTATTCCCCAACAATTGGCATAAAAATCTGCCAATTTTGATTATTGGAATGGTCGCCATGGCAACCAGGAATAGGCATATAGGATGATTTTTCATGAAAAATGTTCATTTTACCATCCAAATATGGGCCTTTTCTACTGAAAATGGTGCATTTTAAATAAGACCATTGAATTCTGCATCAAAAATTAGTCTAACATATTTTTAAAATGATTTTAGAGTAATTTTGCCCCTTCAATGCCCCCTGGTGGCCAAATGGGGAATTAAAAATTCCCCGCGGAGGGGTGTTTTACCTTGATGGGTCACAAATATCAAGCTTTACTCGTGGTGATGGTCAGGCAATTTATCGTATTCCTACACTTTAGATTTACATATTTGTAGATAAAATGAACATTATTTAGAGATAGAAGTATAACTGCAGTATCAAATTACACACTTAAACACACCTTCTATGGTTAAATACTAGGAAAATGGCGCTAAATATAGAATGTACAACATCTTTGCTTACGTGCCGTGCCAAGAGATTATAAAGTGGGCCTCAGATATCTTTCCAAATAGACATGATTTCTTTTCATAAATTTCATAAGGCACAAAAAAAGCCATGTGGTTTCTGAAATTGAAAGTAAAGAAAATTCTGTGTGTGTTTATGTGTCAGTGCTAGGCAGACAGACACAAGAAGTGTAAACATGGGCACGTTAATGAGGGATTCACACGAGACCTGCCAATGGATATTAGACCATGCAGGATTTCAGGTTCACCATCCAATCCATTCTTTGGCCTTCCTACTGTTCATATATGACATGTATATTTGGAATAGGGACCTTAATGCACCCTGCACTAAGGGCCATTTTCGTAAATCCTGTCACATATACAGTACATGGTAGTTGGATGAGGATGAAATTGTTTTCAATGAAAAGAAATGAAGGTATCACTATTGTGTCTAACGACTATGTGACAATAAAAACCTTCAAACTTGTCAACAAAGGCTGTGCGAAAGATTTTCCCCTGCCCTCCCTTGGGGCATGAAATAAGATTTTCCCATCCCTTGACCAATTTTTAAAATAATTTTTCTTATGATCATAACCGTTTAGTCTTTTGAATATGAATGAAATTGAACATGATGTATATCAGGGGAGAAATTAAACTTATGGCGAAAGTTTGGTGGTCTGAGTGGCGCTTCAGCAGTGTTCATCAGTACCTCGTCGACAGGAACAGAACCCCGGAACAGAACCCCTCTACTCCACCCCCTCAAAAAGACTGTTTGTTTGTTAGTACCTCCGGCATCACCTAGGTGGCGGTAGCGTGCCAGGTGCTGGAACCCCAATGTCGTCTCTACATTGAAAGTACCATATACCTTGTGTTTATATCGCGACCTATACCTCAGGATAAACCTATGGTGCGCCTTACAGAAGCACCTCAAGTTAAGGTGCGCCTTATAGGTGGGGATATTATACATTATTTTTGTACTACACTTACTACACTGGTCCAAAATCAGCCCCATGCAGGTGTACCCTATAGAATCACCCAAGTTGGGTGGGTGTTTAAATCTAAGTTTATATCTAAGTCTTTCAATTTACACTTTCCCTGATTCGACGGATTTAAAGATGAAACGATATTCTAAACCATCAGCACGAAAGTCAGATTTTCTAAAAGCAAAAACCAGAATAGGGAATGCCTCTTCTGGTTTAAAATGCCCGACCACCCCACCCCCGTAACAAGAAATCAATCAGAATTGCAATCAGAAAGACAAAGTAGATTACCATCAATACAGTAAATATCACATTAGTACATTTATAAGCTCTAACTAAGATAAATTGCAGAGAGTGAACCTTTTCCCTCTGAATGATTGATTGATTGATTTGTGTTTTACAGCACTTTAGCGGCACTAAGTGGCTATCCCGTGCTTCACAGGTTGATAATTTAACAGAGGAATGTGTCAGTGCCCGCGCATATGTGCACCACACACATCCTGAGGGGATAGGAAAGAGGAGATATAGACCCTTTTAAGTGGGCTAGGGAAGCCAGTTTTCCCTCTGAATAGCATATCTTTTCTTCACCTTATATATATATATATATATATATATATATATATATATATATATATATATATATATATATATATATATTCAGCTATTCCCCATGGCATACTGATAGAGCAGATAGAGATGTGTTTGTATGTTAGGCTGTTAGCCAGGGGCACACATTATACCATACATCTCTCTCAGAGACCAACCCACTTTTTACAAGCCATGTACACCAAATACGGGTGTGTAATACTTGTTTGGACAAACGCTCTAAGCCCTGGCTATAGCATGGAGGCGGGAAGAGCAAAGAGAATTTGATCCAGAGCTGAGGGAATAAAGGAAATATCAAGTCTCAGTGTGAATCTGTGTAGAGAAGGTGGTGTGAGGGGTCAGGGTGGTGTGTGAAGTGCTTACATTATATAGGCCGTACTATACGTAGTGTGGAAGTTGTACTTGAGTTAAAATGGGGAGAATAGAAGTTATGCGGACAATTAAGACTTACTGACATAGGTGTAATTGGATAATTCAATCTGCATTTATCATCCAGAGTCGTATCAAATGGCCTTAGATTGGGAGGGCGAGGAAAGTACACTAAAGAGACAACTGCAAATAAGATGTTAATTTTGAGAATAGAAAAGGAAATGGCATAATTTTAGTTTCAACAGCATTGTGAATATGTAACAAGTATCAGCACATGGTTGTTTTGAACGTACTGATTTGCTTTTAATATGTCAATTATAGAAAAATACAGCTGTCGCCAAAATGTAAAACCATGCCAAATGATGGAAGCCAGTTGTATGAGGTCAAATTTCCCAGCTTAAGATATTCCACTGATCTAGATTAATAAATCATATTACCAACCAATGACCCCACATGAAAGCTATTGATGTAGGTCTTCCCTCTGAATGAAAACGCTAAAGTAAATATTTCGATCTTTATCTTGTGCATCCTTTTCATAAAGACATAATGATTAACCACGGGCCCAGAATACACCTACATTGTATATAGAATCTTAAAATACCTGAACACTACACTGGTTGGGTAACTTAGTAGATGGTACAAGAGAAAGCCTCTTCAAACAGAATAAATGACAGATGAGCTAATGTAATAGATATGGGAGCACCAGAGTGTCTTCAAATATAATTTCTCCTTTCAATACTCCCCCTCTGTGGGGGGGGGGGGCACTGCCAGACAGTCTGAACTGACAAGGTATTCTGTGTCAAACACAAGTCTGGTACTATTCTAAATTAGAACTGTCATATTACATCTCCAAGTGATGTATGGAGATTTTAAGCATCTAAAGGATGTCAAAAGATATATTTGATTTGTCAGTTCTCTATCCTCAGTGTCTGGGAGAGGCTACTGTTACACTCCTACTCTGCGTCAACCAGCACTGAAACCACAGAAAGATTTGAATATAGCATATCTCTTCGTAAATGAAAATTAAACCTTTACTTTATTATTAACACAAAAATAAAATATACACATCGAGGAATCAATGTCGTAAAACCCTCACCCACGTATATAAGCTGCACGCCGAGTTTTGTATGTATGGTTTATGAATTTCAAAATTTAAAAACCAATTAGGCCCTGAGGGCTCTTCCATCCCCTTTGCCGGTAGAAAGATAGGGAGAAGCCTTGGGGAGGTGTTACTACAATGTCATGTACTACCTAACCCCCACCCTTACTTCCCTTTCCCTGTGTCTTAAATGGTTTCCCTGTGTCTCAAATGAATTATGTACAAATTTCTTGTGAAAATTCCTATTGTCAGGGAAATGGAACATTTCAAAGATACACTTATTATGTTGGCTGCACAGTGAAAAAAGAAAATAATAGCTTCCCTTTGCCAGTCTGGAACAGAAATCTAAATGAATTCAGACACGTATCCCCTTTTCACACCTGAGGTCAGCAATTCAATTCACTGAGAACAACAGAATGGACAATGTCTGATGCTATTATCTTTAGGTTGTATTATGAATGTATGCAATGTTCCCGCTCTAGATTATGGGATACATTGTAGTCCATTCAAATACAACTTCTCCCTTCAACCCATCCATTTGTGGAAGGCACATCACAGCCAATACAACTCTGTTCCAATATAACCTAGAGTATAGATCTTATCACAAAGTGCCATACAAAATGAATTACACTAAGTGCTGTGTGGTCTATGGTTATCTCAAGCATCTGAAGATTCTGCTGATTAAGCAGTTCTTTCCCTTCTGGTGTCTGGTAGGTGCAATTGGAAATATATTATTAGCTTAATATAATTACTCCCTCTAATACAACCACTTAGTTAAAGGCAAAGTGCCAGACTGACGTTACAACTTAAGGTTTAGTGTGAGCATATCATGTATTCTAATTCACCCTTGTATTTGCATGAGTTCTATCATATTACAACATTTCTTGAAGATGATAAAACATACTGAGCACTGGCTTGACAACATTTATACCATTGATGTCTAGTAGAACTCACTAAAATGTGCATGCACTTATGATTTCCAGTTCAAACTGATATTACAGATTATAAATAATTTACGTTGCCACCCCTTACTCATCGCAGGAATAATGGCTTACTTCACTTATTTCAGATTATTCCAAACTAAAATAACAGTTATATGAAATAACATAAATGAAACGGCATCAACTTGAGGTGAGTCTGTTTCAAAATCCATCAAAGTTTATGTGCCCTTACCCTTAAACAATTAGGGAAAATGGCTGCACATGAGTCATTACCCTCAAACACTCAGGGATAATGGTTGCTTATGGACCCATACCTTGAAACAGTTGGGTAAAACGACTGCTTATGGAACCTTACTCTGAAACAGTTAGGGAAAATGGCTGCTTATGAACCCTTACCCTGAAACAGTTAGGGAAAAATGGCGGCTTTCATGAGGTGAACCGTTCTACTAGTACTAGGCTATCTGTGAATGATGAGATGTAGACAGGTCCTACATCAAAATCAACTCCACTTCTGTTCTCTATTGATGCCCACTCCCTGACCCACCCTACCTAACCTCCCTCCCTTCTACCACCCATGAACCAGACCCTACTACCACCACCCCTGACTGCCGCAAGGCTAATATGATCTGTTTTATATACATCACGGCGTGAGTAGGAGGTAAAAGGGGGAGGGGGTTGGGCTGTCTGGGTACGTTCAAACACAGACACCCCCTACTGGAGCCCTTCATCCCCTCCCACGTCCCCCTCCCTACCGTGTCACTTCTCCTCACTGCAGTATGGTTCTGTTGCACCTACTAGTACTTGCATCCCTCTGATTCATTGGATCCCTCCCTTTTCCACAACTCCCTTCTAGGCCACAGGGTGAGTAGCAATAATGTCCTTAGAAAATGAGTTTCGTTCCAATGAGGGGGGTACTACAAAATTTTTGTGGATTTGCATAGGGAATGACCCTAGTGATCATATACCAAAAGTTCTCCACTGACATTCCTGCAGTTTTTGAGTAGGTCAAGGTCAAAGGTCAGGAATTTCCCTCTATATTCCTATATAAAGCTGTTTAACCCAGGAATTGACTGCATATGCTCTCTGAACTAGGCTAAAGGGCTAAAAGGGAATTTTAAGGTTTTGTCTGGACCAGAAAATCATGCTGATTCCAAATACATTTTGCATACTGGTCTGAGTATGCTGGAAGTGGCAAAAACTTGGTGTTCAAAAATAAAAATAATATTGAAAAATATGTGAAAATATCAAAAGTCAGTAAAACATGAAATAAGCTCCGACCAATGCACTAAACACCTAATTCAGCTAGCTGGTGGGTGAGGATCATAATAAGTATGAAATGATTATGTAATTAAGCCTTGACCTACTAAATTAGGTCAAAGGTCAGAGAAACCATATACGGTATATCTCTGGTTCTAAGAGGTCTTTCTACACACTTTTAAGTTCTAACTAGGGGTTTCTCACATAGAGGAATTGATTGGAGTAGGTTTAAAACTCATAGGATGCATTGTTTTGTGCATAAATCAGAAATCAGCATTGATTGTCTATGCGAATGCAGATTTACGAGGGAAAGTATTAGCCCCATATTGTCCGAAGTAATACTGGATCACCTGCCTATTGAAAGAATTTGTATTTGGGTAGGAGGCTTACATGAATTAATGCAAGTGTCTGAACAAGGTTGCAATAATTAGTTAGATACACCATGACATATTCAATTAGGTCAAAAGTCATAAAAAACATTTTACAGTTCTAGCAAGACTTTGCAAAATTTTAAGTTCAAGATAGGGGTTTCTGACATAGACAAAATGGAGGGGTAGCTTTAAGCAACTCAGTGTTGTGTATTGAAATATCAAACATCAAACTCTGACTTGATTATTGTTGTAGAAGTTGAGTTGCACCCTGCAAATAGTGTTATGAGGAATAATATTTTGACCTCCTAAGATGCATTGTTGTGTGTATAAATCTGAAATGAAACCAACTACTGAAATGTCTGGACCCCGGTCCCGGCACTTTCAATACTACAGGTACGCAACCTGCGTTCCCAAAAGCAGGAAATAAGGGTAATCTTTCACTCAATTCCAATGTCCCTGGAATCAGGAAAAAGAGGCCTTTTCCCCAAATGAAGTCCATGGATTTGGGGAAAAAAGGGGTACTTTTGAGGGCTGAATCCATGGAATTGAAAATATGGGTAATTTTGGTAGCCCATGCAGGGAATCTCCCTCTAGTTAGCCTAAAGTCATCAAACTGATGCCATACATGTATATTGAATTTATACTGTTTAATAGGACAATTCTCCCATATTTTATTTTCAGTCTATGAAAAGGGGGCTGTTGAAAAAAATGTCAGCGTTTTGTCGAAAAAGGGGTGTTCTTTTACCCTGAAAATTCAATGTTTTTCTACAAAAAGGGGTCTTTTTTGGCATAAATGGGGTACTTTTTGAAAGGAGGGAATGCAGGTTGTGTACCTGTACGGTGGAGAGTACAGGGACTAGGGTCTGCACTAATGCAGATTTGTGGAGTAGGGGGAATGAAGCAGCCAAGTAAAAGAAATTGATGACTGGATAAAGTGGCTTGAAATATTCAGATTTAGGTGACTGTTATAGCTTTTATCATGCATTTTACTTCAAAACCCCATATGTGAACCATGACTTATAGGCAAATCAGATTCCTACTGTAGCTGATAGGATTCTCCTGAATGCCTGCTCCCACTTTACATTAGGGATTTACACAGAATAATATTGTAGTAACCAATTCCCAGCCCCTGCGAGATTTGTGCTGTTAGTAATGATAAGTGAGGTATGATGGTAGGAGGTGTAATTTATTTCACAAAGGAGCAATCCTTACTATTGTAATGGTTCGTATCGACTTATATGTTGGGTGGCTCGTTGGCTCGCTTATCACTAAAGATACCAACACAACACGAGTAGTTCGGGTTGGGCAAAGCCCCAGACTCCCTACCGCTCGGGTAGGTCTTTATTAGCTTCTCTATATCTCAGAGCATACGTCTGGACTGGACTATGTTCAGTCTCCTTCTGCGGATCGTCCGGCTTCTTAGTAGAAGCTGGATGCGAGGCATGGTGCTGCCCCCTCTTGTACCAAACAGGTATCGCGAAGCGACACCTGGTTGGCATAGAAGGAACGAGCACCACACGAGCGTGTCTCTCGGATGAAGCGCACTAATATATATACAACGATGCCGGCCCCTACACTATCTTGGACACTAATGTTCAAGAACCCCTTAGCACCTTAGACTGCAAAACTTTCCCCCTACAATGCCTGGATCACCTCTCAGCTCCCACATTCAAGCTGCACCCACTTTGGGAGAAGGTAAAAGCAGCAACTAGGGCTTGAAAACTGAAGGTTTAGTATATTTTTGTACAGATCTGCCTTTAAGGTGCACCCAATGAATGAGGCATATTGTGGCTTACAGCTTCTTTCCGAACTCAAGATGTTTTGTATTCCTGACAAGCATTGCCATTGCTTGATCTAGTGTCTGATAAGATCGGTATCAGTTGCACCTATACATTTTGTGGTGAATGGATAGAATACTTTCATTAGTAAAAAGTATCATGCTCATGGGCAGAGAAGAATTACAGATTATGCCTAGTATAACTGCTGAAAATCAAGGCCAGAATGTGCCTTATAGGATCTCCATCAACTAAGCGTGTGCCTCATCTGTGAGGTCTGGCTTATGCAAGACCTTCCTATAGTATGTAACACATTCTATTTCTTTCTTTTTTTCAAAAGGCTGGGCAAATGTTCCCTAGACCTAGACACCTATTTACCACATCCTACCATAAGACCCTGTGTATTAACGGCTCCCACATATATTAGCCACACCCTGACATTAACCATCTTCTTTATACACAAAACCCCATGTGTAAGCCGCAACTATACTTTAGGCAGACTCTATAAGCCACGGTAGGTCTCTGAAATGGTTTATAAACCACTGCTTATATGCTTAGTGTTACCCTACACTAATTTTAAGCCCTTACAGAATTGGGAACCTGACAGATTGTACATTCACTTTCCATAGAAATTTGCATTGGCTGCCCCATATGTGTGCCTTTTCTTACTGCCTCTGCAGATATGAAGGCCATCCAAGGATGTGTAAATACAATACAAAAGTTATCAGTTTGCAACCGGATCCTGTGTAACTATTATATCATTTTTGTGATTATTTACAATTAAATCCAACTATTCTTATTAGCTAGCCTACCAGTAGGGCCTATCAGCCAATTGCAGTTAAATTCAGAACTAGAGGCAGGACAATTACAAAAACATCTCTTGGGAATTCACTCTTACCTAATCAACTGTAAATGTCAATCTTTCTTTATAACACTAGTTACACACCTACTGTTTCATTATTGCAGGGGATCAAGTATTACTTCGGAAAATATGTGGCTAATACTTCCCCTCATAAATCTGAATTTGCATAGACAATCAATGATGATTTCTGATTTATGCACAAAAGAATGCACCCTATGAGTTTTAAACCTACTCCAATCAATACTTCTATGTGAGAAACCCCTATTTAGAACTTAAAAGTGAGTAGAAAGGCCTCTTAGAACCAGAGATATGATGTGTATGGTTTCCATGACCTTTGACCTAATTAAGTAGGTCAAGGCTAATTACATAATTATTTCATACTTATTATGCTCCTCACCCACCAGCTAGCTGAATTAGGTGTTTTGTGCATTGATAGAGGCTAATTTCATGTTTTACAGATTTTTGATATTTTCCCATATTTTTCAATATTTGCCACTTCCAGCATACTCAGACTAATATGCAAAGTATATTTGGAATCAGCATGATTTTCTGGCCCAGACAAAACCATAAAATTCTCTTTTAGCCCTTTCACTTAGTTCAGAGAGAACATGCAATCAATTCCTGGGTTAAACAGCTATATATAGGAATATAGAGGGAAATTCCTGACCTTTGACCTTGACCTACGCAAAAACTGCAGGAATGTCAGCGGAGAACTTTTGGTATATGATTACTGGGGTCATTCCCTATGCAAATCCACAAAGTATTTGTAGTACCCCTCTCATTGGAACGAAACTTCATAATTTGGTGCCTTACCCTGTGGCCTATTCCTGACCTTCTCTCATGCTACACACCTTTGTCTCATTAATATCCTCACCACTGAAAGGCTCATTATGAATGTTAGACGCTGGTTTTAAAGTTTCAATGAAAACAGGAGGTGGGGATGGAAGATGGGGAGAGTGACAATAATTTGGTCTAGAGTATAGTGATATCATTTGTCACGATGAATGAAACATTTGAAAGAATGCACCCACACCCAAGTTGACATGGAGAGTGCTTGGCATTGTGTTATATTGAATGTATACGCCATACCCTATGGTGAAACAAAATGCCTCCCTGTACCTGGAGAAAGGTGTACTATAGTTTGACTGATGTAATACCGTATCAGGGTGTGCCTTACTGACCACGATATTATGTATACTATAGAACATTGCTAGGATTACCAACATTTTGCCCAGGGTGCACCTTATGATACTGCCATGAACCCAGAGTGTGCCTTATACGCGGGGTGCCTTGTGCGTGAGATATTATGGTATGAGCCATAAAGCGTCACAATTACATGAGTCCTTCTTAAAATAAATTGAGCTTGTTCCATTTGAATCAAACACTCTTCAAAAGATTAAATTTGCATACGATAGAACCGTAATTTTCTCTCAAAAATGAAAAAAAGATAGACACTTTCGTTTACTGTGGAAACGACGTATCACCCCCCCCCCCCACAGCATGTAACAATCTAATTATCATTTATAATAGAGTGTTGCTCTGTTCTCCATCAGGTGCTATTACCATATTTTGGAGGCTTGGGCCAAGGAAAGGGACAGATAAGGTAGCTGAAAATGGGGCAGGTGTAGGGAAGGGGAGATCAGCAGACCTTTGGGCACCAAAAGGGAGGATAGGAACAGACATGTGTTAATAGCTGCTTTATCAAGAGTTGGAAGAAAAATAGGCAGTAGTTTTAGATAAGTGAAAACTGAATTACTTGAATAATATGATTAAAATGTTTATAAAATTAGCAAGTGATTAACTGAGTTCCAGCAGCATGTTGAGAAGTGCACAGCATGGGGGATGATCGTCCAGCGTGTTGCATGCATGTATCTCAACTCACCATCCCCCTCAGTCTGTCTCTCTACCTCTCCCTCGTATTCTGACTGCATATATCTCTATGTCTCCCTCTACCTATCTCTAGCTTCCCGTCATTAAATCGAACCTACAGATTGAAAAAAAGAAATGCACATAGTCGTTTTCGTTTTTAGGTATTAGCCCATCAGAGTTTTCTCAGTCTGTATACCCCATTTTCTAAGCTGCCTGACGAGTATTCAGATCAAGTCTTCTCTCCAGGTCTGTGCCTTTGTTGTTGTGCCTTAGGGTGTCTGGTTCCACGTTGTCTATTTGCCCATTCACACGATCAATCTACCAGACTCAGCCTCACTCCCTATATGGTGCCTATGCATACTTCTTTAAAACTGGATGAATGCTGGTTGTGTGGGGAGGATGTTCAAATGGCCCACAGCAACACCCTATTGTGCAGACTGAAATCTAGATTACACCTTTGTAATGGTGATTTTTGCCTCTAAAGGAATTGAATAAGAGCCTTGGGTGAAAATAGAGTTTACTTTGCATCATGCCATATGTCGATGTAAAGTTATATACCCCTCATTTCTTCACCTATATCAATGTTAAGAGGAGAGGATTTCATAGACCCACTAAGATCTCTTATCTCTGTACATTGTATTTTCCTTTTCATAGTTACATAATTATTATCCAATGTATTTTCAATTGTGTATATTGATATGACTGTATACATGAGCTGGGATCACAGAACAATGAGCAGCTGATGAGTTCTAAGACGTTGCCTATCCTCTTCCGGCCTGTGTCGCGCCCCGTTCCGCTAGAACATATATATATATAGAGCCTGTCGGTCTCGCACCGGCATCAAAAAATCATCTTCTTCTGGTTTGTACATAAGTAAACTGTAACCATGTTGATGTCTACTATTCATGTATTATTGTCCTGATTGATTATCTTGTGAGCTATACGGGGCCAAGTATACTTGAACTAATATTACTTTAAATTGTGGCCACTTTTGGAAAGTAATTGATCCATTATATAGGTTTGGCACACAGATGCCCAATAGATAACCTTCGAAATCAGATATTCTCTTTACACAAATCATCTCTTCAACTAGGGTAGTTATTCTTGTCTACTGCCTGTTATTTAAAAAAAAAACAGAACTTTAGAACCTTCAAAAAGAAAAACTCGTTTTTAAGAAGAACATTTTTTCTCAATAAAGGCAGAAGATGAATGAAGTAGATAACGTTCTACCCATACCAAAGACCCTATGGGTACATCGTTTATGAACTTTCTGTACTTAGAGAAAGATCATATTGCCTCTGTAAAGGTCATCCCCTCCTGGTCAGGCCTGCAGTCACCACATAACCCTTGCTAACATTTGCCATAATAAGGCTAGGTACATAGGTTAGCTGGGGGTCCCCTGCATGCAGTTGGCTGCCATCCACAGGTTCAGTACGGTGGGTTCAGTGACATTTGTTTCAATGTGAAGGTCAGATGTGTTACAGGAACGCTGCGTCTGTCTGATCACGTGATGTGTCATGGTTGGTTGGTCAGCATGTATACATGGAGGACAGAAAGTGGCTGGGTTAGAACTTGGTGCTGCAGGTTGGGCCACTCTTCTCTCCTCATTGTTGGAACAGTTCTTTTTCAGTGAGATCTCAATATGAGCAGGGCCTTGGGACCAGTCACAATCGCTGTTTGTTGCAAGTTCCTTACAACTAGTACTAAATGATACACCAAAAAACCAATTTGGATCAAAATGGGTTTCATAAGAATAGCTCTAGGTTCCTCTTACCAGTAAGACCCAATAAGACCAGTGAGTCTAAAGTCCAAACAGGTGATTGCAATGCTTGTTTTAATTATCTATTTGTGTTCTCTATTTGTGTGTGATATGTCAGCAGTTCAAAGAACCCCATACCATACATCTGACATTATGAAAAAAGTCATTACCACCCCAATCCCTACCTACACATGCCAAACTATATTTATTAGAGAAGAGTTAAATATTCAACCAAAAACAAAACATGGTATATGCATTGACCATTTTAGGAGAGTGACATAACTCATGGTGCACTGTAAATAAATATTGCAGAAATAACAGCGCAATCCTTGTCCCAAAGTCAACAGAAATCCCTCTTTATTTTCAGAGATTCCTTGCATGACAATACTGCAACCTGGGGATTGTTGTAAAAACTACACTAGTTCGCTGTAATACAATTATGGTGGTTCACTGTTCAGTTTTATGAGGATCCCTGGTTGA